>OZ022264.1:212600250-213800250 GCA_963978885.1 Nemotelus pantherinus
ACAAATTAATAAGTGTTTCGATAATTTCACCATACCGATGGTTTCAACCAAGCTGGTTTTTATTAGTTGAAATTATCACGACTGTACTGTATATATATATATATATATATATATATATATATATATATATATATATATATATATATATATATATATAAATATAATATATATAATGTAAAAACGCCCGAAAACATTCGTAAACTGGGCCAAAGACGCGATTAATGGTGTTGCGATGTTTTTAAACCCCCGAAAAGTTTCGACAGTGAATCCAATTTAGAAAACACCATGCGTCTCCATCTTTAAAATCGACATTCTATCTCAATACAATAACTCTAACAAAGAAATACTAGAAGTTAAAAGGGCGGTTGAGTTCATGTCAGCGAAATTTGACGATTCTGCTTCAAAAATTAAGGAGTTAATCAACGAAATCACTAGTTTGAAAAAAGAAAACATGTCATTAAATTCACAACTAAAACAGCAAAAAATCGAAACTAATATTCTTGCCACTGAGCTACGTGCAAATAACATCACAATCAACGGAATAAAACAAACAAAGAATGAAAACCGGCATCGGCTGCGATGGGTGTTGACCCTTTGGTTGCTGGAGGTGATGTGCAGGATGTCTACAGAATTAATCACGTGAGCACGGGGAAAATTGTTGTCAAGTTAAAGCAAACAAAACAATTAGGGACAACTTTCTAAAATCCTACAAAATGGCTGTAAGAAAACGGAACGACGGAAAAGGTTTTCCCGCAAAGCTGATACACAAAGACCTGGATGAAAGCAGAGTATTTATAGGTGACCACATAACTCCCATAACTGCAGCATTGCTACACCAAGCAAAAAGTATTTTTACCAGCTACAAATACATTTGGGCGAAATACGGGAAGGTTTTTTTGCGAAAAACAGACAACGACAAAGCAATGATTATTCGAAGCGCTGATGATATGATCGGAATCAATTAGTTCTGTGTTTACAACTTTGTATTAAGCGGTAGCACATAATTGCTTTGCATGGATAGTTTAAGTGAATGTATAGAAAATGAAAAAAATAGCAACCAATGTACAAGTACATATAGTTGCTGATATATATAAATATCGGAGGTTGAATTTAGAAAAAGAAAAATCAATTCAAATACTGCATATGAATATTAGGAGTATCGGGAAAAACTTCGATGAGTTTGTTTTAACTCTAAGCAATACGAATTACATTTTTGATGTCATTGTTTTGACCGAATTTTGGCAGTCAGAATGGGCTACGTACTTTAATATTGATGGCTACAGGACTTTAACTAGACCAAGTTTGCACAACAAATGCGATGGAGTGGTGGCGTTCATTAAAGATGAGTTTTCATTTAATCAAGTAGATGTTTCCATTGAAAGCGGCAACTATTTGCATTTTGTTCTATCACTACCAAAAAATATAAACCTTCATATCAACTGCATCTATCGTTCTTCAAGTCTTGAGCCTAACAACTTTATTGTCTCCTTAAATGATTTTCTGGGTAAATTTGAAAAAGACGAACACCATATAATACTCGGAGATATTAATATAAATATTTACGGAAGTGAAATTTCAACTACAGCCCAAGAATACCTTAATATCCTAGGCAAATTTGGGTTCAACAAGCACCTACTTGGTAGCACACGCGCTAGAAGCGGTTCATGCATAGATCACATTTTTTTCAAAGAGACTAGCTGTCTAAAATTTGAGACAACAATTCTCCAGTCTTCTATCACTGACCATTACTGTACTGCAGCAAAACTCACCTATAATGACGTGAGATTCAATGATGTAATTGAAAAGAAAGCAATTTAATTCAATAAAATTAATTATGGAGAACTAGCTAAGCAATCCAGGTTGCAAAACTGGAATGAAATATGCCATATAACCAACCCGGATGAAGCTATAAATTATTTTTCAAGCATGTTAAACCTTCTGCTAAAAAAGTCTACAGTTAAAAAAGAGTACCCCTTCAAGAAAAGACAAATTCCTCTAAAGCCATGGTGTACTAAGGGAATCGTAGTTTCGGTTCGCTTTAAAAATCGTCTTGCAAATAGATTAAAAAATCAGCCATTTAACCCTGAGTTAAAGCGCAGATTTAAAATTTACAGGAATCTTTTAAATAAAACCGTAAGCGTAGTAAAATCCAAATATTATTTATCTGAGGTGGACAAACATAAAAATGACCCGAAGAAACTATGGAAGACAATCAATGAAATAATCGCTAAGCGTAAGGTAAAAGAGGGGACTATATCCGAAATCCTTGCTAATGATGGGAATTTGTTAAAATTTGTTTCAGATATTGCCAATGAATTTAACAACTTCTTTTCGACGATTGGAGAAGATCTATGTGCCTCTATAACCCCGACGCATCAATATTCAAGTATTTCAGTCACTCAGCTGGAACCTTTTCCTTTCCCAGAAATAACAAAAGATGAAATGCTTTTTCACGTAAAATCCTTGAAAGACAACAAATCTCCAGGCGAAGACTCTGTAACAGCGAAAGTGCTAAAAACAATTGCTCAAGATATATTAACTCCTCTTCACCACACTTACAACATATGCCTACAAGCCGGGCAGTTTCCAGATAGCCTCAAAATAGCAATTGTCATCCCCATTTTCAAAGCGCTGGATAAGAAGTGTCTAAAGAACTATAGACTAATCTCCTTAATTTCGAATCTATCAAAAATTTTTGAAAAGTGCCTAAAGACCCGTTTGTGTGACTTTTTCACAGTGCCTCAACAAATAATCCCAAACCAATTTGGTTTCTGTCAGGGTAAAAGCACAGCAGATGCAATATACTACGCAACGAATATCATAAACAGGGCCTTAGATGTAAACAAAAAAACCATTGCGGTGTTTATAGACTTAAAAAAGGCGTTCGATACGGTCTGTCACGATATACTTTTGCAAAAGCTAAGGCAACTGACACCGAAAAACAACATAAATCTGCTTTTTGAATCTTATCTACGTAAGCGTAAGCAAAAAGTTAAAATCGGAACACTCGTCAGTGATTTAATAGAAGTCAATTGCGGTATCCCCCAAGGAACAGTATTAGGCCCGATTCTGTTTAACTTTTACATCAACGACTTATGTAGATTACAGTGTAGCGTTCCTGATTTCAGCGGTCAAGTAATTTCATATGCAGACGACACTGGACATTAGTCCAGTGTCGTCATAGAGGACACTTGGGAAAAAGTTTTCGATGAGGCAAACAGGGGTCTTCAAATAGTTTCCAAGTGGCTAAACTTACACAAGCTTGTCCTTAATACGAAAAAATCATGCTTTTTGGCTTTTGGCACCAGGAACAAACTCGATGAGGTGAGTTTCAACCTTAAGCTGAACAATGAAGAGATAATGCGGCTTAGTGAAACTAACTACCTTGGTGTAATTCTGGATGACAAGCTTAGTTGGAAAAGTCACATTCTTGGTGTTATACCGAAGCTACGTCGAACTCTATATTCTTTCGTTAGGCTTAGGCACAACGTTAATTTAAATACGATAAGGATGGTATATTTTGCCATCGCTCAAAGCATAATGCAGTATGCTATTGGAACATGGGGTGCCGCTCTCTCAACATATATTGCACCATTACAAAACCTGCAAAACAAGATAGTTAAAATATGTTTAAAAAGATCAATTTATTCATCTACAACAGCATCTTTTAATGAGTTCCGTGTAATGAACATCCGTCAGTTGTATCTGTATGCAGCTTTGAAATTCATGTATCTCAACTTACACGAATTTGATTTCCATATCACTGGCTATCGTACGAGGCGACAAATGATGAATCCCTTTTTGACCACGCGCTGTAGAAAAGCTCGAACGGGCAGGCATTTAAGTATATTAGGGCTGAAGTTGTATAATAACCTTCCACTAGAGATCAAACTTTGTCTAAATGAACGCAATTATAGGTTAGTCTTAAAGCTTTTTGCCCAAAACAACAATAAATTTCTGGATTCATACTTAAACCCATAAATCGCTCGTCTTTTTTCCTTTTTTGTGTCAGCAATTAAACTTAATTCATTTAATTTGTTCCATTGTGTGTGTTTTAAGATTACTCTTTCACTTTGCTTTTACATAACCTCATACCTATAGATCTTACATTAATTCATTTAATTTGATTCATTGTGTGTTTTAAGATTACTATTTCGCTTTCATTTTTCATTTCATTTCATTTTTCATTTCTATTTATTTCTTCACATTTTCTTTAAACATGGAAAATAAATAAATATTTTAATCATGGAAAGATCCCCGCTCTCGCGCACAAGTGTTCCCACTTTTGTGAGTTGCGAGCAATAAAATAAACATATGTTACTTATTTTTTGTAAAACAAATAGCTGCAATAAAGAAATAAATATATATATATATATATATATATATATATATATATATATATATATATATATATGTATATATATATATATATATATATATATATATATATATATATATATATATATATATCTAGAAATTGGAATTTTCGGGCTAAGTGATTTCACTACTAATTTTCGAAAAAAACAAATACAGCTGGACCAGTTGAATTTTGCGATGAATTGTTCAATCTTGCAACTGCAATAAAATGAATAATCAATTTTGATTTACCTATAGTACTCACATTCCGCATTCTGAACAAAACCTAATCAAATTTCACTATATTCACTATAAATATCAATAATTCACAGATCGAATAAAATAACGAACTTTGATTAGTTTTTTTTCGGAGGATTCTCTCGCTCAAGCCACAGCTTCGTTATATATCCGTTAAGCGTATGACGTCATTGACAGTCTGCGCCATCTATTATAATACAATTCAATTCAGTTTGTTTGACTAATTTTAACAATAAAGGGAAAAATGTACGTACTCTAAGCTTTAAGAGCTTTGAGCACAGACAAGATTCGGTGAATTTGCAGTATGGAACGTATTCAAATAGGGTGGTTTTGTGGAAAAGTTTTAGGGATGAATTCACATTCATTCTGCGTTTTTGCCCGGCAAATAAGGGTTATGAGAATGTGTTGCATTCTGTGAACGGATCGACATTTTCTGCATCGGGAAAAATCACATTTTAATAGGGTCACATTTTCTTGCGGGCAGTTTATATATCGATAGCAGGGTAAAATAAATCAATCAAATTATAAAATAGTTGCGTGTAGTATCGTACATACATGTTACTTGATATGTGTCCTGTCCAGATGCAAGATAAATAGGGAATATTGATTAGCCTTAAAAATGTTCTGAAATGGCCAGCACAAAGTAATGCTATGTTTTGGTTGTAGTAGGTGAGCCAACTGCTTTCATAATACCTATGTGTATGAGCTATGTGTCTTTGAAAATAAAAACCCAATCATACAGGAAATATTTGTATTAGCTATACTGTCGTCCTTAACATAAGCCACCTATCTACAGTTTAGTAACTTTCCCGATATTTAATGATTTGTGTTTTCTTAAATACTGCAGACATCTTCGAACAGGATGAAAATTTAAACACGGATACAAATACGTTTATCCGCGGTACATCTGAAGGAAAAGCTTTCGCGTTGAAATTATTTGTGGAAGGTAGACTTTAACCAGTTAGAAGGTTTTTGGGTAAAACTCGACTTGATGCATCACATAGCCGTTACATGAATTTTACCGATAGATGTCTGGCTAGTATGTTTGTGTTACTGATGTGACCATCTGGCAGTGGGAGATGATTAATTTTTATTTACGTAAAGCCTAGTTCTATAATCGAGCGAAACGATATTGATAATACAATATATTGATAATAGATGGCAAGTTTGCGGCCGGATGTACATACATGGGTGGTTGTCGAAAATGTGTGCTCGAAAGTAATTCAAACATAAATTATGCGAACATGTTTTAATCAGTACAACAATAATAAAGGAAAGATATGAAAGCTCCTTTCAATGGGGAACATTAATGAAGTGAGAAAATAAATTTATTAAGAAGTTAAAGTAGATTTCAGCGTCACTGGAACGACAGGTTGACTTGAAAAGACATTGAATTCGGAATTTCATCGAGAGGTTGGTTTCTAAGATCAAGAGTGAGGGAACAGTTTGAAAGTGTATGAATAAAATCTATTGATCATTAGTGCGATAATGTACGTTGTTTCTTATGCCTAATACTATACGCTTCACTAAGCGAATTCAACGGTCAAATCCCATACAAAAAAAGCTTTTCAATTCGTCAGTGAACAATCCGCTGGCGGAAAAGTACTATATTCTAATGAACGAGATCGAAGGCGCAGACCGCAAATTGAAAATGCTAATAGGTGCCAGTAAGTAATACTTCGCAGCTTTTCAATGGATCGGATCCTTTTAAATTCAGCGAAATAAGTGATATTCGTCGGTTAAAGTGCTCGCCAGTTGAAATTGAAAATGTGTAACGTTTTATGGTGTGTTCGCGTAAATTTGGTGCATTCTTTTTGTGATGAGGAAACACTATTGCACCGACTATAGTAGGTGTATACGTACATATCTTGAAATATGTATCGATCCATTGACACAAAATATGTGGCAGGTAAATAAAGTGTACCTCTAGTCTGTGCGACAGGTAAAATTTTAAATATTGACTATTGCATGCGGATCAAAATTTCCTTAATTAGTTTTGAGGGCAAAATGTTCATTTTGACACTGTATAAACATAGAAAACTAGGCCGGTTTCCTGAAAGTCTTGAACCGTATATGTATACTGAGTTGACACGCTGGTTAAGTAGCACATTACGCTATGATGATTTATGAAGAGGAAAACCATCATATATAATTAATTTTGATTCATTGGCATGCTGAATTGTATGTAGATAGTCAGGACACTTAATTAGATGACAAAATACGGAAACTATTCAAATGTGGCTAAATGCGCGTATTGGTGCCGACATAGATCTCTTGTTTCTGTTGTTTGGGACTATATGTATACGAAAATGCATGCGCTTCTCATAGTGTACAATAATTAATCGTGTTCAGACATTTGTTGTAGTTAGAAATTGAAAAATACAACTGAAATCCCAACCAACATACTCTCCAGAATTCAGCTGTTGGGATGTCTTATAAGACTCTACCTATTTCAATCTGTTTCAATCTAATAAAATATATTCAGGCACATGAACAAATCATATGTTAAATTGGGATACATTTGTAGCAAATGGGCCACCGACATTGCAATAGCGAATAAATACACGCAAGGCAGGGGACATATAATATAAGTTCGAGATAACAGCAATAAAGATTTTCAACTAGCCATCACTAATTGCAAACGATCCGTAGAGCAATCAAAAGTAACAAGAATAAAGTATTTTCATTACACCATTGGGGGAGAAAATTAATCATTGACACACATATTTCAAAATATGTACGTATACACTTACTACAGTAGGTCGAATAATGTTTCCCCATGACAGAAATAATGCAGCAAAGGTACGCGAACACACAATAAAACGTCACACATTTTCACTTTCAACTGACAACCACTTTAGCCGACAAACATCACTTATTTCGCTGAATGAAAAGGGATCCGACCCATTGAAAAGCAGCGAAATATTATTTACCGACATCTATTAGCATTTTCGATTTGCGGCTAGCACCTTCAATTTCGTTCATTATGGTGGAAACACACTGCTGTCACGCCACGTGAGCTCACGTGACGTGACAGCAGTGTGTTTCTACCTTTAGAGTATAGTAGGCGTGTTTTTTGTTCCGATACAGAACAGAATATAACTATGCCGCAAAAACAACGATCTAGTATAAAACAGCAGTGGGTTCGCTAAGACTGACATAAGTTGCTGTATTTGCTGTGGTAGCATACAACAGCTGAAAATAAAGGGAGAAAATAACGAATATACACTACCACAATCGATAGAAAATAGAAAAAGAACTAACAGAAAATTACTTCTTTTAACTTTCTACACATTATGAGGGCTTTGTATAATTTCCTAACTACCAAAACATTTAACATAACCATGAAAAACCCAAAGTCACCTCACAGCAAAAAAAACAGCTTCTCATGAGCTTTTCTTTTTTCTATCAGCACATTCTATAGTTCAGCACGTGAACTAAAAATGTGAATAGAATTTCTGTACTAGCGAATTCACTGGTACAAGAGTGTTGTTGTTTCCAATGCGTAAACTTTATTCTCTGCTGAATAGAGGAGCAAAAAAACACGCCTAGTACTTTTTCGTCTCCACTAGCAATTTCCCATGGCATGAAATATGAAATTGCCAGTGGAGGCAGCCTATGGTATGCAATATTTTATGGTCTGCCATAAATGGTAGGCAGTATGCAATTTGCTCGGCAATCTGCCTGGCAATATTTTGACAGTTCTTGATTTCAAAATGGCGCTGAACTGTAGGAATGTTTTATTTCTTATAGGAAATTGTAGAGATTTTGAATTCAAAGGGATTTTTAGATCCCGTTGAGCAATGAAAATAGTCCACACAATATGAAATGGTGGGAAATTGCGAAAAAATCGAATTTTGATGCGGAATGGTGAAATTATATATAATTTTTTGATTTAAAAATGAAATAATTTCGATTTTGGACGATGAGTAAATTTATGAGACTCTCAGTTGATGATTGGTGGATTTTTCAAATTACTTTTATCTCATTCCCCTTTGTACCCCAGCAAATCATATAATAGTTACATTTTCGTCTGAAATTTCACCCGCTTATCCAAAAAGTAACTAATCCTACACGTGAACTTTTCATAAGTAGCAGAATTTCTTCGCTCTGCGCTTCAAATAACTTCTTAAGAGCATTTGACACTCGGATACAGCGCACGTCCTTCTCGCTCAGAGTCATTTTCGAAATGAAATTGCATGCCATGAAATTGCCCATGCACAGATTGCATACCATAAATTTGACAGTCGCTACCATCGGAAATTGCAGGGTAAATTGCTAGTCGAGCCCCGGTGCGAGCATTGTGATGACACACACCGCGGTACGAACCGCCCCTCGGTTTCAGAACCGAGTCGGTAGGCGAGAAAAATGACCCAACGACTCGGTTCGTAGACCGATTGAGCAGAAATTTTCAGAATGCATTGATGAATTCATAGGATATGGGAAGGAAAATCTGACAAGAAAATTGATTTTTGAAAAATAGTTAGGATACAGTACTGGAAAATGAAACGTTTGTGGGCACTTGGTTTCTAAAAGTAGGCATTTACAAATTTTCAAAGAAAATTGGTGTTAGAATCACTTTGCCCAAAATTCATATGCACATATATACTTACATATATATATATATATATATATATATATATATATATATATATATATATATATATATATATATATATATATATATATATATATATATATATATATATATATATATGTATGTATGTATACATGACTACTTTTTTCACAAGCATCTATATGATACTCCGACGTAATTTGTAACTGAACCGACTCGATAAACGCTTCTGAAAATTCTGAAAACCGCTGTGTGTGTCAGCCGACGTACCAAACCGAAGCGTTAAATGCTTCGGTGAAACCGAAGTGTGTGTCATTGGCCCAACTTCGGTGATCGTTCGTGAACCGATATATGCCATATGCCAGATTTTCTTGAAACTATATCGAATTTTACTCAGGGCAAGTTCAATATCAGCTCTTTGAAATTAATAAATTTTTTTCTTTGGATTGAGTAAATATTTCTTTGGCGCAGAATCATTACCAATTTATTTTGATAATGTTTTCATTTTTATTCAAAAAATAGAAGTATTTTTCTGAGTGTAGGTCTTTGTACCCTTATAATTTCCAGCGCATTCATCGATTTGGCATACTTTTAGTTATGTTGTTAGCAAAAGGTTACCAGCATCAACCAATTTCGCTTCTTTATCACTTTGAGATGCTGCTATGGCATTTTCATATAAAAAACATCAAAAATCAAAATACATGCAAATATCGCGAAAATTTTGGATGGCAACCCCATAAGTGATATCATAGACGTAAGTTCCAATGTAGTCATCAGATAAAGAAGAAATGCATAGGGTATGTTGATCTTAACGTAAAGCTGTCATCATAGTGTAAAGGTCCTTCGTTTACATTTGGAAGGATTATCTTTTTTCGATTATCATCAAGAGATACGCGTTTGCTATTATTGAATTTATTGAAAGTTAGGTGTTTTTATTTCTTTGGTAATAACTTTAATTTACCTAAGGCAACCCGTAGATTGCCTCATGTTTGGCGCTGAGTGAAACTCGTGCAGCTGATATGAGCTAATTAGCCAATGCAGGCTAGATTAAGTCTTGCTGATGAAAGGAAACGTTTTAGTTTAAGTAAAACTAAATGCAGTAATCTTAAATTAACGTTTATTCATTCAAGACTACTATACCACTTTTTTACTAATGTTCGAAGAAGAACATTAGTATTAAAATCACTTTGGCCAAAAATTCATATTTCTATATATATATATATATATATATATATATATATATATATATATATATATATATATATATATATATATATATATATATATATATATATATATATATATATATATATATATATATATATATATATATATATATATATATATATCATCAAACATTTTCAGTGAAAAAATCTCAAGAACGCGCCATCCGATTGAACTGAAATTTTCAGGACACATTGGTGTATATGCAGAATAGTGCCAGGTCTATAATAATCTTTAACCCTTTGGCGCCAGTGGCCATTTTAGTGATATTTTAATTATACCTATTATTCCGTACACAAATAATTTTTGCAAAAATAAAGCTGACCAAATAAATTTCGAACGTGTTTTACATGTGAATCGGATAATGTTTTGGAATTTTTTAACCCCATGTGTGCGCTGGGTGCCTAAAAAGAGAACGGGAAAATTTGAAAATTTTTAAATTGCGATAACTTTTGACAAAGCTATTCAATCATTACAAAATTTTCAAAACATATTGGTATTATTTAGTTAAAGATTTGTGTAGCTTTTACTGAGCGTGCTGGCAACCCTGTAGCTAGGGCAGGTACTGAAAATGAAAACCTCCAAATCATCGTCTCTCTTGAAAAAATGCCGCTTCTTCAAAAAAAAGCCACTCATATGTAAATCTCATGCTTTTTTTACATAGACAAAAAATAAAATTTGATATAGTATAACGGGCACGCCTGGTAACCCTTGCCCAATTTACCTATATTTTTAGCATCAAAAACTTCTGTTCACGGAAACTCACGATCCAATGAGCAGAATTAATTGAAATTTGCAGCATGTATTGATCTTGAATGGGACCAGGTCTGATAAAAGTGATTTTGAAATGCGGGTGATTCTGTGCCAGTGGTGCCATCTTGAAAAATCACTAAAAAAGATAACTGCTTTTAGCCCTATAAATTCTGATTGAATCGTTTGATTTTGACGAAATTTACACAGCAGCTGGATCACAGTAGACCACGTTTGGTAGAAATTTGGTTGAAAAATTCGTTTGGAGCTGCCAGCTATGATAATTTTGGTGTCTTAAATTTGAAAAAATAAAAATTTGGAAGTGAAAACATTCAAACCATCGAATATCCTAAAAATGTCCGTTTCTTACAATAAAACCAGTCTGTATACAAATTTTATGCTTTATCTACACGTTCAAAGTAAAACTTTGGAAATTTCATGTCGGACAAGAACGGTAACCCTTTCCCAGTTAACCTATATTTTTAGCATCAAAAACTTCTGTTCACGGGAACTCACGAATCAATAATCAGATACCATTGAAATTTACAGAAAACATTGGACTTAAGTAGGACCAGGTCTGGATTTAAGTAAGACCAGGTCTGGGCAACTCTGTGCCAGTGGTGCCATCTTGAAAAATTACAAAGAAAAAAAACTGCTTTTTGCCCTATGAAATGTGAATAAGTTACCAGATTTTCATGAAATTGACACAGTAGCTGAACCTTACTCTAAACTCTGTTTGAAAGAAATTTGGTTGAAAAATTCGATTGGTGCTGCCAGCTATGGTAATTTTTGTGTCTTTGGTTTTGAAAATTCTCTCAGGAAAATAAAACTTTTTGCCCTATAACTTCCAGTGCGGTCATGAAATCAATACGAATTTCATATAATTTATGGAACCTATTATAAACATTATTCAGGCCAAATTTGGTTGAAAAGCCACTATAGGGTTGCCCGCTATTGTTGGTTTTGTGTTTGTTTGCAATATCTTTATTAAGCGGTTTAATCGTAGAATTTTCAAATGGCAATGATATTGTAGGGTCAATAAACCGCAAATATTAAGTTTTCGATTATTTGGAAAAACTCGCTGGAGGTAAACCTAAATTTCTTTATACTCCTATAACTTCGAATGTAATATAACAACGTGAAGCAAATGTGATATATTCTTGGCTTTGATACTGGCAAAAAGTTGCCAGCACGAGTCGGTTGTGCTACTTTTGTATCAATAAAATTATACCGGAAACATTTACAATGAAAATAAATAACCGGTGTTTCAATTCCCAAAGTTCTGCAAATTTTTCGGATCGCAGCCCCAAACACCAACTTCAGTTACAGTGCTGCAGGCACTGAGCATTTTCTTCATTGATGTTATATGAGATGCTGCTTTCAAAATTTTGTGAAATAAGCAACTGATAACGAATATAATTAACCCGTGTTTTGCTCTCATAAACGTTGAAATTCATGCCAGTGGTAATATCTGAAACCTTCTACCATATGAGTTATAATGCATTCTTGAGGCCAAAGTAAAACGTGGCATTTGAAACAGTTTGGCCGTAATAAGCAGCTCATGTGGTGGAATATGCACTCAAAACCTGCACGATTCTTCTACTGTTCTTCGAACATTAGTGTTTCTAGCGGTTCAGGTGCGCTAGAGTTTTTTCATATCAGTCTTACATTTTATTTATGCTAAAATTTTGTTTACGCTATTCTTACCTATCGACAATGCATAACCATTACTCAATTAGTTCCCATGCATAAGCTCATGACCTAATTCATGTGAGTTGCTTACTATGTTTTTCCCACATTAAGTTTTCTAGTTGATTATTGACTACACTTGACAACTATCTACATAGTCACATCATATACATCATCCATGTTCCAGGTCAAGACAACACACATCAAACCAAGCCATACATCATATACATAAATCACATAGAATATGTGCAAACCAGGACAGTTGTCTTATACACATCAATGCTATAGTGGAATATGGATATAGTCTATGCTTATAAAGGTTAAGTGTCATGAAAGTCAATTAATTTTTGTCTTGTCTTACGTGTATGTTTATTTGAGTAATTGACTCATTACAATAGCTCGTAATGAAAATAAAGGCACATGTTTCACTTTTTTGCATTTTGTAAATTTTCCTCTCGAAACTTTCCAGCTACTCAATCATTGGACTAAAGTCGTATATGAAATTCAACTCCGATTGGTTGTAATAAAGAATAAATTTGGTAGAACATATTTTCAAATTCTACACAATTCCTGTGATTTTCTTCAAGCGGTTCCTATGCACTTTAGTTTTTGTTTATTTTTCGTTAAAATATAAACCAAGTTAAACTTCTTCTTTTCGCCGCTTGATTACAAACACAAAAATAACTGTCTGTGGAATATGTATCACCCACGTAAAATCCTGATTGAAGTCTAATAAAAACTGTTCTAAAAAATAGTTGCTAACGAGTTTGTACAACAATGGAAGTCAACAATAAAGATTTTGTATTATTTGTGGAACTTTCAATTAGAGCCTTCAGCCACATAAGTCTCAGGTAGAATATTTGGACTTGTCGAAACCATGCTTTTGTTAATCAAGTTTTTAGTTTCGCTAAAGTCTTCTTAATTTGGTTTTATTGTTCTTCGACGCAAAACTAATTTGAGCAGAAAGAAAAGATTGGCTAAAATGTAGAAGTATTTTAATTTGAGTTTCAAAATAGAATTCATAGATGGCATAATAAATTCTATCGAGCAATTTGTTTCACTGTTTATTCGTTGTATCTAAGTTGACCATTTCTATTCCTCCGGGGCGCTCGCCCGTGTTCGGCTTTTATAATTCAATCCTAGTTTATCCCATCAATTTTCCGTCCAACTACACTGAACCATTTGTCAGTTCTGAAATCAAATCCAAAACTCACATAGTATCCTTCTATCTATAATTCACCTGTTAGGAAAACTGGCATATGTCATAGGATCAACTGAAATCCTTAAAGTGATAAAACGTTTAAGGTTCACTTTGCACGAAGTTGATTCGAAAACTTGATTTTAATGGTACGATTGTGTTCATATTCGATGTAAGATTTCAAACTCAAGAAGAAATTCTATTAGTTGGTTCATTCTTTGTCAGGTAACTATACAAGAGCGATTAAAAAAATATGATTCAAATAAATTCAATTTATCTTATGCGGTTTTATTTACGTCATTCAGTTTTATTATGGTTGAGTGGTCAAATAAATCAAACAAAAAACAGAATATTCGATGTTTGTGAGTTTTTCCGTTTTCGATTGAATAAATTTCTAAGCTCTGCTACAAGATGAAATAGCGAAACATTCTGAAGAGCATCAGACTGGCCACAAGACTGACATGTCCTGCTAGAACACACAGTCTTTTAACAATGCAAGAACATTTCATGTTGTGTGTAAATCTGAAACAGCCTAGTAGGTTGTCGTTTTACATTCATGGATTGCATGAACGACATGCAAATTGGTTTCGAATGTTTCATTTTTAATCACTTGACAGAGTATTGGATTCATAAGATTCTGGTGTTGAAATGAGAAATCTAATGAGAGTATTTTATTAGTAACTTTTAGTAATTTGAATTTGAATTTTTTGAATTTATTTAATTCCACGAACCAACTCCTTTTACAATAATATTACAGTAGTAAAAAAAGAAATATATATATATATATATATATATATATATATATATATATATATATATATATATATATATATATATATATATATATATATATATATAATTTTTTAATAGTATAAAAAAAAGAGAAAAGAAAAGTATACACTAGCATAATAAATGGTTTCTATAATTAAAAGTTTACAAACAAATAAATTCAAATAAATACTGTACTAATGTAATTCTTTTTAATTTAATTTGATTCTACAGCATGGAGGTAGTCAGAAACGATTCTTTTAAATTTGGTTGTAGGTATACCGAATAAATCAAAATGATTCCAAAGTTCGTTCCCGATTCGTTTTAATCTTTCGATAGGAGAATTACATATATAATTAATTTTACTAGTATTCATGGCAAATATTTCTTTGAACCGTGTAGTTCTCGGTGGAACTCTTATAGAAATCAATTGTAAAATTTCGGATGCATCTAATTGATTATTAAGTATATTGACCAAGAAAATCGCATCAGTATAGATTCTTCTTACTTTTAAGGTTGTTATGTTCATTAAATTTTGTAAATATACGTAATTTAAGTTTTCTAGTGGTATATGTAACTTGTAGTTAACGTAACGTAAGAATTTGTGCTGCACTTTTTCTATAGTATAAGAATGCACTTTGTAGTAAGGATTCCATATTACTGAACTGTAGTCTAATTTACAACGAATTAATGAAAAATATAACATTTTAATTGTGTTCAAATTGTAAAACTTCTGCGTGTTTCTGATAACAAAACCCAGCATTCGAGTTGCCTGATTAGTAATCTCATGAATATGAATTGTGAAGTTTAACGTCGTGTCGAATCTAATTCCGAGATCTTTTGTGAAGTCAGCATGATCTAGTTGCGATTCCGTTCATGGTGTAGACATAAGAAGATCTAGCTAATGTATGATTAAACTTCATATAATGACATTTGCTTGTATTCAATTCTAAACCATTTTGTACACAGTAAGAATAAAAATTGTTTATATTTATTTGCAAAATATGATTGTCAGATAATGAAGCAATTCTTTTAAAAATTTTGAGGTCATCAGCAAATAATAAGAACTCAATATCTTGGAAAATATAGGATATTTCATTTATGAATATTAAGAACAAAAGAGGACCTAAATGTGAGCCCTGTGGAACTCCAGATGAAGGGTAAAACGGACTAGAATAATTATTATCAATGTGGACTAATAGTGAACAATCACGAATGTAATCGCAAAGCCAGGCAAGTAATGATCCATGTATACCAATATTTTTCATCTTCTTTGTCAAAAGATGCCAATTAATTTTATCAAATGCCTTACATAGATCCGTATATATGGAATGCACTTGAAGAGGAGATTCAACTCTCGTATTAATATAGTTATGATAAGGTAAAAGATTTGTAATAGTTGGACGTCCTTTACTAAGATATATTCTTTCTTGTACATGATTAAGTTAAGATAAAAATGAAATAAAGTGAAATTACGATTAGTCAACAATGTGAAAGAAAATCAAAGAAACCATCACTGCAACGATCTCATGGGTTATAAGACATCAGCGAAGAGAAAATTCGATGCTTGTAGATGTGCTTTAGTAAAATACTAAAAGCCTGGCCAAACAATAACCTAATATATTTTGTACCAAATCAAAGTTTGCATCCAATCAAAGTTATTATCATGTTTTTTTTTTGTGAAGTTAAAAAGCCTCTGGGGTTGCTTTATCGATTCAATATTGCATAAGCTACATTAACACCTTAGAGTAAAGATACCATCAGTGACGGATTTTATCTGTCAGTAATCAGCAGAGTAGGTAGTAACTAATAACTAGTAGTAACTAATTTAGTAGTAACTAATTTTATTCACCGGTGAACGGTTAACCGTTAACCGATCGGTTATTCGCCGGCGAAAGCCTTGAGGTGAAAAATTTTAACCAGTTAACTGGTTAATCGCTGATTTTTTTAAAACAAACAAACGCTACTTAAATGCCAAATAATTGAGTAACACAAATTGATTGCGCTAGAAGTCATTGTTATAAATTTACCATCTCTGAAATGCGCTGTTACGCTCAGGTATGACTGTATGGTCTCCGAATGCGTTCACAAATCTAGTGTGAAACCGATAGACTTGGCATTGGAAATTTTTTGCCCATAGTCAGCCCACAGCTCTAGGTTTGGAGGTTTGGAGGACACGGAGTGCAAAGGTTGCATTGCCTTTCAAAATGCCTTGAAGCACTCGTTTTCCAGCGTCCTTAATGGCAAGCCGTCACGTGCGATCATGAACAGTAAGGCGTTGGTGACTTTGTTGTCCCGTTGACCACCTTTTAAACAAAAATACAACAGCTGTAGCAGAAACCATCAGACAAGCTATTTAAACCAAATACACCTCTCGCGAGAAAACGACGGATAAGAGCGTTGCTATCGTATAAAAATAGACGGGTGCTTACTTGAGAAAAGGACATGGCGTTAATGAGACACTTGTCCTAGTTTTTAGGTAATACATAAAATTGAAATTTTTTTTGACACTTACCCTTAGTTTTTAGGTAATACATAAAATTGAAATTTTGACTTTGTGTAGGCATAAAATGGAATTTTACATTTCCGGTTTTGGCAAATTGTTTGTATAAGAATTCCGCGTACAGTGACATGAAAAACTGAAAATCACCAAAAAAGCACATTCATGGTTTTGGCGTACACCCGACGATATAACAAGGTTAAACGAGATGAGCTATGGTACCTGTGCAGGTGGGTCATCAGTATTCTCGTTGTCACATGTGGTGTTGCGGATTCTCTTTTTCTTATTTGGGTCCTGCTTATGAGTAGAAATGAAATGCACTTGCGCAAGATGGTAACGCACGGTGCTTGTGGGCGGATTTGAGAATTCAGATAATAGCAGACGAGAACTTCACACAAATGACGGGAACGAGAAGACGGTAGCAGTGCGCTTAGGCGTCCGAAATTGGGCAAGACGAGGCGCACCGTAGAATCGCAACAGCGAGAGGGAGTGAGTGAGCCAGCGAGTAGAGAATGGCGACGAGGAGAGCCGTAACACACGGCAACAGTCGTTTTCGTTGAAGTAGAGAACCAAATTTCCCATGTTAAAAAAATCGGTTAACCGAAATATTTAGCCAATTAATCGATTTGGGGGTCAGCAATCACCCGGTGAAAATTAGTCGATCAGTAAATCGATTTAACCGATTAATTGATTAGCCGTCACCAATTTTTCCTTCCCTACAGCAGAGTCTCTGCGTTTTTCTATTGACAACATTTTTATTCCAAAAAGTGATCAGATAATGGTGACCAAATTGATTTTCATTAATAAGTAAGTACTAGCCTTTAGCTGTTTTCTGCACTGGAAAAAAGAGTTGATGTTAATGAAGCACGAGATTTAATTTTTTTTATCCTAATAACTGTTTTAGCCTTTCAACCTTCAGCTCAAAGGCAAAGTGAGTTTTTAAAACGTTTTAAGCGTTTTATTTTTCTAATACTATTAAGAAAATATATTGCCTCAGGTTAATATTTGAAAGGTAAAAAAAAAAACTCATAGGATGAATATGGGGCTCAAATTACCTTTATCTTCAGCATTGAATTCACTTTCGATACAATAAATTGCTTTTAGAAGTTAATTCAAATTATCTAGGAAAGAAAGTTAGTTTGAAAATTGTATGTATTTTGAAATGCCTATAGTTGAAAATAACACACATAACATAATCTTGTTCGAAATTTTTATTCTAAACCAATTATATTGCTTTAAATGAAAGCAAAGTAAGCCTTATCAGCTATTTTAAAATACTACTTTTCTCTTAGAAGTTAACAATTTTAAGAGAAAAACTGCATTTGAAATTGCATTTTATTTCCGATTTTGCGCAGTAGTCAAAGTGTAGTGTTAGCAACATAAGAGTAACCATAATGTTTCTAAGAGATATAGGTAAACACGTGGTTGACGAAAACCTGTTTTCAGTACGTAGAAGTAAGCAACCAGTCGTGCCTGGACTCTGGGGACATGAAGATGAAAACGGTGCCTGTGTCTTTTAATTGAACTTTGATTTTTTCGAATACTAGCATATTCTGCTCTTGACAACGAAAATATTTCGAATACGTCCGTGCATGAAAATTTCAAACTTATGTTAATATCATTTTTAAAAAAACTTTTTAAACAATTTCGGTTATTGAAATATGTTTTTTATATGTTTGTATTCAGTGTCCTCATGAACTTATAAATTAATCAAATAGTATTGTGGAATGCAAATATTTTGAGTTTGCTAAGATTATTTTATTGTATATGTTCATATAAAAATTTGTTAATATGTTAATTTAGCGAACCTTTACTACAGTATAAATATAGACCCTAATTGCCATTTTTTTAGTAATAAATCAACAAACAACTGTTATTTGTAAATAATCATACGATGAATAATCTTTCGTTGATAATTTTTGAATAAAATCTATAATAATTTTTGGCGCCCAATGTGGGCTACACGACATCATATATGTAAATCTGTATATGAGTTTTTTGTCCAGTCAAAATTAAAAAATAATAATTCACATAAGACTAGAAATTAACACAGACCTTAAATAAACAATTATAAATAAAATATTAAAAAACCGCATCGACTCCACTTCGGCTGAAGTTTTTATTCAAGTTCAAAGCTAAAAAATCAGTTTTTCCTAAATATAGCTTAGACCATAAATGTTATTCTAAAAATAGCTGAACCTGATTTGTAGATTATGCAGTTTTATACAAAAAAGATTGATATTTCTATCCAAAAAAATTCTCATTCATGAGATGCAGTGATTTTAAAAATAAAAAAAAGTCACGTTCTGTATAATATGCACTCTTCTCCATATCATCTTCGATGCGGTATTTGCAGACTTTTTTGTGAGGCTACACCTACAAGCACAACCTTCGAACTGGCTTGATGAAATGAGTTTGATCACAATTTTTATTGTAATAACCTATCATTCTATATCCAGAATTATAATGACAATTGTTCTTACAAATAGTATTAAGAGCTTTTTTGGAGTGAACGCGAGTACAGTATGAGTTGGCTTCTAACCGTTCTCTTTGAAAACCCATCCCAAGTCTTCTGGGTTCAGTTTGTTGCCTAGCCATACTTGTACTTAAAGGTAGGCACAACAGAAATGTTGGAGGAAGACAGGATAGTTGTTCATTTTTATTGTTTCGCTTGTCTTATTTTTGGAGCTTTACAGATAGCATGAAGATGAAAATCAGAAAATCAGATTCATACAGATGAAAATCAACTCAATTTGTGATGATGATGATGACTTAAGAGGAGTATCAATTATATCTAGTTTTCAACAAGTTTATCAACTGCAACTTCACATTTGCCGTTGGGAAAAGTAAAAATGGTATTTTAGTAATAAAGCTCAGTGACGCATATAGTGACACAATAGCGAATAGAATGTAAAAGTTGACCTTCGTTCAATTAAATGTTTCAATAAGACATAAGAAATTTTTAAAGTATTCTCTTATTATTTTTGCTAACCGATTTTCATTTCAACGATATCAATGACAAAGTAATAGAGCATCATTGAGCCAAATTATTCCTAATACATTTAAAATATGAAAATTTCTATCAACTAAAAATTTAATTTTCCAACAACGTCGTACAAAATGGATTATTAGTTTTCAAAATTATAACACATACCGGAAAAGCTGCTTCTTAGGCACTTTACAAGCTGTCCGCTAGAATCAATCGTCAAATGCTAAATGCGAATATGTCTATTTTGTCCTTTGTGGATATGTTGACTTTTAAAGATATTTGGAAGAAAAAAAAAACTTCTTAAATTTATATACAAAGAACACATTTTACCTTATTGACCTTTATTCCAAAACCAATAATTTCTATTTGGCATTTTTGAAAAATAATTTCTAGCTTACTTTATAATTGAAAAATACAATGTTTAAAAGAAACTAACGTGTTTCTACGGATGATACTCGGAACCATCTTATTTTATTTGCATTTCAGTATCTCCATTACTTTCTAGACACTTCGCTTTTCACTAACAAATAAACTATTGAAAAAGTGCCATTGCACTAGCAATTTAATAGTACATAAATGCCCAATTGTCCTTCACATAAAACAGGAAACCACTCAAAGACTTAGAAAAATAGAATGAAAAAAAGATAGAATGCTATTTTACAGAAACCAAATTTCTTCAGAAACTGAAAGCATCATCATATTGTGTTAAGCGTAACATAACAGAGCGTATCCACTGCACGCTGCTGCTAAGCAGAGTCCCAGAAGACTGAGCCTGGTTTGAAAATCAATAGGAAACACCCTACTAATTAGCTAGCTCAGAAACAAAATCTTCAATGGAGGCTACGTAAAAAGTTTTGAATGCTATGCTTGGGTACGGGTAATTTTTTGTAGGCCCTGATTTAGACCATGGCTTTACTGTATCCTTGCTTGTACTTGCTGTATATGATGCGGCCGCTGTTGATGATGCATTAGACTCGAATGTAGGCTTGAACGGATGATGTAGATTTGGAAAGCTGCTGACTGGCAGTGGTATGAACGATGCATTTGCTTGATAATTTCTTCACCACTAAACTGGGATCAAAACAATCGAATGTAATCAGGTGTTTATTCGTTTACATCCTAACATTTAGATCGCAACTCTGTTTTACTCCTGGTTTGTATATGTGGCTTACGACAAAGTAAAGGTTGAAGGTCTACCTCATATAAAAAACCTATATGCAATAGCTAAGTACCTATCATTAATTATTTATCTTTATTATTTTTGGTCGTTTGATATATTATGAGCTATGGAACATGGTTCCCAGAGTTATCATATCATAAACTACAAACCACCCAGTTCTATGAACGAAGATGGGTCGTTAAGTTCACTGAATGAGTAAAAAAGTAAAATAATCCTACGACAGGTCTCGTACGGATCTAGGGTTTGAAACTCGTAGAGAACTTCATAGTCCGGGGAAATCTAACATGGTGCTTCTGAAAAATTAGGGGAAAGCTGAATTTTGGTGTGAGCCTTGGTACTAGCGTGTTGAACAAAATGTCAAAAGCTCTCATCGATCCAAGTGCTGGGTCACTTTTTATACGGGGTCAAAGGTCACCAAAAGTGACCTTTCCTAAATATCTCAGTAACGGTTACGTTTTCAGGAAAACAATGTATGACGAATTTGTAGCTTAAAAAATTTCCAACAAAAAAAATTGGTAACTTTTTCCTGGAACCATAACCGTTTTTGAGATATATTGATCTAAACATTTGTTACTAACAACATCTTCTTTCTCACGGCATGTTAATATTATCCTATTTTGATTACGACTTGGCATGTTTGTGAGTTTGTTTTTCCATGTTTAAGAGGCGCATGGAAAAACACGTAAATAAACTTATCTACCACACTCCAGGGTAGATGGAAAAGTGTGCTACGAAAATTTTTTTCCATACCGTCTTATCTCATGTACGATCAGGGCAAGGTCACGTAATTTCAGTTGCAAATTGGTTTCGAGATCTGTCATGTCCCTTTGGCTTTCCGAGAAGATAGTAGCGAGCAGATGTCCCTACAAGTGTTATGGAAAAGGGGAAGGGGGCGGTGCGAGCTTTTCGGAGCGCACTTTTCCACCTACCCGGGAGTCTGGTAGATAAGTTTGTTTGCATGTTTTTTTTATGCGCGCCTTAAATGTAGAAAAACAAACTCACAAACATGCCAAGTCGTAATCAAAATCGGATAATATCAACATGCCGTTGAGAAAGAGGATGCTGTTAGTAACAAATGTTTAGATCAATATATCTCAAAAACGGTTATGGTTCCAGGAAAAAGTTACCAATTTTTTTTGTTGGAAATTTTCTAAGCTACAAATTCGTCATACATTGTTTTTCTGAAGACGTGACCGTTACTGAGATATTTAGGAAAGGTCACTTTTGGTGACCTTTGAATCCAGATAAAAAGTGACGCAGTACTCGGATCGATGGGGACTTTTCATATTTTGTTCAACACGCGTGTACCAAGGTTCACACCAAAATTCAGCTTTCCCCTAATTTTTCCGAAGTTTCGCCTTTTTTTATGTCGGATTTCACTGGGCTATTCATCACAAATTTACAATCAAAGTGAATAGAAGTGTAGAGTGATAAGTTCCACGACTCACTTTATTTCATCAGGTACCTATTCAGAGCTAGGTGAAATCAAAGCTCGGTGCGCGGTGGGTACTTTTCCTAATACATGGCGTTGAGCTGTACATGGCGTTCTGGCCTACTGGTGTTTTAATTAAGCCATTTCACTGAAAAAAATCCACATAGCGCCCAGAGCCATGTAACATAGCGCATTATTTATGGCCCCATACGCCATGTACATAGTACTCTGAGCCATGCAATATGGCTGACAGCGCCATAATGTCAGAATCTACATAGCGCGTGGTCCCATGTAACATGGCGCAGGATTTATGGTTCCACACGCTATGTACATAGTACCCTGAGCCATGCAGTATAGCTCCCAGCGCCATAATTACATGGCGCAAAAATTATAGCCCCACACGCCATACTACATTTAAGGCACTACAATTGTAACTCGCAGCCATAATGTGTGAGGAAATGTATAAATGACAGCAAGCTTCTTAAGTATAAGAGGGGTATGGGCTTTGATGTTATTTATCCCTCGGGAATTTCGTCAATAGAATTCCATTAGCTAACATCAACTGCTCTACCTCCAGGTGCTCAGAACTGAGAAGGCTCGTGGCCTTTTGTTGGATGCGAACTGGATCATCTTCAGATGCATTGAGAAAACACATGGCGCCAGACGCCATAATTTATAGACTTCTGGCGCCATGTACATAGTCGATTTCGGTCGATTTGTGATAAAATATAGCGCCACATGCCATAGTGCATAGGAGCAGACGCTATGCTTATAGCCCTCCACGCCATGTACTTTAGTCCTCTACGCCATGTGCTATAGTCTCCCACGCCGTACAGTATAGTCCTCCACGCCACACAGTATAGTCCTCCACGCCATACAGTATAGTCCTCCACGCCATGTGCTATAGCTCTCCACGCCATGTAATATAGTCCGTCACGCCATGTACATGGCGTGGAGGACTGTAGTACATGGCGTGTAGGCCTATGTACTTTTCGCCATGTATTATGGCGTGTGGCGCTATATTTTATCACAATCCCTAAATCAACTATGTACATGGCGCCAGAAGTCTATAAATTATGGCGTCTGGCGCCATGTTGAAACTCGACAGCGAGTGTTGAAACTCGACAGCGTGGAAATTTTCGCAAAACCCAGGCCCGAGTCCCACCAGTTTAAACAGTTCCAGTCTGCCTAAAAATCATAGTTATCGCCTATATTATCAGAATGTTCGTGGGCTTAGAACCAAATTGGTGCAAATGAGGCTGTCCTATATCATTGCTTCCGATGATTTTGTCTGTTTGGCAGACACTTGGTTTTCTGCTGATATTTTTAGCGATGGGCTCTTTCCCCTGCATAATGTTTTCAGATAGGTTTATTGAATAAAGCATTCGTAAGTCGCCATTCGTAAGTCACTGCCTAGTACACTTTGACCAAGCTTCGTGGTGTCTCATCCTATTGAGTGGGTCACTGTACGTGTTTCCTTGTCATACAATGTCTTTTTTATTAGCATTAGACTTGCTAAAATTCAATTATCTTAAACCTTTTGGCGGCGGCGGGTATTTTAGTGAATTTTCAGGTACTCCTATATTTCCAAGCAGTGTAAATTTTTATTAAAAACAAGTATTAAAAATGAAAGCTTATTATGTTTATAGTTTGTCTATGATAAAGAATTGAAAATTTTGAGCCTGGTCTAGGCGCTGAGCGCCTGAAAGTAGACAAGGATTTTTTTTTTCAAATTTTGATTTGTCATAACTTCTAAGAAAACCAATTGATCATCATGAAATTTTCAGATCGTATTGATGTAGACTAAAATTTAACAGACACGGACTTTTAAAGCAGTGCGAGTAATTCTAAAGCTACAGCAGGCTCCTGAAAAAAAATTCTTCAAATCATCGAGTCTCCTGAAAATTTTTTGATTTTTGAAAATAAATTCAAACTATTGATAAATTTTGACTTTTTTCCACCAAGTCAAATAAAAATTTCCAAAATTCCGCGGTAAACAAGAACGGCAACCCGTGATCAAATGACCTCTATTTTCAGCACTCAAAACTTCTGTTCACGAGAACTGACGATCGGATAGTGCGATCAATAAGAAATTCACAGAACATGTTGGTATTAACTAGGACCAGATCTGATAGACGTGATTTTGAAATACGAGCAACACTGTGGCAGTGGTGCAATTTCGAAAAATCGCTGACAAAGAAAACTAGTTTTTGGCCTATAGCTTTCGATTTAGCCACCAGATTTTAACAAAATTCACGCAGTAGGTGAACCTTACTCTGAGATAAATCTCATAGAAATTTGGTTGAAAAATTAGTATAGAGTGGCCAGCTATGGCAATTATCGTCTCCTAAATATTGTAAATTTGCTCAGGAAAATAAAGGTTTTTTCCCTATAACTTCCGATGTAGTAACGAAATCAAAACGAAATTCTTGTGATAAGTGGAACTTGTTGCATTTCTAATTCTGTAGGAATTTCGTTGAAAAATTCTGAGTGGGTTGCTAGTTATGATGAATTTTGGTTTTTAAAACTGAATAATCTTATTAACGGGTGACAACTAAAAATCTGCACTGAGTAAAATATGTCATAGTAAGAAAAGTAGTGTTTATATTTTTTTCAAATTTTTAATACTTAATATCTATCATATAAACAAAAAACTAATATTAATGAATTTGATCAAAAGGACCGTTATCCGCAACACGGCGTAACTTTGGAAAAATCCCTTCGCAGGCCTTCTGGACGCTATTTACATCGTAATTTGTAATACATTTGCGAATCCTATTTACTAGTTGCTTCACTGTTTTTGCTTTCCAGTTATTCCGATATACTTGCAAACTAAGATTTCCAAAAAATTCTTCAATCGGTCTACACTGGGGCAAGTTTGTTGGGTTTCGCTCTTTTGAAACAAATGGTATATTTTTAGACTGGAGGTACTCAATTGTGTTTTTGGCATAATGTGACGAAGCTTTATCAGGCCAGAAGACATAATTGCCATCAGAATGATTTGCTTTAAGAAATGGAATCAGAATTTGCTGCAAACACTGTTTTTGATAGACTTCTTGATTGATGGCGAGTCCACTTGGTTTGAACCAAGGCTTCGATATGCCCTTCTCAGAAATCGCTATATACAGCATAACTTTCGGTTCAAATTTTTGCTTGAACTTATATTTTACATCTGGGGGAGTTGTAGACGGGTCAGATGTGTAAAATATATTATTTCGTGGCATTTGGCTTCGACTTAACCCAAAATAGCTTTCGTCGTCTAAAACAAGAGATTTTCCGCGAAAATTTCTACACATCCAACGACACTGAGATTTTATTGTCGCGATTTCACTTATTGTGTATTTGGGTGCCCATTGTTTATGCTTGCAAGTAATTTCACATCTTTTCAAAGCTTTCGAGATGCATTGCTGTGAACAGTTGAAATTTCTTACTGCGTCTCGTTGACTGATGTTATTTTTGTCGTTAAAAAGTCTTTTAAGCTTTCGAATGTTCTTAGCGTCCATAACTGTTGGTCTCCGGCCACTACCAACTTTTCTTTTTACAGTTAATCGCTGTAAACACTATAGATTGTTCGTTTAGGTACATTTTCCAGCACAAAATGGTCAACAGTAAACTTTTTACCATAATCCGAATTACTTTCGTACAATGCGCTCGCGCAACCGTTCTTGTTCCGACGCCATTTCGATATTATAATACTGCGAGTAATGGCATTTTGCTTTTAAACTGTGTTGCCAGAGCTAGTAAAAATAATTTGATGCATCCATTGAGCCAAAATACGTATTTTTAGACTATGTTCCTAACTTTCAACTTCAGTGCAGATTTTTAGTTGTCACCCGTTAGTAAGATTTTTTGATTTTTTGAAAGAAGTTTTATTTGCATTGAACTGTTTTACATCTGTGTCAGTTATGAGAGCATCGGCAGCATGATCAGCTTGTTTCTCAAAAATAACAGCGGCTATTAGTTTTCCAGAAATCGAGGTATGTTTTATAGCTAAGGATCTCTGTTGGGCTAACATTCTCTAGCCTCTATTGTTTTTTATATAATTAAAAGAATAGGAGGTGAAGAATGTTAGATCGCATATCAGGGGCAGTGTAAATTGCAAAAAATTGTCTACGTCGTGAATGGAAGAAATTCAGAATCGAATTCGAATCATTTTGAAAGAATTTCAGGATGCATGAGTGAACAGCAAGTCGGGCTACAAGCTATTGTTCAACAAACAATACAGTTATATTGAGCATGATATAGTTTTTTCGTCTCTGTAGATTGGACATCATTTCGAATTTCAATTTTCTTCTATGTGCCTGCATTATTTACGAAGCTGTAAGTGCTCAACTCCACCAGTTGATTTATTTTTTCAGCTCGAAAAATATTCCTAATGAAAAAGTGAAACTAAGTACATTTCGGTTCTGAAATGTCTCCACACCGAGTAAATTGATTTCACTCGAACGATACCTGCCAAATGCATACATATTCATCTGAAGTACTCTGAATGACTACAAGGGTGTAAAATATTCACGAGAAATACCTTACAGTGCACGCTACATGTGACTTCGTTTGTGACACAATAGAAATGTAAAATGGAAATCGCTAAACATCCGGCGAACGATTTTCCTGAATCGATTGAAGGCGAGTATTCAGCATCGATGCCAATATGTGATGACGATGGTATGTAAGTATGATTTCCATCTCTATTTCCTCTCAACGAGCATGCATAGATTCGCTTTTGTACGAAATTACATAAAAGGACACGTCTCAGAGCTACATGGCTCTGTCGCATAGTATCGCGTTATTTGCCACGCTCTAGCTTTATTGTTGAATGGAAGTTTTCGGCACTCGCCATTGTTCCCATTGTTCGTGATCCTTCAAAATAGTCTGGGTTCTCGTTCATTTCCGGAAATCTACGTTTGCTTGAGTATTTCTCGACTCTTGGAAGTCTATGTAGAGTACTTAAGGATTCAATTGCGTTAGACAATGAAATAGAAATTGAATGCCATCTATTGTATAGCTGAGTCGAAGGTAAACAATTGTAAGGCTCTTGATAATTACGTTTCATGCAAAGTAGAGCAGCAGTTGAGACATTTAGCAAATACTTGAAATTGATTTTTTCGGGGATTTAATTTCCTAAATGTATAAATTGAAATTGGCTTTGAACTCAACGTAGCGTTCGGATGATTCTTTTGAAATTTATTCTGAAATGTTATTATCTCAAATGAAATATTTAACTACTTAAAAACTGGCACTATTAAAATAATAATAAGAATCTAAGATCAGTCAAAAATCTCAAAAAGAGTTTGTGATAGATGATTTTAGAATCACATCGTTTTTAAAACGATCAGTTAGTTGATTTTAAAACTAAAGCGAATAAACAGAAGTAATCAGTGATTATATAAATTCGATCAAATCTTTATTACCTTCAACAATAACTTTATCCTTATTGGCTCCATGGGCTGAAAACGTGACTTCTGAGCCATGACTTGGAACGATACATGCCTTAAACTTTTCTCCATAAATCAGGACACATATGAAAGCATTTTGTTTGAATTTTAGAAAGACGGTTTGAAGAACAGAAACGTATTCATTTACCCTGCCTAATTCATTAACACAGATGTCCCTGCAAGTACCTGGGTACAGGTTGCTAACTATGAAATTAGAATCATATTAGCGTGGTGCGTATAATTTTGAGGACTGCGCACTTTTTCTTATTTGTTTGAAACGTGACTTCAGGGTAATTTGAGTTTGATTAATACTTTTATGTACAACTTATATTCAGTGGATAGGTTTACAATTGCAGAGTATAAACATTCATCAACACTCTAGGGAAAAAATCATTATAAAGACAGATGGCATTTTAGATGATTTGTCTTTTCCATTTAGTTCTTTGTTTGCTACCAAATTTGGCTTGATTTTCAATTCAACGTCAGTTAAATATAATCTTGTGACTGATTTTTGCTTATTCAGGCAATCGATGGGAACCTACTTTGACGCACACACACACAAAATTGTTAATGCAAATGAGCTTCAAGACTATGAGCAGTTTCCTACCTGGGAAACTCTTGAATAATCAACCAACTCCACATGGCTCACATAGGTATATGGCACTGAAACTCATGTTCACTTATATTAATCTCAATTAATGATGTTTACTTGCGCTGGTTTTCATTCCTGGTAACATTAAATCTGTCGCACTAAAAGCAGAACATGCAATATTCAATCAAACATGATCTAAAAGGGAATACGATATTCCCCGATTCGATTCTCACCAGTGGACAAACTGCAATCCGTAATTCAATTTCCGATTCAGTTGCACGGTTTCGATTCAGTATTCATGAAATTTATATGTATGCAATGGTTTCGTCCGCACGTAAACGGAAATTGAAATAGCATTTTGATATTTTGAGCGTAGTTGCTTATAAGCTTACCTTCGGTTGACTTGGCTCAGAATCGACATATGTATATCATATTAGCAACTGAGCTCAGGGTAAATAAAAACTAACGCGACAGATTCATTATTGTCAAAATCCATCCCGATATAAAAGTCAATAATGTGAACGTTAAATATCGTTGGCATAAATTAACTCATGGATGCAATCTATGTTATTCATTTTGCTGCAGGAAAGGCTATCCATTAACATTTGTACTTCAAGTTCAAGTTCATTCTGTAATAAGACCATTAGTATAATAACCATTTTGCTCAAAAATTCATATTTCTATATATATTTCTATATATATATATATATATATATATATATATATATATATATATATATATATATATATATATATATATATATATATATATATATATATATATATATATACATATATATATATATATATATATATATATATATATATATATATATATATATATATATATATATATATATATACACTTGCCAGAAAAAGTATCCGTACACGATCAAAATAAAGCAACATATTAGGAAATTCGTGGTAAAAAGAACCGCTACATTTTAATATTTAAGCAATAAAATTTATTCGGTAATCAAACTACCTTATCTATAAATTTTTTATTTGGTATTCCTTTAAAAATTAGATTTTACAAAACAAAAACAAAAAATTTCACTGAAACGAACCAGAAAAAGTATCCGTACATGACAGTACGAATTTAAATTATTCAAATATTTTTATTATATATCAGGGCTTAATAACTTGTCGGATAGCCTTTTCGCTTGAGGACCTCCCTCAGTCGAAGTGGCATGGAGTGGACCAATTTGGCTGTATCCTGCCTGGTACTTTTGCCCCATTCATCGACGATGACATTTTTCAGCATTTCCTTTGAATTTATGCTGTGCTGACGGATCCTGCGCTCCAACAAATCCCACAAATGTTCAATGGGATTAAGGTTTGGGGATTGGGGTGGCGTACGCAAGTGATGTTTTGTGTTGTAGAGCAACCAAAGTTTCACATTGTGTGCTGTGTGCTTGGGATCATTATCCTGCTGGAACCAGAAATCGTCACCAAGTCCCAACTGCTGAACGCTTTGCTTCATATTCGCCTTCAAAATATTAAGGTAAGCGTATTGATCCATAGTTGATTCGATAAACACAATTTGGCCAACTCCTTCTGCCGCCATACACCCCCAGAGCATAGCACCACCTCCACCATGTTTGACAGTAGGTATCAGATTTTCTTTTTTGAGGGCAGTACCGCTCTTCCGCCACACTAACTTTCTGCCTTTAATGCCAAATATGCAAAATTTGCTTTCGTCGGAGAACAGAACATGTTTCCAAAACTCTGGAGGCTTGTTTATAAATTCATTTGCGAAATCCATACGTTTCTTCCTGTTCACTTCCGAAATGTATGGTTTCTTACGTGCTATACGAGAGCGATATCCATCTTTCTTCAGTATTTTTCGTATAGTATCCTCGTGGGGAACCTTGCCAAAAGAGTCTTCTATATTTCTACTAATTTGAGAAGCAGTTACTCGAGGATTCTTTTTAACTGACTGCAATACGGTTCTTTTTTCGCGTTCAGTCAGTATGGAGGGTCGACCACAACGAGACTTTGACACAACCAAACCAGTTGTATCAAATGTTTTCACCATATACTGGACAGAGGAGTTAGTTCTGCCTATTATCTGACCAATTTTGCGGAAAGTTTTGCCTTGACTCCTAAGTTTCAGCATAATTTTCCTTTCTTCAGCACTGATTTCCTTAATTTTGGGCACCATCATGTATTCTAGTGCATAAAAACTTTAAAATAACTTCATTCACTTCTAAACCTATCACAAATCAAAGTAGAACTATTATCGGATCTAAATACATACATATGCATCTGCACATGCCACTGCATAGCACGTTGAATCCCCCGTTTTGTTCTGTACGGATACTTTTTCTGGTCAAGCGTGTTGCCATATATTGATTTTGTTTGAGTTTCAAGTGTTTTCAAATAGTAACTATTATGAAACATACTGGTAATTATGAAAAAATGTCGATTTCATGCCATTATAAAAGAAAACAGTCAAATTAAGTGGACATCTCCTTTTTAATACAACAACAACTTTGGTGTCTTGCATGTACGAATACTTTTTCTGGCAAGTGTATATATATATGTATATACTATGAGCATCAAAAGTGAGTGCACACCTTCCCAATTTGCCTTTGAGCTTCAATAAAAAACAAAATACCGATTGAAAAATATTTCTGATTGAGGAATATTAAACCTTTATTCGTTTAAAACAATATACTAAAAAATCAGTTCCATATATTCAGTAACAAAAAATTTACAGAACAACAAAAACAAAAAGTCAATGAAATACGAGTCAAAATTAAGTGCACACTTCATATAATAAAAATTCATACAATAATTTTAAGAAAAACTAGTGTTTGGTTCAGCCGCTCTTTGCCTTTAAAACAGCTTCCAGCCTTCCAGGCATGGATTCTACTAATTTTTTGATAATTTCTGCTGGTATATTATCCCATTCTTCCTTAAGAGCATTTTTCAAACTTTCCTTGCTTGTGATTAGACGTTTTCCTGTCTAAATAATCCCATAAATGCTCAAGGGGGTTGAGGTCTGGGAATCGGGAGTTCTATAAAGCAACCATAACCCTACTAAATAGGAAGTGTGCTTAGAGTCGTTATCTTGTTGGAAGATCCGTGTCCTAGGCAATTCCAATTTTGCAACACTGTCAGCCATATTTCGCTGCAAAATATTGAGATAGTCTTGCTTATCTATTGTACTTTCAATAAATTCAAGGTTTCCAACTCCCGATGCTGCCATACACACCCAAACCATAACATATTCTCCGCCATGGTTCACTGTGCCGGAAACATTTTTTTCATGGAATTCGATATTTTTAGTTCGCCAAAGTTTTTTATTTATATGCCCGCCAAATATTTAAAATTTACTCTCATCAGAGAATAACACGTTTTTCCGAAAATCATAAGTACAGTTTTTATATTTTTTAGCATAATTTTTGCGATTTTTCTAATTCGCTTTAAAAATAAACGGCTTCCTTCGTTGTGCTCTGCCATGTACCCCATGTTGATTCAATATTCTTCGAACGGTGGAGGCTGAAACGGATTGATTGTGTGTCGCGGAATAATTTTCAGCTACTTTTGCTGCACTTGTACGTGGATCACCCTTAACTTCTTTCACTATATTCACTGTGTGGTTTATTACTAATTTTCGAAGAAAATTAGTATTAAACTCGTTTCGCCGAAATATATATATATATATATATATATATATATATATATATATATATATATATATATATATATATATATATATCAGCAAAATGATTAAGGGAGATAATCTCTGGAGTGGCCGATCCGATTGAGATGAAATTTTCGGAGAACGTAGATATATATAGTAAGTAGGTCCATGACTTTCTCAAATTCAGATACTCTAAACCTTTTGGCGGCGGCGAGCGTTTTAGTGAATTTTGAGGTACTCCTATATTTCCAAGCAGTGTAAATTTTTGTTAAAAAAAGTATTGGAAATGAAAACCAATTATGTTCTAAGCTTGCCTATGATAAAGATATGAAAATTTTGAGCCGTGTGTTGGTGCTAAGTGCCTAAGAGTAGTCAAGGATTTTTTTCAAATTTTGATTTGCCATTACTTCTGACAAAAACATTGGATCACCGTGAAATTCGCAGAGCGTATTGACGTTGGCTAAGATTTAACACACATGGATTTTCAAGATAGTGCAGGTAACCCTGTAGCTACAGCAGGCTCCTGAAACAAAAAATCCTTCAAATCATTGACCTTCCTGAAAATTTTTTGATTTTTGAAAAAAATTTCAAATCTTTGATAAATTTTATCTTTTGTCCTTCATGTCAAGTTGAAATTTTCAAAATTCCGATTTGGACAAAAACGGCAACCCATCACCAAATTACCTCTATTTTCAGCACTCGAAAGTTCTGTTCACGAGAACTGACGACCGGGTAATCCGAGCATAATGAAATTTACAGAAAATGTTGGTTTTAACTAGGACCAGGTCTGATAGAAGTGATTTTGAAATGCAAGCAACCCTGTGGTAGTGGTACCATCTTGAAAAATCACTGAGAAAAAAAAACAGCTTTTTGGCCTATAACTTCCGATTTAGCCATCACATTCAAACAAAATTCACAAAATATTTGGATACTACTTTCAAAAATATTTGGTGAAAATTAGGCTGAAAAATTAGAATAGAGCTATGGCGATTTTCGTCTCCTAAATTTTGCAAATTTGCTCAGCAAAATGAAGCCTTTTTCCCCTATAACTTCCGGTCCAGTAATGAAATCAAAACGAAGTTCATGCAGTAAATATACTTTGATGGGAAAGTTTGATGGGAAAGCGGAAAGTTTTGCCTTGACTCCTAAGTTTCAGCATAATTTTCCTTTCTTCAGCACTGATTTCCTTAATTTTGGGCACCATCATGTATTCTAGTGCATAAAAACTTTAAAATAACTTCATTCACTTCTAAACCTATCACAAATCAAAGTAGAACTATTATCGGATCTAAATACATACATATGCATCTGCACATGCCACTGCATAGCACGTTGAATCCCCCGTTTTGTTCTGTACGGATACTTTTTCTGGTCAAGCGTGTTGCCATATATTGATTTTGTTTGAGTTTCAAGTGTTTTCAAATAGTAACTATTATGAAACATACTGGTAATTATGAAAAAATGTCGATTTCATGCCATTATAAAAGAAAACAGTCAAATTAAGTGGACATCTCCTTTTTAATACAACAACAACTTTGGTGTCTTGCATGTACGAATACTTTTTCTGGCAAGTGTATATATATATGTATATACTATGAGCATCAAAAGTGAGTGCACACCTTCCCAATTTGCCTTTGAGCTTCAATAAAAAACAAAATACCGATTGAAAAATATTTCTGATTGAGGAATATTAAACCTTTATTCGTTTAAAACAATATACTAAAAAATCAGTTCCATATATTCAGTAACAAAAAATTTACAGAACAACAAAAACAAAAAGTCAATGAAATACGAGTCAAAATTAAGTGCACACTTCATATAATAAAAATTCATACAATAATTTTAAGAAAAACTAGTGTTTGGTTCAGCCGCTCTTTGCCTTTAAAACAGCTTCCAGCCTTCCAGGCATGGATTCTACTAATTTTTTGATAATTTCTGCTGGTATATTATCCCATTCTTCCTTAAGAGCATTTTTCAAACTTTCCTTGCTTGTGATTAGACGTTTTCCTGTCTAAATAATCCCATAAATGCTCAAGGGGGTTGAGGTCTGGGAATCGGGAGTTCTATAAAGCAACCATAACCCTACTAAATAGGAAGTGTGCTTAGAGTCGTTATCTTGTTGGAAGATCCGTGTCCTAGGCAATTCCAATTTTGCAACACTGTCAGCCATATTTCGCTGCAAAATATTGAGATAGTCTTGCTTATCTATTGTACTTTCAATAAATTCAAGGTTTCCAACTCCCGATGCTGCCATACACACCCAAACCATAACATATTCTCCGCCATGGTTCACTGTGCCGGAAACATTTTTTTCATGGAATTCGATATTTTTAGTTCGCCAAAGTTTTTTATTTATATGCCCGCCAAATATTTAAAATTTACTCTCATCAGAGAATAACACGTTTTTCCGAAAATCATAAGTACAGTTTTTATATTTTTTAGCATAATTTTTGCGATTTTTCTAATTCGCTTTAAAAATAAACGGCTTCCTTCGTTGTGCTCTGCCATGTACCCCATGTTGATTCAATATTCTTCGAACGGTGGAGGCTGAAACGGATTGATTGTGTGTCGCGGAATAATTTTCAGCTACTTTTGCTGCACTTGTACGTGGATCACCCTTAACTTCTTTCACTATATTCACTGTGTGGTTTATTACTAATTTTCGAAGAAAATTAGTATTAAACTCGTTTCGCCGAAATATATATATATATATACATATATATATATATATATATATATATATATATATATATATATATATATATATATATATATATATATATATATATATATATATATATATATCAGCAAAATGATTAAGGGAGATAATCTCTGGAGTGGCCGATCCGATTGAGATGAAATTTTCGGAGAACGTAGATATATATAGTAAGTAGGTCCATGACTTTCTCAAATTCAGATACTCTAAACCTTTTGGCGGCGGCGAGCGTTTTAGTGAATTTTGAGGTACTCCTATATTTCCAAGCAGTGTAAATTTTTGTTAAAAAAAGTATTGGAAATGAAAACCAATTATGTTCTAAGCTTGCCTATGATAAAGATATGAAAATTTTGAGCCGTGTGTTGGTGCTAAGTGCCTAAGAGTAGTCAAGGATTTTTTTCAAATTTTGATTTGCCATTACTTCTGACAAAAACATTGGATCACCGTGAAATTCGCAGAGCGTATTGACGTTGGCTAAGATTTAACACACATGGATTTTCAAGATAGTGCAGGTAACCCTGTAGCTACAGCAGGCTCCTGAAACAAAAAATCCTTCAAATCATTGACCTTCCTGAAAATTTTTTGATTTTTGAAAAAAATTTCAAATCTTTGATAAATTTTATCTTTTGTCCTTCATGTCAAGTTGAAATTTTCAAAATTCCGATTTGGACAAAAACGGCAACCCATCACCAAATTACCTCTATTTTCAGCACTCGAAAGTTCTGTTCACGAGAACTGACGACCGGGTAATCCGAGCATAATGAAATTTACAGAAAATGTTGGTTTTAACTAGGACCAGGTCTGATAGAAGTGATTTTGAAATGCAAGCAACCCTGTGGTAGTGGTACCATCTTGAAAAATCACTGAGAAAAAAAAACAGCTTTTTGGCCTATAACTTCCGATTTAGCCATCACATTCAAACAAAATTCACAAAATATTTGGATACTACTTTCAAAAATATTTGGTGAAAATTAGGCTGAAAAATTAGAATAGAGCTATGGCGATTTTCGTCTCCTAAATTTTGCAAATTTGCTCAGCAAAATGAAGCCTTTTTCCCCTATAACTTCCGGTCCAGTAATGAAATCAAAACGAAGTTCATGCAGTAAATATACTTTGATGGGAACCAAATGTCGTAGGAATTTCGTACAAAAATCATGAGAGGGCTGTTGTTATGTTGTCATTATGTCATTAAATTTGCAAATGGGAATGGTTCTGCAATGAAAATTAACAACAAATATTAACGCTTTAAAAATTTGAAAATTTTTGAAGATGGTAGCCCTAAAATTCTTTTTTCCCGTAAAACTACCAGCGCAGTGATTCAATCGAAACGAAATTTACTGGTTGGGTTTGACTTAATGTGAAGCAGATTTGGTATATATTTTGCTCTGCTGCTGACCCAGGGTAACCAGCTGTAGGCATTTTCGTAAATATTGCACCAACAGATGCTTCAAACTGCATGCTCGTATGCAAAGCATTTGCAATAAAAATAAGAAACCAATTTATAAATTTTCCGATTTTTGAACATTTTTCGGATGGCAGCCTCAAACAACGTTTAACCGCTGAAACTTTCGATGAAATCCTCCGATGAGAACGAAATTCAAAGGATAAGTTGATTTAAGTATGAACTTGTTATGGTAAGCTTATTGCTGCTTCGTTGGGAAAGTGTTGCCAGCACTGAACATTTTCATCATTTGTGTGATAGTTGAGTTTTGTTGGTTTGGATAAAGAATGGTTGATATGATTTTACAAAAAAGTGTATTACGTCTTTCCACATTGTTTTAAAGACAATTTCTTCGAAAATTAGTTTTCTAGCGGTTCTGATGCGCTAGAGTTTTTTTTATACTTTTGGGAATGTTTCTTATGAGTACATAGTGCTAAAGAAGCATGCTTACCCATCGTAGGCTCGATAAATTTTAAACTCCCTACTCCACCTGTCGGTAATGTTTGCTTTTACTTTTCTTCTGGTTTGGGATACAATGCAGGGGGTTGGCGCCATAATACGGGGCCATTACTTGAAGGTCAACTTATATGATTTTTTCACTATGCATAAGGGTATCAGGCGCTATAATTTATCAGAATCTCGAAATCAACAATATGGATAGCGCAGAAATATATAAGTTATGTTCTCTGATGCTATTCTTTTTCTCAGTGTGTATCATTTGTGGATATGTTCTCTCTCACGAAATTGTTCTTGGTTCTAGTCTTGTGATTTACGTTTTAAACATATCTTTCAGATTTTAAATCACAGTACTAAATTTTATATGTTTCACATTTCATTTAAAAAATAAGAACAAATCTGTAAACATTCAAATCTTGTATACAAATTTAAATTAGTGTGTTTGATGGAAAACAATGTATTTTTAAATGCGCAAAAAACATTATTTTAAATAGTTTATATTTAAAATAAAATTGAAAACGTCTACATCTGTAAATATGTTTAGTGTTTCTTTGCATTGAATTTTTTTACTGCACATATTTGTTTTCTTTTAAGAGACTCAAAGATTTTAATGGAAACCAAATAAGAAAAATTGAGGAAAAAATGTATTTTAATTTAAATTGAAAAAAAATTAAATGTAACGATTTGTAAAAGTTGATATTTCATTATGAAATTTAAAGACAATGTTATAATAGCAATAAAGTCGAAAATTGAAATATAATAAGCGTCGAAAACTAAAATTGCTCTATTAGCCTAAATATTCCGGTCAATTTTTTTCACAGCGATCAGCTATTCTTGGCCCATTTTAACCGTGTTTTTTCGATACCTGATATTTTAAAATGGGCATTTTGAGTATCGCGTTCAGTAATAATTATCATCAACTGAACGTGCTTAAAATACTGTAAGTCCTTTCAACTACGCAAACGCTTGAAACCAGTTTGAAATTTCTTCACAGAAATCCACTCCATTTGCCAAACCGTCCGTTTCACGTGCAACGATTAGTTTTTGCAAAGCCAACGTACGAGTTTCCAGTTTTCGAGTGATTTGAAAACTTACAATAAAATTCTGAAAGCAGTTTCAGAACATGAGCACGAATGCTACGGCAAGATATTTTCCACATTTTCGTATTCTTGTCACCTGCTGCTAAGACGTCGACGATGGTAGAATGAAGGCGAAAACTAGTACGATATCCAGGATTCAGAAGAACTGATTGTTCGACAAACTCTCATGTCGCTGCTTCGTGTCGGTGAAGTTTTCTTAAGTTCTTGGGGAAAAACTCCTCCTGTGATTTTAATTCGAAAGTTTGAATGCAAGACAAGTGGACCAGTAAGGAGTTGTTAACGCACCTGTTTGAACATCACTTGAAAGTGTCGAAATTGTATACTTCAGATACAGATGCTTCTGTCACTTGGAAAAGGATGCAATCTTGAATCTTCTTACATGAATACTTTTCTATGATAGAGCGATGAGAGATAGTATTTAGATTCTATTGTGTGTTGAGAAGATTGTCTGCATATTTTTCGTTCAAGAAGTAGAATTTCGGTAGTTTTGAATTTAGTGATGTGAAATGCTTGGCAGATTTAGAATACCGCAAAGGAAACTTCTGGGAGAAGATTGAATGTCTTCAAGAATCTGTAATACTATCTCTTGTGAATATTCCCATTTCGCTGTTCATGCTGAGTGTATGGTAAAAATAAATAAGTGTTAATAGTATACATATATTGTTACATACACTTTAATAAAAAAAAATTACATCTATAAATTGAAATTGAGTTTTAGGAATTTAAATTTTTTTTCCTCTCGTATATTTAAAGATCACACCGACTATTAGAAATGTGTCTATAGAATTTTGCTTTGCATCTCTCTATCAGTTCCCAGAAATATCCATATCCAGAAGTGATGCACACCGAGAAAAAGTATAGCACTGGATATTTTAATGAAATATGAGTTGTGATTTAATTAATAAATAAATTTATTTATTTTTTTTAAATAAATTTATATCAAGATACATTTTCTCCTCAATTTTTCTTATTTGGTTTCCATTAAAATCTTTGAGTCTCTTAAAATAATGGATTTTATTTTAAATACAAACTATATAAAATAATGTTTTTTGCGCATTTTAAATATGAATATAACATTGTTTTCCATCAAACACACCAATCTAAATTTGTATACAAGATTTGTTTGTTTACAGATTTGTTCTTATTTTTTAAATGAAATGTGAAAAATATAAAATTTAGAACTGAGATTTAAAACCTGAAAGATATGTTTAAAATGTAAATCACATAAGTTTAAAACGTATCTCACAATACTAGAACCAAAAGAAAGAATTGAAAGTGAGAGAGAATTTCACGGAGATCATAAATAAAATACAAAATATTTTATTGCTCATCAAGGTATATCTTGTACCCTACGCAGTATACTCCATTTCAAGTAACACATACGAGTATGCCAGCAGTTTTCGAATCCTCCAAACATATCAATGCTTCCGTCTTTTCCACAAATTTTGCTGTCTGGTCTCGATCGAACCCGAATGAACCCGAATTCGGCTAACACTGTGGTTAATCGACAGCGTTTGGTGCATTTTTGGCTTTAAGTATAGTCAAAAACGTTCCATAGGATATTATAATTGTGCAAAATTCACGAATTGTTTTTTTTATAATTATGAAAGTTTCTATTTAGTGTGTCGCCACTCAATATAAAAAAAATCGAAAAAGACGATGATCACTTTGATTTTTGAGCAGCTTTGACGTGGTTTTTTTAGCATTGCCACTTTTTTTCATCCATTCTGATGATTGTTAGCTTGTTGGCATGTCAAATTCATAAAAACGTGTGAAGTCATCAGCTATGATGCGTTTCATGAAAGGGTAAGCTATTGAACTTTCCTGGAAAAATAGTCAATTTTGTGGGGGGTGAGGTCTGTATCAGTCGCGGAAGTTCTACCAAATAATCTAAAACATGACGCAGTTCAAACCACACGGCACGTACAGTTAATACAATGAAGATAATCTGAAATATAGTCTTGCATTGCCCAAAGATTGGATGAGCTGCAACTGTCTCACTCTAAATATTCTGAAAACTAATTACATAACTTTTGCTACGACGCGGCGAGGCCTACCTCAAAATTTTGACATAAGCATTCACTCAACTAGTTGTGGGTCATTCTGTAATTGTATGCCAATAAAAATGTTTCCCACACTAAATATTTAGGAGTCAAAATTGACCAACACTTGAAATGGGACCACCAAGTACAAACCTCGATAAATAAGTTAAAAAAGCTGATACCGCTTTGCCTTGAAGTTCGATCTTTTCTAAACATAGAAGCCTCACGATCATTTTATTTTGCTTTAATCCACTCAGTACTGCAATATTCAATCATCGCTTGGGGCGGAGCATCGCAAAGTGCGCTTCATCCTCTAAAAATTTATCAAAAGACGTTGATGTCCAATAGACAACATTTTCAAATTAAACCTCTTGATACAGACATTCAAGGATCTAGTAGCTAACAAAATTCGAATTAATACCAATGCAGCTAGAAGCGGTACCGATGATACACTCATACTTCCAAATCGTGTAACCCATATGGACCAAAACCATTTCACGTATGTGGGGATTCAATTATTCAATACATTGCCAAGGGAAATAAAAACAATACGAGATCTGAAAAAATTTACGAGCGAAAATAAAAAAAATTATTGAACTAATATACCTGTTAAATCTATGCCTATTTCTTTTCCTTTTTATTTATCTTTATTTATGTTAAATTTATGCATCTAATATTATACTTTTTCCTATTTTCTTTTTTGGTCTTATTAGCTATTATTGATTATTTTTATGTTAATAAGTCAGTAAGAATATTTAGTTATTTTTGGATTACTTTATTTTTATCTTGTCATATTTTGTGTTTATGAATAAAAAAACTGTTAGCTGACTCCTCACCACTAACACAAGGTTTAAGTCTTAACAGGGGGAGTAGTACAATGGATTTTGTATCATATCTAAATTATGAAAATAAACACACTATCTAAAAAAAAAAAATCTAATCACCGATCCCAAAGCCATTCCGGAAAAGAATAATACCTATTGCAGCCGCTATCAAGCATAGAGGGGAGACCAAGAGCTATAAGTCAGCTGAAATTTAACAAAACCCCTGAACTGATTAATTATGGAGGGCCAAGTTACACCAGGTAATGTATGTAATTATCAGGGCTGTAGAGTCGGAGTCGTGGCTCTGTACATTTAAAGCAGAGTCGGAGTCGCGTTCGACTCCGACTCCGCTTTAAATATACAGGGGTACGACTCCGACTCCACAGCCCTTTTAACCCTGGAATGGTACGGTAAATTTTTGGATGATTTTAAGTATATGTTTTTACTAAAAAGATGGCAACAATAGTATTATGTACATTTTTTATTGTATCATTAAACATAAAAAGATTATATAGCTTCTAGCCTCATGGCAGTCGGAGTGGCCAACTGGCCAGTGCGCGACGAAATGTATACCCTATGTGAGTAAAATTTACTCATCGGTACCATTCTAGGGTTAATTATAAAGCACTAATCGAAGGATGCAGAAATAGCAGAAGGTTGGTGCAAAGGTATGGTAAGCCTTATGCAAATGAGAAGATATGTAACAATGTACAGTAGCTTTAAGGGGTATGACTCTGTTGAGTACTTCCTATAAGATACTTTGTTGTATTCTGCAAGAAAGAATACTACCATACACGAAAGTCATTATCGGACAATATCAGTATTGTTTCATCCACGCAAAATCAACAACTATTTGAATTTTACATTAAACGATGGGAAAATGCCTGGAAATCAGTATTCCACTTAAACATATATGTATAGACTTAGAGGCCATTACTGCATAGCCAGGACAGAACTGTACAAACCCATGAGCGAATGCGGTATATGAAACAAACTGAAACAATAGAGAAGGTTTGATTCATTGATAGCCTGGAGTGGGTCCAGAAATCCCCTAGCACGGCGACCTCCTGGGTCTATTGTGCCTCCTCTGCGTTATATCTTATAAGATGTCTAGGTTTCTAGTGAATCCGGATATGTTCATTGACGAGACATTTGTGATGTTCCTGATGAAGGGTAGAGCCAAGAAGATCGAATTTTCGTCTCGCTAGTGCTGGACAACTTACACATTCTGTCGTTTCCCCACAGTATCTGCAGCGGTCGTGCTACTCCTCTCCTATCCTGTGGAGATAAGTTTTGCAGGAAAAGTGGTCTGTCAATGCTGTGGTGACCTGCTCTTATGCCACTTTTGCAGGGAGCCACTGCTTTGTTTCCTCTTTTGTTGTCGAAACCAAGATATTTTTTTAGTCTTTTAAACCCTCAAAATTAAGCCAGTAGTCTTCGATCTATTTCTTGCTCCATGTGCTAATTTCCTGCCTTTGTAAAGCCCCAATACGGAGGAAGATCGATAAAGGAGATTTTTGCACCTTTTTTGGCTATGAATCAGCTTCCATATTTCTTTGGTGCCCCCCACGGGCGGGGTCCCACATCAACTCGAAGCTGTTCTGTGCACCTATTTCATTTAGGGCCTCACTCACTTTTAACAGTATAGTTGAATTTATTTGATCGCGATTGATAGCCAGGCAAGCCGCTTGACTATCCAATTAGATCTTAGTTATGACCCTTTTAGTGTTCCTTATCTTTACTATTTGTGATGCTCTTACCATTGATAGATCGTGGTGTCCTTTGGGAGAGGGAAATGCATTCTGTACTTGGGATGTTTGATTCCTGCTCCTACCCTACAATCCACTTTAAACCAGCCGTGTACCACAGTTGCATTCCTTTGTACGAGGGAGATGGACCTCCATCGCATTTGCCCCTTGATGGAATTGTGACCTTGAACCTCCTCCCGAATGCTGCTTCGGTTTTTATTTGGTCACTGAGGATCAATATTTCCATTATGGGTCTGATGTCTTCCAGGATTTTCAGGTGGCCTTTAAGGTCCCCTGATTTGCACCTGTGGGCCTGTTGTAGGCTAATGGCCTGTTTCACTACTTCCTCCAGAATTTTGAAGTGAAGCGGTTGTAGATTTAGAAAAACATCGATTCCTGCTGTTGGGATAAAGCCCATTGCTCCAATAATCAGCAAGCATGCCATCGTTTGAAGCTTGTTGAGTTTATTAACCACAGTTTTTTGAGTGGTATTCCTCCACCACACTGCAGTTCCATATAGAAAGACGGGTCTCACCATTTGTTTGTATGCACAAAGTGTCTGCCTAGGAAATAAACTCCATTTGCGTCCAAGCATTGGTTTTGTTGCCCAGGATGCCTTAGTGGCCTTCATTGTCGTTTCATTTAGATGATTGCCCCAGGTGAATTTCCTATCTAGAGATATATCTAGATATTTTACCTCTTCCTGCAGACATACGACTGTGCCCCTAATGTTTAGGGCTTCTATTTTGATTTTTCTTCTTCTGGTGTATGATATTATGCTGGTTTTTTGAAGATTAATGGACAGACCCTCTTCTTCACTCTATTGGGCTGTTTCGTTTTAGGCTTTAAGCATTCTGAGTGTCAAGGTATCCATATATGAGCCTCTTATTATAACCGTGATGTTGTCCGCGTAGTCGAGAGCAGTTAGGCCCTTATTATTGAGGGCCACGAGAAGGTCCTCAGCTAGTAAGGACCACAGCAGGACGGATAATACCAATCCCTGTGGACATTCCTTCTTAGTGTGTGCCTTTAGCCTCACCTCCCCCAGCTCTACAAACACTCCTCAATTCCTTAGTATTTTACTCAACCAATTCACTTCTCCTTGAGGAGCTCTCTGGAGAGCGAGGTACAACGAATCATGTCTTGCATTGTCAAGGGCCTCTTCTATGTCCATCAAGGCACATAGTGTGATTTCCTTGCCTTTCTATGCCTTTTCTACTATTTGTATCAGCTTATGTGTAGCTGATATAATTGATTTACCCTTTTGGTAGACAAATTGAAATTTGTGAAGTTTTTCAAAAGATCGTTCTTTATGTATAGATCAATCAGTTTCTCCATTTTCTTTAATATAAAATATGTGAGGCTTATTGGTCCGTATGAGTTTGGCAGGTCAGCTGGCTTGCTGCCACCTTTAAGGGTGAGCACAACCCACGCCAGTCTCCACGATTTTGGTATATAGCTGAGCTGCAAGCTCGCTTTAAATATGTGTACCAGAATCGTTTTTAGTTTCCCTGTCGCTCTTTATAGGTAGATTCCGTCTGGTTTTGGTGATTTAAAGGGTTTGAAGGAGTTTATTGAACATTCAAACTTTTCATACGTGATGGTTTGCTTAATCAAAGGTGAGTGAGGTTTCCTATTAGGGATTTTTTCTTCTCCCTTAACTTCATTGCTTCTCCTGATTTTGCACCCTGGCAAGTGTGTTCTAAGCAGGAATTCCAGTGTACCGCCAAAAGTGGTCGTCATCCCTCCATTTGGAATTTTTAGTAGTCATTTATGCCCCTGGTAGTCTTTGAACAGAACTTTCTGCATCCTGGCAATTTTTGGCAAGCTATAGAGACTTTCACAGAAGGTGCAGCAAGCCTTTTTATATTTCTTTAGCTCTTTCTTGTATTTTGAGAGTTTCTTTTTATAGGCCTCCCAGCTTGATGTAATTTTAGCTCAATTGAACTACATTCTTGCGGCTCTTCTGAGTTTTTCTAACTCCCTGTTCCAGCATGGTACCCATACACTTTGGTTGCCTGTACTTTAACCCTTTTACAACATCTTTTCCTATTTCGAAGATTATATGCCTATGATCAGAGAAAGAAGCGACTTCCAGGACATTCCACTTCTTCACTAAATGCGCTACATTGTTTGACACCAAGGTAAGGTCTAGTACCACTTGCCTGTTAGCTGTCAGGAAAGTTGGCATGATGCCCTTATTCGTTATTAACAAGTTGCTGTTCAGGAGAAAGTCTAAGAGTAACTCACCTCGAGTGTTGATGTCACCAGTCCCCCATGATTTGTGATGAGCGTTGGCATTGCATCCAATGATTAACATTTTGTTCTTCTTTCTGCAATAGCTAACGAGTCCCTTGATATTGTTACTTGGAACCTGAGTCTCGTCCCCTGGGAAGTAGGCTGAGGCAAATACTGCCTCCACTATTCCTCCTTCGATGGGAACCTGTACTTGGACTGCCACTGTGTCCCTATTGGTGTATTCTGGAATCAGAAGAAAGTTAATATTTGTGTCAATTACTATCGTCGCCCTTGGGTTTTCCTCCCCTGCGGCCCAGACTAACTTACTATTTTTTGTATTCAGGCCATATATTCTGCATTAATTCACCTAGGGCTCTTGTATTAGCCCCATTTTAACCTGCTGCTAACTTCGACCGAGGCAACTTTGGCATGATGCAAGCTCACCTAAAAACCTCATTCTCATTTCTTGGTTGGTTGGGAGCCGCTGAAACCTAGTGTTGCCTCCATGTCAGTTCCACTATCCTCTGTATTGCTGGGTGGAATGAATGCTGGCTCTGATGTTTCCAGGCCAAACTTTTTGACAGTCAGCTTAACTTGCCAAAACCGGAAGCTACTGTTGCTGTCTCCGTCTGCTTTTTTTTGGTAGCAGAGGCCTGGTTCGCCGCTATTATTAGCATGGCGCACTTGACTTTATTTTTCTTGAAGAAGGCTCTCCAGGACTTAACGTTGAGGTCCACATTCTGACATTTTGCGAAAGCCAGGATCCTCTCCGAAGACAGATCCACTGCGTTTGAAAAGTAGGAATGGGATAGGGTTAGAAATGAAGGATTCTTCAGTGGATCATAGGTTGGTCCCTTCACCCTTATCCACTCCGCCATTGGTCTGCCCTTGCAGTGGAGGGACACGTAACCTACTTTGGTAGGTGATCATGAGAAGGTGGGGGAGGAAGTTCATCTAGCCAGTCGTGAGAAGTCCTTGGGGAAAGTCCTTCAACATGACCGCCATTTCTTTAGCCTTCAAAGCTCTGCTATGGGCTATTTGCTGGGTTCATAGTATTTTGGGGCCACGTCGATGCCTTTTATTTTATTTGGCTCCCTATTCAAAGGAGTGCAATCTTTAGGTCTGGGTCTTTTCCTTTGGCCTCGGGAGTGGCCAATAGGAAAAGACCCAGACCTAAAGGAGTGCCTTTTCTCTAGCCTCTTCTGTGGACTTGCTTTTTCGTATGAAGAACTTCATGCGCTTTCTGGCTGCACCACTCATGTTCTTCCTTTTTGGAATATCTTTCGATGACTCCTGCAAAGTCATGCTAAGTGCTTTCATACTGCGCGAGAGTTCCCCCGCGATTTCTAAGGAAAATTGGCCGTCAGAACTAGAAAGAGAGGCTTCGGAAAATATAACCTGAATTTGGAAATAATTATCCGAGACTGTGACACGTCAACGAACAGGACTTTTGTCTCCAAGTCCAGTCAAATACTAGCTTATGCAGAATATATTCCCATCATTGGACGATTTTAAATAGCTATACAGGGTTTCTTCATCTAGATCGAACGAGTGGCACAAAAACTGAAGTTGCTCATAAATGAAGAAAATGGTGACATGATTCCCAAGAAGAACACTTAGAGCATATACAGATACCAATAAAAAAGAAAAAATACGCTTTTCAAACTCAACGAAGCCTCCTACAGTCTGTCAAGACTCTTCACACCCCAAAACTTCATCCGAATTTGTAAGCTTCTGCTCCATTTGTCAATAACCGTGGCATTGCTGACGTGTCGATTCGAGACTTGCTCAGAGAAGGGTACTCTGACCTTTTAGCCGGACTTGAGTTGAAAGTATCTTAAAATTGTTGGTACCATAAATGAAGAAGGGTGCTTCAACCATGAGCTGTACGCTGTTTACTTAGAAGCAGATATAGTTACATACATGAAGCTAATCAGACTCCACCGGGCAGTGCACCTAGTTTGCACGAGGCTGATTTTACGGCAGAAGACCGCGGAAAAATCCTTGTTTATGCTGAAGAGATGGCGTTGTCTAAGACGTTCGCAGCTTATTGGAGCCTTATTGTATGATATATGCTTGAAGTTGAGATCGGTGGAAAAATTTGTTGAAAGATTATTGGATTGAGGCCTGATTGTAGTGCGGATGATGATGATGAATCGTCGTTGCTTTCTTATATCGTAAAGTGTTTACCAAGCGGAAATTTATTGGCAGCATATCTTGGTACAATATATCCTGTGAAGCTCAGTTTGTTCTAATGATTCAGTCTTGATCTCTCGCAATCAAAAGTTTTGGGTGCTAAAAAACTACGTATTTTGGAGAAATGTTACCATTTTCATGGGTTTTAGAATTTCAAAATTATTAGACTGACTGTATCAACAATGCATTCAGTTTTACAAAGTAGTCGGTTTTATCTACATGTGTGTCCCTAGCTTCAGCATTTATTTTATGAATGGTAATACGTCCAGTTATTTTCATATAATTTAGCTACTTTGTCAGAGGCTATGACAGCTCGAAATTCGGAAAATTATCTACGCTTACTTTAAAGTAAATAGCGCTCGCTTGTGGTTCAAAATGTCCAAACCATTATTTTTAAAACTAAAAATGTTTAGCATGCATACTCAAACCCCAAAAAAAAAGTCCATTAAAATATAAGTAAAGTAAAGTAGTCCCCCGACAGCTCTCTTACGGGTCTAGGGGTTGAAGCTGGTAGAGAGCTTCATCACAAATTTACAATCACTTGACCCCTGATTAATTCAGGTACCTATTCAGAGCTATGTGATCTCAAAGCTTGGTATGTGAACCCTCGTCCGAGCCTGGATTCGAACCAGGAACCCCACACTCAACTAATATGACACTATAAGGGTATCTGAAAAATCACATAAATGCCAATCACCAAAATATCTAATAAATAACTGCTGGCTAATTATAATTTCATAATAATAGATGGACATCCGAAGGATATGTGTAGGTGCTTGTGACAAGCTTCCCAAGTCTAAAAATACACGATGCAGAATAATGTAACATTCAATTTGGCGTGAACATTTTCAAAGATCACTGCACTTCTTATTCATGTGCCTATTCTTCTTCTGTCTGAATACTTTCAAGAAAATATGCTTAATTTATGTGCACGCATATTAACTACATGCTCTTAGCATTTTTAATATCTTGAAAGCCTCTCTGGCTCTTGTCGATATTTGAAAGTATAGACCCATTGTCATTTCCATGCAAATTTCACGCATTTTGTTCTAAACTTTGTCGACACAGGCGAAATATTTATCGGCAACCTTCACATCCTGAGCTATGAAAATGAACTTTTACCCTCTCAGAATAGATGTTATGTTTGTGGTGTCAGAAGTTATTTTATGTTAATCTTAGTTCTCTGCGTGAAAGAAAAGTTTCCGTGTTGACGCTTATTAAAAACCATAAGAAACTTTTTCTTGAAAGCAGTCGTGCTGTGTTCCGCAAGTGTTTTTGTTAGCGTAAGGAAATTGTAAATGGATAACATTTAATAATTCATTTTACACGTAACTATCGGTTTCAATACATTGATAACATTTTCTGTGCATTGAATATGCCATCACCAGGTTGTTTATTGAGACTGCTGCAAAGTTTTTCAATAATTTTTTATGAAAACCGTTGGAAAGTGTCAAAGTACCGCACGTATAGAGCCCCTGATTCAGGATCTGTGTGAACGAAGCATTCTTAAAGTTCAAAACAGATGACACATCATAGCGTTCACCACCGACAAAAAATACATGTGTTTTTCCTTGAAGTTCAGTCGACGGTGAATTGTTTTGATAAAACACATCGGTTAGGAATACAAGGAGTCGAAAAGAGAGTGCAGGGCCATCGACTTCAAGCCCTATGCTTCGATTATGGAAATCAGTTGTTTACTTTGCCGTCATAAGAAGCTTCTAATGGCCCATAAAAAATCCTGTGCGCACACGATGGCTTACACGGCAAGGGTAAATGTACTGTCAACGCGGTGCTTGCGACGAGCCAATATTTTGTCATGCCGACAACGATGTTGTGCTTATCCTTTTTGTTTTGTGTTGATCTGTAGGATATAAGGACTCAGATAGATGCTTTTAAAGTACTGAAGAATGTTTTCAAAGGTTCGGCATAGTGTTTGTATATTACGTGATGAAGGTATATGGCATCTAGGCAAGAAAGCTGTAGGAGTTTTATTCAAAAAAATGTCAGTAGAAGATTGGCTTTGCTTTAGTTTCTTGAAAATGAAGTTCAAGCTAGAATATGTGCTGGCATAGAGCATAATGCAAGTAAATAATGTGATAAGCTGTACATTATTACAGATAAAGTTGTATATTATTGCAGTAATCGGGTGAGCACAATTTTCAAAATCAAGGCCAAGACTATTTTTAAAACTGTGAAAATTTCGCAACAGTGTGTAAATCAAGACGAATACTGAGAAATCAAGATGAGTTTGGGTTAGGTTAGTAGCATGGAAAACAACAACAACATCCTGCCTCAGTTATCTCACTGAGGCGGATTATGTGTTTGAGGAAAAGCCTATGGGTTCACAATAGAGTGCGAAATGCAGAGAAAAATTGATTTTATCGGTTGATGCGAAAACTTCCTGCACAAATCAATGAACTTTTGCACAAATCAATGAACTTTCACAAACTGACAGTTTGAAAAAGTAAGCTTTGACTTCAAATCATTTACGTTACAATGTTAGACAATTATCTGCTGAGCTAGCGTTACACGCAATGATCATGTTTTAATAACCTTGTTTTAAAAAAATTACTGTTTAGACGGCAATTTAAGTGAATACAGCAACCTACCTGGTCAGGCTCGTTTATAGTGATATCTGAAATTTTCTTCGAACATTAGTAAAAGGCTAACTAGCTAGACTGATGACTGTAAGAGATATCAGAACAACAAATGAGAAATGGCTGATTAATTCTTAAGAATATTGAAATTTTTTAGCAGTAATGCTGAATGCAAAACTTCAGTCATCCCATTCAAAATGTACAACATAAGGCCAATTATGTAGTCATCAACATAAGACCAATTATGTAATCATAAACTCTAATGTCACTTGCTGACAGTTATAGGTTCCCTCACACAGTATGGCTGCGAGTTATAATTGGAGTTATCTTACGTATGACAACTGAAGCCATTATACGGTATGAAAGCTGAAGCCATATTACATGGCTCATGGAACTATGTAATATAGCGTGTGGGGCCATAGTTTCTATTCCATGTAATTATGACGCTGGGAGCCATACTGCCTAGCTCAGAGTACTATGTACATAGCGTATGGGGCCATAAATAATGCGCTATGTTACATGGCTCTGGGCACCATGTGGATTTTTTGCAGTGTTGGAAACTCAGTGTTAAGGTAGGAAGACAGTTTGTAACGCCAGCGAAAATAATCTAGCGTAAACAAATAGATATAAGAGTTAAGGTAGAATACATACGGTTGTAAACAAATACACGGTAGTTACAATGGGTGAAATCCACTTCGCATAGGAATTTTGATTATAATCTCCTCACAAGGCATCAGTTTTCCACTTTGCGGCGAAAATTGAAGTATATGTTGAAATGTCGTGTCAATTCTAAACGGTTTCCGCAAGAAGAAATGACTCTGAAATACACATTAGTTAAAGCGGGTAAAACAAGCAAGGGAAAATAAAAGGAAAAAAAAGAAAAACTTGGTCGACGGTCGATGAAAACGTGTTCCTCACCAGGTCAAGCTATCGCCGTTGATTAATTTCAGACGATCGACGAATTACCTGACCCAGAAACGAATGACCCATTGCGCAGCTAAGGGGCCATGGATCCAGTACGAACTGCAAACGCCGACACCCACCGGAATTAACTCACTGAAACAAAGAAAACTCACTAATTTTCGCACGCAATTGGCTAAACGCGAATGAGAAAATGACTAAACGCGAATGAAAAATTGCACGCCAGGCTACAAACACAACTATTTTTGACATGGCGAGTGTAAACAATGAAAGCGGCAACGAAGTAATAATAGAGGTATAAGACTTTAGAGTGGCGGTATCCGTGTAAACGCCTGTAGGTGTGTGTCTCGAGCATTCTTCTCCTCCTCGCCTTCACCTCTCAAGCTTTATGGGGTGCTGTCAAGTACCCAAGAGTCAATGTCAAATCGCACACACAAACAAACCAAACAATTTTCAAGAATGCTATTGATTTTGAGATGAAATTAGCTAGAACAAGCTGTGTTTTCAAACCAAATTTAGTGACGCAAGTGCTGAGAAGTGTAGAAAGCCATTAGAAGTATAAGGTACGGTTTAAAGGGGGAGTGACACCTTCAGTTTCTATCTAAACACCAGCAACGAAATGTGAAGTGAAGTGTTGTTAAAAAAATACGGGCTCCTGCCTGCCTGGGTGAACTTTCTACAGATAAGTACTTACCATTTACCTTATGGTAAATTCTGTAATCCAAATTAAGTAGATTTGAGTACTTGGCGTGGCTCAAAACTAGTAATTTTAGTGCAATTGTGTGATGCCGACTCAAGTGCTCGTCTGCTGGCCCACGTATCTGACACCTGGGTACCTGACAGTTTCTCTTGGATTCCAAAATGGCGGAAATGCCAATGAAGTAGGCTTAGAAGCTCATTCATAGGGGCAACTGATTTTAGTTTGAAGAATTCAAAAAAAATGTCGGTCGACCTGAATAAAATTCGAACAGAAAAAAAATCAACGATTATTAGTAGCGTACGTTCACAAGGAAAAATTTATAATTTTTGGAACAATTTGTGCTGTTTGCTATTATAACATATGCTAAAATAAGAAACTTATTAAAATGGTATGGTTTCGACTATCATAAATTCAGGTTAATTTTAGAAGAATGAATTCATGTAAATAAAAAGAGCCTAAAAAAATCTGCGTTTTGCCTTAATTCCGCCGAAGCCGGTCCCAAGCCCGGTTAAAAAGGAAGAGGGAGGTAGTAGAAAATTTGGCACCTCATTTGCATACAAAAGTTCAGATTTATCATTGTAAGCAAACGTAATGAAATGATAATAGTTTTCTCATTAACCTGCGAACAGTGGTTAAATAGCGTTAATGCAATTAATGAAAATGTTGCAAGATAATAATATATAGCTCTTCAACAATTCAACAATAAGATTCGTTTCGTTCTACTTTTTAGAAGCAAATATTTTAATCTAATGACTAATTTTTACTTGAGAAGCCATATATTTCAATTTATTGAAAAATATTAATACTGAAGAACAATGACCGGCCACAGTGTAGAGTACAAGATTACCTTCAAATTTTAAATATACGCATATTGTTTCTTGAATTTTAATATTTTCCTATTTTTTCAAATATGCGCGCCAAGTTACTGCCCCCAAAACGAGCAACTGACCTACACCCCGAAAGATATTTCGTTGTATTGAAATAATTTGTTGATATGGGTGATCTCGAGACAGAATACTTCTTTACCACCACTCTTAATGGCTTATACCTCTATGGAAGTAATACACTAGATGTCAACGGGCGACGGAACTGCCACCATGCGGCAAAAATATAAGGGTGCGTTCCGATTGCCATCAGACGTTATTGCGCGAAATTGCACTGACGAAGGCGTGTGTACCGAGTGTAAGGGCCAATGCACCCGAATGAATGATAATGCGAATGAACAGCCAACGGTCTGCAAAGATACAGCAGAAGTGGCACGGCAAACCTCTATGCGAGGTTTGATGGCCAGTGGACAGGCTATGGATCATTCTATTCCTCTAGATGGCAAAGTGAGAACCGGACGTACCGAATTGGAGTCAGAAATTAATTCCACTGTTCTTAATTTCATGATATCGGATTGCTGGTGTGCGCTTGAGCAACCTGGGGCCAAGTGTGACGAAATCAGGAAAGCCAAAGGTGTACACCGAACAGGCGAAGAGAATAATCGTGGAGCCAGTGAAAATCGAGTACGAGGAGCAATTAAATTGGGAAGAACCGGCAAGTTTCATGATCTGGGGACAATCGAGTGCAGCGACGTAGTAACGAGTCGAGAGTGAATGACTGGCGGTTCAAGTGCGAAGGCGTTTAAAGAGCGATCAGCGGCGGAGCGAGCGCGAAATATTGCTGATTTGAAATACGTGGGTGATTTCCCGATTAGGCGGATAGTCGACAGCAGCGAAACGACGAGGCAGATAAGTCATAGTATCATCAGCGATTGCGCATTAAGTTTAGTCATAGGCATTGTTACGAAATAGTGTTAACATCAATAGTAGTGTAACGCGGCGCTGACGATTGAGATCTTAGATTTAATTGTCGAATTTAATTGCGATATAATTTGTAACGCTGGCGTTATTATTGTGCATCAGCTACTTTGTGTAAGATGGGCATCGGTCAATGGGCAATTTCGGTGTAAGTCAAAGCGAGTGGCGCCTGAAATTTTGACTCACCCTATTCTCCACGTGAGCTACGTGCCCTCTTTTGGCTCCAACGGGAGGTAAAGGAACGGAAAAGATGTTGCGTATTGGTTGGTAACAAGTTCTGCAAAGAAATGTTTATAAACTAAAATAGGAATGTTACCAAAAATATAAATATATGCAATAGCTAAAGTTTTTTATGGAGATAACAAAAAACGAATAGAGAGACGAAGGGGGGAAATCACACCAGAGTATTCCATCAAGAGCCTTACTTACACCAAATAGGAGGCAATCGCCATCTGAGTTACTAAGCAGACAATATCATCAGAGGCTAAGATAGAGCCATAACTAATCTCATCTGTTTTAGTCCTCAGGCCGCTGATGTTCTGGTAGCAAACTAAAAATACAGTTCTAGAGAGTTTTTTGATCTTCTTATTAGCGAAAATTTCAACTGTAAATTTCTTCTGGTGAATTCCGTAGCCAGAACACCTGAAGTCCCAGTCTTTGTGAAGCAGAACAACAGTGGCGGCCGTTATTTTTATTTTAAAAGATGTGATGATTATATCTGCTTCTACGAATATAGCATACAAGAGGTCATAGTGCGTTTTGATGAGCACCGAAGTCTTGGGTCTATACGTGAGTGGTTACAGTAAAAGCTTTCAGCTTTTCATGTTGTTGTTGGGTGCAACAATTGATCCAAGATAGTTTACGCTTTGCACTACATCATATTCATGCTCCGCTACCCATAGTTTGCTCTAGGTGCTCTACTTGTCACTACCCAACGGGAAAAATAATGCTTACGGGTATATTCGGTAAGCATTTCGCGTAATGCGTGTAAGCATTACCGGACCATTACGTGTTGTTTCTTTTTAACATTGCATGTCCTAGGCTGGGAGGATTTATACAAGGGGAAACTTATGCTTTTAGCCTTATAGCTTTATGTATAAGAGCTTTTTGGAAAGTACGACATCGTATTCTCGCATTTCCGTCATCTACGGTGAATACAAATTAAAGCTTTGGCAGGCAGCCGATCGTATCTCAGCATGTGTGGTTTCTGCATGCTGAGTGATTGTGACGCTCATTGGAAATTCCAATAGCGCATGCTCTTTGCTGGGTATCTTTGCTAGGGGATTCATGCATTGTACTTACCTGTGTTTTGAAATGCTCCGAAATGTTCATCTTTCCGCTTTATATTGCCGTAATCACAATACAGCGTTTTTCGCTGCGGCCAACGCAGCGTTCCACAGGGGGAGGCGTGAAAGCCGCAGTTGAATTTGGTGAATCACAATGCAGCGACAATGTCGCTGTCAATGCAACCAAGGCACCAACCAAAATCATTTTTTTTTCTTTTGTATTGCTAAATCCTGTTGTACGAGGATTAGGTTGGCTTATCACAATACTCATCAGCCATCGCTTGTCTATTCCACCAGACCATTCAACCTAATTCAAACAGAGTTAATTCAACCTAGTGGTGATGCCAACCTATGGTAGGTATCACCGCTAGCGGTGCGGCAAAATTAGAAATTTGGCAAATTTCGCCGCTGCCGCAAATTCCGCCGCAGCCATTGTGCGCGTTACCATACAAAACAGTGCATTCTAATTTTTTGACAGCACTTCCCGCAGCCCACTGCGTTGGCCGCAGCGAAAAACGCTGTATTGTGATTACGGCTTATAGCTACCCATAACCGATGTATGCTCGCAAGTTCTTTTCCCCTTGTTTCTGCGAATGATGTTCATTCGCCAGTCTTGGACTTATAACATATGAGCTTTCTCCATTGAAGCATTCCCCATGCTCCAAGTCATGTATACGAGTATATCTTATAATTGGTGGAAAATAGCTTTGGAAATCGGAAATATGCATTACTAGCATTGTTTGATTCATGGATTACGCCAGCATACATTACCGCGATTCCCGTTGGGTATGCCCTTTGTATATTCTTCGCTTATGTGTAGCCCCAGTTTTTGTGCTAGCTAGAACAAACTTTGCAATGATATCAATTCATCTGCATAAGACAGTATCAGATTATACTTGGTGCCAATAATACCTATCACTGACGTGCCAGAAACTAAGATTGTTTTTTCCAACACCAGGTTGAAGAAAAGGCGAGGGGAACCATCCCGCTGTCGGAGCTCATTGAAGATGTTGAATGTATTCGGAATTCATAATCGCACGGGAATGGTAGCCCTTTACTAAATTGCCTAATTTTATAGCATTTGAAATTTGCGTTCACGAAAACTAACGCCTCAATAATCAATCCAATGCAATTGAAATTCACCGGATGTCTTGCAAAGATTTAATAAGCTTTTTATATTTGCTTAAAATGCAATATCGAAGACTTTTTTTGACAGTAAATGCTATCAGTAGAGTTTACTTGAAATATGGTTTTGTATAAGATTAAAAGCTTTGAGTAGCTGATGAGTTTTCGAAAGACCGGGTCGAAAAACTCTAAAACTGGATATAAGTTGCGTTTTTCTTAGTTGAAGGACCGAAGCAAAGTTTGAAGTGACAATCAAAAATGAAAGTCATTTAAACTATTGCCTAACTAGGGACGTTTTCATAAAAAATGTTCGTCAAACCATCATAGCCAGGAGTAGGTTTATCAGAGGTAGCTCGCTAAAACTATTGCTAAACCACAAAATTAGTTGAATAATCAATATGTAACAATCAAAAGATTGGAAATCAATATTTAATAATCAATGTAAAAACATTTGTTTTCTTACAAAAGTCAAAACTCCATCGCTACTATGAGTCACATCGTTTTATTTTATAACAGTCCAACTACAGAGCTTCCACGTTAAATTTACAGTGAAGCAACGAAAACTCAAACGTTTTACTACACACTACAGGCACTGCATACCATTCAATTCAAAACATTGTTACTGTTATCTCCTTCGAACGTGATAACAACTCCCTTTTCCCTGACTGGGAGCAAGGGGCGACAGCCGCGGGAGGCTCGCTCACGATGAGAAGGAGTGAGTCCGGGCGCCACTCGTTTCAAACCACGCTGTATATACTACCCTCACCACGAAACGAGAATTCGATGAGGGTTTTCGCGCTACCTTGTATTTTATCGAAAAGATACGCTCGCGTCACAATATTTACACACTTTATTCACTGATCTCCAATATCTTGTTTGTACACATCACGAAATTCAATACTAGTGGCACCGCAATCCAGCCGGAATTCCCTATCATTCATTAAATATTTCTATGACTCGAGACAATACTTAAAATTTCCTACCTTAATCTATTAATCCTGTTGTTCGACAAATCCGTCGCTGCCTCCTACACTGAGATAGATATACGCGTCGTCTGGCCACCGCTCGCTGGAAGTGTAGACGATCGTTTGCGTCTACGCTGCAGGAATCTACCGTCGGAAGACTCTTGCGTGTCTTCGCTATTCTTTCCTCGACCCGCTCTTTATTCAACTCGATACGAGAAAATTCTCCGTTCAAGCCGGGATCTATAAGTTTGCTCCACTCGACACGTACTAATCTCTTGCTTTTAGCCGCTGATTGACGTCAGTTTCCTCTTTGCCTCCGTATGTTCTTTTCGTGTTTCAGAAGCGCCCCAGCAGTTCGTAGTCAGTGCCTAGAAAAGAAAGAAAATTGTCAATGACTTCGTCGCCGACCACCTCTGGATTGAAAAAAAACTCCAGGCCGACTCGCCTCCAGCCATCAAGCCTCGGATTCATCCGCTGCAGCGGTACTTGTGCCGCTTCATGCACTTGTTGCATCTCTTGTGTGCCGTGTTAATGTACTTGCCGTTTCGGCCATTCACCTCGGCATTCACCGTCGTTTGCTACTGTGAATGCCATTTCTGAGCGGTCGTCGAGTTTTGAACCTTTTTCGATGTTCTCGACATCCCAACTGCCATCTCGATGACAATTCGGGCTGTCAACTTGTGCATCATACATTCTAGAATGCAACGCATTCAACGAATTGATAAATATCTGGTGGTAAGATATCTTTTTGCAAGTAGATGCTTAAGATTAGATAGTTGTAGGGTTTCTATCACGAGGCCGAGAAGGTTTGAGTAAGATAAGTGACCTGCTGACGGGCGAAAACGACGAATGTAGTGAGGGCCGACGCACGAGAGTCGTCGCGGATCGAATAAAGATGTTGATGTCGAAACTCCGGAAAAACTGGATAACACGGCTATCCTGAGCACGAAGTGCCTGATCAAACGTGGACTAATCTCGACGATGAAGATACAGGTGATCCTGGGGTTTGTATTGCGGAATGTTTAACTGATTATGCTTCTGTGTTCCTCGTGTCGCGATGACTTCGGGTACTATGTTTAGGTTGGTTAGCACCTAAGCAATGGGGAACGTCGGTTGTGTCGATTCAACAGACCGCGAATCTTATAGTTTAGCTGCGGCCAGCTACCTCGTCGCCAGGGTCGTCATTCAATACTCTACTAGTTGTCCCTACGTGTTTACAATATACATTATATCACGCAGGCGTATCTTTACTTACTCTGATCCACAAATTCGGAACGTAACAGCATACAGTTCATTGAGATATACTACACAGAACACTGAAGTGATCTTGTTTCAATTCTCAAACTCGTGGTTTTCGCATTGATCTACTTAGACGCTTTGCCTAAATGATGCCCACAAAAATTTTACAATCAATGTACTCAAATAGTATCGCGGACGCTGGCTCATTTTGCAGCGTCTTGGTGGATAGAGAAAGTAAAAAAACCCTTGCCCGATCCACCCGCTGAACAACACGAAAATCTTTGTTAATACATGAACTTAATACGCTGCAAAACTATCCGCGTCTCCTGTTATGTTACTGTTTCCCCTCATGGTTCTGTAAATTCTCTTCTGCTCCTCTCCTTACGAGCCGTTCCCCTTAGGAATCGATGCATTTTCTGCTTTTTTCACATGTACACATGTAGGGTGCAAGATATTGTGATGTTCATATGGGGAATAGAATAGTAGAAGTTACATTTTTTTTGTGTGCAATTTTCCCCAGTTCGGTTTATTGTGTCTGCTTTGAGTTTGTTTTCCCAAACGAAGTAGTTTTTTGGTTCTGGTGCTTTGGTGAAATTACCACTTGATTGCTTTGGACACCTATGTTGACGCTGAAAAGTCATCCGCGTCTCTATTATGTTTCTGTTTCCCGTCATGATCTACGTTACAGAATTTGTAGGTTCTTTTCTGCTCCTTTTTTCATGAGTTGTTCCCCTTTTGATTTGATGGCTTCTATGTTTTGTTCGCATGGTGTATGTACGATGCAAGTTGTAGGAGTTAAATTGTTTCGAGTGTAATTTTCTCGAGATCGTTTTTTTTTGTATCTGCTTTGGGTTTACTTTCGCGAAATGAGTTTCTCGGTTCAGGTGCTTTGGGTGATATGACCACTTGATTACTTTGGACGCTTATGCTGAAATTATTTCAATGATAAATTTCTGGAGTGCTTTCTTTATCATTTATGGTTTACATTAGATGGGTTTTTTTATGTCTTCTCGCAAAAAAACCCACCTGTTATAATTCTTTTGACTTAATTTTTTTATATTGTCGGCATTAATACGGTCGGTTTAAGATAGGTAAAAGGATAGTTTTTAAAGTAAATTATAGCATAAAGCTCGTTAAAGTAAGAGCGTATTGAATAGATTCTGTTTCGAAAAGTTAATATTTACCCGTTTCATATGGATTTTAATGTGGAATGTTATGATGTGGAGAAATATATTAGAGACACACTGATTGAAAGGAAAGAGGGTCTTTTGGTTTGGTTGAAAAGCAACAGCAGGCAAAAGCCAAAGCCAAGCGAATTGGTAAGGTCGAAGCATTGTATGGTAGCAGCAACCTTTCATTGTGAAAGGCTTTTTTTGCAAAGCTGGCATGATAACAAGTCGGCAAACTGTTATTTTCAAAATATAATTTATGATTGTTTTATTTCAAACATGTAAAATGAATATACTGTAAATAAAACAGAAACATGTTATTTCGTTATTTTTCATTGGTTTTTCTAATATTTAAAGAAGTTTAATCCATATTAAACAATTTTTTTTAAACCAAATTCTATGCAATAATATTACTTGTAACTATAATTGTTGTCATTACTTTTCTAAGACACAATTATTATTATTTTGACGTAGAGAACAATAATAATCGAAAGCGATGGACAGCAATCAAAGATAGCGAGCAGTTTTCTCTTACGTACGAAACTACGATCATAATTGCGATTGAAATAACTGCTAGTCTAGACTGCTTTTCGCTCAAACTGCTCTCTGCGGTCACTGTTCCGTAAAAAGATTAGTTTAGCACATCTCTAGTTGAGATAGTTTGAAAATTTTAAACTGCCTATGTAGACAATGGATGAAATTCATCAATCGATTACATGTTTTTTCAAAAAAGCGAAAAACTTTCAAGAGGCTTCAGGATGATTTTGAAGAATTTTGCCGCTTATCTGCCGTGCCTTTAGACTTATCCAGACATTGACCAAAAAATACACCGACCTTATCTTTATAAACAGTAATACGTCCTGTAAATTTCGTAATAATGTGATGTTTTTGGCAGAAGCTATCAACCGTTTAAATTTTACAAATTTTGTTTACTCGTTTTTAGGCTCTCAGCGTCCGCCTTGGATTTTACAAATCCCAAGCCTTGTTATAGCCAAGCATAAAACACTATCCGTTTCAATATCACAAACTTGTTTATTTTTCAAAATTTTTCTTCCAATACAAATAAATATAGGGATATCTAAAAATTCATTAAAATGCCCATCGCCGTCGAAGAGTTAAATATATTATTATTTTAACTGAACACAAACCTACTCCTTATGTACATCAATATTTCGTGAAAATTTTATTTTGATCAGATCACGCACTCTTGAGATAATCTTACTCACACAAGTCGATTTGAACCCAAGCTCTCAGCTCACGTTTTAGGACAAAATCACACCGATTGGAATCACAAAGAATTAAATAGCACTGGACAGAATCATAGGTTTTGAGCTCTGTGACTTATTTCGTTGTGATTTCGTTGGCTCTGTGACTTTGTTTGGCTATGATTTCAATCGGTGTGATTTTTTACTGTGGTGTTGTTCTGTAACTTCATTCTTTATGATTTTCTTCGCTCAATGTGATTTTGACTCCCCCCCCTTTGTTTTCTGGGGGCGAATCCACCCTATTTTCAAGTGATCTACCCCAGCCGCGTAGAGCTAGCAAAACGGCATACGAGCAACCGTCAGGGTTGGATTAAAGAGTGCTCCGCTTATGCGGATGAGGGGCCTTCACGGCCATTTCCAGGCTACCCTGCTCCCGGGGCACTTCTTTTTTTTGTTGAGTTGCCCCTGTTGATGGGGTGCCATCACTTTTGCCTTGCTTGTCAGGCCCTCTTCTGGACTTCGGTTTAGTTGAGGCGCTTGCTAGCAACCCTCTAGTTTTTAAAATCACTACAAAAGCCTGCATAAGGCGCTTGCACGTAATACCAGAAGTAAAAATAATAAATCTTTACATGTTTCCTCATCGTTTCCAGTTAACACATCTAGTTGTTCGTGACACGGGGACCAAACTTGAAGACTTTAAAATCACATATTTACTTGAAAATGATCACTTGATTTACCGTAGCTTACAGATAATTTTTTCAGCTTTGAAATTTTCCCTTCGTACAACGCTTACCGTGATGACCGTAATAAGTCTTACGGTCTAACTAGTGTTCGGCCGATATAGCAATCACTGATATTTTTCACAGTGAGTGAAAAACAGCTGGTAGTAATGAACTAATACTAGCCACAAATACAAAGGAAAGGCATGGATTGTAAGCCAGACCCAGCCGAGACGTCTCGAAGCACGTTGTTAGCATTCAGCTGAAAATAAGGGGACAGAAAACGCGAAAATCTGTAAAAAGGGGAAAACTGCCTCTTTTCGTCAGGCCCGAGGATGAGGCACACAGCCTGCAGCCCCTGATGTTGATGGACCCCAGACCCCAGATGTTAGGAGGTCTCGCCACTCGCTGACCTTGGCCGCCTGACAAATCAAGCAAAAGCTAATAAGCAACATGCTGATGGGCCAAGGTCTCTCCCTTAAGGAAAGAATGAAATTTGGAGTTATAGTTGAGACTGTCTGCCCTCTCAAACCCACGAAAAGAAGGCAAGGAAGCAAAGCAAAGCTGTTGAGTGCTCACGGGGCACTTCTTTTTTTTTAGTTGCCTCCGTTGATGGCTCGCCATCGCCTTTATCGTGCCTTTTAGGCCCTCTTCTGGACTTTGGTTCAGTTGAGGCGCCAGCTAGCTGCCCTCTAAATTCTTAAAATCACTACACCTTGAACAATTAGTAATGATAAGACATTTTTTTAAAGGTGCTCTAAAGTTTATTGCTTGTTGTGAGTTATTCCCCAGTATAGCTAAGTTTTAATTCTGAGGAGGATGGTATTTTGAATTCACTGGTAACTCCTTAACAAAATACTTATGCTTCTTTGGATGAAAACGCCTGGGATATTAATAAATTCGAAAGGTTTCCACACAAAAAATTATTGTTTGGCACTGTCTCACTCATTTATACACTTGCTTCAGCAGAGCCAGTAATGAATACGATGACTTCAGTACCTGCAACGATTCCAATTAATTTCGTGGGTTGTACATTTCATTACAATCAATTGAATTAAAGTTTTGTTTTCGAAAGCTATGCACAATTCAGATCAATTCCAAATGCCCTTGAATTCGCTACTTACTTGCACAAATGTTGTCAGTGTCAAAGGCATCACACCCCCAGCAGCCAGTTCAATATCGTTGTGTGATCGCAGCAGGAAAATCAAAAATGTTCTCTTAAACATCGGAGACTGATCCATCCAATTACACGAGTAAATGGCGATCATCAAGCTCTGACTTTCACTGTTCATTTCACTTCCGAAATGACACTGAACCAGCAGTTGCGATAAGAGTATAACTATATAGAGATATGAGCAAAGGCTCTGGACCACTGTTTGCTGCAAGACCACGATCCCGAATAGCATTGCACATATATTCACACTTATGACGAGAAGGTTCATGAGAAAGAGTTTGGAAATAATTCTTTGCAGTGAATTGACAAGCCTGAAAAATAGGGAAAATACTGAAAAGAGCTTAACAACTAAGCCAGTTGTGGTACTCAAGAAGAGCCTGGTGATATTTGATGAAGTCCAAAAGCTCCAGATAGTTCTTTTTATTGTTTTTTGACGGATCGTATCCAACCTGCGAAACGGCATCACTCAAAAGATGAAAATGTCCCGTCACTATGTAAATTGATGCTATGCGTAGAATATCGGTGACTTCATCCTGATATGTGCTCAAAAGAATGGCGCATAGTTGAAATATTATGATCAAATAAAATCTCATTTTCGACTGCTTAAAATCGATTGGACACCAGATCTCGAACATAAGCACTTGCCCGTCTGATAGGATTGCAGTCATCGCTGCACCAAAAACACAGGTTACGAGGCAAAGCACGTATAAAAGGCTTGCTTTTTTCGCATTCGAAATACGATGGCTCAAGTACGCTCGATGATGTGCATTGTCGATTTTGACCTCCAGTCGTATAAGCTCGCTTCGAATGAACACGAAATCATCAAAATGCAAATAGAGATTGATCATTTTGACTCCGAGGATCAGGGTACCGTTTAAATAGGGAATAACTGCCAAGACCGACGTCAAGCTATCACTTTTGAACAGGGTGACCAGAAACGAACATTCGTGGTATACATTTGCGATTATATGGAGGAAAACCAAATGCCAAATTCCACGAGTGTACGGTACTCCAACAAATCGAGCAATTTTAAAAACAATGCTAAGGAAATTATCTGAAACTGGTTTAGCCATTGCGAAAATATAGTTATTGTTGCTTCGGGTTGAAACTAACCGCCGGTGTCAAAGGGAAATGCTTTTATAGTGAAAATGAGCAATTATTTATTAAAAGATAGTTGCAATCAATAACCGTGTGAGCTATTGCAAATGAGTAATTGCAATTGATGAAGTGATTACTCGGAATATTTGTTTATACGGACATGATAAATTGTGCAATAGAAATAACATTAAAAATTAAATTGATTAAATAATTAAACGAAATTTATTAAGTAAATCAAATATGAAGCCCCACATGTTCACTTTCAAGTTGCTTGTCCTGATCGGTAATAGTTTTTAAATTATATATGATTATCGTCCTCTACAAATTGATTTATGCTGACTAAAGTCGAATATGTTATTTTGATATTCCAGTAAAAAGTTGAATGTGTCGCATGGTTGTGAATTCTAGGAAAGAGGCCACATTTTAGTAATAAAGCACACTGTGTAGCCCATTTTGAGATTTTTGCGCGGTATTGTTAAAGGCACTGTTGAAGATTTCATGACATGAATTCATGATTAATGTGATAGTATTAGGTTTACAACTTTATTTACATACTTCTGTTTAGACTCGGAAAGAGCTCACAACTGGATGAACTCAAAACCAGGTCGAGGTTTCAGACCCATGCTGAAATTGGAGACAGCATACTGTAGCTGCTTAAAGTATTTTTTTTTAACGGGTGTCGAAGACCCTCAAAAGGATTCCTGGGAACGATACAGGGTATTCAGGGCTCTGTCTGGTGTATTTTTTCTTGTTTTGAGCGCAATACCAGCTCCTCATGTGCCGACAGAGATGACGAGGCGTAATCCGACCGTAATATCATTTCCACAATTGTCTCCAGTATTGCAGGGCCAATTACAAAGAAAAGTCTGAATTGCACCCCTCTAAAGTGGACGCAACGGAAGAAAGTATGCAAAACGTATTCACATTCCTTAGCACAATATTTATTTACTCCCCCGGAGTCCATTGCTATCTCTGTTTGGCCTGTGCTGATCTTGCCAGAAAAGCTGCCTCAGATAGGCAGAAGGTGATGTAGTTGTAGTGTCCTCTACAGCCCACCAGTTTCTTGCAAACGGTATTATCAGGTATGGATTCGTCGAAGCCCAGTCTGCTATAGGTTACTCTTCGAGCCCTCCCTTATCACGACTATTTTCAGTTTGGACGCCGTGTACTTAATTAATTTCCTCATTGTATTTGAAGCCGGCATTTCAAAACTCTCGCCCAAACCTCGCCGACCAGCCCAAACCTTCTGAGCGTCTGCAGCCCATAAGCCTTGGTCTGCCTGAGTCTGAACATGATATGGTACGCAGTGCATTGCAGCTTGTGCTGTAGCTGAGGCCACAGGGATCTTGTATGGCAACGTTTACAGAATCGTTGCCATTATCACATATGAGAAAGCTCTCTGCGCGTTGGGTATCGAGAATTTTAGCGGACGAGCAAGAGGAGAAATGAGTAGACATTTCGAGCATGAACCTCGAAAACTTCCAGGCAGATCTTGAAAAGTTTTGGTCACGTTTCGTAACTTTGGACGAGACCTGGATCCACCATTTTGATCCAGAAACCAAACATAAATCGATGACTTGGAAGCAACCCTCTTCGCCGATGCCGAAGAAATTCAAGGCGTCGAGTTTGGCAGGGAAGGTTATGCAAGAAATTATTATGGCGGAATATATGCAAAAAGGTACCACTATACCAGCTTCTCACTACGCATACCAAATAAGAAGATTGCAGGAGGCTATTGGAGAAAAAAGACGTGGCAAACTGCGAACCGGAGTGCTGTTGCACCAAGATAACGCGCCGGTTCAAAGGGCTGAGCTGCTTGAACACCCATCCTTTTCGCCAAATCTAGCTCTTAGTGACTTCTACCTCTTTCCTCGGCTCAAGGAACCCCTACGGGGTAAGAAATTTGAAGATTCTAGCGAAATGATGGCACTGTTGGGGCGTTTCGGGAGAGTAAAGACCAACAAATTTTCTAAGGGTATCCTGTGTTTAGAAAAAATGGACTAAATGTATTAGATTGTTAGGAGACTATGTTGAAAAATATATATAATTTTTTTTTTTGAGTTTAATCGCCTTGGTTTATATTGATTATCATTACTTTTGGATCAACCCTCGTATACGTTTCTGCTTTATTTTCTGCGCCCCACTCAATTGATATTCTGCTGCAATCATGCGATGAATTTCCTTGTCAGAATAAATGGATTAGTCAGTTGTTTTGAAAGACGTCTGAATTAATAATAGCCTTGGCAAAAACAAAAACTCACGCTTAAATCCTCTTCCAACGAATTATATATTCGAAAGTTACTCGTGTGTAACAACACCAAAATGTCACGTTTCGTCATAACGTTCTCGCTGAGCGTGTCAACATACTTTGAGTTATCGTCAATCAACTGGAATGTCATTCGACAGATTCAACACGGTTCGTTAAAATGCCTAAACCGTCTCGATAGCGTGCTTTAGACAGGTGAATTCAAAATACAGTTCGACGAGTTTAAATTAAATTTGGCTATGTTATTCAACTGTGTCTAGGAAAAGCATGTTTATGCTCTCTGTTTGCTAGTCAGCCACAATATGAGGAGTTTATGATATTCTATTTTGGTTAGTGTGAGCATTTTGCTCTCAAAAGTATATTTTATGTGACGGTATTCTGGCTGAATCGGGTGAGCAAAAGGCATAAATGTGCCATTACGCAGATTTGAATATATTTAAAAGGATATTATATCAGATAACAATTTTTGCCGATTTTCATTCGTTGACTGATATATGTATTAAATGAACTTACGTTTAATGAAATTCATTAAAAAGTGTCAAAATATCTCAAACGGATACAAATACAGAACTCAAAACAAGCTTATTTTTTCAAATTATTTGAAAATAGAATTATCCGGTAAATGTTATTATTCAACAGTGGAATCTTACGAAATCAGGGCCAGTTTGTAACTTCCTGCAAGTGAGATTTCTTGACCGTCACCTCCAAGTCTTCTAGTCAAATCAATCAGCAAAGAAGTGAGTCACACGGACCGTTCGGGTAAAAATACATCATTTTAGATCCCGATATGGCCAGACCCATCGATGTCAGCCTTTGTATTTATGATTTTCGTGTCGCTGGGATGTTCGGCAAGCTCAATCTGAAGCACTGAATCATAAAATATATAAATCACAGGAAAATCAATTGTCCTGCGAAGCTTTTTGGTGCTCAGAGGGCAATAACCAATGACGCTGTGCTTCTTCTTGTATGCGGCTAAACCAAAAAATCTGAAGTATCTACTCTATTCATGGATATGTCTTTAAAGCAAAACGCAAAGATCTTATGAAACGTCTACCGCATAAAATTACTTTCACTGAGATCACTCGGACATTGTTGAAGGATCGCAGCAAAGGCAGTTTTGAAGATACAAGGTTTGTTCAGATCAACTTGCAGCATGCAAGGTTTCGTCTTTTCTTTCGAGGAAAAAATTGGCAAAACTGCAAGCATCCCCATACATTGTGTTCATACACGAGCTGTTAGTTTTCATTAGCAGGATCTACGGACCTAGCTCAGCTATAGGGACAAGGACAAGACTTATGAAATCTGCTTAATACCACCACTCTGAAACAGTTTTCAAGCCAGGACCTGTTAGTGGTCATCTTAAAGTACTAGGATAATGATGGCCTGAAGCGCACGATAGTAGCTTTCTTATTAACTTCTGTTCCTCATCGCAGAAATAGGAGCCTGAAGTACGCTCAATCAGACTGAAACTCCTGGGGGCTGGAATAATAACTACTAGCACAGCAGCTGAAACAACAACAAATGCAACATAAGAGGTGATAGACTCTTTGATGTGATAGCTTCTGCGGGGCTTATGACCCTAATCACTGCGAATTTCCACACTTTTATCCTTCCTTCAGTTACCAGTGCTCGACGAGTGCAGATGTTTTGTAAATATTTGTCTCAAACACAAAAATTAAAAATTTACAGGTTTAATGCATTGTTAAGTGTTATTGTGATAATATTAGCTTATAAGTTTTTGGGAGTGCTCATAAACATCACATAATTCGATCAATAAGATTAAAAGGTTGTTGCTGTTGTTATTTTTTTTTTAAATAAAATTTTTCTGATATTTATGAATAAAAAGATATTTATGAATAAAAAATTGTACTCTCATAACATCTAATGTAGCCATACGATCGAAGCCAGATTCATAATGTGAGTTGATCTTAACGCTAAACTGGCGGGATAGACTTTTCTTGACGCAGTTGCAAGATGCACCCGTCAAATTTTCGAATGATAAACATCCTTTAATATTGGCAAGATAATACTTTTCCCAAAAATTTGAAACTTTTGCGAGGGATAGCCCTGAAAATCTGTCTATTCCCATAATTTTCTCCAAATTCCACAGGATAGGTTGGTTTGAAAAAAAAACAGGTCTAATATACTTTAGGTGGGACTAGATAAATCAGCAATTTTTTCTGAGAAATGATAGGATTAAATTTTGTAAGGCTTAATATCTGATGTGATACTCCGATCGTGAGAACGAAAAAGTAACACCACATAAACCAACAATATAGAATCTGAAACAAAATTGGCACATATTCTCTGGTGCTCTTATTATTCTTTGAGTACTACTCTGGCGCTTATAGTGGTTTGAGATTGCTTATTATGATCTAGTATATGGTCTATGGTCTAGTTTAGAGATGGGAAAAACGACTCAGTTTAGTGTGTCGACACACTTCGACTCACTCATTTGGATGAGTCAATCAGTGTGAGTCAATCAATTGTGTCAATTCGTTTTTGATTGATGTAAAATGTAGTTATGAAAAAGGATTATGCATATGATTACTATTTTTTTCTATTTACCGCTTATACATGGCCATGAAAAGGCGACAAAGAAAATTAAACGCACAGAAAATTTCCCAGTATTTATTTTAATAAGTGTCTTTTTTTTTGGTTTAGAACATTTTAAAAAGATTTTAAAATATAAAGAAAGTGTCTGATAGCTTAGTTAACTAGAGTTGATTTGAATTACAAATTAAAAAATTCTAGTCCGTCAGAAAATCCTATTTTCGTAGAAAAGTAGAGGAAATATGTATGTAGGTCTTCAATGCATGTTTTGGTCCATATTATAACTAGAGTCGGGTCGTACTAGGATTTTCACATACTAGGTATAACTAGTACGAGTACAAAAAAATACATGTTCCAAAAATACTAGCAAGTATTTGTTGACGTATGCTATATATACAATACATACGATTTACAGTGATGTAACGAAAAGGTATGATATGCCCTCCCCCACCCTCCAAACACAAGGTTCCCAAGCCAGAATGGTGATGGTGCAAGATAATCTTCAAAGGATACTGAGTCATTAGTCCGCGCAGCTTGTCCGTAACGTTCCAATGGTCGGCCTTTTATTTGGCAAATCTTTTCGCCTAAAGAAAAACGATGAAATTCAATCAATTTAATTTGATTTTCATTTTATTATACGCACAAAACATCTCCTGTATTCGTTCAAATTACCAAAGTCAAAAAATTTACTAAGATAGAACAAACTAATCCTGTTGCCATCTATATGGCTTTTCATCGATCGATCTCTGATACTAAACTTTTCTTGGCTAATCTAAAACAGCCGGTTTTCCACTTCGCCTCACTGAAGCATGAAGTTAAACGAAAATTTTACTAAGAAATGATAAAAACAAAATGTTTCGCCTATTGAACATGCACCCACTAGGGGGCCAACCTCTTCGGTAAGGCTGGATATGAATCCAGGGGCATCTTAACTCCCGCGGTCTCGTAAATTTTACAACCCCGGTAGGGTTGGAGACACCCTTGTGGCGACCTGCAGTAAAGAGGAGAGCCTCAGCACAGCCGGAGAAGCCAACTGGCAAACCAAAAAGGATCTCAACCTTTTCCTCCTTAGCACTTTAAGTGCTACTTTCAGTTTTTCCAGACGGTTTTCCGGCGGATTTCATTTTGTCGTATCTTCGAAACTAGGCCGCTTTTTCACAGACTTGTATGAAAATTTGACCCGAAACAACTCAGAAAGGTCCCCGAATTCATGCTAGACCAAAAAACTTATTTTGGTAAAAATGGACGTTTTCTCCCAATTTCCCCTATCAAAATTTTTTCTCGCCCTTAAAATATCACTATGGTACTCTCCGACCATTTTCAATCATCGAAAGTGCCGTAAAGGCAGTTTTTGCCAAACTATGGCCAAAAAACCCCTTATTCCTCTACAAAACTGAAATTTTTGTATCGCAGAAATAGATCTTGGCCCGTTATGTCCCAAACCACTCTCACCCAAAATTGGCCGATTTTAGCTACCTTTGCCCTAGAAACTTTTTGAATATTTGCATAAAATACTTGCAAGTACGAAAATACTCGCAAATACGAAAACACTCGAACCTAGTATTTTTGAATTTCATACTAAGTACTGATTGTGCCAAAAGAATACCTGTTCCAGTATATACGCTTAATCTCTAATTATAACCTAACTATGTCTAAATTCCAAAATTTGTGAATAATAAACATTGTTACTTGTTATATATATATATGATGCTAATCACATGAACATTTTATGGCCGCATTTCCTACAACATAAATGAGGAAAATAGTTGCTTTCTTTGAAGTACTCCCCACTCACATTATTCTAAAACGTTACCTCAGCGAAAAAAAATCACTCATAGAAAATTTTTTCGAAACGGTATATAATTGAAAAAGTTACCATTTTAAATTTATCAATGGTAAATGAGTTTATAGACTAATGATCAATTAGAAAAAAATTTTCACAAGTATCTTATCTAAATACACTGAACTTCACTGCGTCGAATTGTGTGAAATGTACACTGATTTCAATATACACTTCAAGAGATAATGAAAATAAAAACTTTTTTATTTGAACTATAAACCCACTTCAACTCCCAAATATAACAAAAAAAAGCGGGCAAACCCAACCATTTTCATTTCGCCCATTCTCGTATTTTGAAGTTTTTTTCTTCATCACAATATAATTGTTTCTGAAAATTTGCTCGAATATCCCTATCCAATATCTATACCTCTTATACTTCATCAATATTCTTAAAAAATTTCATTTTGATCGGACATCGCATTCCTGAGATAATCTCACTGCATCCAATCACAAAAAAATTGAGAAAGTCTACAGGAAGAAAGTTTCAATCAAAATCTTCATCATATGCACATATAAAGTGCACATATGTTCTTCCGCGACTGTCAGTTTCGATCATCACAACCAACCACGGCATGCTTGCACTGTACGGCATTACCTACAGCCTTTACGAAATTCATATCGCGGCACCGATTGACTTGCTCCTGTGCAAAAGTGTCGACCTCATAAACAAGCTCCTAATCACATCAACTGATTGCCTCGTTCTTGTGCTGCTCATCTCTAGCTCTACTGTGTGTACACAAACGTGTCGGCCAACACACGTGTTGAGGCTAGTGATTGCTTCACCAAACGCTCAACTCCGACGAGATCCGCGGCACGGAAATCTTCGCGCAAATGATTGCTTATGTGCAACGATTGACTCGCTCCTGTGCAAAACTGTCGAGCTCATAATCAAGTTCGAGCTCATAAATAAACTCATAATCACATCAACTGATTGCCTCGTTCATGTGCTGTTCATCTCTAGCTCTACTGTGTGTACACAAACGTGTCGGCCGACACACTTGTTGAGTGCAAGTGATTGCTTCACCAAACGCTCAGCTCACTCATACTGTAGTGATTGCTTCACCTGTGAAGCAGCTCGCTCAGTATAGAGTGTGTCGACACACGTGTTGGGGGCTAGTGATTGCTTCATCGCGATTGCTTCACTCACGTGTTACCCATCTCTAGTCTAGTTGACGTTGTCAAACTTTCATGTATACAAAATGTAGACATGAAAGTTTGAGGTTTCATGAATACAATACCAACAAAATGTTTTTAAAACAAGCAAGAATGCAAAATCAAAACGCATTTTTGACGCCTCTATCCAGAGCTAGTTAGGATAGTAGCATGGAAAACAACAGGAACGGGGACAGCATTGTTGTTTTCAACGCTACTATCCAAACCAGATCTCGATAGAGGCACTACAAAATCTAACTAACGTTTTATGCTTGGCTATAAGAACACTTTGGAATTTTTCGCTTAAAAATTTATAAAATACATTTTCAAAATTTTATGTTATGTTTTTCAAATCAGATGATTAAGAAATTGGCAGGAGAAATTACTGCTTATAAAAAATAGTTCTATGTGGTTTTTGGTTAATGTCCAGTAAACTCTGGAGGAACGATAGGTGCGACGAAAAAATCCTATAACATATTTCGCTTGTTACAAGAAAAAAAGAAAATCTGATGCTTTGTCTACACAGTCAAGTAAAAACTTTCAAGATTCGTCATCCCACAAAACCGATAATCATTCATAGGGGGACCCTACACGATCAATATGGATCGTGATATTTGGATCGTGATATTCAAGTAAATATTGATGGAATAACACAAATGCCTACACTACACGTTTAATCGGATCACACGTCAGTACGCCTGATAATCTCGTTTGGTGTAGACGTTAGCAAATTAATGTTTGCAAAATGAGTGATATAAACTAAGCAAAAGCATGCGTGGCAATAATATTGGCAATCGGTTTAAAAATAAAGGTAAAGCAAAAGCAATGGATGAAAGATTGGCTTCGAAATCGTGAAAAATATTCTCATTTAAATTTGATCCTACATAGAGAAACTGAAGACTTCGAAAACTACTTTAGAATGCCTGAGGAATGGTTCGATCATTTACTGGAAATTTTGTCTTCATACATCTCGAAACAGGACACAACAATGAGAAACTGTATATTAGCTAAAGAAAAACTAGCTTTGATAGTACAGCATCTGGCGTCTGGAAGATCTTTCCAAAATCTTCGGTTTCCAACTATAAAGTTCCCACAGTCAAATAGCAAGGCTATAATGGATACCTGCACTGCAATAATACATGCGCTAGGAACCTACATAAATGTAAAAAAAAAAACAATTATTTTGTGTTAATTGTACTTTCTTTATTATTTTTACACATATTTTAATTTAATTCAAATGGTTTTTATTAAATTGTGGAGCTTTCTTACAAATAATTAGCTGAGAAGGAAAACCGGTAATAGGCAAAGAGTCCGAGCATCAATCACTATGTGATTGGAAGCTTCACATTAACATCAGTGTTCTCAAAAGATTTGATGACCTGTTGGAAATCGATGATGATATTGTGGCGCTAAAAATGTCTTCCTCCATTGCCAATTAACTGAATGCTGACAAAAATTTACTGACCGGTTGACTTCACGTTCAATATTTATCACAATCCAACTACATTGATTGATGGATTTCAAAATATCCGAATATTTTCGCGATTCGTATCGTGGTTCATCAATACAGCACCCTACACGGTCAATACTTTGTATCGCGATCCAAATATCACAATCCATATTGATCGTGTAGGGTCCCTCATAAAATTACCTATTTATTTTAAACACATTAAAGTTGTATTCCCGAGATTTCAAGACCGCATCAGTGAATCAAAATGAAATTCAAAGGATGTATTGGGTCTTGAATAGGAGCCAGTATGGCTGAAGAAAATTCAAACTGTAGAAAGTTCTTCGCCTATTACTGCCGATACAGTCATCAGTTTTGAAACAAAATTCACAATTCAATTCGCGAAAAAAGTCAAGAAAGTTTAAGCAACTGCAAATATCACCTTCCCAAGCAATTAATATGACACGATTTGAGAAATATACGCCAAAAATATATCAAATGCTAATTGACTCACAGATTCACGCCGCGATTAAAAATTGAAGGTGAACAATGCTCCAAAGTGGATGAGCTTGAATAACTGGATGTTTTAGAATTTGGATACCATTATTCGTTTTTTTTTTCGACTTCATGTTAAATTGTTATACACTAAAAAGGACTATTTATTTTTATTTATGCCTAAAGTATCTCCATCACATTTTCATGGGTGTAATATTTCCCAGACCAAAAGGTTTTTCGCCTGGGTGCCGAGATGCGGTCTTCGAATCATTTTGTTTGCATGTACCGAGTCGCGAAATACACAATCTGATTGATCTGGTGCATGGTTTGATGCTGCATGTACCGAATCTGATTTGACGATAGTTTTATCTTGCTTCGGGGACTTTTCGGCCTCCAGGTTCTCATTGAAATTCCCTTTAGGTAGCTTCAGGTACAATCACATTGAAAGCATCTAAGTACACTGAAAAAAATCCACATAGCGCCCAGAGCCATGTAACATAGCGCATTATTTATGGTCCCATACGTCATATAGCGCGTGGTCCCATGTTACATGGCGCAGCATTTATGGTGCCACACGCTATGTACATAGTACCCTGAGCCATGCAGTATAGCTCCCAGCGCCATAATTACATAGCGCAGAAATTATAGCCCCACACGCCATATTACATAGTGCCATGAGCCATGTAATATGGCTCATGGCACTACAATTATAACTCGCAGCCATACTGTGTGAGGGGATCTATAAATGTCAGCAAGTGATACTTGAGTATCGTCGATAGATCGAGAACATTCTCAATCGGCTAAGGGCGCATATTATTGAATGGCTCCTTCAGCGACTCTAAATGCAGCCAGCGCCTGTTTGTTGCAAGCAAGTGACTTCTCCGTGTGCTTATTTATGGTAAGTAGCACTGTTTTGACTGATTTGCTTCTTCCATGTACTATAGTCCTCCACGCCATGTACTATAGTCCTCCACGCCATGTACTATAGTCCTCCACGCCATGTACTATAGTTCTCCACGCCATGTACTATAGTTCTCCACGCCATGTACTATAGTCCTCCACGCCATGCAGTATAATCCTCCACGCCATACAGTATAGTCCTCCACGCCATACAGTATAGTCCTCCACGCCATACAGTATAGTCCTCCACGCCATGTGTTATAGCTCTCCACGCCATGCACTATTGTTGTCCACGTCATGGGCTATAGTCCTCCACGCCATACAGTATAGTCCTCCACGCCATGTGTTATAGCTCTCCACGCCATGCACTATTGTTCTCCACGCCATGGGCTATAGTCCTCCACGCCATGTAATATAGTCCGCCACGCCATGTACATGGCGTGGAGGACTATAGTACATGGCGTGGAAGACTATAGTACATGGCGTGTAGGCCTATGTACTTTTCGTCATGTATTATGGCGTGTGGCGCTATATTTTATCACAATCCCTAAATCGACTTTGTGCATGGCGCCAGAAGTCTATAAATTATGGCGACTGGCGCCATGTGTTTTCTCAGTGTATATTATTGTATCTAGTGTACAAGTTTATTTCTATTAAAACACCATTACCCTTGCCGAAACAATACCATTTACTTGTATTCCAAAATTAATTATTTTGAAATCATATATCACTTGGCTTATTGTGTAACAAAAAGCATTATTGAAAGCCCTCTACCTAAAGATACCTTGCTATTGAGTAATACATGGTTATGTATGTCAGTTATGTATGTCATCGAAATGAAATGAAGTTTTCCGCAAAGAGTTCCCATTATTCGACTCTCTATTTGCACTCAAGGACTATACTCATATGCTCACATGTTTGTGACACATTCTGATTGTAAACATTTACAGATACATTATGAGTGCTGACCAACCAGGACAGATAGGCTTGAACAAAGTGTCCCGAAATGGAAGTTTGCAGATGACACGTTATATTTGCCGAACAATATATCAACTATCGAAAGGGTTAAGTGTTTCGAGGCTTGTTGAGATGACAGTTTAGTGAGACGTAGATTCGATTTACTGGAAAGCTTTCAGTTGTATGAAATTCAGTTTATTTAGTTGCTAAAACTTATACACATCTGTAAAATAGGCCACGTACAAAGAACCGACTTAAATAAACGTCTCTTTATAAATTTGGATTTGTTAGAAAATTCGTTCTATTATATTATATTTATAAGCAGAAAAAAATTGTCAATGCTTAATTATTTAAATACTTCTTTTTTTTCAATATTTTTTGTTCTATACATTTTGATTTCCACTGACAGTTTGTTTGAATATTTTGATCCTATGTACGTGTAAAACATATTTTTGTGTATTGATGAGCTGGCATAAATAGGTTATAATTATTACACATCAGAGTTTACAAATATTTGTTACGGAAAACTTTTAAAAATTTATGAGTGGTACTGAGTGTAATTCATTGCGTATATATAAAGGGATTTTGAAAGATTGATTGAAATGCCGACCGACGTTAAGTGGATAGTCCACTGTTAAACTGCTCAAAATGCATTTTTTTTAAACAGCTACCAAAAAAAACTATTCAAGATATCGATTTGAAATTTTATGTACATCTTTATTGAGGTTAAAAGTCAACATTTTCATTGGAAATAATTATTAGAAAACAAAATGGCGATCGCCCCAATAGATCGCCGCAGCACCGCCGAAAAAAAAGCAAATTGCGCCTCGTAAATTCCCGGAGAAACTAAGCATCTGTGAATATTTCATTAGTTTTGAGTATAAAGGACTGCACGGGCCGAAATTTAGAGCCCTAAAGCGATTGAAAAAATTTGGTATATTTTTGAATATTGGTTATCCAGTTTTTCTAAATTTAGGCCCGCATAGTCTTTTATACTCAAAACTAATGAAATATTTTTGGTAGTTTGTTCACAGATGCTTATTTTGTCCAGGAATTTACGAGGCGGAATTTGCTTTGTTTTTCGGCGATGCTGCGGCGATCTATTGGGGTGGTTGCCATTTTGTTTTCTAATACTTATTTCCAATGAAAATGTTAGCTTTTAGCCTGAATAAAGATGTACATAAAATTTCAAATCGATATCTTGAATAGTTTTTTTTTTTGGTAGCTGTTAATAAAAAAATTCATTTTGAGCAGTTTAACAGTGGACTAACCCCTTAAAGGGTTCAATATATTTTTTCTTAATTTAACCTCTTGTCTGCATCAAGATTTCCTAAAAATTTGTGTTTGACAGGATCACGCGCTCCTGAGGTAATCTGACTCATGAAATTTGACGCGAGCAAAAGTTCTAAATGAGGAAAAAAGTCACAGTGATATACATAAATCATAGCAGGTAGATGATAGCGGTCAAAATGACAACAAAAATTCTAGGAATTGAAATCGCAGTGAATGAAACAGCAGTGGAGAGAAACACAGTTTTTGTACTCTGTAACTTCGCTCGTTCTGATTTCGTTGGCTCTGTGACTTTGTTCGCTGTTATTTTGATGAAAGTGATTTCAATTACTGAAAAATTTTCCTGTGATTTTATTCTTTGTTATTTCGTTCACTGTGTTTAAATATGATTAAATGTGTTATTGTTTTATTGTAAGGTGTAATAAATAACTAATTAAATAATATTGTTATTTGCTGCTACTCTTGGCCTAAGGTAGGTCAAAGATTTAAATGGTCTTCTAAAGGCCCGCATTCACGAACAGTCCATCAGTCCAAATGGCCTGAGGTCAGGCCAAAATCTCACCGTGTGCGGGAGAGCTCGGAAGGACTCATGAACTCAAGGAACCAAATTGGATTTCCAATCAATTCAAATTCCATGCACTCATGCCATCAGGTCTTTTTTTGGCTCAACCGTGTGTGGGAAAATATTAGGCCGAATTTGAACAATCCACAAAATGGACTAGTCGTGTGTGCTGAAAACTCAGTCCAAACAACGTGGCAGTCTTGCTTCACACCCTGACCTGTGACAAGTTCATTGACCGTTTCTTTGATTATTTTATTTAATCGATAAATTCAGCATAATGGATAGTCGTGGCCATGATTTTGTTTTGGAAGCTATCGAAGAATATAGGTCATATGAATGTATATTATATTATTTGACCCAAAGCTTGCAACCGCTTGCTAAGTACCGCAAAGTAGCGGTCAAGCTTTAGTGAGGAGTGATAGTTTGCCTCATATTTGCATCCTTTTCTTTGATAAATGGGGTGACCAACTGTAGCAACCTGTTGTATGTCGTATCATCCATTCTTAAATAAGAAGGCTCAAGTATGAGTTCTCTTACGAAATTTGCGTGACTCATTTATTTCCGTTTGGCAAGCCTTCCTTTTTTCTTCAGTTCGGATATTCTAACGTTGTCAAAATCATTTGCTTAAGCTAATATCTAGCTGGAATCGGGGATGCTAGTCCCTCTTGCGGAGGCTTAAGATTTTGCATTGCTTTTTCCAACGCTTGCTTGAAAGGAGGCAAACCGGGCCATTCCGTTGTAGAAGCCCATTGAAGATGCTGAACGGTCTGGATATCAATCCGGCCATTTTTCTATGGATTGTTACATTGACCATGGTCAACCTAAACAGTCGTGTTTGTTTTTTTGAGATGCATAGTTTCTCATGGTTTTGCACAGTTGTACCCTGGTTATGTTGTCCTTGGCTACCTCAAGCCTGTAGGTAGATGATATAATATAATGTTGGATTCAAGACATATTTTCATCGCCTGCATTAGAGTAAACGTCTGATCAATTTTTGATTTGTCTGCAAAAAATCCACATAAATACAGTCTGATGATCGCTTTAACGTGTGAGACTATGCGCTCTTGCAGATTTAAGGAGAGTATTTTACAGCAAGTACTCAACAATATTATATATCCATGGTTGCTCCACGTTATGACCTCTCCTCTCCAATGGAAAGAGCATATGAAGCATTTCCGTCAGTTCTCTCCGATAGCGTAGATAAATACTTTCCCGACACTGCTACAGGTATGTTGTCCACATAAGCAATTACTATCCAGCCCATACGGTCCAGCCTCACTAGGAAAGTATTCCCCGTGATGTTCCACAACAGGGGAGAAAGGACTCCACCTTGAGGTGTACCCGAGCTGACCCCTCGCGGTAAGTGACCTTTCCCTAGTGAAGAGATTACCACTTTATTTTTGAAAAGCTGCACGATGAAAGCAATCAGCCGCTCATCCTCATGTAGCACCGAGAGTTCCTCAACAGTTGCGTCGGACTTTATTTACATTGTTGAAGGCCCCCTCGATGTCCAAAAAGACGGCAAGCGTATATTTTTTATGAGCAAGAAATTTCTCAACTAGCTCAATGAGAACGTGAAGAGCAGTTTCAACAGACTTACGTTTTGAGTACGCGTTCTGTGACTGATCAGCATAGGGTTGATTTATCTTTTAATAGGGTAATCAATGAGCCTTTCCAAAATGTTAAGCAAGACTTAACATACAACATTTTTCCTGTTTTAGGGACAAACACAACTCTAGTTTCCTGCCAGCCGTTGGAAATATACGAGAAACGCAGGAGAGCGTTATGAATCTCTTTGAGCCATGATAGCGATACTTCCATGGACTGCTGGATATCAACCGCAGTTACAATATCAAGGTACGGGGATTTAAACGGCTCAAATAAGTTTACAGCCCGCCTCAGTTGAAAATTTGATATTCTGAACGACGGCGTTGAGCTGTTAGCTTGCGCCGTTTGGTGCACCACTTCTAGAGGACAATAATTGCCTATTTAGAGTAACGTTTAGAGTATCTGCGTTTGAACCAGTTCAAATGCCCCCAGGATCTTTGATGCACACCATAGCTTTCGATGTCATGCTTTAATCCTCATGAATGCGATATGCCGATTTCTCGATTTCTCGACTCTGTACCTGCTAATGCCCTTTCGGGCATCAAAAACCACCAGTGTGTCTTCATTTATGATGAAGAGGGCCTTCCGCCTAATACCTACCTGGTCGCCAATCCTCGCAACTCTCCAATCGTCCGTAAGAAGGTCAGGGTTGAAGAGCCGAACTATGTCCAAGACTTCCACTGGGTCTGAGAGGAAACAAGGAACTCATGTCCTGCATCTTGACCGACTGAAGATCACATCCTCAGGTGCCGTCTTAGTCTTGGCACCAGACCAGAGTTCTCCCAGCGTGGAGATTGCCCGCATATACAAATCGGCCGATAGTAGGTATGCGCGTGCAGCCTGATTCCTTTGTACCAGCCCGCGTCGTTCACCGTAGGTACAGGACTCTAGCTGGCCTACTTTAGCTTGCAGCAAGCAGAATAAAGCCTGCCTTATCTTAAGCCAGTTTTTAGAGGAGATAATTTCATCTCCCTTGCTGGCATCAGTCACGGTCCAAACAAGGATATCTTTGGTCATTTCATCAAACGGCCGAGTTATCTCTGAAGTAATCGCCACAAGTTTCTGCTTTTTGCAGTCCTGTCTGCCCTGATTTTTCTACTCAGCTCACGTTTGTCATTTCTGAACTGAAAACTGCAGGGTCTAGAGGAAGCAAGTGCTCCCCAATTTGCGTTTTTACCCAATGAAAGGGCTTTTTGTCTTTGTTGGTCATTGTGTCAGGGGAAACGTTTTCAAACTTCCTCAGAAATTGACGGCTGCCCTTCGAGTTCCATAAGCCGATATGAGATGGCAAAGAAACGTTGCGTGCCTGAAAAGTAGGCAGCACCACAGGTAGCTCTTGTTGATGGACGGGCTGGCTCACCTTCCCATTGTACTAGCCACAATCAGTCTTCTTGGTTTTCATAGGGCCAAGCTTGGTGACCAAAGCCCCGGGACCACCTAAAACAGAGGTTAAGGAAGAGCTGAAGGTAAATGGAGCTGACTCTTTTATCATATCTCCACAATCATCTGCAAGCTTAGCTACTGTGTCGGTACCAAGTAGAGTTGACTCATTTGTCATGTCTCTACGAACTCCAGCAACCTCAGCGTCATTCCGTGGAGCTAACTTATTCGCCGTATCTCTGATTCATGGGGCTTCAGCTGCAACCGACGGCATAGCCATCTTAGCCCATCTTTCACATTAGAAGGTAGATTTGGTTTATCCCTTATCCACAATCCCTTATGGGGACAAAGGGTCAAGGCCAGATTGGTGCTAATCAGGACTCCACCTCAACTGAACCTGCACCACCAATTTAACGGCGACGAGACTGAGAACGTTGAGTTGCCAGGGTTTTAGCAAGACGAAAATAATCGTATTAGCCCGGAACCGTTTATGAAGTGGATTTCTTTCTGTTGCTACCGCATCTGAAGACGACTAGATCTGGAATGCTACGACCACCGGTCCAAGTGCAAGAAACAAAGCCGTGGCTCAGAGAGAGGTCCCAGGACAAAAGTAATCGTAAACAGAATCTACATCATTAAGCGTAACCCAGGATGCATCACGAGGGTGCGATCTAGTTTGGACCCCAAAAGTAGATTCAATTACAATTGAATTAGCTTAAATCGACTTGAATTTTAAACTAGGCTTTACATTTTGTCACTCCTATTCGATGAGAGCGCATACATGAGCTGCCGTTGACACGCTGTCTTCGCGGGGTGAATATATGGCTCATTGGAGCTACCTGTACGAACTACTGGCCGAATCATTCTGTTCTCATGACCATCCATCTGTCCGTAGAACTTTGTCGTTAATTCTACAACCCGGTCTCTTAGTGGCTTCAATCCCAACTCCTCACAAGGGAGAAGCTTCTTCAGCCAATTCTTAGGCACCAGGCTGTAGAGCCTACCAGTGCAAGAGCGAAGAATTCTTCTTTCGATTATCTCCACTTCGGTCATGACAGTCTTCGAACAGGTGATCCAGGTTGGGGATGCACAAGTCAGGATAAGCGGAATCAAGGTATGATAGCAAACTGATTTATCTTTGGTGGTCATGCCCATCTTTTGGGCAAAAAAAATGTCTGATGAGTTGAAGTGCGGATTTGGCGGCTTTGATTTTACGCCACACGGAAAAATTCAACTTCAGAAATTAGTAAAAAGAAACACCTACGTACTCTTGTGATCAGCTAGGAGTAATCTTAGAATTTTCGATCATGACAGCGAGTTTTTGGTTTTGTTGCGAATAGCTTGTAGTCTCCGATACTCAGAAGGATTATGAAGTACACAAAGCTGTGTCTTACTATTATTTTGTCAAGGTAAGATTTAATTCTGCTTATCGCTACTTTGAGCGGATCTTGGCTCGATGCGAATAAGAGCATTTCATTGGCATATTGAAGATAGACATGAGGTTGGCCCACTGGAATGGGGAAGTCAGCGGCAAATATGGTATAAAGAATCGGTCCTGCTACAGAACCTTGTAAAAGTCCTGATGTCACCGGTTTTTTTGGAAGAATCTGCTCCATTAACGCTGGTATAATATTGTCTGTTGGTAAGAAAGCTTGCACCTCTTCCGGGAATCTAACCCTGATCAACTTAAACAGAAGCCTTTGGTGCCAGACGGAATCGAAAGCTTTCTCGATATCTAAAGCCCACACTGCTGTTGGAATGTTTTGCTCATTCAATTGAGACGCAATTTGATGATACAAGTAAAAAATGGCGTTCTGTGGCCCGTGCTTGCGCTTAAATCCATTTTTCCCGAAACGAATTTTACATTCAATTTTGTATGAAAATTTCACTTATATCGAAGTCAATAAAAAACTTTAAAATCAAACATAGTTTAGTTAATTGGTTTTTTTAGTGACATTTAAAATCCTTCAGAGAATAAATAAATATATTCAATTCCAATAAACCAAACTTGACTTGACAACAATTTAAGTGAAAATGTAATTTTCTCACAAAGCAGTTTATGCAATTGCATTTTTGGCGAAGTGTTTCTTCAATTAATGTTACAAATACTAAATTTTAAGTGAATTATGCGAAAACTTAATTCTATCAAAGGAAAAAATGTTTGATTCATCACTTATGCCTTAATTCTATATCCAAAGTCTTTTCAAATGTAATGAATGAAATAGAAGTTATTGTGTAGGGGATTTGTTATATTCAACGACCGTTGACGAGGGATAATTTTATTGTTGGAAATGAGCCCCAATTCTGCATTGTTGTCCAAAAGTTGTGGAAGTTTTGTTCTTGATGAAGCATTTATCATGATTTACAAAAGCTTGATATATTCCTTGCGAAATATTTTAGTATATATGAATGAGAGCTTACGGCTTTGGATAAATTCTTGGGGTGTGATATATTAATATAAACTACACAATACATATGACAAATGTTAAAGATAATACTGGTGTATTTAACGTAATAAAAAGAACTCATTTTTCACGAATCGCTTGGGCTAAAACAATATCTATTTTTAATGCAAAAATATACATTATATATCTCCTAAAGTATAACCCTGATACAATAATAAAATATTTTGAATGAAACAAAAAATTCAACTAGTTTCGGATATAAGATAAAGAATGGATGAATTTTCATACACTACAAAACGTGTCAGACATCATTCAAATGGTTGATAAATGCGTGTTTTATTTTCAACCATTTTAATGTGCTTATTTCTAAAAATATGCAAGCTGATAAATAAAAAGCTTTAGCACATCAGAATCGCTAGAAACACCAATGTTCAATGAACAGTAGAGGAATCGTTCAGGTTTTGAGTGTATATTTTACCAGACGTGCTCCAACCTGTTTTGAGGGCAATATACCGCTTTGATATCAACAACGCATCCAAACTCATAGGGTGGAATGGTTTTAAGGTTTTTCACTTGCACGAATTTCAAAATTTAGGAAAGTCAAACACTTATTACTTGTATTCACTATCGGTCGCCTATCTTATAAAACTTTGAAAGCAGCATCTTCTGTAACCTAAACAAAAAAAAATGCTCAGAGATGACAATACTTTATCAGCACTGTAACTAAAAGTCTATCACAACTGCTTCACGTCAAAATCAAGCTACTCTATGAATCTTGGTTTTATCCGATAGCTTCATCAAAAGTTACAAAAAATTTCAAGAATTTAAACATTGGGAACTTATCTTCATTGCAAATGTTCGCGATATGAATACTTGTTGTAAAGACTAATTGAAAATATGGTAAAATAAAACAAAATCAACCATAGTTGGCAATCCTATCATGGTTTTTCAACAATATTAATACTGAATATTGCTTAAGATAAGAGTCATTTACCATATGAATTTCGTTTTGATTTTATGACTGCACTGGAAGTTAAAGGACAAAACGCCAAATTTTTCTGAGTGAATTTTCAAAACTCAAGACACCAAAACTACCATAGCCTAACTTTTCAACCAAATCTCTGCCAAACGTGGCTTAAAATAAGTTTCAGCTGCTGTCTGAATTGGATTAAAATCTGGTGTCTGAGTCAGAATTCATAGGGGAAAAAGCAATTTGTTTTCTTTGTGCTTTTTCAAGATGACAGCACGAGCACTGAGTTGCTCGTATTCCAAAATCACTTTTATCAGATTTGTTCTTCCTTAAAACCAATACACTGTGTGAATTTGAGCTGTGTTGGATCGTGAGATCCCGCGAACATAAATTTCTGATGCTTAAAAAATAGGTAAATTAGGGGAGGCTTACCGTTCTTGTCTGATATGGAATTTCGAAACTGTTACTTTAGTTGTGTAGAAAAAGCATAAGATTTTGATAAAGGTTCTTTTTTTAAAAAAATAAAAAACGAATTGAAAACGAGTTTTCAGGAGAGTCGATGATTTGAAGGTTTTCATTTTCAATAAAAAACTACTTTAGTCTAAAATTTAGTTATATCAATGTGTCTAGTAAGTTTCAAAATGACCTAACAGCTTTGTCAATAGATATCGCAATTAAAAAACTTTCAAATTTTCCCAATCTTATTTTAGGCCCCTAGCGCACAAAAAAAAGGTTAAAGATTTCCAAAATGCTTTAATATTCGAAATTCATTTCCTTACCTCAGTTTTTTTGAAGTTTATTTGTTGATAGAATTATAGGTATATTTAAAATACCAGTTAGAAGGCCGACGGTGCCAAAAAGTTGGAGTTAATTAAGATTTGATGAGACCTGGATCTATTCTGCATATATACCAATGTATCATAAAAAGGTCAATCGGACGCGTTTCCGATAAATAGGCCCAGAATGTGTTTAATGATATATATATATATATATATATATATATATATATATATATATATATATATATATATATATATATATATATATATATATATATATATATATATATGTATATATATATATATATATATATATATATATATATATACATATATATATATATATATATATATATATATATACCTATATATATATATATATATATATATATATATATATATATATATAAATATATATATATATATATATATATATATATATATATATATATATATATATATATATATATATATATATATATATATATATGTATATATATATATATGTATATATATATACATACATATATATATATATATATATATATATATATATATATAGCATTTCCCAGCTGAAAAAATCCTTTTCCCAAATGAAAAAAACCCAATCCTAGATGAATAAATCCTTTTCCCAAATGAAAAAATCCCTCTCCGAAACGAAAAAACTTTTTCCCAAATGAAAAAATTTTTATTCTGATTTGCAATAATAATATAATATGTAATTGAATACTTCAATTATATAAAAAATACATTCAACTAAATAATAATACTTATAATTATATCTAACCGATTATTGAATGGGCAGCCTAGCGGTCGCTGCCGAAAGTTTTACAAAAATATCCAAAACATAATTTGGTGCGTCAGGTGTGATTATCTTTTTGTTTGACCTCAAAATCGGTTTAGCTGTGTTGACATTAATGCCAGCTTTCTCTGCAACATCATTAACGGTGAAGCCTTCTTCGAACATGTTGATGAACATGGTTTTTCGCACTTGGCTAACTCGCTTGTTGGAACTTTGACGCTGCCTATTACTCGTAGGAATGTGCGTTGTGGTCGGCAGTGGCGTATCGCTCGAACCATAGGTGCTCATCTACTTGATCATATATAAAAATATGAAAATCTATTTTATCATATAATATATATGCTTTGAACTCATTTCATTTGGAATTAGGATTTTTTCACTTGGGAAAACGATTTTGTCGTTTGGTAAAAGGGTTTTTTTTCAGCTGGGAAATGCTATATATGGTGTGATTTTAACACAATTGTTGGAAGAAAATCATTCGCGAACAACTGAATCAGTTTGGAAGAAGTTTCCTTCTTCTATACTAATGGAGGGCTCATTAAAAAATAGAAACTCCATAGCCCATAAAAACGGTAACCCTTTCTGAGTGGAGTAACGATTATTTACTACTCTAATATTTTTTTTGTTGTGGAAATTTATTCAAATTAATTGATAATTTATTCAAAAATAGCGGAAGCTTGTTTTGTTAGCGTTTTGTTCGAAGGTAAAACTGTTGTTGCAGCAGAGCGTCGATTTTTACTAATTTTTACGAAGCGAATCTTCGAAATATTACTGAAGGAAGCTGGAACCAACCCTTGACCGTATGGCCGATGTAAATGATGGTGAAAAATTTTAAAATTTTGTGGCTTGTGAAGGAGAAGTACTGCTGTGAAGGCGAATGTATCTACATTGAAAATTATCCTTGAAGGCTGAAATAATATTGCTCTACTTAAAATCGACTGTAATATTGGATCGATCGTTGCAGAAAAAAACTTATTTCAAAGGAGACTAATTATCAAAGAGAAGCGGAGGAGACCTGTACATTTTACTTCAGATTTTATGGTTATAGAAATGTGTACGAAATCAAATTTTGTAATTAGGTTTAGTGTGTAAAAAAAAATTACACCAGCATTTTTCAGAATAAAAGTGGTCAAATCGTTACCACTACCAAAACTCTATTAGAGTACCCCTGTTTCGAAACCAACCTTTCCTTGAATTTCATTGTGATTCGAAGATTATGTCGAAAATTATAGGGGTAAAAAATTTTATGGCTGCCACTCACGAAGGCATAAAAAATAAAAAAAATGTATTGCTTATATGCTTCATACCAAAATTTGATGTTTGAATATAACAATTGCATCGGAGCTTACAGCGGAAACATTTATTTTGGGCTACTGCTGCCAATTATTTTTAAACTTACGATATTAAAACATTTATCGTTTATATATATTATAAGGTATGCATTTATGATACGAAAATTTGATGGTACCATGAGCTAGTAAAAAAAATGGGAAACATTACCAGCCCAAAATATATGAAATCTGATGGACGTTGAGATTAACCTACCGTAAGAATTTCGTTTGAATTGAATGTCTACATCGGAAGCTTTAGGGCAGAAAACTGTTACTTTTTTGAGAGCTATTCCAAGATGGCAGCATGTTCATAAAATTTTTGACTGTATAGAAAAAGGTTAAAATTTATCAACTGTTGCAGCATTTTTCCCCAAAAATGGATTTTTTTTGCTTTGGATCGACTGTTTTTGAAGTTTTTTTGTTTACTACATACCACAGCTTCAGAGTTGCCGGCTTATTCATCAAAACATATCAATTTCTTATAAACATCAATTTATTCCTCAAATTTCGTTACGATCTGATGACTTTGTGGGAAGTTATCGCAATAGGAAATTTGACAAATGGCTTTAAATTGTATGCCAGTGAAAGCTTCTTTTAGGTTTTGCTGGTTTTGATTTCTCTATCAAGGCGTTTTTTAAAGATACATTTTAAATTTATTTACTTTAAGAAAAAATGTTGAAGGAAAAATATGAGCCGCATATTGATTGGAAGCAAATTACTTTTATAGCCCAAAGCCAGTGTTATCGTATTTGAAAACATTCAAATTTACTATTGCAATTTTGAAAAAGATATGTAACGTTGTTTGATTTTCACTTCTAATAGAAAATTCCTTTATTATAGTATGGTTGTATGAATGCACACATAATCAACATTAATTTATGCTGAATAGTTGCTCCATCAATGCAATTATTTTCGTTCATAGCCGTAAATCGATATTTACTGGTTTTAAAGTATTTTTTACACTTCACTTGCGCGAAAAATGTGCTCTCACATACATATAAATAGTAATTTCATCGCGAGCGTTGATCACACTTTGCTGAATAGCTTTTTCCAAGCAAGTAAGTTCGTATGAATTTTTTTCCTATAATGGACCTGATAGATTTTGATGAACATTCAACCTGACGTAGTAGTCCATATAAATATCCTTACCAGACCGTCATTCGCATGTACTAGTATGTGTATTTTTTGTAAGCTTCGAAGCATTTTTTCCGTAAACATGGAGACATTTATATCCACAATAATGGTAGCGTAGGAACATTGCCAAGTATAAAATACGTATGAACCGGAAGCGAAAATACAGCTTCCGGTTAAAAGGGATCTGTTTCATAATTGAAATGAAAATTGGCTTTTTACCGAAACAAAATTTCACTGCGAAGAGTAGATGAATTTGTGTTTTTATGTAAGTATGATGGTGCCCGTATATTTTGAATCCCTGAATCTATAGATTTTGTAGATAAAAGAAATGTGTTCAATATGTAGTTTCCTTAAAAAACGGTGGATGAATATGAACTGCTATATTTTATTTCAATCAGAGCTAGCAGGTTAATAATTATTGAATTAATACCAAGTTTGCAGGAAAGAACAAGTACATTCAATTCAAGTTCAGCTTTAAAACAGTAAAAGTTAAAGTTGCTTTTAATCTTTTAAAGCTGAGCTTAAATTATATTAACATATTCATTCCGGCAAAAATTTTGCATAAATTCAATAATTTTTCTGTTTTAATGTATAATACCTGAGACTACATGAATGCAATTAAAATGAGAAGGGAAAATATTCAAACTTTTTTTTTAATGTTGAACAAGATGAAAAAAGGTGTAGAGGTTCGAAAAAAGTGATTTAGCTAGCATATTTACAATACCGATTAGACACTGCTAGTATTGACTTTCAGATCGCTTACCAAAAGTTCCATTAAAAAAAAAACAAACAACAGTAGCTCAGTAGAAGATAAGGAGCAAAGATCTTTGGAAACAGGTGAGCACTGCTGTGAAAAACGAGAAACATAGAAGGCAACTGGTTCACAGACATTATACCGAATGGAAGTATCTGTATTATTCAATTGCTTACCTTTTATATAGGGATGGTTTCTACATCAGATTAAGGGCTAGAAATATTTTGGTTGGTTAGAAATGATTGATGCATCTTTGTTGGCAACGCATCATTTGACTATGGCAATATAACCAAGATTTTTACAGAACTGAAGGCATAGTACTAAATGTAGTACCTTCCCCAGTAAAAGCTACTTAACGTTGTTATAAGAAGTCTGTATGGACTCCTTCTTAAAAATGTAAATTCGACCATGTAAAACTGATGTTTTATTTGCCCGAAACTAAGAAAACGCGATTGGTAGTTTTACAAGGATGTAATTTATTGAATGATGGTTTGAGTTAGACTAAATAAAAGTGAGATTAGCTTTTCATGACCTCGTTTTAACTTGACTCACAGCTACATACATGAATTTCAAGCAAAGTATAGTTATATCGTTATGCATACATTCAAAGCAATTAATCACTACAAAAACAAACATAAGCAAGGCTATCGCAAAACTTAAAAAATACTTTGCTCAAGTAGCCCGAGTCACTTCCAAACCACCACCTGCTCCAAGTTCAGATTTAAACAACTAATCCAGAAACCTATTCTCACTATTTCCTATATCTACCATCCCTCCTAGAGTTTCTTGTCATCATGAAGAGCTATTTTTACTCGTTGTTGAAGAAAATGATGGCAAAATTGGTACAGAGTTTGTTTGTTCCCCTTTTCTTTTACACCCAATACCTTACCCCAATTTTTAAGTGCATGGAACATAATACCATGAAAATAGATTCGAAATTTTTGGATTTCATTACAATCTATGCTTGTAGACTTTCTAGCCCACGTTGCTTCGGTGTTGACATTCCACTATGAAATCCTTATATTCCTAGCAAGCGACATTAACACAAATAACCGCTTTTGGAAATCAGTAACATTTGCTTGCAAGTAAAAAACTACATGAGTTTAAAGCAAAAGCTCTCTTCGGCTTATGCACCCCGAAAAAACCCACTCGCTCTGAGCCCATGCACAGTAATATTTCGAATATATAGAAAACTCGCGTAAAATCAACAAAAATATTAATACTAAAGCTCTCAACGAACTTCCATCGTAGCCAGATTACCGACTTTTTCAATGCTGTTCCCTTGATCAAAAAGTTATCCTGCAACTGGCAAGCCTTCCATGTCACTATAGCCAAAAATAGCTATTTAAATAGAAAAATCAACTGACACTCTTATCAGAAGAGCCATTCAGGCTAAAGAGAACCGCATATTCACACAAATTCAGTACAGTCACAACCCAGTCCAGCTCCTGAGCAACATCAAGGATCACATTCGAAGAAGAAATCAAATTATTGGATAACTTGGATGAACCACAAGACAAATCGATTGGCTGATATGAGGCGTCTCCAACTCAGCGAGCCAAACGACCGATGGAGGAACGAAAAATCGGGAAACTTAAGGAGTATGCTTCGATTCTAGGGGACAAAAACACCTAGCACATCAGAACCGCTAGAAACACTAATATTCGAAGGACAGTAGAGGATTTGTGCAGATGTTGAGTGTACTTAAAGACACCCTAAGTAATAATAGACCCTTAGCCAATTTAATTTCGATGACTTCATCGAAAGTTACAGCGATAGAAAGTTGTTTGGGGTTGCCATCCAAAAAATGTCCAGACCTAAAAAAATTTAAACATTAGTTGACTTGATCTATAGCGCGGACCCAGTGAATTTAGTCCTAAGGTGTTTATATCGACCTGACCTAATATTTGGTCAGGTCGAATTTAGTCCTCGTTTGAATGTGACAGCTGTCATTTAGTTTAATTTTAGTTCGCACACTGTAATTATCTTTCCATTTGTTTCTCAAACATGATTATTCAAATAATTTTGAGTCAAACAAGAGGGTTGCTAGCTTAAATTCAACGTACATACATATATTATTAATAGTCACGCAAAAATCAAGGCTTAGGTCGGGTGTGTTTACAGCGATATAGTTCACGACCTTTTGTAGGTCAGGTCACTTGAAATCGTGTACTGACCTATCGCTTGAGTCAGGTACTGAGTGTTTACAGCAGTTGGACTAAATAATTTAGGTGGAATTTGTTGTATAGACCGCGGACTAAACGTCTGCTGTAAGTGCTATCATTGTCTACTTATTTCCATTGCACATGTTCATGCAACGCGATGCGTTAAATTTCCATTACTTTTGTCGCCTGTGCGAAATTGCATTTTCCGAGAATTGTATGTTAAAGTAAACTCTGCAAATTTTGTAATGCAATGTCGTTGAAATACTTTGAGTTAGATCAAACTCAGGCTTCGAACAGGACGGACGTTTTTATTTTTCCCTTCGACGTACACACGTTGATAACTTATATTTATTATATATATATATATATATATATATATATATATATATAGATATATATATATATATATATATATATATATATATATATATATATATATATATATATATATATATATCATTAAAAACTTTCTGGGCCTATTTATCGGAAACGCGTCCGATTGACCTTTTTATGATACATTGGCCAAATCGAATTTAATACTAATGTTCTTCGAACATTAGTAAAAACTATGATACGGCGACCTTAAAAGTTAGTAAAAACTATGATACGGAGAAAAACAATACCTTCTACAGATCCAGAAGAATTTCAAACTTCTAATGGCTCATCCAAACAATGCCTGATTTATCTACTAGATAATATCCTCGGAAACATCGTGGATATTATAAACACTATTGCAGAAAAAAAACACAAGAAAATACTCTGACCGTTGGAATTCAGCTGCAGTACTTGCCATTCCGAGCTAGGTACCCCGCCCTCTCCTCAATTACGAAAATATCGGAATTAATTTTTATATTGCACTCCTGAAAAGCGGTTTCAGCACCCAGGTCTTTGCCAGAAGAACAGACAATAGTCTGCTGAGCACCAAAAAGCTAGAGTAGTTGCAAACGTTAGAATAGGTGTTAAAAGAGACAACAGGGCTAGTCATGTTAGATGCTGCTAAAGTATTCAATAAAGTCTGGCAAGCAGAGCTTATAGTCAAAAGTTACCAGTGGGCACAAATTCGGAATTTAAAATAGCTTACGACTGACCCGAAAGTGAAGAAATAAGAAAGGAATATAAAAATATCTTGAAGTAAATAAAAGTTATTGGCTGGGGTAACAACATTCATTATTTTGTAAGGAAAAAAGGCTATTTTGACCTGCTCCCTGATAGCCAGCCTGGATAAATTGGTGGAAACGGCTGACTAAATAGCTGAGATTTTTGTACAGCTTCAAGCTAATGCAGTCACCATTTTTCACCAGAAATCAGAGGTGGCGAAACTAACGAAACAGGTCACCAATCCCCCTAAATTCATTCACCAATAGCTACGAATACGATCACGCTCCGGGTCTCATGGAAAATTTCACTCGCATTTGCGTAACCGAAAACACTCGAAACAGCATGAAGTCTGCTACTATCGCAGAAAATTTGGCAATAATAAATGCATCCCTCCATGCGCCTAAAAGGCTGGTTTTACCAAAAAACTAAGTAGTCATCATTTTCAGACGGTGGAATGCGACTTATCTCCCAGCCGTTGTTTTATTATTTATGACCATCTGTCTAAACGACACTACCTTGTCGACACTGGTGCAAATATTTCGGACCTTCCTGCACCTACAACAAGAAAACTTCCACCTTCTGGTGTTCGACTTGTAACGGCAAATCTGTCGACAATAAATGCTTATGGACGAAAAAAACTAGGACTCCATTGTGAGTTTTCATGAGACTTTATCATTGCCGATGTCTCCTTCGCTAGCATCAAATCCAAAAATTTATCACACCTGCCTCACATTGAAATCAACCTACCCTGCGAATTTCGTTTTGATCCGATGACTGAACTACAAAGAAATTTAGGGTTACCAGTCGCAAAAGTTTAATATTTGTTGGTTATTGATCATTACCGTTTCAAAAATTTACGATAAAATCGCTTAATAAAGATATTGCAAATACAAAACCAACAATAGCTGGCAACCCTATCAGGTTTTTTTTAACCAGATTCCTTCTGAATAATGCCAATAATAATTTCCATTTATCATATGAACTTCGTTTTGATTTCATGGCTGCACGGGAAGCTACAGGTCCAAATGATTTATTTTTCTGAGCGAATTTTCAAAACCCATGACTCCAAATTTACCATAGCTAGCAGCACAAACCGAATTTTTCAACCAAATTTCTATCAAACACGGCTTAAACTAAGGTTCAGATACTGTGTCAATTTCATTAGAATTTGGTATTTGAATGTACAAATGTATGTATTTTGCTGGTATATCGGTTACAACGATGGCGAGCAAGATGACAACCGCCTCGAGTGTGCAATCGAAATTGGATTTACCGGCAGATGCATTAAAGTATTGGGTGAATAGTTTTGAGGAAATACTGACGGATTGTGATGGGGTCCTCTGGCTCTACAACGACCCGATGGAAGGTAGCATCGATGTAATCAACAAAAAGCCTTTCGTCTCGGACTGAATATGAAAGTCGATGGTATCACCTCAACTGCCCATTTACCCGCGAACTATTGGAAACGCAAGAATTTTTGCAAAACCGCGACGGCCAATTTGAATTAAGATTGAAGTACAAACACTATTTACTATTTACACTATCTTCAACTGTCAAACCGTCAATATGACGGCTGAACTAGAATTCGAACTGGCTCTTTCAATTTGAACTGGCTTTTTCAATTTGAATTGGCTTTTGAATTTGGACGGGGAATTTGAATTTGAACTGGAATTTGTATTGGCTTTTTGAATTTGGACTGGGAATTCGAACTGAAACTGAACTGGATTTGAGCTGGGGCTTGTTCGAAGGAGCACAACGGAGTTTCGCCAGAAGGGTCCCAGCGTGGGAGAACGAATCGTCGATCGAAGAACAAGACCTATTGTAAATAGCAAGTAAGTGAATTTTGTGAATATTTTTTTTGATAAAGGTAGCCTACCATTACATGGAAGAAGCATTAGAGTTAGTGATTTGCCTTGTCCTAATAAACATTAAGTAAAATCTATTCAGTCTTTGGTTGTGATAAGTAAAGATAAGAAAATAAACCGCCGTCCTTTTTCCTTCTCGCTTCCGCGGACGGTATTGTGTTAGTTTCGGGGTGGAAGCGAGTGGTGCCTGCCCACTCCCATCTCTGGTGAGCTAACGGCCCCCGAAACTAACCCCCCCCCCCTCCCATTCGTTCCAATAGGGAGCCAGTGGGGGTTTTGATGGATTTTCGCGCTTGTTCGAAACAAATTGCTTGATCGCGTAATAATATATATATATATATATATATATATATATATATATATATATATATATATATATATATATATATATATTTATATATATATATATATATATATATATATATATATATATATATATATATATATATATATATATATATATATATATATATATATATATATATATATATATATATATATATATATATATATATAGAAATATGATTTTTTAGCCAAAGTGATTTTAATATAATTTTAATATTAATATAAAAACCAAAATTGGGAAAATAATTTTGAACGTGCTTCAGATATGCATATGATAACGTATGAATTTTTCAACCCTATGTGTGCGCTAAGTTTCCACTAGGAGTGGAGGAAAATAGGCCTCAAAGAGTCAATCGCTGCACAAGAGCTCACGGTAATCATACGAACAAAACTGAACAGCATACTTAAATTTAACATGTGTACTTTAATTGGAATAAATTTGAACCATTTGTTTTCTGATCGATTTAAATGCAAAATTGCTGTGTTTTTAGTGAAAACCTGTAGTAGATTTAAGTTAGGAATTTAAACGGCCTAGAGAAGGCTCAGCATTCACAACGTATCAAATAAGCTTTATGTGCTCTGTAATTCATATTATAAAATAATCACATTACAACAAAAGAGAAATATGCTTTGTGATTGAACTTTTCAAAAAGCTATGTTTCATCGATGCTTTTCCCTAGTTCTCTTCTGTACTTGTCGTCAAATGAACAGTCTTAGTGTAAGTTAGAAATGGGATTTTTTTTTAACAAAACGTTCATTTACTTAGAAACTAAAAATTTAACGTCGTATGATATTTCATTCTGTTATCAGATTTTACACTATAATGCACCTTTATTCAGGTTGTTTTTACTTTATACTCTACTATTTGTATATTCAGTAAGTATATTAAACCTTGATTAACCTTGATCCTGGTTATTGAAAGCTCTACATAAAAACAAACATTCATAAATCATCAAAGCTATAGCTTGATGTGCTACAGTAATAAAAAATATCGTCACAATATTACCAAAATAAACCACAATCTGCTTCAATCTATGTAATGCTATCCACATTTTTCAATAAACAGCCTATATCATATTTGTTTGATTAACCTCTCTCGAAACTTACCTGCAGCTAGAGAAAAATGTCTTCTTATTTCTCAGCTCTGAAAGAACGGAACCGTTATATCACAGAACTCTTTAGGCTATATATAAGCTAAAAATATATACTAACATCGCGCACACAGTAGAAATCAAGCCTGTTATTGCCACGTAACAATATCCAACAAATCTGTCGACAAAATTTATTACAAGCGAATATCGAATTACCTTGTCCCAGAGGAAACAAATCAATCATAATTGATGGTCATGACCAATGTTTGCCGAAGACATTTATTCTTGTGTATTTACTGCGAGGCAAAGCAATAAGAAATCCTTATGTACTGAGCATTTCGTATTTTATGGTTTGTTTCACTTTATTGTGACGGAATTTTACGTCTTGAGGATAGCTGGGGGTCATCCAATGGTGTGTGGTGTTTTAGTAGGTAGTAAAACTCTTATTTAATTTACTTAGCGTAGTCTTTTAAATTTATTGCTATGGGCAGACAATTAGTATTGAATATAATCACGTTTGTAGTAGTAAAATATTCCTGAAGGGATTTCAAGACGATTTGTGAGTAAGTTTATAGTTATGTTTAAGATTTATGAAGTTTTTTTCTATAGAATGAGTTTGAAACGTATTTAATAATAGATGGAGGAAATTTACATAGTACCGACAAGGATAATAAAACATGAATGAATGCGTAATTGATAAGTTGATCGATTTTACATTATTGAATCAGGATCAATATTGTTCAATATTTGGAACATTTCTTATTGATTATACAGGGTGTTTTTTTTTTAGAGGCGTAGAGCTTTGAAATGAAATAAAATAAGGACAAATTATTTTGATTGCCAGTAATTGGTTTTATTGGAAATATTATTCTCTGCCATTTTTATTTGAATATCATTTTGGACATGTGAAGAAGAAGTCCAAACGAGAGTTCCAATTTTCGACTACTCTAACCAATAATTGGGGCCGTATCCCGCCAATAACGAGGCAAATGTTGTCTTTTAAATGGTCAAACGTCCCAGGCTTGTTGACGTAGACGAGTGATTTGACGTATTTCCTCAAGAAATAGTCCAGCGGTGTTAAATCACAGGATCTTGCAGGCTAGCTCACAGGTCCAAAACGAGAAGTTATGCGCTCATCAAATGCATCTTTCAATAAGTCAATGGTTGTATGAGCTGAACTGCATGTCGCACCATCCTGTTCAAACCAGAGGTTCCCTGCATTACGGCGAGAAAGGAACGAGAAAGTCATTGATCATGGCTCTATAGCGGTCACCATTGACTGTAATGTTATTCCCAGCAGCATTTTTGAAGACATATAGACCAATTATTCCACCGGCCTATAAAGCATATCAAATAGTGACTTTCTCTGGATGTTACGGTGTTTGACAAACGCTTGTAGTTGCTCATTACTCCAAATGCGGCAATTTTTTTTCATTTTTTTTTTCAATTTGTTCTTGGGACCATACACTGAATCTACGCCGTGCCCGGTGGTCGTTTGGCTTCAATTCCTACACGAGTTGGATTTTGTAAGCTCGCGAATTAAGATGATGCTTAAGGCTAGAAAACTTGAAAACTCGTGTTTTTATATTGAGAAACTATCTTTATAAATATATGTGGTGTTAATAATAACTTCTTCGGTTTCAATGTTCATTATTGTGTTGAGTATTACTAGCTCATCTTTTGCCAATCAAGAATCCATGGAATTCAAAGCATTTGTAGCCATACATACGCAGGTGACAAGACAACTGTTATAAAATTAAGCTCGGGCTCTGACAGTGATGAAAATATTGAGATTCGAACTCGGGTGAGAAATATATCACAAAACAGCAACTAAAGCTCAAAATAAATATGGTGTGCTGGAATATTTTGATTGTGTAAAAGTGAAAATATGGTCAATTGTTGATTTGCTTGGGATGAAGCCACATTAATATCATCTGAAGATGGTTTAAGCTCGTGAGGCTAATTTCTTATAGGAAGTATTTAGCAATGTCACAATTCTCTAGTTCTGCCACGTTTCGAACTCTCCTTTCTAATGTATAGGGAAGAATGTACCTTTCTGTCAGCCTCCTGGCATATCGTTTTGCTCTCATGTATATACTAAAATTTAAAGCATTGGTTGGTGTGGCTGGTTTTTTAAATTTGATCAGTTTAGTTAGTAGGGCTTTACCTCTTGAGACTTTATTGAATTTCATGTGACTAATGGCACATTGTTCCTTTAATATGCTTGGTAGCGGCAGGATTAGATCTTCTTCTTGCAATGTTGTAACCTCCAAATCTTCGGTGATCTGACCATTTAGCAAATGTAGTTCAGCAGTGCAAAGTGCAGTTCTCATCATTTTAGAATTCCTTCAAGGTCGAAAGTCAGATTGCTTTCTTTGTTGTTCCATTATGAGCAGCATTGTGTATACAGCGTCATATTTTAAACTGTTTGTCCAAATTTCTATTACCTGGCGCGAACTTAGCTATCTAGTTTTTTCAATTTCACAGATCAGATCTCTTTTGGGCTGTTTTCTTCAGTTTGTGGTCTTTTTTCTGTTCTTCTGAGCTCTTAACGTTCTGATTCACGTGCCCGCTTTCTATGAGAATTCAACATTTCTTATTGTGAAACATTCTTACGTTCAGTCATTGCTTTGCATTCAACATCATCCCAATCACTACGTTATCTGCGACTAAAGTAACAATAAGATATTGGCCAAGCCCAGACCAAGGCTGGCGAGCCCAAGCGTGTGGACGGTCCAGACAAGCGACTTTGACAGGACTCACCGGCGCTTGTGCGACTTCCGTTTGAAGTGGGTTTTGGATACGAGTCAAAGTGATTTCGTGATGTGCCGTCAAATGCCGTTCACATTTTGGCTCACAAGCAGTTGGTTTGTACTAATGATATAATTAAAATTATTTTAATTATTTTATAAACCATAAAATATTTCATCAGCAGTACTAATGATATAATTAAAATGTGTTTCCTTATCATCTACGCTTAGAATGCTGGCCCCAAAGGTATACCCTCCTTCCATCGAACTCTGCAAAGGTGAGTCCTAGTGCAAGAGCAAAGTCAAATCAATAGATAGCTCGGAGAGAACGTGATTTGCGATACAATTTACAATATTTCCCCACTGAGCGCGAGAAGTCGATAGCAATATACAAGTCTAAATTGAAAAAAAGACAGAATTGTACCCCTCCAAGCAGCGCTGCTACGATCAGATACGTTTCTCATTCCCATTAAGCAATATACATGTGCTTTGCCAAAGAGACTCTTTTGGCGATTTATGAAATATTGATTTTCTTAAAACCTAGTTTTAGTACTAAAATGGAAAGCGATAAAATAGTTAACGCAGAATACTACTTTCGATACTATTTGTTGAGCAAAAAAAATATATGCGACACTTTTATGCAATCCACTACAGACAATTTCATATGCAATTTATCATCTTGCTTTCCCAAATAATTTCCCTGAAATCACTTAAACCATAAAATATTTCATTACGGCAGCTACTTATTTACTCGGTGAATTTTCTTGACATCATTGGTAACATATAGTCGCCGATCTGCTTATATTTTCTTGAAACCACATTAAACATTTAATTTGGAGCCATAAAAACTATCTTAAGTTAACTTTATTATTTTTATCGTTACCATTAGAATAATTTGCTGGATATATTTAAATTACCTATTTAATGTAATTTACATTAAATTTTCAAATGCAAACGTTTCTTACTGCATCATTAGGTTTCTCAGTAAGTATCAAATATAATCAACGGAACTCAAAAAGGTACTGCCATTTCGTTATGCGTTTATAACCTATCAAATGACATGTACAATTATGACATGGTTTTTTTTTCATTTCTATTCCGACATTATGTCTAAACTAACTGCAGATGTTCATATGTCACCCTAGTTTTGCTTTGCTATTTATTTGTCGTATCCATTTCAAATAGTTGTTCACATACAAACATGTATGAACAAATGTACATCCATTTTCTATGCCAGTTAGCAAAACAAAACCAGGAAACTTATGACTAGAATAAGATGTGACATTGTGATGGATTACTTTTATGAAAGAAGCTCATGCTGTTTATCGTCACAGTTACAATTATCTATCCTTTTGTTGTCATTGTTGTTACTGAGTCAGGCATGCAGCAATGAGCTTACATTATTGCAATTTAAATTTAAAGTTCAAAATACTTTGTGAAAAAGCTAAGATGCAATTCAGCAACAAACATTCATTACAACACCCAACAGAACTAAATAATTAAGATTCTACGGTGCTAACTAATTAATTTGGCGTTTGATTCATTTGCAAAAAGTGTCCTTCTTACACTTCCTTAATTTATACGAAAATGTGATTACAGTTTTTCACGAAAAGTAGGAAAAAAAGTTGGGCTAATTAATCAATTTAACGTTTTTTTTCAGGAATAATGAAATGAATAGAAAGCCAAGAAAGGTCGTGTAAAATAAATGTATTTCATTGGTATGCGTTGCAGCTGATTTCCTTTTTGTTGTTTGCAGCGTTTTGATATTATTGGAAAGTGGATATTAGATTTGAATCGTATTTTGTATGGTCAGTTTAAATGTTTTAGAGACCTGAAGACAATCTGGAAAATAATGATGAATATTGAAGGCTTAATGCATAACAACCGCTACAAAGATTGATTTGATTAAAATTGAATTTTTTTTTACACTAAGTGGTTTTGAAAGTATGCACTGATTCTCATCAGACATCAGGTTATAATGCATACTTGACTGATGTGACCACTTGCAGTGGCAGATTATTAATTTGTATTTACGTTAGTTGTGATAAATTTTGATATCCTCGACTTATATCCATCGATATAAAATAAAAGGTTATTAATTTGTGACCATGGTTCTCTTCTTGTCTATAAATCATCATTGACAACGTATATCGTCTTTAAAGCTTATCAAAGCAGAGAATAATTGATACGGGAAACTCGATCGTTTTGTGGAATAAGCCTCCTAAAGCAAAATCAAAATAGAATTGTTTTTTTGGGATGATTAAAATGGAAAAATGTGTCATTTGTGAATACATTTTCCACTGAACGTTTTTCCTGATATGTTTTTTGGGAGAATTTATCAGTGTTACAGTTACTGAATTGCCCTTACATTGCCCATATTAGACCTGCTCCATTTTGAAACTAACCTAGCTCTGAATAGAGGAAAAAGAAAATTAGGCGCAAAGCAAGCCATGAAATTACCCACTGTTGATATGGATGACGTTTTTAATAAATTCGAAACCCACATTCGACAAGGATAGGGTTGCAGTTGGCTAATTTTATCAAATGCATCACATTTAGAACCTCATAAAATTTTTATCAGATTATTTACCATGGTACAAACCGTGGCTTTGTACCTGCTTGCAGTGCTGTCCGCATTAAAATATGAATGTCTTGTAGAGCATCGACGTTTATATTCTCTAAAACGTGTTTTTGACCCTGTGGCACTCAAGGATGTTGGGCTCGAATTAGAAATGCTTATACGTCCACTAATCAAAAACTATCGGTAGCAAAATATCAGCGCAAAAGAATGTTAACGTGCACTGACTTAGGCGTAACCTCGTCACAAATTTTGATTTGAGTTGGATGGTGCTTTAAATTTCTTTCGGTGCAGCTTAAAAGCACATTTACAGGTATTATTGTTAACAAATTATATTGAATTAATGCAAATAATTCAATTCATCCCATTAACTTAATTTAAGAAAAAAGCTATTCATATATAAATTTTATGTTTTGTTTACACAGTGGAAATCGTAGGAAGGTTTTTGTCGTTAGGAAGTTATTGCAATCCCTGGTCCGATCCCCATTGGAAACTGCTTCGAGTAGCATCGACCGCTACCAGGAATTGGATCGGACCGTTGACATCCTTACTAGTGCTCTCAGCTCCGCATCTACAGCAGCATGTAGCCCATCCAGAGCCAGGGGGAATCCAAAGCCTCTTTGGTGGAATATGGAAAGAGTTCAATAGCTGTAAAATGTCTAGTGAATGTTCGCTGTATATAGCGAAGCTGAAGTGTTTTAAGTATGTCTTACGCAAGGCAAATGGGTCCTCATGGAGATCTTTCTGTGAAAATGTGGAGTTTCAGCGAAACAAAGTGGCTTCGTCCAATTTCAAGCATGACACCAAAGACTACGATGTGCATTATGGACCCTGAGGGCATTTGGACTATTTCGAACTAAGATACTCTAAATGTTCTCATGGACGCATATTTTTCGGGCAATTATTATACTCCTCTAGAAGTGGCGTACCAAACAGAGCAAGCTACCATATTAGACCAATTCTCAGCTGAAGTGGGCCATTAACTCATTTGAACCATACAAATCTCAGGGCCTAATGGCATTCTTGCGGTTGATATTCAACAGTTGACAAAAGTATCGTTGCCCTGGATCAGAGAGATTTAAAACACTTGCCTGTGCTGCTCGTATGTTCTCACTTGTTGCCGGGAAACTAGAGTTGTTTTTTTAAGCTCTAAAGTGAAAATAGTTTCGTATATTAAACCAAAGGACTGTCATCGAATGTGTCTTAGCTCTGTCCTACTTAAGATTCTGGAAAGGATTATTATTCAGGTTACCATATGAAAAACTTAATCAATCCTATGTTGATCTTGCAGTCATAGCATGCTTACACCAAAATTAAGCCTGTCAAAACTGCTCTTCATGTCCTCATCGCAAAAATTGAGATATCTATTTCTCCTCTCACGCCTGCTGCCTTTTTGGACATTGAAAGGGCCTGACGTGATGCTTGACGCGATTTTTGAGCCACTCTTTGTGCTGCCTGCTGATTGCTTTTATCGTGCAACTTTTTAAGAATAGAGTGATAATCTCTTCCGCGGACACAACTCAGATTGAAGTCCCCTCTCCTCTGTTGTGGTACACTACGGTAAATACTCTCCTTATAAGGTTGGACCGTGCCGGCTCCAAAGTGGTTGCTTATGCAGACGGCATAACCGTAGCGATGTCGGAAAAGCATAGATATGAAAGAATATGGATACGAAATGGCTATCCGTGTACCCATACGTGAATCTGCCTTTTTTAATACACGCACAACATTGCTCTCTCACAAAAATTCCGCTCAGTGCGCCCCTTTCTACCGCACTCACAACCGAAAAGCCTTAATGCTGTGTCTTAATGCTAGGAACACTAGATTGGTGTAAAAGCGTGCAACGGGCAACACGAAAAGAAACGTCAATGTCAGTTTGATTTGTGTCGGGGACTGAGAGCATTGACTTTCAGTCAAAATTTTTCAAATAAAATTTGGAAATTTTTCGGCGAATTCGGTGGAAACGTACATCTACGTTTGTGCGCAATAATTTGTGTCGGTTTCGCGAGCAAATTAGCGGTAAAAAATTATAAAATAGTGCGATAATGAAGTGCCGCGTTCCAGGTTACAAAAGTAGCTACCGAAGTACTTCGCAGGGGATATCGTATTTCGAGTGAGTAAAACTAACCTTTGGCATCAATTTCTGTTGGTGTTTGTGTGAAATCATAATTAATTTCATTCACAAAAAGCATTTTAATCTCCACTCGCCGGTTCGGGAAAAGAAATGTCAAACGGCGTTCAATATGGCAATCGCTCGTGCTTTTTGTTACCATATGAACTGTGTTGGGCACACACCAGTACCTCATTCTCCCACCAGTAAGCTTAAAGTCGAAAATTAGCACATTTCTCTCGGTCGATTTCTAATCCATTCTCTCTTATATCTGTGCGGAAAAGTATTCATCTACACTATCAAAGAGCTTGAACTACTCTCTTGACATACCACATCACGTTAAAACCGTGAGAGTGGCTTCAATGTGAGTTCAAGCAAAACGGAACTAGTACTGTTTTTAAGAAAATACAAAGTTTCTTGCTTCGATTTGCCGAAATTGAGCTGAGGTTGAATTGAACGAAGCCAGAGGGTCAAACGTTTAAAGTTCATCGTCGACTCGAAATTACTATGGAGCTGCAATATAGCAGAAAAAGCGCGGATGGCTTTCAGTGCACTTTACTACTGCGAAAGACTTATAGAGGCCAACTGGCGTCTCGTTATGTTGCTTTTCTTTATAACGCAGTGATTGAGCCAATTCTATTGATTGGGGTGGGGTTCTGATGGCAGCTTGCACTTAAGATTGACTGCCTCATAGGACGACTTCTGGCGGAACTTTGGTTCGGAGGATGAGGAGGAATCCCTCCTCCATCTCATGTGCCAGTGCCCGGCTTTGATGAGGAGCAAGGTGGCGGCACTTGGTGCACCCAACTATACCTGCTCAATTTAAAGAGGATAGTGCGGTTTATCAAAGGAAGCAGAAGGTTTCCTGACTTTAGTGACTAGGGGAGATAAATTTAGTGAGTCATCACAACGAGCCTATTTTGGACCTATGTGCGTCTGTCGGCAGGTCTCTGTCAATCAATAGCTACTTAAACTTACCTACCTTAAACAGTCAAATTAAACATTTTCAAATTGTTCATCTCGCAAAAACGGTAGTCCGTCACCATAATAATAATAATAATAACTTTATTGAATTTGTTTATGTGTTGCGTGGTACAATATCTCAAGGTTAAAGTATAGACAAAGTCTTAACATCTAAGTCCAAATTATAGTAACATACATTAAGAAAAAATGTCATTTAATAGACTCAAATTTAAATCAAAAGTTAAAACACTTTTAAATAAAAAACGAATCTTATTTGAATTCCACTTTATTATATAAATTTTATTTTCATATCAAAATTTTTCATCACTGAATGAAAAATAAAACACTAAAACAAACAAGACACACTTTGATACAGCGTTATTGAAATGAGGTCAGATTATTTGAATTAAAAAGAAACGAATATGGCGCCAAATCATATTTGAAAATTTTTGAAACTTTTCGGAGCACACTTTTCCATCTACCCTGGTAGATAAGTTTGTTTTGTTTATTCCAAGTCGTAATCGAAATCGGATAATATCAACATGCCGTTGAGAAAGAGGGTGCTGTTAGTAGCAAATGTTTAGATCAATATATCTCAAAAACGGTTATGGTTACAAGAAAAAGTGATCAAGTCTTTTTTGTTGGAAATTTTTTAAGCTACAAATTCCTCATACATTTTTTTTCTGAAGACGTGACCTTTACTGAGATATTTAGGAAAGGTTTCTTTTGGTGACCTTTGACCCCGTATAAAAAGTAACGCAGCACTCGGGTCGATGAGGACTTTTGACATTTGGTTCAACACGCTAGTACCAAAGTTCACAGCAAAATTCATCTTTCCCCTAATTGTTCCGAAACACCATGTTAAATTTCCCTGGACTATTAGGTAATTAAACGAGTACCTGTAGATCAAAATTATCTCGAAACTTAGTTTTCCAAGGTGTGTCTCAACCAGTTGTTCGCCGAGTGTAACTGATGTAGAGAGTGGGGCTTAAAACTGACCCCTATGGAACTCCGGCTAGTATTCCATGTTTATCGGAAAAAGCTTTAGATTTATCTGAAAAGGTCCTGACTGATAGAAAGGATTGGATAATCGTGTACAAGTACACAAGAACAGAATTGTTTATAAGCTTATAAATGAGTCCTTCCTGCCAAACAGCATCGAATGCTTTCTCGATGTCAAATGCAAATTTTTCAACATTGAAGTTATTTTGCACATATTTTACTATTGTATACAGTTGACGCGTTGTCAAAAGCTTGGGTTGAAAACATAATTGAAAATAAAGTATGGTTGCAGACAACTCTATTGATAATTAAACTCTGGAGAGTATAATTTTTTCAAATAGTTTGCTTAATAATGGTAATACGATTATTAGGCGATAGCTCCTGGGGAACTTAGGATTTTTACTAGGTTTTAATATTAAAACAATCAGTTTTTTCCAAGCTGAAGAAAAGTGTCTGCATTTTAGGCAGATGTAGAAGATCTTAAAAAGCATGACAATTGCCTTTCTAGGGAGATTCTTGAGTATAACATTGAGTAATCCGCCGATACTGGGCGATAATTTTAATTTTAAAGTTTCCAAAATGAAACGAATTTCGAATGGTTTATAGAAAGAATTTCTGTGGACATCATATGATTGGTAGTCCGGTGACAATTTTGCAACCAAAATTTTAAACTTTGTTTATCTCCGTACTATGTCAATTTATTTTTGTTGAGTTGCATGATCTATACATTTTCTTGGGTGATTTTTCAAGATAGCACCACTACAACAAAGTTGCCAGTAACTAATTCAATTTTAATTTATTAAAATTAGACCTGGTTCTACTAAACACCAATACATCTTGTGAATTCGCACGAACACATATTTCATATGCTAAAAGCAAAGGTAAATTTGTGACGGACTATATTTTGCTTATGAAATATGTGTTCGTGCGAACTCACAGGATGTATTGGCCTTTAGTAAGTTTACTTCAATTTTCATAAATTAAAATTAAATTAGCCACGGTGTTTGAAGTCATATAGCTTCGAATGCAGTCGACACCTTCAGTCGAAATTTATATAGTAGATAAACAAAATTTATAAACTTTTGGTTGGTATATTCGGATAGAACTGCCAGTTATAGTAGTTTTTGACACTTTATTACCGAGATATATTACCACTAAATTTTCGAAACACAATTGAGAATACAATGAAATAGGCATTATGGAATATATCATTGTATACAAACAAACAAAAAACACATTGTTTACATCGATACCATGAAAAACAGCAAGCTGCTCAAAGTAGCACATATTCAGCCTTGAAATTTACTAAAGAACTTAAATAATTTTTTTTATACCCATTTCATTCACTGAAAGATAAGCCCGTGGTTGCTTTAACTATTTTTAATAGTATTGCAACAATTCATTCAAAATCGTTAATCGAGCTATGGAAAATGGTTTTTTTTACTATGTTAATATAGTTAATTTAACGATATAAAAGTAGTTGGCTCATAATACAACAAATATCGAAAAGTTCAAGAAATCAACTACTCTAATTGTTTCATAACCGCGAAAAATAGTTAGTTATAGCAAAATATTCATCAATTCATGCAACGCTACAAAATGTCAAATTAACAATTTTTATAGTACTTGAACTACTTTGGAATATTTGAATTCAACAAACATAATTCAGTAAGCAAGACCTTTGGAATTATTCTACGAAACGTAAAATAGTTTCGACATTTGGGCATTTTGTCATGCTCATGAAATTTTTCAAGCAGTAGCCGATAGATCACTTCATCTATAAATTTCTACGCATTTGATTGCCATGTTTTAGAGTTACCGTGAAAAAGAACTGAAGATATGTTTGATATTTCAGTTGAACATTTTTACCTATACGAAATGAATTCACTTTGCTTTTGAGTCGCGGCAGCACTGAGCTTTATCTTTGTCGTGTATTCTTGCGAAAAAAATGAGAGAGAGTCAATCAGTTCAGTGACAAGGGTCAATCAATTCAGTGTCGAAAAGTGCAACCAATTAAGTGATTTTTTAGTAGTGAAATTTTTTGGAGCACATGTATTTCAAAACGTGGGTTAGTGTCAAACAATTTTCTTCAGGTTAGTAAAAGTGCACTATATTTTTGCAGCTGTAGAATTGCTGCATCCTTGTTTATTTTTTAGAAGTCTTCCGAAAATCCGGGCGATTAAATGAACCTTTTGGAAACCCTCGTGTGGTTGATTTAACGATTATTGATAGTAATGCAACAATTCATTCAAAATTGTGGAATGAACTTTGGAAAATGGTTCTTTCTACTATGCTAAAATAGTTCTTTTGACCATACAAAAGTAGTTGACTTTGCTGATAAAAAAAATATTGAAACCTTCGAGGGTTCAACTATGTTAATTGATTCATAAGTACTATACATTACCAGCAACAAACCATTTAAAACTACAAAATATTGAATTATCAACAATTTTCATAGTAAGCGAACCACTCTAAAATTGTTAAATTTAACAAACATAATTCAGCAATCACGTATTATTGTTGGGGCACCACAGACTATAGTCATTTACTATTTCGTACTATGTACATTGTTGGAATACCATAGTTTGTGGCTGTTTACTTTTTTGCACCACGGACGTTGTCTATCAACCACGGACCATGGTACATAAAAGTAACCAAACATTTTCCTATGGTTGTTTTAACTATAGTCCGTAGTTGACGCAAAAGCAACTAAGGAAAATTGTTGATTTTACCAAGATTTTTCTCTCAGTGTTTCACTATGCTGTCCATTAAAGAAGTTTAACATTCAGGAAACTCGTCAACAAACAGCAAAGAAAAATTATTTTATGCTCAATAAATATATCGAATAAATAATATAACAGCTGTGTAATATTTTTTTTATAAAACATTGGTGTAAGTTGAGCTGAATTTTCCATGATTTGCTGGATAAAGCACCTCATTAAATACTTATACGTACATATGTATGTCTCTACATATTCATGACCATCAATCTGCAAGTCAAACTTCAAAATTGACTCAACTGAAGTTCTCGTAACAATACAATTTCTAAAATCAAAAACATATTAAGTTGTTTGCTTAAACATCATGCTTGAACACCCCAAAAGTCAATTTGAAACTTTCTTGGAATACTTCATCCAACAAATGTCGTGTCGACTCTCTAATTTTGCCATCTTCTACTGCAAGCTCAAGCAAAGAAGCAGTGAAAGTTCCATGAAAACAAATAACAACACAGGAAAAAAATTTCCGCACAACATCAACAAAAATTGAAATCCAATAAATCATTTCACTCTTCAGAAATGTTTTCTCATTTTCACAGGACTCATGGCATGACCGGGGCCATAAAGTTTGCCTGAAGCCGGGAAGCATCGTGTTTAGAGTAGACATTTATACGAAGATAATTTAAAATGAATTGAATTATCATCCTAACGACGTTTTGATTCTAGTTGAATTCCCTCGAGACTATCTAACAATTATCACGTTATTTTATGAGCAAATCACAGCTTCCTTCTGCGGGAGTTTTTTCTTCGACAAGAGAAATCTTAAGAAGAAGTTTTTATTTGTTTCCCTTTTCATGATTCAGATCATTGAAGCAAAACAAATTCGCGAAAACAAAAGAATGACAATACGTGAAGGAAAATTTGCTGAAAGTAGCTTGAAGCTATCAAAAGTTATGGACGCATTAAATAATATACATACATGCACACTTATTGTACAGTGAAGAAATAATGCTTCTTCAGCAAATGAAAATGAAATAATTTTTTAGTTCCTCTTTGTCATTTAATTTATTGAATTATGAAATTACTGAGCCATATTCCATCTTACGCGAAATATTTTCAAGTTCTCTTCATCAGGAGTCTTAATTGGGTTTCGCTGCTAAGGATCATAGCTATAAGAACTCTCTTGTGACAATTGTACTTCAGCTCATCTTAGCTAGACAACTAAGTGCACAGGCTAAACATTTCTGCCATTCAAGCGTGATTTCAGAGTCGGCTTGAATGACTTTGAATGCCAGGGGCAATAGCTCAAGATCTATGTATCATCGTTGCCACGCTTCCATGGACATCGTATTTGATGTCATGTCATTGCAACGATGACGTGTAAACAATTGAATGTCAGCCAGGGCGACACGTGTCAGTTTAGGATATTAAAACTTCTTTTTGCTGCACTAATTTGTTCCAGGGTTTAGTAAAGTCGTAAAGAAATAAGGCATCGATGAACGGTGACAATTAAAACAGCATAACATAAAATGTATGCATAATTCGTGCATGCGTGCGTGTAGACATACATAAATTCAAATGAATAATTGTGGATTAAATTAAAAATTTATCACGGTGTTTCAGAATTTCAGGAATCGATACTTATCTCTGCAAAAAAAACCCAGAAAATGATTTTCCATGCAGTGAACATGCACAGCACTCGAAATATTATTGTGATTTTTCCCGTTGTATTGAAGCCAGTTGCATATTCATTCTTCTGTGCCATCATCAGTGATGTAACAAGAAGGGGTTTTCCCTATTTCCCTTTTTCTCTTTCGTTTGTCCATCAAAGTAATCTTACGAAATGAGCACAAAAAACAAAAATACTCTGGGGTGGCGGAAGCACAGATTCGTTGCGACTAACTGGAAATACATTAGGGAAAATTAAAAGTACAATTTGACATCACGTACGAGTGAAAAGTGAGCAGTGTATTTGTTTCAAACATTCTGTTCTCCAGTCGAACTCACATGGATAATTCACGACTCTTACTGTGCTCCAATTGTACTTTGAAGTACAATAGTTTAAAACAGGTCCAAAGTAAAAGTAAAAGAATGACAATTGAAAGCTTCAAGGGTGGGTCATTAAGTTCACGGAATGTGTAAGGCAGTTCATAAATGAGAGAAGTTTAATGAAAGGAAATGACCAAATAACTCAATATGGATGAAAGAGTGAGAAAATCGAGTATCGTGTTGCTATATACAGTGGCTCACAGCTTATTTCAACCAGCACGAAAAAAAAAATTTTACTTCCTATAAAAACTAAACGAAATAAGTTATCAACATTATTTCAACGCAGTTTATTAGACTAGTGTTCACAATTATCATTTATTCAGTTCATTATGATTTTTATTTTATTTCAATAGGTCATAACAATTAATGACGAAAAAAGTAACTAAAAACAATGTCACAGCTTATTTCAACCAAGCAACAGAATCAATGTTTGAATTAAGTTGCAAGGCACAAACAAATATTTTAATATTTAGTATGACCACCCTTCTGGTCAACAACCATTTTTAGCCTCTTAGGCATTGAATCGACCAGCTTTTGTGTCCCTTGTGGGGTAATTTTGGTCCATTTTTCAACCAATGCAGTTTTGAAATCGCTTTTGTTGGATATCTTTCGTTTTCGGATGTTTGTATCCAAAATGGCGCACAAATTTTCGATGACGTTAATATTGGGTGACTGTGCCGGTGGTTGTATAACATGCGGACAATTCCAAACCAGCCATGTCTGTACAATACCCGACTTATGCTTCGGGTCATTGTCTTGATAAAATCTGAAGCCATCGCGAATGCCTAGTTTCTCCGAACTTTCAATCAAATTGGACTTCAAAATTTCGAGATAATGAGACTCATCCATTGTAGTCTCAATAAATGGCAAGTTTCCAGCTCCCGCTGTGAACATACAGGCCCAAACCATAACGCTGTCACCTCCGTGTTTGACTGTAGCTTTCAAATTTTTGTTTTCCAATTCTGTATTTGACTTACGCCAAACATATGAGGCTCCATCAGAGCCAAAAATATTAAATTTCGACTCATCAGCGAATATAACGGTATTCCAAAATCCAAAATCCTTATGCAAATGTTCCTTGGCAAATTTTAAACGGCACTTCTGATTTTTGGTACACATAAATGGTTTCTAACGCGCTATTCTACCATTGAATTCATGCTCTCGCAGCATACGGCGAATAGTTTCCAGGTGGCAGGACTTGCCCAACTCAGTTTTTACTTCACTTACAATTTCCGGAGCCGATAACCTTGGGTTTTCCCGGATTTTCCGAACAATAAAGCGCTCGTCCGTTTGATTGCAAATTTTGTTGGGGGCATTTTTCCTTTTATCGAGCGTTTTATTTTCGTGAACAAATCGGTATATGATGCTCTGCACTGTAGAATCATTTAGGCCAACCATCCCACCAACTTTCCTGCGCGACTGGCCACTTTTAAAATTACTGAGAACAAGTTCTTGCTGATCAATTGCCGTACGTGGTCCCATTTTGAAAAACTATTTTTTCTGCACGATCTTTTCAAAGAATTCAGCAAAACTGAACTTGAACACATTACAAATATAATGACTAAAGTATAGACAAAGAAATAATTGCTGCATTGCAAGATAACGGATCATTGCACACCTACAAAGTATTTGGTTGAAATAAGCTGTGGCATTGTTTTTGGTTGCGTTTTTCGTTTTTCGTTGCTTTAGAATACTAAACAAATAAAAATAAATAAAAGAAGTCATATTTGATTAGTTTAAACCTTAGACTAATAACCTGCCTTTGAATAATGTTGATATCTTCTTTAGTTTAGTTTTTATCGGAAACTAAAGTTTTTTTTTACGTGCTGGTTGAAATAAGCTGTGAGCCACTGTAGTTCCCCACAAAACAATGAATTTAAACTCAAACCATAAAAGCCCAGTGAAATCCGACATACAAAAAGGCGTAACTTCGGAAAAATTAGGGGAAAGCTGAATTTTGTTGTGATCCTTGGTACTGGCGTGTTGAACAAAATGTCAAAAGTCCCCATCGATCCGAGTGCTGCGTTACTTTTTATACGGGATCAAAGGTCACCAAAAGTGACCTTTCGTTAATATCTCAGTAATGGTGACGTCTTCAGAAAAACAATGTATGACGAATTTGGAGCTTAAAAAATTTCCAACCAAAAATATCTGAAAACTTTTTCTTGTAACCATAACCGTTTTTGAGATACATTGATCTTAACATTTGCTACTAACAGCATCCTCTTTCTCGCACATTTAAAAAAAAACATTTTCAGAAGAATTTCGGAAGAATTTTTGTTTCCTTGCCCTATGTACCAAAATGCGAATTTCAACAAACATACTTTTTCTACTTGTAGGCACTTGGATCTCGTGTAGTCTGGTTTGTAGAGCACTAGTCCCTATTATGTGAGGTCTTTGGTTTGAATTCAGGATCAGACGAGAGGCTTCCAATGGGGTTTGAATTCACTTAGCTCTGAATAGGTCTCTGAGTTAATCAGGGGTGACGTGAGTCGTAGAACTAATCGCTCCACACTCGTGTTCACATTGATTGTACAATTTTTGAAAGACGCGAGCCTCAAACCGTGCACGCTACAAGTCATGTATGACAAGAGTCAGGTATGAGCGAATACTAGAAGAAAATATTAATTAAACACGTGTTAATTGACACCAGTGTATAGTTTTACAAAATTGCAAACAAACTAGTGCTTTATTTTAAATCTGTAACCACAAAACAAAAGGATATTAGCTAAATTTTAAACGATCGCGATGATGTGTTGATTGAAAATCCTCGAAGTATAAAAGTTTCGAATAAACAAATAGAGGAATAAAAATCAAAATAATTCCGTCTGGTAACGAAGGAAATGCATTTGTTTCACAAAGTACCACGAACTTGGAGACTATCTCAGGAATGCTTAGCCTTTTGTTGATATGCCTTTATAATTTAATAGCACTTGAATGAACAAAACGACTCAAAACGTTTCAATTAATAGTCTACGCGGCATATACTCGTACTCCCACGCTGGGCGCAGGCACAATACAAACACGGGAAGAATAGTTATAATAATTTCCAAATTTAATTTATAGTCATATAATTTCAAATTTTTTGTTTGTTATAAAAACATTGTTGGGCACAAGCGATTTAGATGTTAGAATTTTTGTTGGGTAAATTTTGAGAAATGGCTCGCGATTCACTTATTATAAATTAAAACTTAGTGCTAAAATGTTGAAAGGAATACTGATAATTATTGATTTCATTTTAAACATATTTGTCTTATTTTATGAATATCATATCAATCTCTTCACTTAAATAGAAAATGAGAAAGGTACATTACCATGAACTATCTTTAATACTACTAAGTTCAATTTCCCTGATCACTTTCCAATTAATTTAACTCATCTAATCTCACTAATTGCCGACTTATATGTATGTTCATTGGTATCTGTGTGATTCGATCACGTATCTTTCCAGTTTGTGGGATTCTTGACACTAAATCGAATACCACGTGCCAAATAGGAAATTCTCGTGACTATCTTCTTGGACTGAATTCCTGGCTCAGACTGCTTCAGTAGATTAGTCGAAATGGGAACGTACCGACATTATATTGAATGGCATCTAATCGAAAATACAAGTATGATGCATCAACAGTAAAGAGCTAATAGTAAGCAAGTTAGTTCCTAATTCTGTCAATCTTCTCCAATTGATTGCAGATTTCTGATCGATTAGGATGGCGTCTGAGAAGATTAAAGCAGTTTCTTGATTAGTTTTACAGACTGAAAGCTACTGATTACGAGTGTGTCGATTGGAGCAGTGAACTTCAAACGTTGAATTTGAAACGTGTTCGTTATGAAGTTGTCAATGACAAATAGGCATAAGCATTTATAGATTATACAAGCGATGAATAATATTACATTATTTATGAAATATGCGTGTGAAATTTCAGTGATATAAATATCCTAAATCAGACTTCATCTCTTGAATAAGAAAATTTTGCAGGGTTTTAGTGCAGAAATGACCATTGACCAGTAGCGTGGATGAATTCTTCGCACAGGGTAAGCAGAAGGTTCTTAGAAGCAAACATAACAAACAAACGAAAAATTAGAATTTAACCCTCTAACGGGCATGCCCGCCTTAAGGCGGCTTCAGTTAAATTTCGTTTATGCACGCAAGTGAATTTTGCTTGTAGTAAACACGCAGTCCTGGCTTTTGTATTGAACGTACCCATCCACCGATGCAGATGGAAAGTTAACCGTGTCTTGATTTGAAATGTTCTAGTCAGTTTGATGTGAAATGTCAACTGAAGTGTACAAAACAAAAGAATATAGTTTTCAGTGTTGGAAAATAAATATAGGTGCCGTGTTTATCAAACCAGAAAATTTATAGGTGAGTAAATAAAGGTGTTTTTAATGAAATAGCGTATAAACAAATCTTGTTTCGCCTTTATTTTTGCTGCTAACTACTTATAACCGCTACCCGCCTAAATGCGGTCTTGCCGGTTGGAGGCAAAATTTTCAATATTTGTTCATTGCCATTTAGTACGCAGACATGGCATCAAATATGAATCCAGGAAGTGGTTATTGCTCTACAAAAAAAATTAACTTATCAAATATGACGGCTGATGAAGTATTTGAGCTTTTAGAATCCATATCTGTCAATGGAGACACCACCGATGATGAAGATGATGAATTGGGATGTGATTTTGATGATGACCACGTGGAATTGCCTGGTTTAGCACACCAAATTGATGAATGTATTGAGTTGTTAGATGTATCTCTTGATGATAAAGTAGCTGAGACATCCAATAAAACTGAAATCTCCGACAATCTTCAAGTACCGATTTCAACGGAATACATCAATGCGGAACCATCAACGTCGGCTTCAACAAAACCATCCAAAGCAGAATTCTCAGCCTTACCTGCACCATCCCCAATCTTCCTACGACGTAAGAAACCTAGCAAACGACCTCGTAGTCCTCTCCCAGAATTTGAAGACGATGCTGATATTCCTGTAACCAATGCTGGTGGCTTTACTGGAGCTGCGCGTGAACTTACAGCACAATCAAAAGACTGTTAATCAATATTATGGCGCAAAAATCATTTACAGCTACATAAAAATGAAGTGGTGTTCCGTGGAACTGCAAATCGTCCATCAAGTTTTAACGATTTGGAAACACCTTACCAATGTTTCACGTACTTTTTTACCCGGGAACTTTTTTACAGACAAACTTGTATGCTCGGCAGCATGACATTCAAACAACATTTACAGTGGCAGCTTCAGATATTCGTAAATACATTGGTATATTGATATTCATGTCAATATATCGATACCCAAGTGCTGCAGAGTATTGGGGTCATTATTCTTTTGAGCCGATTTGCACAGCAATGACCTCTAAGCAATTTTATGCGATTCGAAAATATATCCACTTTAACGACAAGTCTAAAGAAAAAAAACGGGGCCAACCTGATTTTGACCCATTATACAAAGTTTCACCTTTGGTGAAACATTTCAACGCACGATTTAAAACAGTCCCTAAACTACCTCGATTGTGTGTAGATGAGCAAATGTGCGCAACCAAAATGGTTTCTACTTTGCGACAGTTCATGCCAGCAAAACCCCATAGGTGGGGGCTTAAACTTTTCGTCCTCTGTGATACTAGTGGATTCTCCTATGGTTTTGAAATCGATACCAGTGCTGGTAGCAACACCATTTTGCCTAATATGCCAGATTTAGGTCCATCGGCTAATGTTGTCGTACGTTTGTCGCAAACCATCCCTAACTTCGTCAACCACGTACTTTATTTTGACAATTTTTATACCACATTGCCGCTGCTAATTTATCTCAGAAGCAGAGGAATTTACTCATTAGAGATAATTCGCTCTGTTCGTATTCCTAATTGTAAGCTACCTAGCGATAAAGAGCTTGCAAAAGTAGAGAAAGGTTTCTCTGTTGAATACGTTGGAAATGCACATGGCGTAGACTTGACGACTGTTTTATGGAAGGACAATAAAAACGTCCGCTTGGCTTCTTCATATGTTGGAATACTCCCGTTCAAGAGCACAAATGATATGCAGACATCTAAAGCAACTCGATTTGATCGAACTACCAAAAAATATGTAGAGATTGATTGCCCGACCATTATACGTGAGTATAACCACCACATGGGTGGAGTCGATTTGATAGATGGTTTGCTTGGAAGGTACCACATCCGTTTGAAAACCCGTAAATTGACTTTACGATTATTTTACCATTTCATCGATGTGGTAATGGTAAAAGCGTATTTATTACATAAGCGCAGTCACGGCACGTCACCCTCGTTGTCAAATTTTATGGGCCATTTAGACAAGCGTCCATGCGTCCACGCGTCCAAGCGTTTTTAGATAACACGAGTCAAGTCAACTCAAATCCAGTTTTTTGAAGGCGGGGCTAAGGCGATAAGTGGATGGATTTTATACGCTTATAATGATGTTTTTTTGCTCCGTACAAATATATTGGTAACAGAAAGTTGTATTTATTTATCCATATGAGTATATATACCTACATATATATGTTTGTGTCTAGATATTCAGATGCATTCAATTTGTTTTCGTAATAGTCATGCTCGTAAGGATGCAAAATATATATTATCCACATCATTATATAAGAAAATAATCATCCACAAAACATATATTTAAATGATCACCAACGAAGCATCCACACATGCCACTGAGTGAAAGAAATCATTTTAAAATCTATTGCACATGAATCAGCATACTCCACCTCCTTCGCTTTAGACCCGCCTATATAAACAAAATCAAATTGACTCGTGTAAGCAAAACACGCTTGATCGCATGGACGCGTGAACGCATGGACGCTTGTCTGAATGGCCCATTAGAGTTAAAGTAGCTTCTGTGCTCTGCGCAAATGAAGCTCCGAAAAAAGGACCCGGCAGACCATCATTTGCTTCGCAACAAGATGAAATGTCAGAGGCAAAACCGAGCAACAAAACATACACTCCAGAGCCAGTTATTCGATTCGATGGTTTGAATCACATCCCAGATTTTCTTGATAGGAGCGGTAAGCGAATGTGCAAAATTAAGGGTTGTAAATCCGAAACCCAGGTTTTTTGCTGTAAATGCAGCTATCGTCAACAAAAAAATGTTTCCGAGAATTTCATACAAAAAATAATTGATATATATTACTTTTGTTAATGTCATAAATAAATTTCTTTCACCTTTGTATATTTTTTTTATATATGTGTTTTTTTCGTAACCGGGCAGGTCCGCTTTAAGGCGGGGTGCCTATTTTGGTACCTAGAACCTAGGGTATTGAAAAAACAGGTTTTTTGTTTAAGTTTAAATATGTTTATATGCACGAAATACACCCTCTAAAAAATTTTTCTTATTATATAAAAATTGGCCAGTTAGAGAGTTAATTAAAAAAAATTTTATTGAAGATATTTTTTTTAATTGAAAATATTTGTATTTATGCTCATTGTACATTCCTAGTCTAACTTAAAGTTTAATTAACAATGAAAATTTCAATCTAGCGACTTCACTATTTTTTTGGTTTTATTTTTTTAGATGTTTTCGGCACAATGTTTATTTCTTACGCGCTAATAGTATTACTTAGCTTGTACCGCAGCTGGGTCAATTTGCCATGTATTTTAATTTCTTGCCCGATATTGATATTTTGAGGGTGATCTGCCTTCTTCTTCAGTGTCTATCGATATTGGAGAAATCTACATATTCAGTGTCATTCCACACACTTTTGTGCTGGCGAATATAATACATGCAAATTTATGATGATAAATTTAGCCAAGCAAATTTATCATCATACTTGTGATTAAAGTGATTGATAGCATTCTTTTTTTTTTAGTTAAATCTAACTCTGGTGTCATTACCCCAGCTGAGATCATTCGATACTTGTTTCCGAATAAAAGGGTTGAAACCCCAAACTCCATCAACTTTGCTGCAGATACGCTTTCACACAAAAGACACACTGATGCTTCCATTACACAAGCTTTTAGTTTTTTTTTCAATAGTAAATTTCAATAATAATAACCGCTGGCACGAAGTGCAAAGACGTTCTACTCCAAAACTAATGAGACAGCAATGTTATTCAAAACTTTTAGGCAAACACAAACGAAATTGGCAAACACTGTCCAAATGTCGGTACTTAATCCTGAATCTTCCTTTAGAAATTATAAATAAATGTGTGAATTTTTTATTTATAATCAAGAAAGTTATAATTTTTAAAATTTCCTATCTGTGACACTAATATACCAAAATAACACTTAAATTTTACATCAAAAATAGATTTCTATTTACACGCTCACAAGTGTTTCTGCTGGCAACTCCCTTGCATAATGAAAACTCAACTATGGGTTCGCCTGTGTAGTGTGGCTGTTCACTCATGGATCAAGTACTAAAGGTTACGACATGAGAATGACCACACCTACGCATGACGAAATAGGATGCAAACTCGCCTACAAAACATGCCAAACTAGCTGGTTTTTAGGTGAATGAAGTGTACTGTTTTCGGTTGTGTCCAAATCTTTCTGTTAATGAGAATGTTAATGAGTTTATTGGATGTTACAAGAGTAGGCAGACACGCACTTAAATTGCTGATTTGAAATGGAGAAATTGAAAGTGCTTGAAGTGTATGTTGCTTTTTTATGCTCTAATAGTTAAGTTAGACTACAAATGGCGCAAGTTTAAATTCTTTCAATACATGACTTTTTACAAAGAAATTATTATAGTTTCGCATAGTATGATTGTGAGCTCATTCAAGGATAAACGACTAAAGTTAAAGTATAATTAAGCGATATTTAAATGAATTTTAATTTTACCATTTATCTATGTTTAGTTAGAATCACAATATGATAGACAGCACTTAAATGATCATTTATGACAAATGATCATTTAGGCAGCGCTTTGTGTCTACTATTTTTACAATGAAACGAAAAAATCAATACAATTCATACACTCAACTATTTTTCCATAATTCACCGGTCTCCGGTACGTGACAAAATAGGATACAGCGCCGAACAGCGACCACCCATTGATTCATGGCTGTTCACTTGTCAACACCGTCGTTCACTTCCTAACGGGAAAAGTAATGCTTCAGCATTTATTTGGTAAGCATTTCTCGTAAAGCGTGGAAGCATTACCGAACCATTGCATGTTTATTTCTTTTTAACATTGCATGTCCTAGGCTGGGAAGATCTTTACAAGGGGAAGCTTATGCTTTTAGATTTATAGTTTTATGTATAAGAGCGTTTTGGAAAGTCTGACATCGTATTCTCGCATTTCCGTCATCTAGGGTGAATACGAACTGAAGCTTTGGCCGGCGGCCGATCGTACCTCCTCATGACCCGAAATGTGTGGTTATTGCATGCTGAGTGATTGTGACGCTCATTGAAAATTCCAATAGCGTATTCTGGCAGCTACTAGGGGGAATTGGTACTCTTGTTTTTCATGCATTTTGCTTACCCGTGATGATTTGAAATGCTCCGGAATTGTCATCTTTCCGCTTTATATAGCACACCACCCATAGCCGATGTATGCTCTCAAGTTATTTTCCCCTTATTTTTGCGAGTGATGTTCATTGGCCAGTCATGGACTTTTGGAAAACCCCTTGCAAGCGGATTACATTTTCATTACCAAGAATGTTTGCTGCATATATTCTGTCCGGAATGCATTACAGCGATTCCCGTTGGGTTGTGCTGCATAGCTGCAAACTGCTTCCACTTGTACAGCGAGCGTTAACGTCATGCAGCGGCTGTGGTATAATGTATCTTAAACTTCATGAAGGTAGGCATGCCTTTGGCTGATATAAAATAGTACTACATCTTGCACATACTGTTGTAGCTGAGAGCAGTTGAACATACCCAACGGGAATCGCCGTAAGATATTCTGGCGTAATGCACGAATCAAACAATGCTAGTAATGCGAATTTCCTATTTTCAACGCTATTTTCCAACAATTATAAGATATACTCGTATACATGACTTGGAGCATGGAAAATGCTGCAAGGGAGAAAGTTCATATGTTATAAGTCCAAGACTGGCCAATGAAATTCACTCGCAGAAACAAGGGGAAAATAACTTGCGAGCATACATCGGTTATGGGTAGTCTGCTACATAAAGCGGAAAGATGAAAATTTCGGAGCATTTCCAATCATCACGCACGGGTAAGTAAAATGTATGAAGACAATTCCCCATAGTAGCAAAGAGCATGTGCTTTTGGAATTTCCAATGAGCGTCACATTCACTCAGCATGCAAAAACCACACATGCAGAGATACGATCGGCCGCCGGCCAAAGCTTTAATTCATATTGAGGCGTATAAATGCGAGAATACGATGTCGTACTTTCCAAAAAGCTCTTATACAGAAAACTATAAGGCTAAGAGCATAAGTTTCCCCTTGTATAAATCTTCCCAGCCTAGGACATGCAATGTTAAAAAGAAACAAGACGTAATGGTCCGGTAGTGCTTACTCGCATTACGCGAAATGCTTACCGAATGTATCCGTAAGCATTATTTTTCCCGTTGTGTAGTGTATCGATACGATATTCATTTGAAAGTGTGCGTAAGTTAAAGGCAGTGAGGCTGGACTATGCTTGCAAAATCAGAAATGAGGAAATTAGAGTATGAAATATAGGTGGTTGCCAGATACAAGTAATTTATTTCAATTCATTATTCAATTTTAACCCAATATTTTTTGAATTGGATAGTAGATAGAAATAAATTAGAAAAATAAATATAACGAAACAGATAAACAACGCGGCAGGGTAGGCAGTGCTTTTGTGCCAATATAAAGAGCAGGCCCCTGCCATCGACTGACATGAAATGGACAAAAAAATTAATTTTAGTTTACGTAAGGCAGTCACCCCATGTTTTTCCATAAATTTATTTGTAAATAAGAGTAAATTATTCTCACAAAGTGATTTTCCAATATTCGAAGTCGTTGGAAAGTTACAGCAGTTAGAACACCAGCTGTTCGGTGCGCTTATTGGAACGGTCGGCGGGGTGGGACACCGGGCCTACTGTCACGCTTCAGTTTGTTGTGGCGGGTTGCTTTTTTTCCCAAACCTATTTTAAATATAAGGCCCTGTTTACACATGCGTCCATGCGAACATAAATAATTATTTTCTATAGTTCTTCAAGGAGTAACTGGACATAACTACAAATTCATTTGCATCGATGTTGGAGCTTATGGGAAACAAAGTGACAGTAGAATATTTCAGCTTTCCAACTTGAACCAACAACATCAGCGTGGTGTCCTTAAAGTGATCTTTGGGAGCTATGAGAGCGTCTGAAGAAAGAGAAACTTTTAAAACTTATTTTAAAAACAATACATAAGATGAATTAGGTATTTCCTTCAACTTTCAAATTTTTTGGTGACTGTGGTAGCTAAAAAAATATGTTTAATTTGCCTACTTTTATTAACAAAAAGTATAATATTTTAATTGTAGCTTATTTATTTTTTACAGGAAATCCACAACTGCAATGAACAATTTTCACAACATGAGAGTTCTCACAGTAAAGTGATAGTACAGGCACCGAAAGATAAAGAAATTTCCGTGGAAATCAATGATGATCCTTTATTCTGCTAAATATATCAAGATAGGAAGGGGGTGCAAAAAAGAACAAGAGGATGACTTAGCAAAAGTAAATCCAATGCTGCAAAGCATTTGAAAAATGCAAGTGATGTCCTGCCGAGTATGGCCACTAAATCACAGGCTCGTCACACGAAAACACTGCAAGATGCACCTTTATTGTACGGACAAGTATTGGCTGCTAAACTTAGAATACCACCAAACAGAACTCAGCGTATTTTATAAAATTAAATTGACAATTTACTTCTTCAAGTAAATGACTTAAAGACTTAATTAAATTGATTCTGCAATTGGTAGCAATACTTCCTGTAGTCCGGATTCCGCATCTCCATTGGGATCCATCCATTCAGTTTTTTTCACTGGTATATATTCTGTACTTTCACAGGAATCTGCATATTGTATACTTACACGGGTACCCAACCAAGTTAGTGATGGATCATTATTAAGATTCTATATTACTGCGAATAATATGTTAGACTTAACTAACGAATGAGATTATAATATATTATCACCAATGGTAATATGTTAAATAACTAAGATTCTTAAAAATAGATCACCCTTATTTTATCTTTTAGTGCTTCAGTTAGGGCTTAGCTCACTTCTGGGACAATCTTTCTTATGAACTGATGAGGTAGGCATCCAAAACTTGTATAAGAAACACTTGTAGCTAGAAATCAAAGTGTAACTGCCAAATCTTGTACAGGAACTGAATGTCTCATATTGGTGTTTTGTCTTATTATTTTTCTTCCTATTTTATTTAAAAGATATTCAAAGTCTTGTGCTGACATTCGACCAATTTTTCCAAACTTTCTTAAAGTGTCCTAAAATGTTTCCAAACTTTCCTAAGTATCCAGTTAACAAAGCTGACCATTGTGCCTGCAATTTTCAAGTTTACTTAAAGTAAAATGTTAATACATATTTATGCTAATAATGTTTTAGAAAAATTAATAGTTTTTTATCTGTTTGTGAGGTTCAATTTACTTTTATATTTAACAGTTTCATAATTTACTTACTGTTGTTTGCTTTTATTTAGAGATACCATTCACCATCTCTTGCTATGTCTTTTGATTCTATTTTTGGCCAGCAGTAATTTGCAACAAGACAACAAAACTACTGTTGCGGTAGCAGCAACAACATCCTCATGATTTTTCATTGCTTACAAAAAATAATATCAATGTAACAAATATAATATAATTTAAAAAAAAATGTACACGGAAAATTGAACAAACACTGGAATCCAAATGTTTTGGATCAATAATTCGTTCCACAGTGTTGCAGAGCACTTGCTATGTCAATCGTCCAATATGTGAATCGTCTCAAATGTTGTTATATCCGTTATTCGTAATATATTGTTATGAGTAATATTCAAACGAATACTGGCATTACATAATACTAACAAACTTTACTGTAGCCTAGAACTAGTTATTAAATTAGTGAGTATTCAATCATGAATTGTCTAATAAAGTAGTAAGTTGATTCAAACGTCTTTAATAAACACGGCTGCAAAAATTTGAATCAAACGTATCGTCTGGCGCTGGCATAAGTCTCATCTCCAGTAAAGATTTGATTCAATGCTCCATATTCGTCTTCACAACAGGGGTCCAAAAACGTGCGAAAAAACTGTGCGTTTTAATGTTTTTGAGGTAGCATGAGCACTCTTGGCACCCACCTTGCACTGAAATTAGTCATGCCAATATGATCATAATCAATATTTAAAATAGTTGTACCTAATACTTCAATGATTTCCACGAGCTGGTTTTTCTTTAGTGTAGCATCTTTCGGTATCACTTTTTCGACATGTTAAAAAATTTTGAAGTGGTCATTTGAAATGGCCATTCAGGTCGTGGGTCGACTGCAAGTGAGTCCCTTCCTTGTTTGATGCCCGTAGCCTAGAACTAGTTATTTACCTTAATTCTTAAGCTACAGAAATTCGGTATTACCGGGTCTCTACTCATCTGGCTGACTTCCTACCTTTGCGATCGAACACAATTTGTAAAATTTCAAGGATTTTTATCGAAAAACGTTAGGGCTACCTCTGGTGTACCCCAAGGTAGCCATCTTGGTCCACTTCTCTTCAATATATTTATTTCCGACCTATCTGACGTCCTAGCAGGCATACCTCATTTACTCTATGCAGACGACCTCAAACTTTATCTGACCATTGAATCGAAATCGGATGCCCTCTTTCTCCAATCCAAACTTGATTCCCTTGATCATTGGTGCAATGTAAACAAGCTCTCTCTCAACATTAATAAATGCCAGGTTATTAGTTTTTCCAGAAAATGCACGGTCACACACAATACGTACTTCCTCGGTAATAATGTGCTAACTCGAGTTGATAACATTGTTGACCTCGGTGTTATCTTAGATGAAAAACTCCGCTTCACTTTACACTACGATAAAATATTTTCTCGTGCAAACAAACAACTTGGCTTCATCAAAAGACGAGCCAAAGAATTTCGTAGTCTGTGGGTTACAAGATCTTTATACACTTCACTCGTACGTCCTATTCTCGAATACGCTTGCATTAGCTGGAATCCTGCTTTTGAAACCCACAGTGACAGACTCGAGTCAATACAAAAGCAATTTTTACTTTTCGCCTTGCGAGAGCTATACAACCCTTATGATTTTAATAGCCTACCCCCTTATGAGTTTCGACTGGGTCATTTAAACCTATCGACACTAGCCTCCAGAAGAATGGTGATATCGGCCTGCTTCACATTCAACGTCATTAGAGGCACTATTAATGTAGAATTCCTGAATAATGAAATTTTGATAAATATTCCTGTGAGGAACACCAGATCCAATCGTTTCCTAAAAGAATATTCTCATTCGATCACATATGGAGCTAATGAGCCAGTAAATACTCGTAGATGCTGCAGAGTATTCAAAAGAATAAGCAATTTATATTCCCCTACGATTTCCAAATCATCCTTCAAGTCCTCTCTTTTCCATACCATCCGTACCCTTAACCTTAAGCTATAGCTTTTATGTCAATGTTTATTTATTGATTGCTATTTATTAATTTATTTGTTACTCTTTTTTTTAATTTGTTTGTTTTTTACTTATTTAACTTGTTTGTTTTTACTTTTTCCTTTACTTTACTTTACTTTTCCATTTTTTTTATTTTAATTTGATGTCCTTTTTTTAATATGTAATTTTGTACCTTGTTTTGGTGAATGAATAAATTAAATGAAACGACTGTGTCACTTGTAAATTATGGTTTTACGTGAACAAAAGTCGCCGTAGATGGATGCCATCCCTTCCATTATAGTCCGGGGAAATTTAATATGGTGCTTCGGAAAAATTAGGGAAAAGCTGAATTTTCGTCTGAACCTTGGTACTAGCGTGTTGAACAAAATGTCAAAAGTCCCCATCAATCCGAGTGCTGAAAACCATGAATGAATTTTCCGGTCATGTGTAGGACTGACGAGAGAAATATTGTCGGAAATATTTCCAGAAAGGTTTCTGGAAATGTTTCGGAAATGTGTCCGGAAATATTTCTGGTCATGTGTGGGAGCGCCCATACATTTTACTTACCTGTGATGATTTGAAATGCTCCGAAATTTTCATCTTTCCGCTTTATACAGCAGACTACCCATAGCCGATGTATGCTCGCAAGTTCTTTTCCCTTATTTCTGCGAGTGGTGTTCATTGGCCAGTCATAGACTTAGGGCCAAAATACACGAGCGGAGAGCTTTCCGCCGAGCTTTTGATCTTAAAAATAGAATACATGAATTTGTATGAGGCAAACTACACGAGCGCGTTTTGAGCTGCTTGTTTTTCCAAATATTTTCAAAAGCTCGGCGGAAAAACGCAGCGATAGCTCCGCTCGTGTAGTTTGGCTCTTATAGCCCGTCCAGACTACGGATACTTAAGTATCCGCATACATAAGTATTGTCCACACTTTTCATTGATTTTCATGGCATGGGTAAAATGTATCTGCAGATGTCGCTGCAGTGAGGACAATACTTATGTATCCGGATACTTAAGTATCCGCATACATAAGTATCGTCCACACTTTTCATTGATTTTCATGGCAAGGGTAAAATGTATCTGCAGATGTCGCTGCAGTGATAGCCCATCCAGACTACGGATACTTAAGTATCCGCATACATAAGTATTGTCCACACTTTTCATTGATTTTCATGGCATGGGTAAAATGTATCTGCAGATGTCGCTGCAGTGAGGACAATACTTATGTATCCGGATACATAAGTATCCGTAGTCTGGACGGGCTATGAGGACAATACTTATGTATCCGGATACATAAGTATCCGTAGTCTGGACGGGCTATTATAGCATATGAGCTTTCTCCCTTTCAGCATTCCCCATGCTCTAGGTCATGTATACGAGTATATCGTATAATTGCTGGAAAAAAGCTTTCTAGTACATTACATTTGCATTACTAGGATTGTTTGATTGATGCATTCTGCCAGAATACATTACGGCGATTCCCGTTGGGCCCGGCTTGTTTCTTTCAACTGTGTGTCTCTCTATCATCTCTTTTCTTAGTATTGCTCCTCACGTGCCCACGTTGCGTAAGATTCATCATCAAACCTGTTGTTTCAATCACTGCGATTAGGCCACCAGGTTTGAGTAGTGGCGGTGGCTTATCAGCACTTACCTTCACGTGGGAACCAAGTGCTTACAACGAACAACTTCTTCGATGCTGCTAACTATATGATTCGAAGTCTATTTTCCTTAGTGTTTTCATGCAAATTATTGGTAATAGGGTAATGCCTGAATACTGGCTCTTTATCAATTTCGGTGTTAAGTTCTACAAAGAAGATTTTTACATCATGCTTTGGGCAGGCATTGAGGGTATGTTCGACTTGTTCATAATAGGTTTTTTTTTTGTAAGTCGTTATATACGTTTATGAGGCTAATGATTTTTACTAATAGTATTTACTAATTTTTACTAAATAATAATTTAATACTAATTTTTTACAAATTTTTACTAATTTTTACTAAATAATAATTTAATAGCGTTAATGCCAATGATGGTAGAGTTCATTTTTCGGTTGACGATCTAACGTGCAATGATCTAACGTTTCATCAGAAAACTATCAAATCCTTCAGACATTTTTTTCGCCGTAGCTGTCGTTCTGATATAAATCTGGCTCAGCACCTTCGTGTTATATTCATGATGAGTGCTTCGAAAAGCTTTTGCGGAAGAAGTTATCAGTATTTCGCCAAACTTACTGAGGAGGGACTAACCTTATAATAGGTGCGCTTTTTGCTCCTCTATCTAGAACAGAACAGACGGATTGGAAACTTGTTGTTTGTCCCAGTAAATTTACAGGGCAGAATTCTGTTTTGTATATGTAGTTCATGTGCTGAACTATAGAATATGCTGATAGAAAAAGAAAAGCTCATGAATAGTAGCCTTTTTTGGCGTGAGGTGGCTTTGGATTTTTCAAGGTTATGTTGAATGTTTGGTAAAACACGAATTGATGCATCACACTGTCGTTAAATGAATTTTGCCGCTAGATGTCGGGCTAGTATGTTTGTTTCTGTGGTTTTATGTTTGCTTTTGCGGTTTTTTTTTGTTTGTTTTTCTTAATTGTGTTGCCTTCTCGCGTATTTTTTTGCGTAATTTTGTGTGTTTTTCTGCAATTTTCGACCCCTGCTACAACCTATTCGCCCTCTGGTGGTAGAATTTCCCGCCTGTGGTGCATCAAGTCAAGTTTCTCCCTTCTTTTTGTATTTGCTAACGGTTGTAGTAGTTTATTTTCAGCTGTTTTGCGCCACCACAGCGAATACAAAAACCTATTACAATTTTAGCGAAAGCACCAGCTGCTCTGTACTGGATCGTTTTTTCGCGCCATTGTTTTATTCTGTTCTGCACCGGAGCAAAAAAATACACCTAATATACACCAATAGCACATAACATTTTTGATAAATGTTTGCTTGCACTTATAAGTACGTGCCATACTAATATGTTAGTATGACGCATATCTTAACACCACCCGAAACCAGGAATGTGTAAATTTGTTTTTGTGCGAGCTTAAAAAAATATTACTTTACTAACCAGAGCATCAATTAGACAATGTAAATAAACGAAAGTGGGAGTGTATTATGCTATTATAATAAAAACTTTTAATTGCTCCTGCTTCCAGTAATTCATATATTTTTTGTGAAATCATTTTTTTCTGTAACTGCACCATATTATTGAGCCTCAAGCCTGCAAAGCATTTTTCTGCTAGTTTCGTGACTTAAGGGGACGACCCCACTTGTAGCGCGAAAAAATAGGTCATTTTTAGGATTTTTTTGATGAAAACTACTAAACTTTTTAATAATATCAATACACCATCTTAAAATGTAGAAAATAAAGATAATATAGGAATTTATTTATTGATAAATATTGAAAAATGTTATGTTACATGGCCATCATAAAGAACAAGTGTTCAAAAATCCGTTCCGCAGTGAGCAGTACTGTGGTGAACTGGATCATTTGAAACAAAAAATTGAAATAGATTTAGTTAAATAACAACATAAACTAGTCTTTAATCGTTTGATATGAAAAAATATCTTTTTTTTTCAAAATGGCGGATAGTCAAAGTCAACGGTTCGATTTTCACAACAAAAAAACGGGTTTTTTGGCTGTATAAAAAAAGTATTCGTTGAAAAAAAAACGAACGATTAAAGACTAGATTTTTATGTATTAAATCAGCCTGCAAAATTTCCCAAAATCGGTTTAGTAGTTTTTGAGTAATTTTGTTCACCGACTTGAGAAATACCATTTTGAGAAAAATAGCGGCAGGCGGCAGTGTTGCCTGTCGTCTGCGTAGCACACGCTTCTTTTTCAAAGCTAATATCTCATTCAATTTTATTCGGATCAACTTGAAATTTTGAGGACGTATTTTTGGATTGTTATACTTTAAAAATATGAAGAGAAAAAAATCAATTTTTTCAAAGCCACAAGTGGGGTCGTCTCCTTAAAGTGAATAAATATTATGAAAAATCAGCTGAAGAGCTAAGCATGGTGATGAGGTAAGCACTGACTTGAATGTCAACAACAGGTCTCAACCCAAGTGATGAATTATGCATAATTACAATTATAACTGTACAGTTATAACGGTTAAGTATAAAAAAAACGAAAATTTGTCTATCCGATAGACACTGAAGAAGAGGGCAGATTACCTTCGAAATATCGATATTTGTCACAAAATTCAATGCATCTAGCTTCGAAAGGAAAAATCGGTTTTTCTTATTAACATTTTTTTTACAAGCTAGGAAAAAATTGGTACACATTAAATACAAATAAAAAAACGCTAAAAATGAAAATCCAAAATATTGAACAAAAAACGACAATTTAATATTTTCAGATTATAAGAGGATTTATGTGTTCCTCGTTGAAAAACCGTTGAATTTTTAACTGGAAAAATAAAAACCATTTAATCAATTTTACTTTCAGAAATATGAAAACATGCACTTCAAATAACATCTTTAATTTCATGAATGTTACATTATTTGAAACTGGCACGGAAACAAAAATCAATTTCAGAACTTTTTATCATCGATTGTGTTTGTCTTTGTGGTTGGTAAAATTTTGATAGGCAATATATCAAATCGCTTTATTTTATATCTCCCACGCATATCCGTCTCAGACGACACGGATCATCTCATAAAGAAGATAGCATGAATATGCTCGTGTTTGTAAAAGTGTTTCCCGTATCTGGGACGTCTGGAATATTACAGCCATAAATAATTCAATATTTTCAAATATATGCGATGGCATCATATCCGTTATACAAGCTTCCGAAATGGGATGGAAGTAGCAAAACTAGGCTAAAGATAAACATTTGGTGCGACCAAAAATTTCAGATAGTGCGGGCCTATAGTCGTAAGCTCAACTATTCGTCAGTTCAGCAAAAATGTTGTTTTTCTTTTCCTGCAGATAAAACATCATATCTGTTTGAGCTAAAAGTATAAAATTATTCTTTTTATGACACCGTTTAGAATATTTTTGTGAGATGGTTGTTTCTCTTGAGCTGACGTCCTGAATTCAAGAGGACTTTGGTTATGAGAGTAGGTCTCAGAGCCGTTTTCAGTCATATAAGCATGTGCTTAGATTTGCTAACGGTAGAATCGAGCTATTGGCACCAGAACATATATTTCATAATATTATTATAAAAGAGTACTTGCCAATATATTCTTATTATATGTATTATATGCATTTGGTATAAAATCATAGCAGATTTGATATGATAACAATTATTATTGCATATGCCAAAGCCCTAGTAAAATGAAATATGTTCGTTAAATGTTGAACTTCGGAAGGAGAATGATTTGCACAGATGAACACTCAAACAATAATGTGTTACAAATACAATCAATTTAAAGGAGACAATAGCAGCCTATCGACTCTTTTTGCCAGGAATAAATATAGCCCCTACTCCTTGTAAAACATATTTTCTACTAACAGCCCTATTCTGAACTGGTGAAAAGCAGGTAATAGCTCACCTCGGTAACAATAACAAACTTTTGGTATTCTCGCTAGGTTACTGTTGTAACCAGTTTGTTCGTTGTCACCGAAAATTATTACCTGCTCTTGAGGAGGTAATAAGCATTGAAACAAAATCAGCTGTTTTAGTGAAATCATTTTGTTTTTGCTCACGCGTTTCTTGTTTGGACAGAAAGTCTTTGAATAGAGTGTATAGAAGTGCTGAATTAAAAAATAGAAGAAGAGATTTTTGCAGCAATATACCTGGAGGAGGAAGAATACGCGACAAAACGTACTCTGCTAAGGAAATTGCGAGAAAAGAATGGCCCGTTTAATATGGAGGAAAACCTTTTTGTCAAAAACTTCGGTCTGACGAAGTTAATTTGCATCGATTTAATCGCTGAACTAGAACGGCACAACATGCAACATTCCAACCTCCCGTTTGCTATTCGTTTTCTTGCTTGTCTTTATTTTTATGCGCATGGCTATTACCAGAAGTGGGTCGGAAATTTTTACTACATACCTTTGAGCCAACCATCCGTTTCTAGAGCTTTTGATAGTATTTTAAAGCTCATATTTCGGGTAAAAGGCTCTTCCATCCATTTCCCACAAACCAGCATGGAGAAAACAAGATTAAAGATTGGGATGTGCTTCCATAGAAATTAAAAGTATACCAAAAAACTTAATGTGAAAAACATTTTGTTTATAATGCTTTTTACATAAAGGGCACGATCGGTGCAGGTGATTGTACGCAAGTTGGTATAGTTGCACCAGGATCAAATGATCCAAAAAACCCACTTTCATTGTATATGAATAGAAAGGGTTATTATTGTATCAACATAGAAGCCTTAAGTATAAATCAATACAAGAATATTTAGCTGAAAACATGTTTTCCATCTTCTTTAGATATGTGACCATCAATTGCAGTTTATTGCAGTAAATGCAAAGTTTCCTGGGCCATGCCATGACTCAGGTATATGGACAAGAGCTCCTGTACTATTGCACTTAATTAACCACTATAATTCCGTGGAAGACACGTGGCTCTTGGGCGACCAAGGTTCCCCTTGGGAATTACGGTTGCTCACTCCAATAGCACAGCCAATAACACGTCAAGAATTGAAGTACAATGCAATCCATGCCAAGGCTCGAAATTCCATCGAGAGAGCCTTTGGAGTATTGAAGTCCCGTTTTCGGTTTCTGTCAAAGCACTGCATTTTACACTACAGCCACGAAAAAGCCGCCAATATTAACTATCTTGTGCAATTTTACACAATATTTTTGTTAGAATGGAATTAGACTTTGACAACGATGATGGCGAACTTATAACTGTCGAGACTACGTCAGTCCAACCAAATCCAACTCAGTCCCACAGAGATCGTGAACGCATTCGATCTCGTTATGTGAATAGTTTGTGAATTCTTGGAAAAATAAATTAGAATGCCTCATTATAAAACGATTTTACATATATGAAGAAAAAAGGTCTAAGGTCTTCTAAAAAATAATAAAAGGAACACTTTTTGGAATTTTAATTTTTCTTTATTTGGGGTGTAAAAATTAACGCAAGCTTGCATATCAAATGATATAGTTAAATAGCATACGCCACACCTTCAACGAAACGACGCAAATAGCGGGTGATGACGGGTTAGGTTATATTCTTAAGCGTCATACAAATCTCAGCCGACGAGCACCTGAACCATTATCAGTGGCAAGAACCTTGTTTTTCAGACATGAGCTCAGCCTAGTGGTAAATCCGCCCCTGCATGTAGTAAATTTAAAGCAGCTATGTTATCATCTTTACGTTCTCTGGAAAAGTATACCAACAAATTTGATCGAAAATTTGCCCAAGCGGTATCAAACTTTACTAAAAAAACTGTAGTGATTGTACATCTTATTAGTATAACGCACATTAGCCTATTTTGCATCAAATTTAAAATTTGTTTTTCGTTCTCCGCGCAAATGCTTTTGTGGTACTAACTGCGTAAAGACTACGCCTGCTTGAGCCTGAACTCCTTAGGATATAATTCCAACATGTCCAAATTCTGTTCTAGACAAATAAAATGAAGTTTTACAGAAGTTTTAATAAAGCAGCACAAAATTTGCCTAAGAAGAAGTGGGAAAGAGCTTAAGTAACCAACATTGTGGTCAGCTTTCGCAAATTTTCAAGCAGTGGTTGGTTGAAAACCCGCCACTAATAAATTAACCTACGTCAGTGGAATAAATCCATGCAATAATGTAAAACTGTAAACCAGAGGTCACTCCTATGGATCATTTGCAGCAGTTAGGTACACCAAAAACCTTTCGAGGTGGCTACGTTTTCATTCCATGGGAACTTTGAGTCGAGGATCAGTCCTTAGCATTTGACAGACTTGCTCATTTCAAATTTTGGCAATTTGCATCAAGGAACTTTGTACTTTTTTGTGATTCGTACTAGATCCGTTTAATTGGGATTCAAATTCAAGCCGCATCTCATCACCGTAAAAGATTCATCAGACATGATGTTGTTACAAGCGTATACTTTATAACAGAGAAAGGTTTTTCAATTTGCTCAATACGGGCGCAAAAAACAGTTTCAATAGAATATATTTATCTCTTTCAGCCACGGTAGCGTTAAAACTGCCGAATGTAAGCTGGAAGAACGCCATGAAGTAGCATGTTCGTGATTCCAAGAGATGAACTAATTATCTGTTCTGCTTGATGTACATCGTATTTTAGGGAACTATGATTCTCCAAGCAGTGTGAGTTCTTAAGGTCACTCAAAGAGTCCATATTTAAATTAGTGCGAGACCATGAGGGCCTTGTATGCACTCTTAAAGCCTTCAGCTCTGAACTTAAAACCTTCGGAAGTGAGTTAGACTCACTTGCGTAAGTTGATCTCATTCGCATTGCCCACAGTATACATTTATTAGATATTTCTGCAAAATTGAACTTTTTTTTGCACTCTCATTGCGGAGTGATGGTATCCACATTTCACGATTAGGGCTTTGGTTTCTCTTTTACTTTGAATAAGTTACCCACTACTCTAGCTGCGTAGCTGAGAGCACAGTCAACGGGGTTAAACACCAGATCCTAGTCACAGTTAATGCTCCGTGCAGATAATTCCAGTGAAGATAGAGTGAGGGGCAGGAATTTAATCCAGTCCGTTTTTTTCCATTCCATAAAGGTTACTTGCTCCATTAAGCTACGGTCGCTTACATTAAATGGTCTGTACATATTGATGGAAAGAACCAGATTTTGCTCCGAATGATTTCTTCAGTAACAACCATTGGTAAAGGTGTAGTTTTAGGGTCCATCCGCGGAGGGGGTGGGGGGTTACTTTGCTTGATTCAGGGGGGTGTTCATATAACATCCCCATAAAATTTTGGCGGCGGTCACCCCCTGAGAAAAAGTTACAGCCCCCTAAAGTACGCGTATTTGAGGGAAAAAGGAGTTAAATGAAATGGGGTGGGAGACCCGGAGGGGGTGGGGGCTATTTTGCTTGATTTAGGAGGGTGTTCATATAACATCCCCATAAAAAAATTTCGGTGGTCACCCCCTGAGACAAATTTACAGCCCCCTAAAGTACGCGTATTTTCAACTTTTTTACATACGATCTTGCACATTATGCATCTCTCATATTTTAGACCCTGCACGACACTACCCCACACGGCACTTAACCACCCCGCACCACCCCCCCAACCCCCAGCACCACCCCGCCACGCCCCCTTTCACACCCCCGCGCGGGGTGCGGGCATAGGCGCGCCGTAGGGGGGGCCAGGGGGGGCCGGGACCCCCCCAGACCCTAGGTTGGCCCCTCCCAGAAAAATAAATATTTCCAACAGCAGACACTTAAGTTTTCGCCTCTTAGGTTTTTGTGGTTACAGCAAGAGTTGAGTAGTGCAATAGTGTAAGCCTATACTAAAACATACACACTACTTATAACATAGAGACTGTGTTATTTGCGGTATTAATTACGATTTTATGGGACTTATTTTGAGAAATGGACGGCAATATTTAATTTCGACAAGTTAAACGTTAAGAAAAAGACGAAAAGCACCTCGCCAATCATCCTTTTTTTATTAAGATTATATGTTCATTCCTACTAGGCAATAGACAGGTATTTAGATAAGAACACTTTTATAAACTGGCGTTTAGTCTAAGTATTAAAATGGTAAGCAATAAGGTAATTAACGTAGAATACAATTTTCGAAGTCATTTGGAGAATAAAAATGGCATCCTTGCCACTTTTATGCTATCTATGACCTACTTGGTTTACACTCAGGTTAAATGTGTGTGAATTTTATTATAATTTGATAACTGCATCAGAATTTAAAAGGCATAGCTCTTCAATTACACCGAGCGTTTTTTCATAGTGACACAGCCGCCATATGGTTCTTATCATATTCATTAAACTTTTGTCAGACCTGTATCTACTCAAGACCAGTATATTCTATGAATTTTATTTGGTCGCGAGACACCGTAAACGCAAGTTCCAGGTGCTAAAAATATAAATAATTCGGTGCGATTTTTTCGCGATTGGGAATTTTACAAGTTTAGATTTGACTGTATATATATAGTATCAAATTCATCAATCATTTGCATTTTATTCTAATAGCTGATTGAAAAATTTTGTGTTTACGTACTTATGGTAGCTACAAGGTTGCCCATACATTATTTAAAAACTGCAGAAACTTATTTTTTATGCCCATTGATGAGTCTTGTAAATTTTGTGATGATCTGATGACTCGGTGTGAAGTTATCACAATGCGAAATTTTCCATAGAATTTCCATTGTCGCCAAAAATACACCAACATTTCAGCTCGACCAAACTTTACGATCCGGATAAATTATCCGGATAGTAAAATTCATGCACAATGTGAAAACTCTAATAGTACTTGGAAGACAGTAAATAATATGGTGCTTGAACAGTCTTGGAATATTGTCAAGGTGAGCCGAAATTATGTGGAAAAGGTTATCGACCTTACGACGTGTCTCAGTCGCCAAAGACGTGCTTTCAGAGGACATGATGAAAGTGGTGCCAGTGATAACCATGATTTTTTTTGGAATTTTGTGCATTATTCGCGAAGCATGATTCAACTTTTGAAAATAATTTTAAAAACAAGGTTGCCAACTACTATAGTGCCAAAACACAAAATGAATTGATGAAAATAATTGTTGAAATCGTTCGCGAGGACAATACAGCTGAAATAAAAGATTGCGGACTGATATTCATTATGGCAGACGAAACAAGGGTCCACAAAAGGAACAATTCTCCGTGGTTATCAGATTTGCTAAAGAGTTAGCAGTTTGTAGACTGTTCAGGAGCTAGAAATGCCTCTCATTTAGCAGATATAATTTTGAGCCTGTTAGACAGCTACGGACTTAGCGAATTGGTTGTTAATGGACAGTCTTTTGATGGTGCTAGTGTTATGTCAGGACAAAAAAAAGGTGTACAAATCTAAATTAAGATGAAACACCCTGCAGCCACATTTGTACACTGTCTAGCTCATAAAATTATCCTGGTTGTGATGGACACATTTTTCACAATCGAAACGTGTACATCTTTTTTCAATGCCATCGAATCCCTTTACCTACACTTTTCGAAGCCATCACAACACGAATTGTTGAAGCAGCTTGAAGAGGCAGTTAGTCTAAATACAAGGCGTGGAATGAGAAGTTTAAGCTCGACTCGTTAGTCAATGAGATTTCACAATTGCAAATATGTGATCGATAGCTATGGGACTATGAAAGAGGCTTTAGAAAAAGAAATTAATGAGGGAAAATACAACGACTCAGTTTATTCATTGGGGATCTTTCATTCAATCAGTAATCCTAAATTTGTAGTATATCTTTTCATTTTTCACTATGTTCTTTTTATAACGAACATGTTAAGCACATATTTCCAAACTAAAAATGCAACTCTTAGGGATGGGATAAATCTTATGAATGGAACGGTTAAAACGCTACTAAGTGAGGGAGAAGACTTGTACGTAGTTTGGGAAAAAATTAAATCATTCGCAGAAAAGAACTGTCGGGATCTCACATTTACCAGAGGATCGCGAAAACGAAAAACAGCAAAAAGCACTAGTTTCAAAGGTTTTGCTGTTTCATCTAGCCTCGGACGCAGTTAGGGCTACAAAGATATCCCTGCAAACCAAATGGCTCGAAAAGAGTAAGTAACAACACTTTTCATCTTGCCAAATTATTTTCGCTTTTTCTAGGTTTTCTAGGTAACAAATATTTGAAGCAAGAGATCAATTTCTTCCTTCTAAGTTTAATATATTCCAATTTCTTCAAAGACATTTTGAAACTAAACTATCCTCTTCTTCAAGTATACGTTGAAATATATTTAGCTTCTAAACGAAAAAATATTCTTACATTTTTAATTATTTCCATTCTATTCCAGTATAATTCATACAAGCTTTCTTTCTCAGCGGTCATTGATAATTCATGTGTAATTCATACCTACCATTCACATTATATGCATGCGGTAGTAGCTCATACGTATTCACAGACAAGAAGTGTATTTGATAATGCATTATGCATTAGCAAATAACAAAGAATAAATCAACAAATATATAAGTTGTATGAACAGTACGTGTACAATCAAAAACAAAATTATCGCATGTCTTGAAACTTTCAGTCCCTGGCCCCTGCCAGATTTTAGGCCACGGCCCGCCTATGGGTGCGGGGTGGTTTAGTGCCGTGTGGGGTAGTGTCGTGCAGGGTCTAAAATATGAGAGATTCATAATGTGCAAGATCGTATGTCTTTATAGCAGTCGTTATGAGTTTTAAGTTTTTAATTATAATAGCAGTATAATGTGCAAAAAAGTTGAAAATGCGCGTACTTTAGGGGGCTGTAATTTTTTCTCAGGGGGGCCGAAATTTTTTTATGGGGATGTTATATGAACACCCTCCTAAATCAAGCAAAATAGCCCCCACCCCCTCCGGGTCTCCCACCCCATTTCATTTAACTCCTTTTTCCCTCAAATACGCGTACTTTAGGGGGCTGTAACTTTTTCTCAGGGGGTGACCGCCGCCAAAATTTTATGGGGATGTTATATGAACACCCCCCTGAATCAAACAAAGTATGGACCGCGGATGGACCCTAAAACTACACCTTTACCCAACCATTTTAACATTACCATAAAAATTTTGAAGAATCAGTATGTAAGCGACATTTAAAGCTAGACCACAAACTCATAGTTTGGGTGCGATCAGTTTATATACTTTAGTGTACAGATAACAAACCTTTTTATCTGCAATTCATGGTTCTTGAATTAGAACGAGATTCTTTTCAACCAAAGACAAGTAAAAGATTAGGAGACCTGTTTACCAAGATTAGTTGAGTTAAAATCATCATCCGACTCAAAGGTTTTCTCAACTTTTTCGTCTGTTTCCAAATGAGGGAAGTCTACACAGCTTTACAACTTGAAAGTAATTCCAACACTGACCCTATTGGCACAACTTAATCTATGTCCGGATCTGGAGCGCATGCAGCTCTTGAGGTAATGACGGAGCTCACTAAAGTGGTCTCACAATCTCTTGACCCAGAACATTTCGCCTTAGTTGCACAGACTAAACTTATGCTTAGTTACACAGCTCTACATATATATCTTCGTAATGCTATTCTGGGCCATTAAAAATTGTTCTACTTCATCGGTTGGCATAAAGAGAAACTCTCACTATTCATATATACACATATATATATATATATATATATATATATATATATATATATATATATATATATATATATATATATATATATATATATATATATATATATATATATATATATATATATAGATAATCCGATTTATTTAAAGAAAGCCATTGTTGTTCTGAATAAATACTTCTAAAGGAAACTATCTTGATTAATTACTTCTAAAACTATAAAATACAATAAAATACAAACACAATTTAAAAATTCTGGTACTTTGATCAGTGCTTGGCATTACTTACACACTTGCGAATTATTGTTGTTTCAACAAACCTCTCACCTTACAACAATGTGTAAAGCTTGATGTTCCTTCTTCCAATCTTTTGCATTCTAGCAACATCGATCTGTGAGTAGATTGTATCTGATTTTTCTTTGGAATTTGAAATGAAAACCACACGAGAAATGATACGCATATACCTAAATGGAGTGGATTTTCCTAAAATATACCTTAAAGAAATGGAGGAAAGATATTCTCACGAATTTTCAGAAATAGATATTTGAATTTTCCACTCTTAGTGAAATGTAAACAAGCCTTTGATTTGATCTCTAGGTTTGATTTGTTTTGCACCAATAAAAAAATTATGAAGTTTCGTTATAATAACGAAATATTTGAACATATAAGTGAAATACTAACAAAAACTTCACATATTATTTATCTATTATTGAACATTTTTTAGATGTGTGGATATAAATCATCAGTTTTCAAGGCTATGTAAATACACATGGCTGTAAAATGGGCTATTCACTTAATTAATAACCAAGCGTATATCCGGCTCAGTTCACGCATTGTTAATTACACATCTATGCTTGTATAGAAAGACATTTGAGTTTTCAATTTTTTCAGTTACCCTTGACAACAAGATCTTACACTTCACTCACTTTTTACCCAAGAAATTGATTCACATAAAATGAAAGAACATACTGCGAAAAGGAGTACAATTAAAACTGCCAACAGTCGCCTTCATCTGCTCATTTCATTTTGTCAACGTCAGAAATGAAGAAAAATCTGTGCTTTCATGTCCTTAAATCTTTGCTGAGAACATAAATGACACAGACTGGTATAGCTGAACGAAAGCCAATAATGTCAGTGAAAAGAATTTTTCGCTAAAGCTTTCGGAACAGCAGGATTTCCTTTTCTCATTCGTTTTTTTTTCAGTGTACGTTTCGCTCGCTTTGGTCGAAAGAATTCAACCAGACAGACTGGCGAATCGTTACCGATACTATCAAAGGTTAAATGGTTTCTTTTGCTCCGTTTGAATGGATGTTTCTGGCAATTACACTTTTTGTGTAAAGGATACGGCAATTTCTGAGAAGCTGTAAATAACAAGTTGTAGCAAAAGACTTCCTCTCTGAATAGAAAATGGCAATAAGTTCTCACAAAAGAAGCGTTGCTGAGAGTGTATTGAATCCAGGCAGAATTAAGATGGCTGAAGAAGGTAAAAAGTCATACAACTAAATGCACAATATTTCAGTTTAATGAACCTTTGGCTTAGCGCGCTGATGAATGAGATTGTAGTATGTGGACGAGATATTAGCTTCGTCGATTGTTTGACGGAGCTTTATTCGAACAGTGTCTCTCAGTTCAATTGAATCGACAATTGTTAAACTGAAAAGTTCTAATTCAATCGATTTATGGTGTTGTCTGGTGTTTACTGTCTATTTTATTGAAAAACTTAAATAGTGTTAAGAATTCTGCACAGCAATCAGAATATTTACACGCTAGCAAACAAAACTAGTATGGCGGGTGTCGTAAGCAATTTTTGAAATTAACAAATCTTTCGTTGAAGAGTGTACCACATTATTTCGACCAATAAAGTCGAAATGAGGTTCATTGTTTATAACCAACATTCCAGAGATCAATTCGCATGTTACTTACCTATGACTGCCACATGAGAGCTTAATATCCCTACCAACTTTTTTTAACCCAGAAATATTATAGGAGTATTATAATGCTCCTGATCCTCGCTCATCCAGCATTGAGTACAATTGTTTTTTTTTACTATTGACAATCGATTGAAGTCTTTGTCATAGTCAATAAATAACCGTTGAAATGCATATAAGAGTGGAGTAAGTTCGTAAAAAAATATTAAACAAGGAGTAAATTAGTGAAAGAAATATTAGTCCAGGAATTGGAAAGAGTACGCTCACTAAGTTTTATTAATTTTGTTTTGTGCTACTTAATGTTTTCTGTGGTTATAATTTTATAGTATGATATTGATTTAACCCGAAAAATTGGAGAGGGAGCAGTTGCATGCGTGTTGGGGGTTCGGGTGACGAGTAGTCGCTACTGTATGTGTGATCCACCTTGGTTCGACCAGCTGATACCTGGAAGATATTTCGAGGTCGTTATTTGATTGGGTAGTGTCCACTGTGCCGCTAACATTTGGAAACTGACAAAATTTAGATTTATCTTTTTTTATCGGTTTTGAATTTGAAGGCTTCTCGGTGATGCCCGGTTTCGTTTCACGCAAGTAATTGAAAGAGATTACCCGTTAAAAAAAAACTTTTTTACCTTACAAAAAATCCTATCCGATAAGGACGAAAATATAAAAAAAACTGATTGGGGAGCACCATCGCCATCTTGCCTGTCGCCTAAGCAAAAGTGGTAAAAAACGATAATATATCCACTCAGATCCAGAATACGGGTTCCCTGCTTCGATTCAGATTCATTTCATTTCATTTCATTTCATTTATTAAATTCGTCTAATGCAGACTATACACATACAATAAAAATTAATTATTCTTATACAGAATTCGTTTAAGTGATGCTGTAGATAAATGAAAATCAAACTTATAATAAGCTTCGTTAAAGCATCTACTTATTGCAGTGACTGCTTCATTGCAACCATAATTGGTCCGATGTTGAGGGATCGACAAAAAGTTAACACGCCTGACACGTTTGTTATTAGTGTTAAAATTAAGTTGGCTTAATAAGTAGTTTGAGTCAACGGTGCCATCCAAAATTTTCGCGGCAAATAAGATTTTGGAATTTTGACGTCGAGAGTCCAAGGTATCCATTCGTAAAAGATTTAAGCGGTCTTGATAGGTAGATGTAAAGGGTCATACCACGGAAGACCGCAGAGGCAGAAACGTAAGAACCTCTTTTGAATTGACTCAATTTGGTCTATGTAGACTTTTTGATATGGTGACCATACAATACTTGCATATTCGACAATAGGTCTTACTAAGCTACAAAAGAGGGTCTTAGTTAGAAAAATGTCGTTGAATTCCTTCGAACGTCTTCTGACAAAACCTAAGGCATTGCTAGCTTTCACAACGATTGAATCGATGTGATCGTCAAATGTGAAGGATTGATTCAGCAATACTCCTAAATCGAGTACTTTCGCTGATCTATTTAAAGATGTACTCAAAAGTGAGTATTCATAGATTAAAGGATTATTTTTGCGTGTGTAAGATATAATCGTACACTTGTCAGGATTAATTAGGAGATTGTTATCGGAACACCATTTGGCAAATCTGTTTAGATCCTGCTGCAAATCATTGCAATCGTTAAGGTTTCGCACAACTTTGAAAATTTTAGCGTCATCGGCATAGAGAAGAACAGAAGATGACTGTAGAATGGAACCTACGTCATTAATAAATAAGGCGAACAGTAAAGGGCCTAGATGACTACCTTGTGGAACACCAGACGTGGTTTTAATTTCAGATGACAAGGCACCGCGAAAGGATACACGTTGAATTCGATTCGTCAAGTAAGAGTCAACCCAATTTAAAAACAAGTAAGGGAATTGAAAGGAATGAAGCTTAGCTAAAAGTATAGAGTGATCAAGCTTATCAAAGGCTTTCGTCAAGTCTGTGTAGGCGCAGTCAGTTTGGAGCCCAGCTTCAATTGAGTTGGTTATTTGGTGAGAAAATTCAAGCAGGTTGGTTGTGGTTGAACGACCTTTCATGAAACCATGCTGATACGGAGCCATAATTGATTTGCAATGAAAGGCTACAACATTCGTGACTATGGCTTCAAAAAGTTTTGCGACACAGGGAAGTTTTGCAATAGGTCTATAGTTGCAAGCGTCATTACGACTCCCTTTCTTGAATATAGGAGTGACGGTGGAGTATTTCCACAAATGAGGAAAGATGCCTGTTTTTAAGGATGTATTGAAAATATAAGACAGCACAGGTAGTAGTGACGACACACAATATTTCAAGACCAAATTAGGTATGCCATCTGGGCTAGGTGTTATATTATTGTCAAGTTTATTAACAAATGTGATAATAGTGTCCTCGTCAATTTTTAAATCCTTCATCTCCAAAGAAGAAACTGTTGAGTTCGTCAAGTAGGGTGAAAAGTGTCTGGAGTTAGGAAAGTCCGTACGATAGGCTTTACGGAAAACGGAAGCAAATAAATTACTAATATCAAAAGGATCATCAAAATAAGAGTCGTCAGATTTAAATGTGAGTGGATACCCATCGTTATAAGTCTTAGAATTAACAAAATTCCAAAATCTCTTAGGTTGAGCTTGAAAATTATTTCTAAGCTGTTGCGTATGTCTATGATATGCAAATGCAACTTCATTATGATGCAGATCTCGTAATGTGGAAAAACGTTGATAGTCAGGATCTGAGCGAGTCAGGCGAAACTTTTTCCAGGCTTTGTTTTTGGAATTTTTTAAATGGCAAAGCTGTGGAGACATCCAAGGAAAACGAACCTTGCTTTTAGTGAAGGTAGTTGGCACGCACCGTAAAAAACAGCTAAACAACAAAAATCAGGTCCAGCATTTTTCCATTTGCGTTCCGGATGCAATTGGCTTGAAACAAACCAAGTGATATAAATTCGTTTGCAATGTTGATGTCGTGTTGTCCGCCAATAGAAGTAGAGCTCGGAACTTCGAAAGTGCCGTCCGCTGAAGGGCACCAGTTTATTCTAGGTAGGTTGAAATCACCCATTAAGACGACGTCGTCGTTATTGTCCGCAAGATCGCATATGAGCTGCATAATATGTATAAGCGAAGCATAAACATCATACGAAGAATTTGGTGGCGTGTAGTTGACACCGAAAAATATTTTCTTTGACGTCAGTTCGACTTGGGCACAAATAAATTCATTATTTGTATGCAGTATTTCGATTAGAGATACTTTGAATTTTTTGTGAAACGCCAGAAGAACACCACCTCCGACAGGAGCGTCAGTAAGATCTCCATGTCTATCCCGGCGGAAAATAGTATACTCCGAATTAAAAATTTCAGCATTGTGAATATTTGCACAAAGCCACGTTTCGGTGATCGCAATGACATCAAAAGCTTCAGAGTTTGACAGCTCATAGAACTTATTAAGTTTAGATCGCATTCCACTTACGTTGGTGTAGAGTGCTGAGATGAGTTCGTCCCGTTTTTTGTTGCAGCACTTGATTTACTTATTCGTTTGTTGATGAATTCATGCACAACAGAGTTCGGCGGCCAGAAATGGCTATTTGCAATGGAATCAAAGCAACAATCTGGTGCTATAATTTTAAATGATGATACACGATGCCGATTCCCTATCTTAATAACTGATACACAGTCCTTAGGGATGAAGGATTTTGTATGCTCAAGGATTCCCTCAACATTTTTCTTCACGTCATCTGCGGTGGTATCAGGAGCAAGCCTAGATACAAATATAGCTCTGGGTTGTGTGACACCTCTGAGGGTGCAGTTGAAAATATTCAAATCATTTGATACTATATGAGGATCTAATACGATGTTGGCATCTACTGCTTTTGAGCTAGTTTTCGTAGCTACATTAGATGCGGAGACTGGAGATTTCGAAGTCGCATTAGCAGATGATTTTGAACATTTGACGTTATTTTTTGAATTCGCTTTCCGCTCACTCATTGCTGCATCTGCTGCTCAGAATCTTCGGAGAAGATTCTGATGGCTTCAAGGTTCTTCAAACATGACGTTTCTACAAAATATTGCTTAAGTTGCTTAAGTTTGCGATCGTATTGAAAGTTCGTATTCTTGTTGAAAACTTCCGATCATATTGAAAGTTGGTGATAGTTTCTCTTTATGCCAACCGATGAAGTAGTACAACTTTCAAGGGCCCAGAATAGCATTACGAAGATATATATAGAGCTGTGAAAGTGACCATAAGTTTGCATAAGAGTGATAAGGCAAAATGTTCTGGGTCAAGAGGTTGTGAGACCACTTTAGTGAGCTTGAAATAAAAAGCTTCTACAATACAACATTCAAGCAAAGGATCCATCATTTCCTCAAGAGCTGCATGCGCTCCAGATCCGGATATGGATAAAGCTGTGCCAATAGGCTCAGTATTGGGACTTCTTTTAAGTTAAAAAGCTATGTAGACTTCCTCCAATGTGAAACAGACGAAAAGGTTGAGAAAGCCTGTGAGTTTGAGGATGACTTTAACTGAACTAATATTGGTAATGGTGTAGCTAGTTCAAATTAATCTTAATTATTCCCGGGTAGCAACAGGTCCTCTAAACTTTCACTTTTGTTTGGTTGAAAAAAATCTCGTTTTGATTCAAGAACCATGGATTGTAGATGAAAGGGTTTGTGATCTGTAAACTAAAGGATATAAACTGATCACACCCAAAGTCACGACAAACTATGAGTTTGTGGTCTTGCTTAAAATATTGCTAACATACTGATTCTTCAATATTTGTATGACAATGTTAACATGGTTGTTACTGGACAAATCATTCAGAGCAAAATCTGTTTTTTCCATCAACATGGCATACGGTCATGTTATCAAGCCATCTTGCGATATTGTGAAGAATTTTTTTCGATATTGTCATAAGACTTTGCTTACTTCTTCTTCTAGAATCTGACATTTATACTCACCGTGAAATGCAGGATAGCTCCAACACTAATGGCCGCAGTGAGGCAATTTACGAAGTTATTTTTCCCTATGATCTGCCCATTGCCAATGCCTCTAATGAACCGATCTTCCTCAAATCTAATTGGAAGTAGATCTCGACATTACTTGAACCCCTAGGCGGTGCACACATTTACTTACTTGATAAGGAGCTTTCGTTTCTTTATGACAGGTACAGAACATTTAATGTAAGCGACCGTAGTTAAATGGAGCCAATAGCCTTTAAGGAATGGAGAAAAATGGACTGAATGAAATTCCTGCCCTTCCCTCTATTTTCACTGGAATTATCTGCATGGAGCATTAACTGCGACTAGGATTTGGTGTTTGACCCCGTTGACAGTGCTTTCAACTACGCAGCCAGAGTAGTGGGTAGCGCATTCAAAGTAAAAGAGAAACCAAAGCCCTAATCATGAAATGTGGATGCCATCACTCTACAAAGAGAGCACAAAAAAGAGTTTAACTTTTCAGAAAGATATAATAGCTGTATATCGCACGCAATGGGTGTTTAGATCTCTCCGTGACAAGAAGGAGGTATCATTGTGTTGTGTACACTTGACACTTGACGTTTCGACACTGGTTGAAATGTCAAATATCACATAGATGGCGACTAGAGCGCCCTAATTGCACGCGGTGGTAAATACCTGGAACTAGGTAATTATTTTTGATTCGCGCAGATTTTTTTGAAAAGCTTAACTGTAATACTATTGCTATAAAAGCTCAGGATTGAAATCAATAAAGAACATTCTTTGCTGGTAAGCCAAAACCATAGCGGCGACCAGGTGTACAAAAAAAAGAATTTGTTTTATTCTTTGTACAAAAGAAAAGGACTAATATAGACTAGCTAAGCGGCGACAGGCTCGCCAAGGCAAAGTCTTTAGTCTCTCTTTGCTTAAAAGCGGCGACAGGCTCGCCAAGGCAAAGTTTTTAATTTGCTTTTGCGTAAGCGGCGACAGGCTCGCCAAAGCAAAAGTAAATAGCGACCTAAAATTGTTTGCTGGCTCGAGGAGCAAAAATTGTAACTAAATACCAGTGTCCACGAATTCAGCCACATATTATATATAGTCATGGCGACCGTGCCAACGGCGGACCAAGGAAATTTAGAGTCCAACCTTCCCAAAGAAGGAGGACCTCAACCACGGGAGGACCCGCGGATCATCCAAGCGCGGAAGGACGAACTAAAACGTACGGAAATACCATATCAGGACACCCGAAGAAAGACCAAAAAACGCGGAGGAAGGATAGTGTATTTGAGGAGGCTCCGAGCGGCACTCAGGAGGGCAGCAACCGATGAAGAAAATCCACCACCCTGGGAACGACAAGGAGAGTTGTTCCAACAGATAGAAGACATAACAAACGAATTGGAAAAAAACAAATATAAACAAACATAAATGTAAAAACAAAAATTTACATACATAAGTAGAATGAATAATGAATGAATAAGTAGAATGAATAATGAATTGAATAAAATAAATTGTTGTAAACTATTGTTAAAAAAAAAAAAATAATAATAAATGAAAACTAAACAAAAAAACAATATATTTTTATTAGAATACAAAAAAAAAAATTTTTTTTTGAAACAAAAACCTATGGTCCATGGTATGAAAATTATTTTTTTTAAATGGAAGAGCAGATAAATGCCATTTCGAAAATTATAATAAATTTAAAAAAAACTCCGGGAAGGGTATACAAAAGCGATACCATAATAGAAAAATTAAGTGATATCGAAGATTTGAAGAAAAGAGTACTAGATACAGAAGATAGTTCAGAATTGCGAAAAACATTCTTAGATAAATATATTGTAGCGAAAGAGTTGTTAGAGGAAAAATTAGAGCAAGCAGTAGAAAATAAAATGGGAACTTTCAATATAGAAATAGCTTTAAAATCAATACCAACTTTCAATGGAAACCCAAAAGAGGTAGATGCATTTTTAACCATAGTTGGGTTACTAAATGAAAGTCTGAATGAAGAAGGAAAATTGAATTTATTGAATTTCGTTAAAAATGTAAAGTTAGGAGCAAGCGTGAAGGTACAACTAAGTACATTAGAAATCAACAATTATTCAGCGCTAGAAAAACACTTGAAAAATAGGTACAAAAGTAGGAAAACCTTGCAGCAAATTCACACGCAATTAACTCAATTACAACAACGCGGAACTGTAGAAAAATATGGAGAAAAATTGTCTGAGCTCATTAGTGAATTGAGCGATATCCAAATAAATAGCCTAGGACAAAATACAACTGCACAAGAAAAGGCGGTGATAGTAAAGTCTAATGATTCTTACGCGCTTACAATTTTCAAAAATGGATTAAATGAAACCCTTAAGCCTACTATTTTTGCTGCGCAACCTAAGACATTTATAGAAGCGATACAGATCGCAACTGAATTTGAAACAAGTAATAGAACACCGGAAAATATAATGTATATTAATAGAAGAGCGAATTATAATCAACAATATAACCATAACAGCAGAAACACTTTTAATAATAATAACACGTCTCATGGCTATAACAATAATAGAAATTACGGCACCAACCAGAATAGAAATTATAGAGACAATTACAATTCAAGATCAAGTGAAATGAACAATTCGAATAGTTACAGAAATAACAGAAATACTTATAATAATAGAAATAACGAGTGGAATCAAAATAATACTAATAGAAATAATAACTATAGAAATAACAATAATAATAGAAACAATCACAGCTCAAGGGGTAATGAAGTAAATCGAAATCACAGAAACTATGATAACAACAGAACTAATAACAGAAATTTCAATGATAGGAGACAACGTATAAATATAGTCCAGGGAAACGCGACGAGCCCGGAGGCCAGCGACAACGAACAATAAAAGTTGACCCCGGGACCAAGACAGAAAAAATATTATTACTTAACAGACAGCTCGAGAATTACGTCTCAATTTACTGCAAGGATAATAGAAAATATTTAAAATTATTGGTTGACACTGGAGCAGATGTGTCACTATGTAAAGCAAGTGCGATTCCGGATGATCAAATCATAAATGAAGACAAAAGATGTAAATTTTCCGGAATAACTGATGAACAAATACAGTCGATTGGAACGACTAATTTAAATTTGAGTATTGATGAAAATAACATCAATTTTCCATTTCAAATAGTGGAATCTGATTTTCCTATTCTTACGGACGGAATATTAGGAAGGGATTTTCTTACCCAAAAATTAGCAAGAATAAACTACGAAACATACACAATAACAATAAATATAAATTATGAAGACCATACTATACCTATCGCTACAAGAAAACATAGAGTTACAGTACCACCAAGGTGTGAATACGTATGTCCCATCGACATTAACATAGAGGAAGATAGTGTAACCACTAACAAAGAGATTAAACCAGGAGTCTATATAGCCAGTTCAATAATCCCAGTAAAAGGCATAAAACACATTAAGATATTAAACACAAATGAAGAAGAGGTAATACTCGAAAACTTTAAAATTGAAACCTAACCATTAAGAAACTTCAAAACTTATGAAACAAGTAAATCAGTAGCCCGAAACATCAGAGACGAACAAAGATTTAAAGACATATTAAAACATTTTAAAATAAATCATCTGAATGCGAAAGACCAGAAGTCTCTACTAGAAATTCTTAAAACATACCAGCATATATTCCACTTAGAAGGTGAACCTTTATCCACAAACAACTTTTACACTCAAAAAATACAGGTTACAGATACCACACCGACATACATAAAGAATTACAGGTTACCTCATACACATATTAACGAAATAAACAAACAAGTACAGGAATTGTTAGACAGCAATGTCATCGAGAACTCAACCAGCCCCTACAACTCACCACTACTTCTAACACCTAAGAAGAGTGAACTAGGCGCAAATAAATGGAGACTAGTGGTTGATTTTAGAGCACTAAATAAGAAAATAGTCAACGATAAATTCCCTCTAACAAGGCTAGAAGATGTTCTAGATAGTCTGGGGAGAGCTAAATATTTCTCTACTTTAGACATGACAAGTTAATTCCATCAAATAGAGCTTACGAAAGAGTCACGACCATTGACAGCCTTCTCAACGAACAAAGGGCACTATCAATTTAAACGACTACCATTCGGTTTGACAATTTCTTCAAACAGCTTTCAACGCATGCTAACCATAGCTTTAAGTGGACTGGACTCAGCAGCTTTTCTATATGTAGATGATATAATTGTTTTCGGCTGCAGTTTAGCACACCATAATGCAAATTTAGTACGAGTACTTGAAAGATTGAAAAAATACAATCTTAAGTTGAACCCTAAAAAATGCAATTTCCTGAGAAGCGAAGTGGTTTACTTGGGACATCTGATAACTAAGGATGGAGTTCGCACTGACCCCGGAAAACTAGATACAATCAAAAAGTACCCAGTACAAACAAATCCAGATGAAGTCAGAAGATTCGTCGCATTCGCCAATTATTACCGACGATTCATCCCCGACTTTGCTAAAATAACGAAATGTCTAAACGATCTACTAAAAAAGAAAGTTGAATTTAAGTGGACACAGCAATGCCAAACAACATTCAAATTACTTAAAAGCAAACTAATGAATGCACCAATTCTACAATACCCGGACTTTAGCAAACCATTCATAGTCACAACGGATGCATCAGACTATGCATTAGGCGCAGTACTGTCACAAGGTGACATAGGACAGGACTTACCCATAACTTACGCGAGTAGAACTCTCGTCAAACATGAAGTAAACAAATCTACAATAGAAAAAGAATTACTGGCGATTCATTGGGCAATAAACTTCTTCAAACCATATCTTTTTGGAAATAAGTTTACGGTGGTCACTGACCATAGACCACTGATATCGTTATTCACACACAAAAACCCATCATCAAAAATGACACGCATAAGAGTCGATTTATGTGATTATGACTTCGACATAATATACCGAAAAGGAAAAATGAATGTCAATGCGGATGCACTATCACGCATCAAGTTAAGCTCAGATACATTAAAAGAAATGATCCCGAAACAAGACCATAACGTTAAGAACAAAAATATATTAGCAGTCACAAGAAACATGACCAGAGAGAAGTACAACACACCAACGATAGAAGCACATGAACCAAACCAAAACACAAAGTTAAATGAAACGTATATATGGAACAGCGAATTGATGGCTGACATAAAAAATTTAATAAACCTAAAATTTGAAACGGGGAAAAATACAAAGATAAACATTGAAAATAACCAAGTTAAAATTGAATGCAGTGATAATCCATCGGAATTAGTTTCGTTACTGGAGAAGCTGACGTCAATAGTGACAAGGAGAAATATAACAATGATATACTTAAAAGAAACTGATGAAATATTTACCATAATAGGGAAAAACGAATTCAAAGACATATTCAATAAATTACAACAGTGTACTCAATCAAAAGGCAAAAAAACTCTAAAAATTATAATATACAAACCCCCCAAAAGAATAACAGATAAAATAATACAATTTAAATTGATAAATGATTACCATACAACACCCATAGGAGGACATTTAGGTGTGAGAAAAACGATATTAAAACTCAAACAGAAATACATATGGAAAAATATGAACAAAATGATAAAAACCTTTATTAACAATTGTGAAACTTGTGCTAAAAATAAACAGACAAAACATATAAAAGAAAACCAAATTATAACAGACACACCTGCTAACACATTCGAAACAATCGTCATAGACACAGTAGGGCCACTTAGGTTGAGCAACAATTTTAGATATATACTAACAATGCAGTGCGAATTGTCAAAATATGTTATTGCCTACCCAATAGAATCAAAAGACGCTAAAACTATCGCGAAAACAATGGTTGAACAATTAATATTAAAACACGGCCTTTTCAAAAAACTGAAGTCAGATAATGGAACTGAATTCACCAATGAGCTAATGGCAAACATTTGTAGTATGTTAAAAATAGAACAAGTATTCTCGACACCCTATCACCATGAAACACTCGGGACAGTGGAACGTAATCACAGAGTATTAAACGAATATTTATTGAACTTTACCAATGATTACGAATGGGATAAATGGGTACCTTACTATACTTTTGCATACAACACTAGCCCCCATGTAGATACACAATATTCTCCATACGAACTAGTATATGGCAGATTACCTCATCTACCTAAAGACATAATAGAAAAAGATGAACCAATAAACAATATAGATAATTATGCTAATGAACTAAAACTCAGGTTAAAAAATAGTATCAGTCTAGCACGAAAAATAATTGATAGAGTAAAACACGAAAGAAAACTTAAATTAGACAATTTTGCAAAACCATCAAACTTGAAAGTAGGAGATTTAGTACTAGTACGAAATATGAATAGAAAGAAATTACAAAACACATACCACGGACCATACGAAATTAAAATCAGAGATGGCGTAAATTCAGATATCTTAATAAACAACAAATGTAAAAGATATCACAATAATTTGTTAAAATTATACAAGCCACAGACAAGAATCATAATGTAATAAACTATAAACTTACAAATAGATATTTCCGCAAACAACAAAAAAAAAATAGAGTCAAACAATATGTACACTATAAGTTAAAATTAAACTAAAGAAAACATCAAGAAAAAAAACATATATATATGAAATCATGAATTAAATAGAACTGAGTCAGAAGAAAATTAAGAATAGCATCAAGTTATATGAAATTGTAATGTATATAAAATTTCGATTAACGAAAAATGAATTGAATAGAATTAAGTCAGAACAAAATTAATAAAAACCTCAAAATTATATGAAATTGTAATGTGCGAATCAAAAAATTAAAATTCAAAAAATTTTCTTTTTACACAAAAGAAAATTTTTTTTCCCAAAGAGAGAGGGTGTTGTGTACACTTGACACTTGACGTTTCGACACTGGTCGAAATGTCAAATATCACATAGATGGCGACTAGAGCGCCCTAATTGCACGCGGTGGTAAATACCTGGAACTAGGTAATTATTTTTGATTCGCGCAGATTTTTTTGAAAAGATAACTGTAATACTATTGCTATAAAAGCTCAGGATTGAAATCAATAAAGAACATTCTTTGCTGGTAAGCCAAAACCATAGCGGCGACCAGGTGTACAAAAAAAAGAATTTGTTTTATTCTTTGTACAAAAGAAAAGGACTAATATAGACTAGCTAAGCGGCGACAGGCTCGCCAAGGCAAAGTCTTTAGTCTCTCTTTGCTTAAAAGCGGCGACAGGCTCGCCAAGGCAAAGTTTTTAATTTGCTTTTGCGTAAGCGGCGACAGGCTCGCCAAAGCAAAAGTAAATAGCGACCTAAAATTGTTTGCTGGCTCGAGGAGCAAAAATTGTAACTAAATACCAGTGTCCACGAATTCAGCCACATATTACAATTGAGTCTAACTGACTTCAGAAGGTTTTAAGCTCAGAGCTGAAGGCATTAGCCCTAGAATGGTACGGTAAATTTTTGGATGATTTTAGGTACATGTTTTTACTAAAAAGAAGGCAACAATAGTATTATGTACATTTTTTATTTGATCATTAAACATAAAAAACATTATATAGCTTCTAGCTTCATGGCAGTCAGAGTGGCCAACTGGCTGATGCGCGATGAAATATGTACCGCATGTGAGTAAAAATTACTCATCGGTACCATTCCAGGGTTAAGAGTGCATACAAGGCCCTGATGGTCTCGCACTAATTTGAATATGGACTCTTTAACTGATCTTATGGACTAACACTGTCAGGAGAATCATAGTTCCCTAAAAGACGTTTTTCATCAAGCAGAACAGCTCATTAGCTCATCTCTTGGAATCACGAACATGCTACTTCAAGCCGTTCGAATCTCCAGGCTCTGATAGCGTTCTTCCAGCTAGCATTCGGCAGTCTATAGAAGTAACGCTACCGTTACTGAAATATATATATTCTATTGAAACTGCTTTTTGCGCCCGCATTGAGCAAATCGAAAAACTTTTCTTTCTTATAAAGTATACGCTTCCAACAACATGAAGCCTGATGCGATTGTGGAATCATTTACGCTGATGAAATGCGGCTTGAATTTGGATCCCAATTAAATAGATCTAGTACCAATCACATAAAAAAGTACAAAGTTCCTCGGTTATAATTGCTAAAATTTGAAATGAGCAAGTCTAAGGACTGATTCTCGACTCAAAGTTGACCGAAAAAGTTTTAAAGGCTTTTTTGTACTTAACTGCTGCAAATGATTCATAAAAGCGATTTATGGTTTACAGCCTTACATTATTGCATGTCTTTATTCCACTGATGTTGGTTAATGTTTTGGTGGCATGCTTTCAACAAACTGTTTCTTGAAAACTTGCGGAAACTAGCTACATTGTTAGGATTGTTATTGAGCTCTCCTTACCAGTGGCGTCTCGTCAGGGTGGGCCAGGCGGGCCGGGCCCACCCTGACGAGCCGCCACTGCTCCTTACCACTTCTTCCAAGGCACATTTTGTGCTCCTTTCTATCAATCTATCAATCTATAAAGCCAATCTTGCTGCTGCGAGACTTCATTTTACATTTAGAAGACAGTTCGACCATGCTAGAATTTTATTCGAAGGAGTTCACGCTCCAGCAGACGTAGACTAAATACAGTTAGTATCACAAGAGCATGTGCGCGGAAAAGGAAAAACAAATGAATACAACCAATCGGTTTTTATTACTAATTTAATTTAAAAAGGCTATTGTGCGTTACACTAATAAAATGGCCAATCATCGCCGTTTTGTAGTAAAGCTTGACTTCATTTGGGTATACTTTCGACCAGATTTTCAGCCAGTTTTGCTGGTATACTTTTTCAGATAAACTGGACATGATAGCATAGCTACTTTAAATTTACTACAAGTTATTGACGAAGCTTTAGCTTCGTGGCAGCCTTGACTTTTTCGATTGGGATCAGGTTTGTGACATCCGCCGCCGAACTTTAAATTAAAACCACTTTTATTACTTTATCAGCACATTTATTCCACCTATCACTTGACACGTTCATTGCGGAAGTGTCTTACTTACTTAAGTTGCTCGAGAGTGCCCACTCATACAATTCAGTGCTGCCACTACTGTCACACCCTCCGCCTCTACTTGAATACATATTTCAAAATCATTTAATTCAAAACTTAACTAATCTATTCTATGTTATTGCTATTATCATTGGATTGCGTAGCTCCAGTATTTATCGTACACGTTTAATTCCCTCGATGTGTCGTTTTATTACATCACCATTCTCAAGTTTGCACAAATAAATTCTTTTTCCAAGAACTTTAGCTATTTCAGCTCGAATCCAAGTCAAACCTTTTCCTCGGAAAACATTTACTAAAACATTATCCCCAACAACAAATTTTTCCTTCCTTCTCCCCCCCCATAGTATTTTTTTTTGTCTATCTTTACTTTTATTAATATACAGTTCGACTTCTTTATTTTGTTCTTGACCTGATGTGATTCTAGGGTGTAGATTATCAAATCGCGTTTTAAGTTTTCTGTTAAAAATTAATTTACAAGGAGCCATACTTGTCGACAATTGTTGAGTAGTCCTATAACCTAACAAAAAATTTTGAAGAGTGACTTCCAGTTCATAATCAGTTTTTGGTTTGTTTTGCAATGTTTTTAATAGAGCTGTTTTCACCGTACGAACAGCATTTTCGGCTTGCCCATTACTCTTTGGATAATACGTGGGAATAGTTTGATGAGTTATTCCATTCGATTTCAAAAAGGTTTTCATTGTCTCTGAAGTAAAAATCGTCGCATTGTCGGAGACAATCATATCACATATTCCAAATCTGGCAAAGGTATCTCTTATTTATCTTCTATGGTATTTAGAACTGCAGCTATACTGTGCTTGCTAGCATCCGTTGTTAATATTAATGGTGCTCTAATATCATAATGTGCTAAAATTATGTCTTCTGCTATTCTTTCTTTTACTGCCTTAAATGCCTTTTTACAAGCATCCGTGAACGTAAATTCCCGATTTTCTTTTAAGCATTCATAAATTGGACACATAATGCCAGCTATATTATCTATGAATTTGGAATAATAATTAACCACAACACAAAAAGCTCTAGTTTCTTCTACATTTCTTGGCTCTCTACAGTTAAGAAATGTTGGAATTCTACTTTTGTTTTTAGATAAGCCTCTCGCTGAGATCGTATGACCTAAATACTCAATTGAATGTGTCAAAAATTTGCATTTATCTCTATTAAGCTTTAATCCTGCTTTCCGAAACGCATTAAATACAGCTTTTAATCGTGTAAGTTGTGTCGTTGTTCTTCATTACCTCCTGATATTAATAAATCGTCTACATACGCTACCACTCCTTCTATACCTGAAATAGCTTTTTCCATTTCATTTTGAAATTTCCCTGTTGCCGACTTAATACCATACGGCATTCTTTTCATTTTGAAAATACCTAAGTGTGTGCTCAAAGCGCACAGCAGTTGTGACTTTTCGTCCAATTCTAATTGCATGAAGGCTTGCCGTACATCCAATTTTGCAAACACTTTACCTCCAGACAGAGATGAAAAAATATCGTCAATTTTTGGCAAGGGATGGTTGAAGTCTTTTAGTATTGGGTTCACTGTCATTCTATAGTCTCCACATAGTCTCACTCCAGTATTTTATTTGCACTACTACTAATGGTGTTCCCCAATCACTATTATCTATTTTTTTCTATTAAACCCTGCTCACACCACCTTGTTAGCTCTTTTTCTACATCTATTTTCTTGGAATATGGAATAGGCCTAGCTTTTAAGAACTTTGCTTGTTTGTTAAACTCGTCTTTTACCTCTAAAGAAATCTTCGCATATTTATATCTACCTAAGCTCTCATCGAAAACATCGTTATATTCTCGTAGCAATTCTTCCAATTTACTCTCGTAACTGTGAGCAATTTCGTTTATCATTTTAAATCTCATATAAAATTTTTGCAAAAAATCACGACCCAATACATTACAGTTTGCATTTTTGATTACGTAAATTTTCAATAAGTTTGACTTGCCTTCGAACTCGACTTGTGCTGTAAACAATCCTATTATGTTTAAACGCTCACCTGAGAATGTTGTGATGGATGTGTTTACTTGCTCTAAAATCTGGTTCGCGTATTTTTTTATATACTCAGTTTCAGAAATAACTGACACTGCAGCACCGCTATCCAATTCAAATTTGCAATTTTTCTTGTTGATCTGAGCTGTAATTATAATTGGATTGTTACAATCTTCTACTTTTAAATTTGAAATGAAAAATTTATTGTTATGACTTATGCTATGTGGGTTATCCGTCCTGCTACGAGTGCTAATTGCTGATTGTTGATTTGCATTAATCCGGTTGATTGTGTTGACATTTTTCCGTACTGTAGAGCACATATTTTGAAGGTGTCCTTTGGTGGAGCATTTAGAACAAGTATATTCCTTATACCGACACTTCCGTGAGAAGTGGCCTATTTTACCACAACGCCAGCAAGGCTTGAGATTGTTGCGTTTTTGGTTATGGTTGACATTTGGCTGTACTTTGACATCGTTGTTTTGTTTAGATATCTTATTCACATCTAAATTGTGATTATTCTCCACTGTTGATTTTAGCTCCAACGTTTGGGCTTTGTTCATAGCTTGATCTAAAGTTGCATCTGCAGGTAATTCAGCCAAAGTGCCGAAAATCTTGCCAGTGGTCCCCGTAATGAACTTGTATTTAATCAGAATCGATACCTCATTTCCTAAATTACAGTCTGCTGCAAGCTGCATTACTCGTGCATACCATGCTGATATGGATTCATCAATGTTTTTTGTGGAGTCGAAAAATTGTTTTCTCTCTTGCCACACATTACGGATCGGACCGTACTGCTTGTCGAGCAGAGCACACAACTGATGAAATGTTTTGCTGTCCGGTTTTTCTGGTATGCAAAGATCTCGAAGCAATTTGTATGCTCGAGGTGATAGAATTGTAATCAAAACACTTACTTGTTCATCAGGCTGTACGTCAATAATTCGGAACAAATGTGTCATTTTTTCTTTGAATATCGTCCAGTCGTCATGTGGTGGATCAAATTGTTTAGTATTTAGTACGAAATTCGAAAGCGCCACGCTGCTTTCTTTATTGCGCCATGCAATTTATCCTTCGCGAAAGCTCTGGTTCTTATCTTTCTTTCCCATAATGTACGCGTTGATTCAATTTTGCTCGTCGCCAATGTGACATCCGCCGCCGAACTTTAAATTAAAACCACTTTTATTACTTTATCAGCACATTTATTCCACCTATCACTTGACACGTTCATTGCGGAAGTGTCTTACTTACTTAAGTTGCTCGAGAGTGCCCTCTCATACAATTCAGTGCTGCCACTGCTGTCACACGGAACATTGACTGTGGATTGACTGCACGGAACATTGACAGTGCTGCCACTGCTGTCACACGGAACATTGTCGGAACATTGACGAATAAATAATTGGAACTCTTACGGATGTTTTTTATTTTTCCTGTGTAACGAGCGTAATCAACAGATAAATCTGCATTTATCCTTCTTCTTTTTGACAAGGTTTTCAATTATTTTCAAGTCGAATCCATTTTTTCTCGTGGTATTTTTGGTGCATTTAACTTCAAGCTCAAACTTTCCTGATCCATGGGCACTGTTAATAGCCGGTGAATCATCGAACTAAAGGCCGCCATTTTTTGGGAATGGCAATGATCAAACGTGGATGGTGTTGTTCTCTGGGTGTGTGAGCTTCCGGTAGATGTTAAATGTGAGAAGACCTTCATTTCTTATGATCATCAAATCCATTGAAAATGGGACCTTCATTTCTTATGATCATCAAATCCATTGAAAATGGGATATCCTTATGTGCTTGGTTCAACTTCTCCAAGGTTTCTGTAAAGCATATTTTTTTGCGATAGCTAGAATATCGTCTACATATTTAAACCAAACACGAGGAAGCGAACCTTCTTCATGCAGTTTCTTTTCCAGCCTGTCCATAATAACTCGCTCACTATTGGGGATAAAGATTTTCCCATGGCGACATCTTTAAACCCTTCAAAATACTTTCCTCTGAAAGTAAAGTAGCTTTCGGTCATGCAAATCGAGGCAAGTTTCAAATAGTCTTTAACCCTCTTTCCCCCTTCTGGTGAGCAATTTTTCGCGTATAGTCAGTCTTCAAAGAACGCAAGTGCTTGTTTTACCGGCACAGTCGGGAACAGAGCCTTGACATCAAGTGATACAGCTAACTCATCTGTCTCTATTGTTGCCATTCTTCCAAGCCGGTGTATTATTTCGTCTCGATGTTTAACTGTTCTATTACACAGCAAAAAATCCACATGGCGCCCAGAGCCATGTAACATAGCGCATTATTTATGGTCCCACACGCTATGTATGTTACATAGTACCCTGAGCCATGCAGTATAGCTCCCAGCGCCATAATTACATGGCACATAAATTATGGCCCCACATGCTATATTACATAGTACTATGAGCTATGTAATATGGCTTCAGTTGTTACTGTTAATTATAACTCGCGGCCATACTGTGAGAGGGGATGCATAAATGTCAGCAAGTGGCGTTTGAGTATATCCATACATGACATTGTATGTCAATGATTTCATGAAATCGTATTGATATTCACTATGATTTTGCTACCTGCTATTGATTTTGAACGTAATAACAATTGTCCGAATGATAGATTTAACTGACAAATTCAACTTTACAAGCGGATTCAGAGTCGTTTAATATATTTGACTAAAGTCCCCCACGCCATGTAATATAGTCCCCCAAGCCATGTAATATAGTCCTCCACGCCATGTAATATAGTCCCCCACGCCATGTTATATAGTCCTCCATACCATGTAATATAGTCCTCTACGCCATGTAATATTGTCCTCCACGCCATGTAATATAGGCCTACACGCCATGTACTATATTCCTCCACGCCAAGCACTATAGTCCTCCACGCCATGTACTACTATAGTACATGGCCATGTACTACTATAGTTCATAGCGTGGAGGACTATAGTACATGGCGTGGAGGGCTATAAGCATAGCGTCTGCTCCTATGTACTTTTCGCCATGTACTATGGCATGTGGCGCTATATTTTATCACAACCCCCAAATCGACTATATACAAGGCGCCAGAAGTCCATAAATTATGGCATCTGGCACCATGTGTTTTTTCAGTGCACTAACCTTCCCTAAGGTCCTACATTCGTCTACAATCCATTCTCCTTATTGGAGCGTTTGTAGTGGTGGCAATTTCCCATAGCTCACTTCATTCTTTATGTATCTTCGGAAGGCACCTAATTCTTGGTAATGCCGGGTTTGAGATTCGTAGCTTGTTGACCTCCCCAATAGTCCCTTTGCCCCTTTTTACCCTCTTTCAAGATTCTTTCCACTCGTTTGATAGAGTCTGGTAAAGGATCTTTCCTTAGTTCACGGTTATCCCGATTGTTTAACTTTTCCATAACTAACTGATCATTTTACCATTATCAGGTAATGATTGTATTTTTTTCATGAGACTCTTTTTTCTCGGCTTATGATTTGCTGACATGTTTTGCTTAATTTGATTCGCGTTTTTACAAAAATGTTAAAGCTGGTTCTTTTAGGTAGTCGAGCAACATTTTTACACTAGTCGGGCAACATTTTATTTTTGTATTTCTGCATCTGTATAGGCTTATTCTCTTTACATCCTCCAAAATTGAAGGAAAACCGTTGAATTCGACTACGCAAAAGTAAAAGTCAGCTCAAGTGGAAATTCTGGTTGAATGCAAATTTCATATCTCTGTGATTTATTAGTTATGCAAAAGTCGTGCGCAATGGTCGTTTATCAGATGGCGAATTTATCTTCGCACACTGCCAATTTAATTTTATGCATGCATATTTATGATATATACGTTCGGCTTTACAGTGCTGTTTACATCACTATGTATTACGATGCATTAGTTGGTGCAAAATGACTTGCTACCGAAGCAATGATACTTATTTATTCCAAGGCTATTTAATCTGATCAGATTATTATGATTGCGCCTATGGAATGAGTTTTTCAAGCGAGTATTCATTCTTTGATTTTCTAATTCATGTTCGATTTGGTCAATGATGCTGTAAAATAAATATTATCAGCTACCAAAAACCAGTAAATTTAAGATAATAGCTTTTCTTCAACGGAACACCTTGAACTAAATAAAAAATCAAAAACATGCTGTTAACTCAACAATATGCTATGAATATAACCCACTCGGAGCAAAACATGAACAAAACCACGCAAACGGTAACTGAAAACTATTAGCACATTTTGCAAATAGTGAATGTCAAAGAAGTTGTTATAAATCTACAGGCATGTAAAAATCTAATATCATTTTCCGATCGTCATATTTAGCCCAGCACTACAGCTATGAAAGAAAATTTATGTTCAAATGAAACAAAAGAATTTTCTAAATAACAAGCTAGCATAACCAAGAGTTTAACATATCTCAGCATGCAATCACCAGTTAAGCTCTAAACTTCATTAGCAAACTTGAATGGATCCGGTTAAGACAATACGGATCCGCAACAGGATTTCATCGTTTCTCTGCAATGCTTAAATTAACCTTAAGTGTTCATAACTATCATAGCTAGTTCATTTCTAAAACGTCCAAGTTTACGATACTGGGCCGTAAGACATGAGGAGAATGGCAAAATCGATAAAGGAAATTGAGGGCCATATTGTCGTGCCTATGCAGACAGAAGAAAGCCTCGATTCCGGAGAATCGCTAGAGCGAACTTCCTCTTAAGTATTATGTTTGTGCGAGAATGCGAACGGATTTGGTGAAAGTTTTCGGGGGAAAGTTTTTCAATTATTTCACTTTCAGGCACATTTATGAAGGAAAATTAATGGCGTCGAAAGATAATTACCGAAGTTTTGTTTGAGTGTTCCGAGGTTTTAGTATGATTTTATCGAGGCAATGCTAACGTCATAGACATGTCGAGAAATGAAGCTTTTCCCAAAGTATTGAAATATATTGGAAGGGTTTTTAAGTCATCAGGTTGTTCTTTCAGAATGTTGGGAGAGAAATAAAAATTATCAATTTATATTATATTTATGATTTTCAGAGATTTAAACGTTTTTTCACGTTAACATTAAATCTGCCAAATAAAGTTGCAGTATAACGTTACCTGCGACTAAAATCGTTAGTTTTATTTTATGGGATCACATCACCTTTAAATTGCAATAATCTTAAACTCCCAGCGATGTCTGAAAAAGAAATTAAATACTTCTTCTGAACAAGAAATAAGATACTTCTTCTTCCGCAAAAAAAATATTGTAAGAAAGTTAGTTTAAAGCATTTCTTTATAGTTTGTGCATCAGAGTCTACAAAAACCTGTCTAATCGCCAAAGCATATTCGAATAAATCTGTTCTATTGAATTACCAGAAATTTTTCTCTTAGATCAAGTTTGACTGGTCCACATGAAAGATCCAGACGAGAACAGATAAAAATTAAATATAGTCGAGACTACGAACAGCTAACTTTTTATATTAATAAAGATCATTTAGTAAAAGTAAGTGCGTTTAAAATGAACATATATACTCAAGAAAATGTTTCCGTTTAGTACATAATTTTTGTAGTGAATAATTTTCTTTTTTCCCTAGTGTAGATGGCGAAAAAAAACTGCTAACCAGATACCCGGGTGACCTATCACAACGGGGTATCTGAGTTTTGACTCACTAAAAAAAAGGATCATCTACAAGCCCACGAAGTTCCGAGTCGGGACCCGCCTAAGCAGTGCTTTAACCCGGTCGAGCCGACTCACCCATCGTTAACCACGGACTTCAGAAACTACCACAGTTCATGGGTCGGTAAGGCAGGCTTCCTCCCACTTTATGCGCAGCACTTTCTCAACATATGTTGAGACTGCGCATCAGTTCTCCTCGTTTCGTACCATTGCATCCACGATCGTCTCAGGCGTTGCCAGGCCAATCGTGGACTCAATGATGTGCCTCCAACTTATGAAGCAGCTGCACATAAAGAATGTGTCCTAAGTATCACCGAGCTCAGTCACATAGTACCGGCAGTACGGTGTGGCCACCTTACCCATTCTGTTCAGGTATTTCCTGAAGTAAGCGTGCCCTGTCAAGAATTGATAAAGGTAAAAGTTTACCTCTCCGTGGCTCCGGTTAAGCCAAGGCTCAATGAGACTAATTAGCTTAGCCATCCAGCGTCCTTTAGTACTTTCGCTCCAACGTTGTTGCCAAAGTTGGGGAGCGCTAGGCCACATGCAGCCAAGTCTACGAGTGACCAATTTGTAGCCATCTCCCTAGGGGTCTGAGTTAATCTCCTCACAAAGAGCCTGCCATTGGGCTGCAGCCCAATCTTTGCCGCAATGTGGGCAGCAGATAGCTCAGCCGCTCCCGGCCTATTCCTGGCTCGCTGCGTTCAGCGCTTGCACGCCAAAGCAATGCGGCGCAGCTCTGCGATTTCATCGTTCCACCAGTACGCATATTGCCTCGTACAAAAGGGTTTACGTTTGGGCATTGAAGCCTCACACGCTCTGTGAATCCACCCTTTGGTTTTTTCAGCAGCGGCTTCTGCTGCTGCATGAGTCACTGGGGTCCCAGATGAAAGAGGCTCCCCTTCCAAGCTCGAAAAGAGCAATGCGGTTATCGCGTGCCTGTAAAGTTTAGCGGCATTCCCGCCTAGCCACTTACAGGGAGAGCAGCGATGTCGTTGTCCGCTCTCAGCGATTTGGAAAGTGATTTAATTATTATCGCTCGCAGTGTAATTCTCCATCACCCTCCAATCGCTGACAACTGCGCCAAATCCGAGCCTTACTTTACCTGTATTTAACACCAATAAACCCAACCTCGATACCATCTCGACTATGTGCCACCCGTGAGTGTTTTCGGTGGGCATGTCCAAACCATCGTCCTTGCATTGAAGTCACCCCCTACGATGACGTTGCCGGTAATGCCACGGAGAGAGTCATTCAGTGAGCCAAGCTTGTCTCCAAATTTCTGCATTGAGTCATTCGGAGACAAGTAGCAGCTCACAAAGGTGATTTTTTCGTATATCACCCACACGTGACCATTTCCTGAGCCGCGGCCACCGATACAGGCTCTCCGCCCGTCAGCGATCCAAATCGCCGCGTACCCTGTAGCATCTGCCAGCCAAACGGATGAATTCTTTCCCCTATAAGGCTCGCTGTTCAGTACGATCTGAGCCCTATGCTCGCAGAGTAGGTGCGTGAGGAGGTTTTCTGCAGCTCTACAGCCCTGCAGGTTGCCTTGAAGGACTCTCATATCCTTTTCTGCTTTTTTTGGCATCAAGTGCGTCTTTGAAAACCCGACATGTACTTTATACCATTAGATGCCTGGCGCCATTCGTGCCATGCCTCTCAGTGCATAATAAACACTGAGCCTGCGCGGAGCAACCTGTTGCTCGGTGGCCAACCTGTCCACATTTCCAGCAGCTGGCGCTCCAGTCCGGACCCTTGCAGCTACGTCTTGTATGGTCGTAGCCTAGGCACCGGTAGCAGCGTGTTACCTCAGCCCACCTTCGTACTCGGGCGCTAATCATTCCTACCCGGCCCGATTCTGACCAGACTTGAGGATTTTGGATGCTGGTGCTTCATCCAGCCCCACCACAGCTCTCCTCTGTTCCCTTGTGTTAGGGGGGGGAATAGTGTGTTTTTCACCTCGCCGGTTCTTTCCTCTCCAGCCTCGCGATTGATGGCCGATGTCACCTCCTCGCTGACTGTGAGGCAATCGAGGTTGAGAAGCTCGATCTTGACTTTAGGAGTCACAAGCTTCACGTCTCCCTTGCCATCTACGGCAGCCCGGATCGAGTCCTGCAATTTCGTTCGATTATTCGTTCGCGTGATTTCCAGAAGGACCCTTCCTTCTGCGGTTTTCCTTATGCGTCGTACTTGCGTTCCAGTTTCTTCTGGGGAAACATTTTGACGGATGGTCCCCAGAACCTCCGCGTAAGTTTTTCCCGGGGCTGGTTTGACAGCATCAATTTTCTTTCTTCACTGTCTCCGCCTGATGTAGCATATAATTTAAGCTTATTACTATCCAAACCATCAAATGCTTTGCAGAATAACATTCTACACTCTCTCTTGTTTTTAATTAAGAAAATCAATATGGTTTTTGAAATAGTCCACAAAAAGCGCATTTAAGATGAAACAAATACACATGTCTTCATAGCATTATATATTATATTGCACTCAATCACCTAGATTTTGTCAATGAGTTCAACCTGATAGCCACGTGATAAGATTCAGTATTTTCTTATTCTTACGGTAAGTGTATTTAAGCTTTTGCTACTTGCATGAACCCAAATATTCTTCAAAGCTGCTTTGTGTTTTCGCATATATGAATGATGTATGCAGGAAGTATAGTATGAGGCTTTCCGACCCTTAACCTTCCAATGAAGAGCCTTATTTTAGATTAGAGATGAACCAGCACGACCTGTTCAAACCCTTCATACTATTGCTCGATTGAATTTCGAAAGGAATAATTTGTTTCGAGTGTTTTTTGGTGTTTTATTTACAAATGGAACTGCTGAGATAATCCTATTATACTCAATCAATTTTTCATTTGGGATTCAGCACTGTCTTAGCATTGTAGAGGAGCCAATTTTACATTGTGAGAAAACAAACAGATGCTATAACTTTTATGGAAAATTTTCTTTTTATTTCAGTTTCCGTTTTATTCTTATTGCTGGTGGTGAAATATTTGACATTTAAGGAAAGCCTGGGAAATAAGAAGCGTATTGATGAATTTTGAATCAATTTGAAATATTGGTTTAATTGTTAGCCTAAATAACCTAGCAATTGTGTGAAATATGTTTTAGCGGTCGTTTCAAATTTGTGAATATCATTATACATGCATAATTTAAAATAATTATACGGTAGTATTTACACATATAAAAGTCAAAATTTTTAATGCAAAACAAGATTCCTTCAGCAAGAAGTAAATTAAAGGGTATTAAAAAAAATATAGAAAATAAATCAAACGAGAAACATATGTTTAGGTGTATTGAAATGTGGGATTTGATGATGGTGTTCACATTACACTCTAAATCAGGTGGGTTTAGGAGCTGTCAAGTTAATCAAGTCAAGCGTTCACACTGTTTCGAAATGATTTGGAGAGTGAAGATTTGGAGCGAAAAATGTCATTTAAATTTATGTGCACAATTTTTTTGCGAGTAAATTGTTGAAAATGCTGCAGGAACATTCAAGAACATTTATTTACTTTGTAAAACTCACATTTTCTTTATTTTGTTCAATTTTCGCTATTTAATGACATTATGTTGAAATCTACTCTTCCTCTCCCGGATGGAATTCAGTGCGCTCTGAGAACAATTCAGCCCGGACAGATGTGTAATGGAAGAGCTGATATACGTTTACAAGAACTCTTGTCTGAATAAAGCCATGATTTATAGGATAGACAGCCTAAATGACCGTTCGGAAATTGAGCAAAAAGTAAAAAAGATATGTTGGAATATGCTAGACTAAAGAAAAAAAGCAGCTCGCAAAAATAGTAACATCTGTTTCAAATATTCTTCACGGTCATTTTGGCATGACTAAGGTCTGCGCAAGGTGCGCTCAGTTGCCTCGAAAACAACAACGCGTGGAGTGGTTTCGCGAATTTTTAGACCTCTGTATTGAAGACAAGGACGGAGTATTGAGTTGAAACATTGCTGGAGCCGAACACAAAATAGGCACACCATCATGTAAGAAGTTCAAGGTCTGTTGCAAAAGTCATAGCGACTGTTTTTTGGGACTCAAAAGGGATATCCTTGATCGATTGTTTTTTATAAAAAGGCATATCGGTAGCCGGGGAATATTACGCTTTATTTTGAGAGTGGTTGAAAGTTGTCATCAAAGAAAAAGGAAGAATAAAATCAACCAACAGTATCCGTCGTTTTGCCTTGGCTGCCCTGCATAAGGTAAGCCACTTCACAACCATAACCTGGCTCCGAGAAACTATTCTCTTTTCCGAAAATTGAAAAAATGTGAAGAAATTTTCAAACGTCGAAGGAGTGAAGGACGCAGTTTCAGCTTGCCTTCCCGACAAAGACAAAGCTTTTTTTTAAAAGGTTAACCCAAGCTCATTGAATGATCCGGAAAATATTTTAGAGTAGCAGACAAATGTAAGAAAAAAAATGCATTTCTATTGCACTTATTATCCCCCATTTAACTTAATGACCCACCGTCGTAAATACCGCACCTGGCAGGATACGCAACTGCGAAAATTGCCAGCACATGTTGACTTCATACGTAAATAAATAAATAAATTGTTGTCAAAGGCAATTAAGAAGAAGAGAACGCGCACTTTTATGAATCCGGATTTCTGTCTGGGGGTTGAAATTGATAAAAATTTCATTCATTGTTTCATACGAATGTCAGTATCATGCTTTTTATTGGCTCCCCATTTGACACATGTATCTACTCACAGCTAGATAAACTCAAATATTCGTGTGTGATCAAGGCTCGATGGGAACTAGCGGCAACATGGAAGCAAAATACTTTTTAGTCTAGACAAAATACAGGAGTGAGTTTGGTGTATATCTAGTTGAAAATTTCAAAAGAGCTTTAACATATATGCACTTTTTTACAGCTATCGATCAGAGTTCCCGCTAGTGGCTGTCAGTCAGCGTGATGAGTTTCCATTCCGTTCCCAGCCAACTTAGCTGTACTAGCATACTTGCTTTCAAAAGGTTTCTCAATTGTTGCTGCTGCAAATATGATGCCATTGTCACTATAAAATCTGGCACACCGTCCTTTTCTTCCTATAAACTGCCGAAAGCAGGCTTTAAATGCACCCGCTGTCAAACTCGTTACCACATCCGTAAGCGCTGCTCTAGTTGCCAGACAACAGAAACTGCTACGTAGCACTTTTTTTCGATTTGGCACACTGCTATGTCTTGTCTGGCTATCGTTATGATTGGGCTAGTGAAGTTCACTCTTGCATATTAAAACGGCTTAGCCAAAGCGTGCATACCATAAATAGCACGGAAAGAACGGTATTGTGCGATATTTTCCTGATGGCAGAGAATGGTAGGGAGTGAAGGATTTACCATCAACTGACACCTAAAAAGGGTCAAAACCAATTAAGTTCACTTTATCATATGCAAAAGTGAGAGAAGCATATCTCAAATGGCAGGTGAGAATGTATATATCCGTGTAGCTGATAGGTGAGTGTGTGTTGGCGTGCGTATAATCTCATCAAGAAACAGTAAGCGCAGCGAACATTCGCTGGCAACAAACGAAATTTTCTGTAGTGCATTGCATAAAAGTGTCGGAGATATTCTTTTTACACACCAAAACATATCAAAAGTAGCATTCCGCGTCAACTATCGTATCGCTCACCATTTTAATACTCAGAATAATTTACTCATAAAGGTTATTGATTTGTGATCACGATATACGTTGTCTATGCGATTATAGACAAGAAGGGAACCGTGATCACAAATCAATAACCTTTATGAGTAAATTATTTCCATGGATATAAGTCGGAGATGTTAAAATTTGTCACAACCAGCGTAAATAACAATTAATGATTTCCAACTGCAAGTGGTCACACCAGTCAAGTATGCACTGTGTGCTGGTGTCTGATGAGAAACAGTGCATGCTTTCGAAACCACTTTGTCAAATAAAATTTAAAAAAAAAAAAAAAAATTTTCAAGATAAATAAAAATTTTTCAATTTTAATCATCCCGCAAAAACAATTCCAATTTGACTCAGAATAAGTTTTAAGAAAATCAATATTGCATAAATCGTCATTCGTTAAAAGAGTCTTTTTGGTAAAGCACAGTTTTATTACCGAGTGTGAATGAAAAACGTATCTGATCGTATACAGAGGGCGTGTATTATCTTGGCGGGGTACTTTCTGTCTTTTTTCAACTCGGACTTGGATATCGCTACCTATTTGTCGCGACAATGGGGAAATATAGCAAATTGTATCGCGAATCACGTTCTTTCCGCGCTATATATAGTATGCACGTTTTGACCTTGCTGGCCGCACTCTGTACTTCGGAAGATCCCCCATCATCTGCTCTGCCATCAGCGCATAAAGTCTTGCGAATGTGCTGCATCATGAGCTGCATGCTACATGTTTTGTTCTTTTCTGTGCCTCATTTATCAATAGCTGCGCAAACCTTGAATGAATTGAAATGATTACAGGTTCCCTGTAGGAAAAATGGCAAGGCGTTACTTGAGAATTGATTCTGGAAGTACTACATTATTCATGAAGCTCCATTACTAACACTGTAATTGAGTTTGTCGAGTAAGCGATCAAGTAACAACTTACCCACTGCATTACCTTTCTTAAAAAGTAATGCAGTAGGTAACTTGTTGCTTATTTTTACGAGCAAGTCAGGCTGCGTAGCCGCAATTTTTGTAAAAATACTGCGCGATTCTTATAAACGCAGTTCCGAAAAAAATGTATTTTTCAAAAGTGCGAGTTTTATTGTGCAAGTGATGTAAACGCGTGTTCGATTTTTCTATTGAAATATAGGTTTAAAATAGTATATTTTGAATAATGCTGGAATATTTTGATTTTATATCCTTGTTTTGATAAATAAAATTTATTAACTTTATAGCGATATTTGCTGCTTTACTTGTTTTTTTTTCATCCATGAAATCTGTGTCTATATATTTTGTAAAAACTTTGCACTTATTTATTTTTCAACTAAACGATTCAGGGTCATTGGTGTGTTACACTCCGAATTAGACTTTGATTTCCATCACGCATACTCGTACAATTTCGAGATGATTATTTACAATTTGCGTAGTTTTCACCATATATCAACGTGCCATATCACCACTTCTGTAATGTATTACAGCATATCTCTTACTGAACTGATTTTCTATCATCACTTCTGAAAGCACTCCAATGTAACTGCTTCTGTAACTAGTACAGAATACAATCACAACACATTACCTCCTATGACATAATGAGTTAAATGTAATGCAGAAATTATATTGGAAGTGGTTACCTTGGTAATTAGTTGCCATTACCTAGAAGTAGTTACGAATCGTATGCTGAATGGCTTACTGAAGCTACAGGGTTGCCACTCGTCTTAGCTGGCCTCGGCTTTGCCGATCTTTCACCCAGACCAAGTGAATGATCGTAGCTTAATAGCTACTTACTATTTTGGGGCTTACTACTCACGAATCAGGGGTACATCCAAGGCATGAATAGAGGTGTATATGTATAATGCCGAAGCAGAAATCGTACCCTTGATTTCACAGATAAAAAGAAAATAACTGATGCTCTAATTTTGCCGAACAGTGTTGCTGTTCGGTCAAATATTTTATTATTAAGAAAATGAACTTTGCATCTCAAATACATCAATAATTCATTAAAATTTCAGCTCGATAGTTTCCGGTAATCAGTAGAAAAACATGCATGAATTTCGTTTCAATATATACGAGGTCTGGCTACTTAATAAGGACTGCTTATGAAAAAAAGTTTTATTTTGAAAATTATTCTACAATCGAATGCATCCCTTCAATGTTCTAACCTCCCTTCGCCACACACCGTTCCATGCGTTTTTTCAATTGATCAAGGAATGCTGGAAGTCTCTTTTGTAAGAACATTTAGAAGTTCCGCCGAGTTTCGCTTCACCTCCCCCATCGACTCGAACCGGGTTCCTTTTAAGGCAGACTTGATCTTCTGAAACTGGAAACAATTACAGGGTGCTAAATCAGGCATGTACAATGGAGTCCTTCACAGACAGCGCGTTATGGGCAAGTGCTTTGTCTTTGTGCTAGATCCACGACTTGTTTCTCGACAATTCCAGCCGTTTCTTCCGAACTCGCTCTCGCAGGGTTGCTAAAACTTTTAAATAGTATTTGGTTTACAGCTTTATCCTGTGGAGCCCATTCAATATGCCACTGATGTTGAAAGAAACGATTAGCATGGCTTTTAATTTTGATTTTGGTATCCTTGCTTTTTTAATTTTTGGCAAAGAAGGAGTTTTCCAGTGCATGGATCGCCGCTTAGTTTCAACATCGTATTGGAGTATCCTGAGATTGCAAGTGATGTTGTTTTCCATCAATTCAGGCTCTTTATCTAACCTGTCACAAAACTCTGTGCAGATCTGTTGACGGGCGAGGTTTTGGTCAGGAGTCAAATTTTTTGGGACCAACTTCGAACAGACTTTCTTCATGCTCAATTCGTCATGTAAAATGTTCCAGACAGTTTCTTTATCAGGGTTTACAATTTCAACAATCATCCGATTGCTCATACGACGATCTCCGCGCACAATTTAATTGATTTTGTTCACTGTTTGCAGAGTTGAAAGAAAGACAGGTTGACCTGGACGTTGATCATCTTCGGTGATCTCTCAGCCTTCAAAAAACTATTTATACCATTCGAAATCACGCATGTGAGATAGAAAGCTCTAACCATAAGCCTGTTTCAACAACTAATAGCACTCAGTCGGAGTTTTTTTTTAATTTAACGAGAAACTTCACACTGATCTGTTGCTTGTGTTTTTGTTATCGGCACGAGAGTAAAAAACGTTCGTTTCTTATCTCAATAGAAACAATACTACTAGAGCGAGAAAAACGTATTTTTGTACTTGAATAGTATTTACTTCCAGCTATCCAACGCTGCATTTGTTTTAAAATGAATCTATTAATTTTATAGTTTCTAATGATAATATTCTTCCTACATCAAACAAAATGAATCCACACGGTGTGCTTGTCATAATTTCGGACAAAGTGTAGTTTTCATTGCTATGTTAGGTAGGTATATTAGTTAGTTATTGATATACATCACTACTGCTACAAACAAATGTTTACAAGTCCGCATCAAAACAACAAAAATGAAAGAGAAACGATCGCAACTCGTTCGAATCAGCAGCCGGCATGCATAGTTATTATGTACATGTATCATTGTTTGAGCTATAACTAAATTTGTTAAAATTAAAATTTCGACTGCTTTTAGCCTAAAGCCCTGAAATGTATTCGACGCGAAACAAAACGAAGTGTCAAATCCCATACAACGTCTCCATTACACGTCTTCGAACACATTACTCGTCAGTAATGTGTTCGAAAACGTATAACTGCCTTCGAAGACAACGCAGTGACTCGCTCTAAGATGGCGCTGCACTATGTATAAGTTAAATTTTGAGGCCATTTAATGACCCAGGTACCTTAAATTGATGCGAAAAATGTGACAGCTCATAATTTCATTCGATTTTGCAGATATTTTATTGAAAAATGGGTGAAAATGGATGGATGAACAGCGCATCCTTGCAACAGTAGTTTTTGTGTTGCCGATAATATCATTTTTGATGTCGTCTAGTTGAATTTATATGCTCCGAATTCAAATGCAATGCACTTGTTAAATGTCATTAGAGGCAATTTATACTGCCCCCGGTGTCGGGGTGCGGAACTTTATTTCGCTCGATTCCGCACAGACGTTTTCGCTGTATTTCGTTCGTCGAATACATTACTAGGCTTAAAACGGAGATAAATTACTATTATAATACATATTTAATAATTTCGCAGTCCATTATCAATAACTTGAAATTTAAGTAAGTTGACTGCAAAAAAAAGCTCCTCAAGTTTTATTTTTATCAAATTATCAACGTGAACATTTCTATTCACCCCAAAAAAAAACTTTGACAATTGTTTCAACCCATCTTGTCCCAAAACAAATAAATTCCACCACACAAAGCAACTACCCCCTCTTGTAAACAATAAAACCGACATTGCTAACACGATAATCACTTGAAGACATTTCGCTGCCATGATTCGGCCATGTTAAGAACAATAGCCGACCAATAAAAATTCCTCTCGCATACCTTTCCAAGACGAATGGTTTCCGCACACTTTTTCCGGACCGCACTATTCATTTCGCATACGACTGGACCATTCTATTTCGGCGTGGAAGCTTACATATTTCGGGTCATAAATTCGGAGAGTCCTGTTCAAATTACTTTCGTTCTTTCTTTTTCTTGCGGATCGTTTGCAGCAATAAATTATGAAAAACGCTTTGATTTTCCAATTTGTGTGTGTACAGGAGACTTTTACTTTTGGCAGTTTGCCACCCCTATTATTTCCGGAAATTAATGGGTAGCTATGTGTTTGGAAAACATTAAAGTGCTAGACTGGATTATTATACAATAAGCATGTAAAAAATGTGTATGAAAAACTGTACTCTCAGTATGGTGGAAGCTAAATTTTGATTTAAGTTGGCGCTGGCATTTAGCATTCTAATAATAATAATAATAATAATAATAGAAATTTTATTCATTAAATTGTACATAGATAACTTAACTAAAGGGGTATTTAACTTAAAAGAACTTATACTTAGCGGCTATCCTATTTTGGCCTGCTGGCTCTTATTGGGTTTTAATTTTTATTGTTTTTTATCATTCATTAATTTTCCGATTTACACTTATTAACTATAACCCAGATAGTACAATACCTGGGGTTGACTTAGCAATAAAGTACTTAAATACTAACTTAATTTACTAAACTAAATCTAGCTTAAGTCTAAATACAACTAGCTTAGCCTACTTAGACCTAAACTTAACCTAGGTGTTAGCTATCCTCTTCGATTATTTAGCATTCTAGAGTTTTTTCGCAAGCGGAGCTTATCCACAAATTAAAAGTGCATATTTTAATGAGAGCAAAATATGACAACAAGGTTTTGACTTAAAAAAACAACACATACTACCCAAGGAAACAATAAAATTTATTCAAAGTTTCAAGAAAACAACAGAAAATACATTTGTTTCTCAGATATTCAAGTGAAATCCTCTGAAATCTACTAGAGCGAACAAATATATTGTAGAGCCACACAGCTCTACACAATACCACATTTCGCATAATACAAGCTTATTTCTATTCATAACAACGGTATGATGTGCTCGACAATATTTTTTCATCTTTCATATTACTTTAGAAACGGAAAGTAAGATAAGGCTCGTTGCCAAGAGAATAGAAATACGCGAAAATGAGGCAGGCTGCTATAAAGACTGCACTTTATGGGCTCTGGCTTTATCTTAGGATATTAGTTGCCTCTAAGGCACTCCGCACACGGGTCGTTAGCAATGCTATACGTGAGAGATGCGTTTGACACTTGTCAAGCTCGCGAGAAAACGAGTGCCGTCATCATCGTATTATGTCCACACACGGGTCGTCAAGAAAACGTCAGTATGCGTCGTAAAATCATACCATTCGGGGCATTTTCCCACCTCCCCCACGAATCGTACGTAGCCGTCATCCATCGCGCTTGCAAAAACGACTACTCATTCGACTTGAGGCCTGCAATGCACAACGCTTGAGACGCACTCAATGTGAACCGACTACGCTTCTCACTCTTCACGATAGGCTAACGCTCCGTTAGCGGTCACCCATTGATTTACATAGGTTGTGACGACCAAGCGTAGAAATATCGCAGCTACGACGATAGCTAAACGACCCGTGTGCGGATTGCCTTAGTCTACTTACATGTTACGGCTGTAAATCTGTGTTTATTACTTGCTTCACATTGCTATCCATCTGACGACCAATTCATCATATGTTTACTCACTGGCTTTCTGAGCAATAATCATCCTCCGGCAATGGAAAAATGTGGACTTGTTTAAGCGTGACAGCATACAGATTTTTGGCATTTGTATGTTAGATTATTAGCCGGGGTCATTTATGAACAAAACTTTATGACGGAACATTCTAAATACTGATTTTCGGGAAAAAGCATTTACGAGTAGTCTTAAAAGATATACATTTTTAGCTCGAAAGTGAAAATACTTCTTATCGTACCCAAGAGCTTTTGTCATTTGGTTAGTAATCATTCAGCTTAGAGATGCTTCCAAATCTATGTCTGAATACAATAGTAATGGTTTTTATTTTTTGAAAATATGAAAAGTAATGGAATTTAATTATCTGCTGATTTTATCTCTGTGATATTTAAATTTTGATTTTTGATTTGAAATTTCAATAACAATCACAGAGCATCATTTTCATTTATGAATATCACGAAATTAATGTGATTCCCAAAAATGTAAAAGTTTCCAGTTGAAACCCGTGTAGAGTTTGTCAAAAATAGATTGAATCGAGGGACCAAATTCTATTTGCAAACAACTAACATTTACTGAAAGCCATTGCCCAAAATTGTTTATGTTTAAAAATTTGATGGTAGAATCTCTTGTAGAAAATGAAAAAATACACAATAGTCAGTAGTCCTATCCATATTTTTCAATCTAAATTACACTAAACAAGAAGAACGTACGACCACTCTTAAAGAATTTTGAAAGTTTCACTTTTTCACAAAATTTATCAATAAATGTCTATTTTTCTCAAAATATAAACAAAATCAGGGGGAGTCGTTGTTAAGTGCATTAAGTGCCATAGCAACAGGGTGACTCGCACAAATGAATAAATAGAAAATCGACAAATTTTCAGATAATTTTTTAACTCACCTCCTTGGAATTTGGAAATATTTTGTTGTATTATCTAATATGAAATATTTTTTAAAAATATGGTATATTTGCGGAAATATGGCCTCTTGAAGTTTTTGAGAAACATCGGTTCGTGCTGCATTAAAAAAATTCTATAAAATTTTCTACTTTACGTAGAGCCTTCAAATATGACTTGTTGGAAAGGATAAGGTGTAGATATCCTAGGAAAAATAGTGCAAGGAACATCCTGGCCAAAAAGAATAAAAACGATCATTACAGTGTCCTTTATCCTTGAACATTTCAAAATGCACACCTTCGATTTTCTTAATTATATATTGTAAACAGTTATATAAACTGCAAATGTGCAAAATTTCAAAGTGGAGTTCGTAATAGTACAGTCGTAAGAAATATTTAAAGGAGTGGATTACTATAACCGCTAAAGAAAATTTATAGAAAGTGGTACCGAAACAACGTAAAACTTACAAAATATGTTACGAAATAATTTTATGTTTTTAAAATAGATTTAAAAACTGTTTTGCAATGTTATTATATAACCTACTATTCTGTAATTAACTCTTCAACCACTTAATGGCATTTATTCGATTGAGCATCAGTGCTTACAAGCCTAACTCTACAATACTTTTTAATGAAATAGATTGTCACGCATATACATAAACAATTAATGAAAAATATTTGTTAATTAAGTACATTGAACAAAGTAGTAAATACAATGTATTTAATATATTAAGATCAACAAAGACCTTGATTAAATTTTTATTTGTTTTTAATTTAACCCATTTTCAAAGTCTATCGCGCATTAAGTAAAAAATTAATGTCGATCATACCAGTATTAAGTATGCCCACACCTGCTCTACTTGCTCTACATCAGCGCAGCCTTTCCTGAAACTAACATCAAAACTATCTAAAATTTTTTTGATATTATCACTTCCTGTCAAAAACTATGGTAATGGTAGCCACTGTATGTCTCTTTTCTGGAGCATCAGATTTTTTTTTATGTTGCGAAAGAAAGAAAACTAAGTATTCTTCATTAAATTACATTTCTTTATTATTATTATTATTATTATTATTATTATTATTATTATTATTATTATTAGATAGAATAAGTACAAATATGTTTCGAGTGTATAAATGCAATCCGATATTTATGAGTGCATTATCTCCCAAAAATCAGCAACGCACACATCAGTAAAATTTACCACCAAACATCATTGAATTGTACTAACTGTAATTCAAATTCAACCAAGCATATTTTGAATCCAACTACGTTCTTTTGGAGCAATTTTATTATTTTTTCAAATTGGGTTGATTATCCCCAATGGATCGTATAATTGCGACAAATTTGCTAACACATTTCGTTTCGTTGGCGCGTCTTCATTTTGGTTGATGGAACCGAATTGTAGAACATCGTGTTTGGGCTGCCAGGATAGTCCCAAAGTTTTGACAGTAGGATCTCCCAGGTCTGAGATACTTAACTTTGTCGCTACATTTTCCTTTGGAAGCTCTAGGAGTCGTAAGTGGTTTGAGCACCACTTTCTTAAGTTGAAACCTGCTGATGCCAGGATATTTATTACTTGAGTTTGAATTTCAACTGCTCGATGAAGATCATCACTCCCTGTTATTAGGTCGTCCATGTAAAAATCACTCATGGCTTCAGCTCCAAGAGGGTACAGATTTCTTAAGTCATCGGCTAGCTTGAGAAGGCATCTTGTTGCAAGGTATGGTGCTGCCGTGACACCATGAGTTACTGTTTTCAGCCGAAAATATCTTACCCTGGCACTTGGATTAGTTCGCCACATAATCATTTGTAAGTTTTGCTGCTCTTTGTCAACCCAAATTTGACAATAAATTTTTTCTATGTCCGCAGTCATGATGTACTTGTGAATTCGAAAACGCAGCAAAATGGCTAGTAAGTCATCTTGAATTTTGGGCCCATTAATGATGATGTCATTTAATGCTATATTATTGTTCGTTTTTGCGGAAGCATCAAAAACAACACGCAATTTGGTGGTGGTGCTTCCTGGTTTTAGCACATAATGATGCGGCAAGAAGTAATGCACCGCTGGGATATCACGTTCAGTGACCTCTTCCATATGCCCTAATCGTATATACTCTTGCATGAATTCGGTATACTGATGTCGTATGTCTTCATCCCTAGCCAGTTTTTTTTCGATACTCAATAATCGCTTAAAGGCAATGGCTTTTGATTGTTCTAGAGTCTCAGGGCCTTGATGGAGTGGATGTTTCACTATAAAGCGACCATGCATGTCTCTGGTGACGGTTCGCAGAAAATGATTCTCGCAATTTTTTTCCATCGGAGTCCAAGTTTGGAGTTGTTTGTCGATGTCATGGAAGCGTATACCACAAAATGCTTGGGAATTATTGAGTTCTTCTACTTTGCCAATTACAACCCAGCCAAAGACTGTATTTTGGAGAGTTGGTATCCCATCTTCTAAGGCTAACTTTCCTTCTACTATGATGTCACCAAAAAATTCAGCACCAAGCAGAAGGTCTATCCGCTGAGGTTGATAGAATTTCTCATCGGCTAATGTTAAATCGCTTGGAATTGCCCAAGTGCTTATGTCAAGAGGATATTGTGGTTGAGCCGAAGCAATCTCTTTGATAACATGAACCTCGATTTGCTGATTGAAAGTGCCATTTATGGAACGAATGGTTATATTAGCCCTCTTATCACTGAGAGTTTGGGTATTTGATATTTCACTGATTTTCAGAGTGTGCGATTGACTTTCTAGCCTTAGTTTTTTTAAAGAAACGCTCTGTTATGAAATTTAATTGGGATCCACTGTCTATAACTGCCCTACAGCAGATGGAATGGCCATCCCTATTGACGATGTTTAGTTTCACCGTTCCAAGAAGTATGCATTTGCTTCTCATAAACTGTTCTGGTTGCACAAAGAGCGCTGTTTTAAGCTTCGGGCTGCTATTTGCTATTTTCTTTGTATCGTCATGCAAAAGCGTATTATGCTTCTTGCTACATTTCCCACAATTTCTGGAGATCCAAGTCTTTTGAAAATGTCCGGCTCTAAGACAATTTATACAGAGTTGAGCTTTTTTTACCTCATCACGTCGTTCCGGTATGGACATTTTTAGGAAACGTCCACAATGATAAATTTGATGATCTTGTTTGCATAGGTAACACTCATTTTTTGTGAACGTGGCTAAAGTATGTTTGCTTTTGTTTACTCGTTCGTTTGGTTTTATTAGCTTCTTGCCGGTTCCCAAAGTCTCTAGGAACTGAAAACGGTTTTCCAAAAACCTTAAGAGCTTATTCATTGATTGTATTTTCCTTGGTTCAATTGATTGTATTTTCCAAGGATTGCTCAAAAGCACAATGCGTTGTACGATCTAGCTTTTTCGTAATTATTTGTGATAGAATAGCTTCCCAATTTTCCACATTGATACCGATATTGGCAAGGGCAAGTATACACTCGTTGGTTGTATCATGCAGGGTTTTAATGGAGCTAGCATCTTCCATATTCGAGGATGGCTGCTTTAATAGCTTATCAAGTAGCGCAGCAACTATTAATCGCTTGTTCTCGTACCTGTTACGAAGGACGGACCAAGCGGCGTCACTTGTAAGTGCTGAATCAAGCGCTCTGCTTCGCCAATGACGTTCGTCTTTAAGTAATACATCTTTTGAGCACGACTTATTGGTTGCTCATCAATCGTTTGTGAAAATAAGTCATGGAATTGCCTTCACTTTAAGTAGTCTCCATCAAACCTCGGAATATTTATCTTCGGTAACTTGATGGAAGCCCTTGAATGTGAGTTGTATGATTCAATCGGCTCGTTGGTTATTTTTTCCTTCAGCTCGATCGTTGAGTACCTTCTCTTCCATGTCCAGTTACTCAGACTGGTCGTAGTCAACATAGAACCCTTCTTGTACTGATTTTGATATTTTTTCGTTGTTGGACTCTACATTCTTCCAACATTTTTGTAAAAACTGCAATTTTTCTTCGTAAAATATATTTGATATATTTTCAGCCGATTGCACTTCACTTATTATTTGATTGATTCGCTCGATCATCGCTCTGCTATTGTGTACGTATTTTTCAACGCTTGAAGCTCTCGCTTGTTTTTTCGCTTGGGCCAGCGTCGTGTGCCCGCTTGCCTCGTTTTCAATGCTTGCTGTTAGCTGCTTAATCGCCGTTTGCATTTTCTCTCTTATTGTTCGAAAGCCTTTCTCTAACTTTTCGTAGTAGTTTTGTTGAAAGTAGGGAAAATTTTCATGTGTTTCCCTAAATTTCTCGACTTGCAGGTGCGTCTCTTGAAAATTATCGAACAATTCGACCAACTTCCCCAAGCGATCCCGTAAGTAAGTTAATGTTTTCCTCTCGGCCGAGTCTTTGTTAAAATTGGTTATTAACTTCTCAATGGCCGAGCCTGTCTTCTCCTGTATGGCTGCCAATTGCTCCATTATTTCACTTTGTGCCATCGCTTCGTACTGGAAAGTCTGCAATAATAAGTATGATATTATTAATTCTTGTTATAACTATCGAGAGTTCTCCTTTGAAGGAACTTTGTTCAACTTGCAATTCAGTGCTTTTGGCAGCCTCACCAAAGGTAAATTGTGGCTTGGATCACTGATTGCAACTCGGGGTCACCAAAATGTTTGATTCTTACAAAGAAACAATTATTTAGCCGAGAAATTTTTTTAATTACGTGTCGAACTGAACTGACAAATTGCCTTACAATCTAGTTCTTTAAGTAGTAAAAAAATGCTTACTGTAAACTTTACTTAATTTGCCTTTAGATACGTTGAATAGTGTGCTGTTATTGATAGACACTAGGTAAGCAATAATTACAATGATGGGAATGCTAAATACAAAAATATGCGGAAAAAGATTATGTTGCATATGCTAGCTAGAATTACACGCATTGGAGTTTATGTTATGGAATATTTTAATTGGATGCATTTATTTTAAGCTGAGATATGCGGAATGTGCCTACCGTGTGATCAATTGATTCAGTATTTCAAGTTAGATCTATTTGTTGACTAGACAATAGCTGTTGTCTTCAAAAAAACTCGGTTCCCAATCCATTCTCCAAAAACATTTTCAAGCCCATAATGACAAAAAAAAGTTTATATGAGTTATATATATAATATATAAACAATGGTTTTATGTATAAACAATGGTTTTTGCAAAATTTTCATGATCATAACTCTAGGCTTATTTCAAATTACATGTACATATACTTGAATGTAAATTGAATTGAATTCGAGCAAACAAAAAAATTAATTTATGGAGTACTACATACTTCACAGCTATCTCAGTAAAAATACAAAAAAAAATCTTTTTACAACCATTTACTTCCAGCATTTCATTTTCATTTACTTTTCAAATAACAATCATTCGTGTTCATTTATTTCATAAAAAAAATATTAGGATAACCAATGGAATATGTATCATGTACATATTTGATATCAATTCTGAACGAGGTACGTACGAAGCGTCGATGTAGAAAACAAGGACACAGGAAGCTTTGATTCATAAATTACGCAATAAAGTTCGTGTCGAACGGAAATGTAAGCGACACAATCAATTTCCATAGCAATAAATTCATGTGTTTCTATGCAATGCAAATTGAATTGGATCGGTGGCTGTGCTTTCAACGTAACGGGCATGATATTGAATAATTGGGGTTTAGTTTACGTAACGGAAATTGAGTTGGTGTATTGATGGTTGATTTGAGTTAAAGTTACGTTTTGCGTCAGTGGCTTGTATTTGCGGCAAATGGTTAATGAATACAATTTCTCTGAAGTAGGGCAATTGCTAGGGAATCTAATCATTAGTACCTTGACAGCATTGTTTATTTCTGCATCCTTGGAATCTTATTCGAAAACTGAGAAATCGAAAGTGGAATACGATACGTAGCTCCCAATTAAAAATTCAGTTTGCAACATCTTAGATCTGCTGGAAATCGAAAATTACGGTCAGTTTTCAAAAGTATTTTACTTATGGATGTAAAATTTAAATCAGGTATCAATTTTACAGGATACTATGCTGTTATAATATTCATGAAAATGGCAATCATAAAGAACCATTTTTATGAAGTTACATTGGGTTTGGAACGCATTCAAATGTTTCCAAGTTTATTTGCATTTTCACACCTTCAAGTTGCGAAATCTATAGTCAACTGAGCAACACGATTCCAGCTGTTTTGAAGCCAGTTGTGTTCAGTCAGTATGGCTGTCATAGATCTGCAAACTTGACTACTCTCGCTGAGGAGGAATTCTTTCAGTCCTTTAGTTGGGCTTTGAAAGTAAGGTCAAAGTGTGTCTGGAAAACATACATCTTCCTTTATATACATCAACAAACCACTTCCAAAAAATGGCATATGCGGATACGATCGATACCTCTAAGGCAAGTTCAGGGTCACATAGTAGTAAATGGAGTCAGCCGTTTCATTTCCCTCAAAACCACAATCCCCCAGTACCAAGAACAAACAACTTGTTAAGCCTGGTGACAGATTTTAATCGAGCCCTGCAATCTTTGTGAATTTTCGAAGAAGTCAAGGGTCTACGTATTGCCAGCAGCAAAACTTTACTGCCACTGCAAATAATGAAAGTCGTACCCTTCATTTTACAGCAATCGAATATTTCTGCTTAAAAAATACAAACGTGCTCTCGGAGCAGCAGATGAATGCAGATGGATAGTAGCTCCAAATTTAACATCTGTATTTTAATCGTTCGTAAAGAAGATTTCGGGGTATCTTTTTATGCAGACCTTTGGGTGCTCCGACTCAACGCTGCTCAAGAATATTTCTTGGTGCCTTTGCTCGAAGTCAAGTCAGAACAATCAAATGGCCGAAGACTTTGTGATAATCGGGGATACCAAACATATTGAACCTCTAATACTGAAGACGGACTAAAATTGAATCTGGTTTCGCGAATCTCGAATGTCTGTTTTCAGGATAACAAACAGTACCCCAGAACGTTGTTTCTTACCTATTTACTAAAATGAGTTAGCCGATGAGCAGAGCTTATCGTCACATTCTGAATTTGAATGTAGAGTTTGGAGTCTACATTTGGAGTCTTGCTCATGTCAACAAAGATACCCAGGCACAGAGTTTTTTACAGAGTGGCTAACTTGTTGCAACTATACAGTAACCTCACAATGAGCTACCACACTACGGATATTTACGTGATTCACCAGCCCACGGATATTAACGTGACCATCGGCCTTATGATCCTTACGTAAATTCACCTATATGAGAGTTCAGACTCCATTTCGTGACAAAGGCTCTTGTACACTGCTCGAAAGCATTTATTTCAATTTCAGAGAAGTTTTTTGTCCAAGATAGCTTCATCTGAAAGTTGAACGCTGTACTAATCATTTTTGGAATCATGCGCCCTTTTTGTTTTTTTTTCTGGTCAAGAAAGCAATTTTCGTTTTACCAAGATTCACTGAAGGCCATATCCTGAGCACCAGCCGTCAATTGAATTCAATGCGCGGTGTGAATTTTATGCAATTCGTTCAGGCCTCTAGTGAACAGTAATATGCGTCCACACCTTGAGTTTGGCCAGCCTAACATAGCTCCCTTTTGGGCGCATAAAGGCAAAAAATCCTTCAATGTTTCAACCACCGGAACGCATAGAAACTTATCCTCATGTAAAATCTGTACGGAATCTTTATCGGAACTGATAAAACTATCATCCGGACATTTCAAAGAGTCCAGCTTAGCTGATTGGTCCTTCTGCAGGACTTCGCATAGTGTAGACTTCTCTTGTGCACCTTCCAGTCCCCCACAATACTGCCTGAATGACTTCTGATGGGAGGTTCTCGCAAAATTTTTATTAAATATCTGCGAAACTCTGTATTCGATCCAGTCATCCACAATGTTGCTATTTCAAGCTCGATTGACTAGTTTCCTTGTACTTTTTCTTAGCCTCTGCAGTTTCCGGTTCCATGAAGAAACCGTCTTGCTGCATTAAATTTTGCTGATTGGCAGGATTTCTTGTAACTCCCTCTTATGGTACCATTTAGAGTGCTTGACCAGAATTTCATTAACTTTGTTGAATTTATTCTGAAAAAAGTGATATATCAATAAACGTTTGGAGTGACAGAGTAGAAGAAAATCTTGTGCTTAGAGTCATTACACTCGCAGAAATTATAATTCTGTCATTTCTGTCCGAACTGGTGTGACGAAAATTAGCATCGTAGCCCACTAGAAGCTTCAGTCTCTCCGATCCATTGTACTGAGCCAAGTCTTTTAGCTCATGTTGGCGAAGGGACTAAAAAGTCAAAAATAAGTAAGCTGAGGGTGACAATCACGCATTACTGTCTGCGGCTTTCTCGGTACTGCACGACGACCGCTGACAAGTTCCAGCTTGAACGCTGTATGACCGTGGTGGCATCATATAGATTGGAAGCCAGAACACAAGTTTTTGGCTTCGTTGACTTTTCATTTCTAAATATATTTGCTCCATTAATTGAATGGACTCCTCAGATCATGTTGTCATACATTCATGAGTCCTGTATATGTGCAATGTAAAGGTGAACTTGAAGTTTTGGTAATTTTTTGCTCAAAAGAAAGGACGAGCTGTTGGCATGCAGCAAGTTGATCTAAACAAACTTTATACTGTCAGGCACAGAAAGGTCCGGATATGGTAACTCTGGAATCGTTCTATGAGACTTTTAGACAACAAGAGCTATCTTTGGGTTTTTAGGTCCACTTTGCATGACCTTGCAAAGACCTGATCTGACCTCAGTCATCCGTTCAAGACATTTCTTCCCCGAACTGACAGCTTCGCCAGCTAACCTTCCTTTCTCTTTCTCAGGTAGGCTCTTAGGCCCATTTTACATGAGCGGTTTCATCGCGACTTCGACTCTACGACTTAGTCGATAGCGACTAAGTGATTGTACTTTTACACAAGCGCTTTCCGCTTACCGAAATCTCCTCGTTTTACAAAAGCGATTTTCAGAGAAGTGTTGGTTTATACGATTTTATATAATTTCGATCACTTTACGCGAATGGTTCACATGCAGTGCTGTCATTTTGTTTCAATTGCAATATTTTTATTGTAATTTAATGTAGTTTATTGCAACTTAACCATTTTACTGCCATCTGTTGCAGTTTTGCGAATTCGGCCCTTGTTTAATATAGTCAGTACATTAATAACTTAATTCCAACTAGTCTAGTTTTATATGCAATTGTCAGCCGTTTCGTAGGACGAATTTGTAAAATTTAGTGTCTCATTTTTGTATTCTGATAATTAGTGAGGATCCAACGAATGCTTTTACGAAGTCTCTTTCCCCATCTTTGTGTGTTATATTAATATTTTTTAATAATCCATCCAGTTAGCTCTTTTCTTCTTGAGATCCGCTAAAATTTTCCTCATCCTTAAAGAGGCAAATACGCCCTACAATCAGGGCCGGTTCATCTATATGTGCACATGGTGCTTTGAATCCAGGCGGCATCATAAGACAAGCACAAAAGGCGGCAAAATAAAATATCTAATTCCAGAATAAAATATCTTCCTCTAAAATATCTACCATACAACCTTTATCTATATGTAAAATAAGTTGCAGATATTCAGTTTATTCATTTTTCGCTTACGGCAACACCTTGAGTGTGCACCTGTGTGGTTATTTACTGCAAAACCATCCATACACCAAAGGATTAGCGATGCGATTCTAGAATTCATCAAATTCTTGCATAAAAATTTGTGTATACTAGAAAAAAATATGCTCCCAGATTCGCATCATGTATTGCATGTTAAAACATCAAAATGTCTTATGTATACACACCTATATACTGAGAGTGTAAATGAACCCGTTTTGACTTCGAGGTGGGGTGCTTATCTCACATCCCCAGCAAGTTCATTTGGTGCCCTTTCAAATCGCGGTCTGATGCAGCCAAAGGTGCCGTACCAATGGCACCCTATGTGTCAAAAAAGATCAAAGCGTAATTGCGTGTAACAAAAGGAGATGGGTATAGAGGACTTGTGCGCCTTGACTGGTCATCGCTGATGAACTCAAAGGAGAAAATAAAAAAATAAAAATATTATTTTTTATTCACGGAGGAGACTGATTCATTTAGAGGCATTATATACGGTTAGAGATTAGTGTTGTCACTTGGATTAGTCATTTCTTGAGTGTAATGAAAATTTCAGTTTGGAAAATTAGATTTTAATCATATGAAAACACATTTTTATTTTATCGGTAAATAGTAGAAAACCTATTTTCGTCAAAATTAAAATGTAAGGGAAATTTAGCACAAACATGTACTTTAGAAACTAGAAAACGTTAGTAATTTTCCCCTAGATTGGCTTGTTAATTTGATTTCTTACTAGGGAGCTCCGGATAGTAGCACCGAACCCATATTTCTCCCCTTTTACAGGATCACAAAGTTGTAAAAATAAAGAATTCGTAAACATGATTGTAACTGCATTAAAAAACAAAATCGTTGAATGCATCAATAACCAATTATAGTCGATTTGACACCAGGCAAAACCAGGTTTTGCCTAACCTTTGGTAATCAGGTTCGCACACTTTAAAAAGGAGTATGTAATAACAAAAGACATTTTATAGGATTTCTAGAAGCAAAATATACGACCGTAAAAGGACTCACAATTTTAGATGAATTAATGAACAATAGGCTATAAATTGCAAATCTATGACAAAGGCTCCAATATAGATCACAGACAATATAGCGTGCAAAATTTAACAAACACCTTCAATTCGGCTTTCAACGATGCAGCGAACGGTTTTTTTTTTTTTTAGATACAATATATGTTTTTGACCTTGTCAAACAGCTTTATGTATTTTTGCAGTTCTATTAATAGTTGGCGCATTCTCAAGACAAATGTTGAGAGCTTAAGTCCTTATATGATGCAAGATTTGAAAGTCAACTTAACACCTTTAATCTCCTGATGCAAAATCTATTTGATACGTACGAAGTGTTAGGAGCTTTAGAGGAAAGTGAAGACTCGAATATCAAACATATTGTAGAGTGTTTAGGAAGAAAATTGCTAAAATTTAAGTTTTTTGTTAGCTTAATAGTATAGTAATTAAGATAAAATCAATATTGCGACCAGATTCATTTAAAGCCACTGCTCTATATCTAACTACCACTAAGCATATTTCATAGCCAACTTTAAATTTTTTTAGGTGGAATATCGCAGCAATTCAGGATTTGAAAGTACACTTGATAGAAGAAAATAAGAAAATCGCATCAAACTTAGAAGTATCATGTAGGCCAAGTAACAAAAGCTACTTGTATTTGGTTGAAACTAAACAATGCCGTCACAATGAGCTCACCTAACAGTTTGTTTTCGAGCGAGATGAGTTCGGAGATAGATATTTTTCTAGTCATCTGCCACATTCTCAAACCTGTCCGAAACACCAATGTGGAGGACCTATAGTAGTGCTCCATACATTATATTTGCAGACCCTGTGTTGAGGGCGGCAAATTCTTTTTATGCACCAGGCGCTAAACACATTAGGGCCGTCCTGCCTACAATTGAAAGAATCGCTCCATATCTCTAATTTACAACTTAGTTTTATTTCCTTTCTAATACTTAAATTGTAAATTTTCTGCTCAGAGTGAAGTATGCGTTTCTTCACCCTAGAAAGCGCTTTCTTCGCGTTACAAAGAGTGTTCGTTCACAAATGTCTCCTTTTTACTAATTTTTAAAGCTTATAATGCCACTACTCTATGCGTTTATAGGTACTGTACGCTAGCAAAGATAACATGATAGTCTAAATATTGGTATCTTTTCATCTTGGTTGCTTCCTTAAACAGACCCGTTTTAAAGCAAATGTTTTTTCATTCAACATGAGTGATTAATGATTCCCCAAATTTTGTCACATTTTATGTCTATTGGTTTTCTTTACATTATATTTATTATTGTTTTATTTGATAGATAGATGGATAGATGAAAACTTTATTTTTCATTTTTGTTGTTGCGTAGATAAAAATACCAATTTCCCACAAAGCTTGTGTCTACGTATGCTTTGATTAATTTTCAAGCTTAGATGCTCTTTAAACATCTGATTGAGTTCATAGTTTATTTTTGTTATTGTTAAATTCATCCCATATCTTGCTTTTAATTGGTTGTTAATCTGTTGAAGATGTCAGTAAATAAATAAATATATCAGCGACTTAGCCACTAGCGACTGCCACTGCCTGATATCTAGTTTCCAGTGAAACTTTTTATTATATCACTTATCATTTCTTTTAACTTCACAGCTCACTCATAGTCAAATTTTAATAAAGCCATATCGCACTTTTCTGCGTAATTCTTCCATTATATCTACTTGTTTATGCAAAATTTATGAAATAGCACGGACAGTTCAGCAGCAATTAGTGTAACAGTCAACTTATTATTTTGATTGAACCGTGGCGCGAGCAAAACACGTCTGTTCGAGACAACATCAAAGGCTTGGTGACTTTGGCAATAAAAGGTGTAAATTAATAATTTTTAATTAAAATACCTTTTTTCCATCTCTGCTTGGCAACTGCACTCTGCCGAAAAATGAAGCAGCATGAATTAATTAATTAATCAATTTTTTCATTTTCTGATAGACTTTTGAAAAAATATAAAAACAAAGTGTCAGAACTAAAAAAAAACTAACAACCTTATTTTTAATAGTACGCTTTTTTAGGTTTGTAACAATCATTAATTATTCGACGGTACTCTTAACACAAACCAACTTATAGAATTTCAAGCGTTGTAGCGGCGATATGGAAACGCATTCAGTTTTTTTTTTACTGAGATATATTTATTTTATGTTCCGACAGCTTTGTGCTGTGTGCCGCTCAAAATTTATTCTCTAAACTCTGTCGGCTAAAAATGTACATTTAAATACAAATATGATACAAAATAGTTCTTCACTTACTTGTTCTTAACTCACGGAGTGTTGAATAGAAAAGAGCTGGTTTCTAAGATTAAGTGAGTATTTAAAGCAAACTAGTTTTCGAACTTATTACTGAAATGTTGGTAGCATTTTATGCTCCGGTTACACGACTTCGTCAGCTGTTACACCCCTGGCCGTGTTGGATCCTCAACACTCTCAACATCGACGTCTAGTTTAGCTAACATTACTGCATGCCGCACGTACAATCCTCCACTGGATTTTACTGTTGCAGATCGTACAATACCATCTCTTGAACGTCTAGTTTCAACAATCCTCCCTTTAGGGAACCTACGAGTTTTACATTTTCGTCTACAATGACAACTATATCGCCTACTTCCAATGGCTTGGGCTTTTCAAACCATTTTGATCGTCTGGTAAGGGTAGGGCTATAGCTCAATATCCACTGTTGATAAAATCGTTGCAATGTTTGTTGAGATTTGCTCCATAACAGTTTTGGTACTTTCGCATCGACCGCGATTCCAAGTGGTTTTACTGGATTTTTATAGGCCAAAAGTGCATGATTTGGGGTAATAACTTCATTTTCGGGGTTATCCAACGGCACATAAGTAAACGGTATAGAACTAAGGATTCTATTTCGATAAGAATATTATTTCATACTTGTGGTGATGGTTTATGAAGAGGTCCAATAAGAATTCTCATTCCGGATTTTGCTGACCGGATTAACCTTTCCCGTGCTCCACCCATATGAGGTGACAAAGGAGGGTTAAAGTGTCACTTTAACGATGGACTTGTGGTGACTTCTTCTATCTTGTAAAAGTCGACTTCTTGGTATGCGGCTCTGATCGCTTTCTCAGGTCCTGCCAAATTTGTTCCTCTATCGCTGTAGCATTCAAGAGGTTGGCCTATTCTAGCTATAAAGTTCCTAAAAGCCATTAGAAAACAATCGGTGGACATATCATCAACCATCTCAAGGTAGAACGCTCTTATGGTTAAGCATTTAAATATCACCACCCAACGCTTTTCGGGCTTACGGTGTACGGTTACCATAAATGGACCGAGCAAATCGATTCCCGTGTGTGAAAACGGTGCTTGGTTAACAGCATATCGTCCAATCGGTAGTGGAGACATCTCTGGTGGTGCTGGTCTGGCTAAACAAATTTTGCACCTTTGGCATTGTCGTTCAATTTGTTTCACCAGTACACGTAATCGTGGTATATGAAACTGTTCTCGCAGCTTATTAACAACAGTTTCCGAGAATTGATGAGCGCATTCTTCATCTAGTTTCATGACTAAGAGCATTGTTATACGGTGTGTGTTCGGGAGGATGATTGGATAGTCATTCTCAAATCTGCCTCTGAGTCGAATAATATTATCTTCGTCTAACATTGGTGACATTTTATACAAACGACTTTGCTTTGCAACGCTTCCGTTTTGGTTTAGCAAGGCAATGTCTGTAGAGTATAATTTCTGAGCTTCGCGAAATAAGAAAGTCTCTGCCTGCTGTAATTCTTCAGATTTTAGAATTGTTCTTTCCTTTGTGAGGTTGGACATTTTAATCAAACGGATGAATCTGAATAGGTAGGCAGTGGCATGCAACAGTCTGTTCCATTTACTAAACCGAGAAATATCTATTATACCGGTAAGCTCAGAATGCAGCCCAATGTATTCAAATGTGGGATCATTTAACTCAAACGGAGTTGCTTCGTTTTCTTCTTCACATTTTGGTTTAGGCCAAAATTGTTCATCTTTCAGAAGAAAGTCTGGCCCTTTGTACCAGTGACTTTTAGCGCTAAGTTCAACTACGTCTCGCCACTTTGTTGATAGATCCGCAACATATTCATGCGTTGCCAACCAACGCCATTGATTTATATCGGTTGTTTCTTTTATCTCACCAACTCTGCACGCAATCCAAACAGGTAATTTCTTTTGTAAATGAAGCCATGATAAGACTACTGTGAATCTGTTCAGAAATATTTCGAATTCTAGCCTTGGTATTGGAGTATATTTGAGGGGAACAGATTTAACTTTAGCCGTCACAAGCGAAACTTACCTTTTATTAGGTGCGACAACTCTAATATATGTATACTGCGGCGGCACACGCCATCTCCCCAGCGTCAACAAATGTGTGAAGGCTTACGTGCGTGCATTCGGACCAAGGAACAGTGATATACCGTCTTGGTATACGTAATGATTCAACTGCTTTAAGTTGACAGAGCCACTTTCTCCAAAGCTTATCCAAATCATTTGGGATATTTTCGTCCCATTTTAGTTTCCGTCTCCAAGTTTCCTGTTGTATGGCTTTTAGTCCGGCCACAAAGTGAGCAACTAGGCCTAAAAGGTCGTAGATTGACATCAACGTAACCATAATTTCCCGCTTTGTTGGTCTGCGGGTTCCGTTTAAAACATTTTTATTTGCTTTATTAAAACGCAATGAGAACGTAATACAATCTTCGTCAAAGTTCCAGAAAATACCGAGAACTTTTTCAATTCGATCGCAACCGGTAAAATCAAATGATGTGTTACTGATTTCGCTTTGGTTTAGCTTGTTGCGTAATTTCGGCGAGTTAGATTTGCAATTTCGTATCTCGAAACCACCTTGTAAATGTATATGTTGCATTTCCTGCACAAATTTAATAAGCTCTTCTTCTGCTCTTCTTCTGCCATATCCGATGGTAGCGACTGTCAAATTTATGGTATGCCATCTGTGCGTGGGCAATTTCATGGCATGCAATTTTATTTCGAAAGTGCATCTGAGCGGGAAGGACGTGCGCTCTATCCGAGTGTCAAATGCTCTTAAGGAGTTATTTGAAGTCCAGAGCGAAGAAATTCTGCTAATTATGAAAACTTCACGTATAAGATAAATTACTTTTTGGGTAAGCGGGTGAAATTTCAGACGAAAATGTAACTATTATATGATTTGCTGGGGTACGAAGGGGAATGCGATAAAAGTCATTTGAAAAATCGGCCAATCATCAACAGGGAGTCTCATATATTTACTCATCGTTCAAAATTGAAATTATTTCTTTTTTTTTAATAAAATAAATATATATAATTTCACTATTTCTCATCAAAATTCGATTTTTTCTCAATTTCCCACCATTTCATATTCTGTAGACTATTTTCATTGCTCAACGAGATCTAAAAATCCCTTTGAATTCAGAATCCCTACATTTTCTTATAAGAAATAAAGCATTCGCACGGTTCAGCGCCATTTTGAAATCAAGAACTGTCAAAATATTGCCAGGCAGATTGCCAAGCCAATTGCATACCATATTGCCTACCATTTATGGCAGACCATAAAATATTGCATACCATAGGCTGCCTCCACTGGCAATTTCAAATGTTATGCCATGGGAAATTGCTAGTGGAGGCAGCCTGTCAAGTACATCATCGACGTATGTACTTTCAGTAATACTTTTTACTGTGCTCGCATATTTGCCATTAAATTTTGACGCATTGAGACGCATTTTGTATTGCGCTTGGTACGGAGAACATGTTGCTCCAAATGTCAATATTGTCATAGCGTACACTTCTGGATTTCGTGTTTGGTCACAATCACGCCACAAAATTCTTTGAGTCATTTGATCGTCGTATCGCACATGGACCATGTAAAACATTTCTCGAATGTCTCCTGTCACAGCAAAGGTGTGGATCCTGAATCTCATCAGTATATCCAACAGAGAGCTTGCAAGGTCGGGACCAGCTATCAACATGCTGTTCAGACAAAAGCCATTTACTTTAGCTGCCGCATCGAAGACCAATCGAATTTTTCCCGGTTTGTTCATATTTTCTACAAAAAACAAAGGCAGATACCACACTCTCTTATGAGAAGATGCTACTTCTAATGGTGACAGCTTGCGAATAAATCCTTTTTTCACATGTTGTTCGAAGTGGTTTTTGAATGTCTGCAAGCGCTGTGGGTTACCTAGCAATTTTCTTTCTAAGCAAAGAAGACGCTGACGTGCCATTCCATATGAATCCAGTAACTCATATTGATCATATTTCCATAATTGCCCAACCTCGTAGTAATTATCTTTTCGTACAGTCAATTCTTCCACTATTTTCTTGGCTCTCTTCTCTTCTTCAGTCAAGAGATGATCATTTTTTCCAGACACTCCAATCACGTCCAAGGAATAAAATTGTTTCACCATCTGTTCAAGTCGATCATCTGCGCACTCGCATACATACATATTCACTTGATGGGTGTCGTAAGTATTCTTCCAAGCCAATGTACCGCATAAATCCCAACCGAGACAGGTTTTAGTGGCTACTGGCTCATAGCAGTTACCTTCACTTACATTTCTCGGCACACATAGGTTAGGTTAGGTTAGTGAAGAGGGCTGCGGGGAACGCGGCCAGCATTAGGCCACCAGTTTGGGCCCATTTGCCACCCTCATAGAGAATCACACGCATTCACACTTACAGCCATGGCACTGGCGGGATTCGAACCAGCAATAAATGTTGAACAAATCCAATCTTTGTTCGCGATGCTGCTATCTACTCCGACGCATTTGAAATGTTACCAATGTCGGTACGTGTCACATGCGACCATGTCGATGGTGTCATTTTCGCAGCAAAGTGGGCAATTTGCTTCTCCTTCATTCAAAATTTCGGCTCCCATACTCCTGATTCTGGCATGATTTTCGTTTGCCATTTTCTGCATCCAAGTGTATTTCGAGAGCAAGAATAAATTTTGAGACTATAGAATTTCAAGCTTTGTAGCGGCGATATGGAAACGCATTCAGTTTTTTTTTACTGATATATATATATATATATATATATATATATATATATATATATATATATATATATATATATATATATATATATTTTATGTTCCGACAGCTTTGTGCTGTTTTCTGCTCAAAATTTATTCTCTAAATTCTGTCGGCTAAAAATGTACTATATATTTAAATACAAATATGATACAAAATAGTTCTTAACTTACTTGTTCTTAACTCACGGAGTGTTGAACAGAAAAGAGCTGGTTTCTAAGATTAAGTGAGTATTTAAAGCAAACTAGTTTTCGAACTTATTATTGAAGTGTTGGTAGCATTTAATGCTCCGGTTACACAACTCATTTTTATTGATCTTTTAACGCCTAAAATTTGCATTCACAAAAGACAAAACTCAAACACATGAAGCATCTGATGAAACAATACGTTCTAGCCAGAGCTTTCAAGTCTACAATATGACGTCATGCAAATGGTTTAATATGACTAATATTTCGACAAGAATATCTGACAGGATTCTAGTCATACCCACGAGCTTAACATTGCTTAAGATGTATTGAAACTCCATAGGCGACACACTTCAAATACCTATCCCTCGTCATCGGGTGTACCATCACAAAAGCGAAACTGTGGCCGTTTATATAGAAAGGTCCATGACTCGACCGAAATTAATGATACGAAAAGCAATTTAATTTTCGTTGTCAACAAAATGTCCATTGAATTTACGAATAGCCTGTACGCATAATTTATGAAGTATGACATCATTTGTTACCATATTCATGATGTTAGTTCATGTTTCTGGAAGCTCAAGTTCCCGAATGTGACGATTACCATTAGCACCAATACGTGGACAGTTGAATTTAAACTGTTTTATTAATTTTACCTTTTTGTTTAATTTATTTTCAGATATCATCATTTAGATTTGAAACGTAATAGTCAAAATATTTTATGAATTCAGTTGAAATTTAAATCATCCATCATTAAACGTTTCGCCCTTTAGTTTGCCTCAACTATTTTCACCAGCTTGTCAGTGCTCAATTTAACTCTTCTGTGCTGAAGACTCAATTTCCTGACAAATTAATCACAAATCTACTGGACTTTGGTGAAATATTGACGTTTAACACTGAAGTGTCTTCAGTGGTAAATTACAGGGAAATTCGGTGAGCTAAATCGTTTAAATACCCGATGATTTATTACTTGGGGACGTGAGCGAACAATATCCATTGAGTCATTTGCATATAAATTAAGATGGCGTAAACATAGACAATGAGATTTTGATTCCCTTAAATTTTGCGCAGTAACTGTTTTTGAATGTTGAAAGCTTTCACTGGAAATACTTAAATTTATTATATTATGAAAAACATGCTTGTTCACAGAGAGGCAGAGTATTAAGGATGAGACCGTAATCGTAATGGTTAAAAGTGAAGAGCATTTACCGGAAATTGTATTGTATTGTTATTTTCATGAGTACGAAATACGAAGTTATTGTCATCTTAGATTAGACTATTTTTAAAGTCACACCTGCTGTTCGATACCAATCTGGCAAAAGGAAAACAAGCACCTAAATGGATGGTGTGCACACATAACAAAATCTTACCTGGGTCCTGTCCAGGCTGGAACTTAACAAAGCATGCAGTCAGCTGACATGCAATACATTGATAATGTGTTCCAATTAAAATTGCTCACATCCAAACAAGTAGTCTAACAAGTAATGTTAACCGAAATTACCGAAATTTTCACATTCCAGTTATTTTTGAAATGTGCTAAACTTGGGAAGTAATTTTTGGAAGTTCGATTGAATCGGTCGTTGTACACTGAAAGAAAAATCTTGGTAAAATCAACAATTTTCCTTAGTTGTTTTTGCGTCAACTACGGGCTATAGTTAAAACAACCATAAAAAAATAGTTGATTAATTTTATGCACCATGACGCGTGGTTGATAAACAACGTCCGCGGTGCAAAAAAAGTAAGCAACCACAAACAATGGTATTCCAACAATGTACAGAGTACGAAATAACTATAGCCCATTTTGGTGTGTTCTGGCAGGGTTAGCTCTAGAAACGTACAACCAGGGCTTTTTCCGGGGCGGTAAACGTAAAGGGTTTAATAAAATCCTACTGTTTTGCCAAAATACTAAAAAAAATATTTGCAGCCCATAGTTCTCAATGTTTTTCAAAACAGCCATATAAAAGCGGCACAGATAATTAAGTAAGAAAAAAAGCTAGATCAGAGCATATACACTGTATGCGCTCACTGCTTCGGCGCTGCACTGCATCGCAATGCGTGTCCTTTACATGCATACATTAATTGCACAAAAGGCGTCATACAGCGTAATATAAAGGCTTCACAGCATAACATGAATATGAATTATATCGAACAGCAAACCGAACACAATTTTGCCATGTAGCATATGAAACTTCTATGATAGAATAGGAGTATGAGTATGAGGAGTATGAAAAATCAACAACATGAAAAACGTCCAAATGTTGAAACCATTCTACCTTGCGTAGAATAATTCCAAAGACGTTGCTCACTGAATTACGTTTGCTGAAATCAACTATTGCAAAGTAGTTTAAGTACCATTAAAACTGTTGATAATTTGAAACGTTGAAGTTTGAACTATTTTTCGTGGTTATGAAACAATTAAAACAGTTGATTTCATGAAAGTTGCGATATTTTTTGTACAACCAGAGCCAAACACTTTTATATCGTTAAATTAACTATATTAACATAGTAAAAATAACTATTTTCCGTAGTTCGTTTAACGATTTTGAATGAATCGTTGCAATACTATTAAAAATAGTTGAACCAACCAAGAGTTTTTCTTTCAGTGTAGACATAATTAGAAAATTGTTTTTGAAATTGAATTGCTGATTTGAATAGGATTAAAGCTGCCATGCAAGTAATGTTTTCGGATGCCAAATTTATTGTTGCATCGCCAGAAATTCGGTTTTGATTTGCTTTAATTTGATTTTCATATCCACTCTCAAATGGCCATGTACAGGTAAATAGTGATTTTTCGTTGTTGGCTGCATCGACAATATACGATCGTGTTTTTAGTGACACTGGATGTTTGGGAACCATTCAATTCGGCAAGATATGAATATATTTTAGAGTCCCTTGAATGAAATTTTTAGGTAGACTATCTATTAGGTTTGGTTCGAGATTATGTGAAAAATCGTTGCCTTATATGTGAATGAAACTGTTGAGAATGCTTGCAAAAATATTACTGCCGGAGTAGCACAAGAGTCCATTCCGGGGCCAGGCCTGTGAAATACAGCTGAAAACGGTCTTTTGGACCTTGAAATGCCAGAATACGTGCTCTTGGTAGGTAATGTTCATGATGTAGCATTCTCAATTCGCTCAACTCAAATTAAATCAAATAAGGAGAAATGTTATAGAGTGAATGGAAAACCATAGTTTCCAGCAGGCAAACACTAAAACTGGAAATGTCATGCTGACGGAAAAAAAAATACCAACCGTCATACTTATGATGGTCGGCTCCGGAATAGTCGAGACCAAATAATTGGCGAAGTAAATCGGAGTGACTATTGACTCCAAGCTGACTTATACGGAGTATATCTGAAAAGCATGCGATAGAGCAATGGGACTGTAATCTCGCTGAACAGACTCATGGCGAAAGTTCGCGCTCCTAGTGCGAGTAAACGCAAACTACTTTTGACGGCAGCTTATTCAACGCATTTGTATGATGCCGAGATATGGCCACTACATTAAAATTTGAAAAATTCCGAGTTAAAATGGCAAGCGTTCAACGCAAAGGAGTGCTCCAAATCACAAGCAGCTGCCGTACGGTATCAAGTAACGGTATCAAGTAACAAGTATCAAAGTAACAATTGGTCATAGCAGGGGTAATTCCAGTTCAATTATAGGCAAATGAGCGTAAGACTAAAGACAGACGACACAAGTTAATGATCATTAACACAATGATCATTGAACGCTAATGGTAATTTGTTTGGAGAGTGACACACGGTTATTTGAATGAGGTTGTTTAACAGCTGTAGGTTGTTTGAATTTAAATGGTATTATTTTGACAGTTATTGTTTATCGAAACACATCAAAAAATCAGAAATTAGTACAAGTTTTACTGCGAATGAGCCTTTGTGTAAAATTATGGAAATTTTACACAAAAAAAAAGTTTAATCACGATAAGGAAGAAAATATAAAATGTTCAGGTATTGAAGAAGAGAATACGAAGAAATGGGCAAAAAATGAAACATTTGCATGCCATAGGCCTTGTTTATGCCGTAGCTAAAATAGCGTTGGCAAACTGGCGCTGCTATAGTAGTAGCGTTTACACCGTACAGCTTATTATTAACCAAAGCAAAAATGGCGTAAAATCTGAAAGAAGCTCAATACTAAGAACAAAAACACCCTTGCACCAATGCTTCCAGATTGCGAATGTCACTCGAAACTAGAAATCCTATTTATGATTGTTATAGTGTTTATACCACTGCTACCTTCACACTTATAACCGCGCTAAATTTTAGCAGCGCCAAAGTAGCGTAGCCAAAATAGCAAGCTCGGCTAATTTAAAAGTGGTTTATACCGCTGCTAAATAAGCAGAGCTCACTAATTTGGCTACGGCATAAGCGCACTCATATTGTAATATATTCGAAATAATATGTTTATGTTTTTGACAGTTAGAAACTACATTATTTCAAATGGAATTTCCCAAATTTCCCCAGTAAATTTCATAATCTTCTCCGTAGATGGTGCGACAATCGATAAGAGCAAATGAGCATTAGCTTCCAAATGATAATTCGTAGAACCTCATTGATGATGTTATAAATGATGATTAACCATGACACACGTAATGGATAATGATCATTGGGCTCGAAATGATAATTAACTTGTGTCGTCTGTCTAGGCTCTAAGGATGTCTTTCTGAATAGCTCAGAAGTAGGAAGTGAGGTAGCAGCCGCTCAAACACGAGCACGAACGCTTGAGCTTTGTGAAGAACGCTGGGCTACAAGCACAGCGGGAGTATGGAAGACTATGCTTATCTACGCTACAAAATCTATCAAGTCGTGGTTACTTTAAGAAATACAGGTCGCCAAAAAATTATAGTACATGGGAAGTGGTAGAAGTACATGGAAAAATGAAAAAAATCCACTAGTAATAACAATTTACTTGCTTTACTAGATTGGGTGCTTTGCACTTCAAAAGGCGAGTAATATAATATATAACACGGACCTAAGCGGTAGTATAAACATGAGAAATTTAAAAAAAAAAGCAAAATTAGAAGTTGCCATCGTGCCAAAGTTATAAGACTCTCCACGTGTATCACAGAACATTTTTGGAGTGAGAACGCGTGCTGGGGTCTCAATAGTAAGTAGTGCCGCCTGAATTGCTCAGCACTTCGCACATACGTTCTGGCAAAGAGGAATACAAATCTTTTATGCAAATTTGGTCGATTTGCGACCATGATTATGTGATCGCACTTTTTAACTCATCCACTGTTCTGAACTGCTATCCTTTGGCGTAAATTCAAGCTGCTTATCTTTTCCAAATGTTTTCGATTATGTCTAAGTTCGGGTAACGCGCTATCGGCGCACAATAGACACGGATGCTGTGAACCAGGGCATTATCCTGATGGAAAATTTAATCTATGTCTTGAATTCTTACATCGTGGTGTATCAGCTGCTCATAAATTAGTGTAATCTAACGACAAGTTACCAACAAGGCATCCATTTTCCAAGCGAAGTCATAAGTCATGCGTTAGCGACGGCTTACATTTAGTTTTTTTGCTACAAATTCTCGGCTCGCTGCAAAATACTTTGGAAATTACGTACACTTGCGCTGGTCTGCTACAACTCTTAGGCCAATGACAGACACTTCGGTTTCATCGAAGTGTTTAACGCTTCGGTTTAGCGCGTCGGCTGACACACACAGAGGTTTTCAGAAGCTTTTATCGAGTCGGTTCAGTTACAAATTACGTCGGAGTATCATATACATGTTTGTGAAAAAAGTAGTCGTGTATACATACATATGTATGCATATGTATATACATATATATGTAAGTATATATGTATATGCACATGAATTTTTGAGCAAAGTGATTCTAATACCAATTTTCTTTGAAAATCTGTAATTGCCTACTTTTAGAAACTAAGTGCCCACAAATGTTTCATTTTCCAATACTGTACCCTAGCCATTCTTCAAAAATCAATTTTCTTATTAGATTTACATTCTCATATCCAATGCATTCATCAATGCATCCAGAAATTTCAGCTCGATCAGACTACGCAGCAATGAACAAATCGAAAAACGCTCGAAGAAGCGAGTCGGTGGGTAATTTCTCTCGTCTACCGACTCGGTTTTCCTCTCGGGAAACGCCTCGCTGGAACTGCCGTGTTTGTCATTGGCCTTAGAGTCGCCCGCTTTTCCCGTTCGGTCACTGGCAGTGCTGCCAGATAGTCGCTGCGGATTACCCCCAGACTATTCCTATTTATCCCTGAAAATACCCAAAGTAGCCATAGTGACGTCATTTCCGGGAAATTTTTCGGGATTCCCAAAAACCAGGTTGTTTAAATATAAATTTTTATATGTGTAAGACTTTCGTCACATGAAGCAAACTTTTTTAAGGTGACATCAAACAATGATAGAGCGAGGGCGGTTAAATGACCCCATCATGGATTTGACGATAGCGTATTGTAAATAGTACCTACGAAAAAGTGAATAGGACACTCAGCTGAATAGACAGAGATATAGGGTACGGCAATCGCGGCCTCTGTCGTCAATCGGTCAGGTAGAAATATCAATTTTGAAACAGCATCACCAATATCTGCTTATTGGTATGATGGAAGATTGATATTTTTTATTTTCTTATATCAGAAAAAGGTGGACATGACGTATTTCGAAATTATTATTTATCGAAACATCCGTTCCGGAAAAATGCATTATCAAATTTCAGAACACCCTAAACAAAACCCCGAATATTTTTTCCCCCTGTTTGTCCCCTGAAGTCTTTAAAATATCCCTAAATCTAGGGTTAATATGGCACCACTGGTCACTGGTGACGGTCGACCTTCTGCGTGCTTTTCGCTGCTTGAATGGGATCTTTTATGTAAAACAATATCGCTGTTCAGCTTCTTTGTAGTATCAGCGTGATTCTCAAAATTTGTTTGCAGCCCTTTTATGCTGTTCCACTAGTATACTTTCGGTTGCGTTCAATTTTTCAAATTTTCAAATAATCTTTCACATTATCCTAATTTGCTCTTTCATCCTTTTTCTGAAGTTTTGAAGCAATTGGTTGCAGATCACCTAACAACACTTCAAAAATGTTAGTGTTCTATAGCTTTGCCGCATCTCTGAGACACACCATCATTAAAATTTCTCGGGACATAAAAAGTAAATACCGCAGATCAATCATATTTTCAAGTCTACCTTAGAACTTTTGAACAAGTTATTTTACATACTCATTTTTTCTTTACCTACTTGGTTTGCCCTCAAATCTTTAAAATGTGTGCTTTGCCCTAAAGTGTGACCATCATAGAATGGGAAAGTCATACTTTCAAAGAATGGGAAAAAACGCAGTAACGCGAAAGCGGTTGTGGTTCAGGCTCCTGAGGTCACTGGGTGATGTTTTTTTTGTGAGTACGAATCTCAAATAATCCTACATCTTTCTCAGAAATTCTTTTGACTTTTAAGAGCACTGACTTTTAAAAGCATGGCAATAGAGTAAAGCTGTGGAGAGGAAAGGATAGATACGACAGTTTCAAATGAGGAAAGAGTAAATACGAAAGAAATCGTTATAGTTTTCTGAACTGAAATTGTTTCGCGAAAATAATGATATATAGGCGAATTCAAATGCGTATTGAAATTCAACGTATGCATAAATTGAGCAACAGCCGCAATGACATATGTAAAATATTGTAAGTCCATAAGACTACTGTGAAAAAATGGTGCAACAGCAAAGAAGGAAACGTGGATGACATGAAAAGATATGGTCGCGAATAGTTACGAAACAGCTGAACAGCTCCACGGAGGCCACTTTAAAAGTATTGAAGAGAACCGTTCAGCGATACCGTCGATTCACTAACTGAAGGTGAAAAGCTTACAGACTTTCTGGTAAGAACATTCGACACCGGTTAAACTTCTTTCGAAAGCTGAAAAACCTTGAAATTGATGGTGACAATTCTCGTGGTCGAGCCCGTCATGCCAGCATCCTTTTTACGGACTAGTCATGGGTTCAACTGCATCCAATGTATAGTCGACAGAATAGGACAGTAAGAGCCAGCAATCCCGCAAATATTCCCGTAATACAGACCCCGAAGTTTGGTTTAAAAACTAACTTCATTTTGTTGAGCAAGAAGTTGCTGTTAATGGAGAATATTACAGCGAAAGTATTCTCTCTGATTAAGAACCAGGCTTAAATATTTACCATCATACCAGACAGAAAGGAAGTAATTTTGATGCAGGATGGAGCCAAGGCGCATATAGCTTTGAAAGCTTATGAGGCAATTGATGAGCACTTTTTTAATAACTGGATTGATTGGTCTGGTAATTTTCCCAATTTTAACCCAATTGAAAATGTGTGGTCCAGATTAAAGGAAAGTGTCCTTGGAGATCTCAGAACGAAAAATTGACAGGAGCTGATTCGACGAATACAAGTTGAGTGGCACGCAATTTTGGTAGATTATCTAAGAAATTTATGTGACAATTTCAGAAAGTGGATTTTAGACTGTATAAAAAACGAAGGAGGACATATTTCATACTAATAATTAATTATGTTACCTAATATGTGTATGTATATGTGTATGCAAGTATGCACTGTGTGCTGGTGTCTGATGAGAAGCAGTGCATACTTTCGAAACCACTTTGTCAAAATAGAATTTTCAATGTAGATTAAAATTTTTAATGTTAATAAAAAGTTGTTCAATTTTAATCATCCCGCAAAAACATTTCCAATTTGATTCTGCTTTCGGAGGCTGATTCCGCAAAACGATCGAAGTTTCCCGTTTCAATATGCTCGGCTTCGATGCTGTAGAAATGATATACGTTGTCTATGCTGATTTATAGACAAGAAGGGAACCGTGATCAAATTCAATTACCTTTACTAAGTAAAATTATATCCACGGATATAAGTCGGAGATGTTAAAATTTGCCACAACTAGCATAAATAAAAAATGTAATGATTTCCACCTGCAAGTGGTCACGCCAGTCAAGTATGCACTGTGTGCTGGTGTCTGATGAGAAGCAGTGCATACTTTCGAAACCACTTTGTCAAAATAGAATTTTCAATGTAGATTAAAATTTTTAATGTTAATAAAAAGTTGTTCAATTTTAATCATCCCGCAAAAACATTTCTAATATGTGTACTTTATAATAAAATTATAATATTAAACCAATCAGTTTTCATTAAAATTCGGTTCAAAGAAACTCTATGAGCAGAAACTTTTTCGCCACCCTGAATTTCTCGTTTCCTCGCCGCATATGCACTGCTGCATAGCCTGACTTATGACTAGTAAGCACTTTAGAGTAAGTTTTCTGTCAAGGTGGCTGTTGCTTAAAATAAAATAATTGATTAATATATTGATATAATTAATACATATATGCTGTTATGATCTTTATGATCCGAGTTGCATAAAGCTCGATTAAATCACATAGATTCAAAATCATTCATAGCCCACTTTTAATATTATGCACATCAATTATTTCGTCGGGAATAAAGCGAGCATTAATTCAAACTATAAACAGCAATAAGTGGCACGTAGAGTGTGTTTCCTGTACGCATACACCTACACTCTACTTCAAAGGAAACGAACCACATCAAGGGACTTTGCTTCAGTTTAACACAAACGATGCGATTAAATTCTGCAAACAAGCAATTATTTTCGCTGTGAATCACAGGCAATTAAAAACCGATCCAGTCCAAGAGAAACAGTTCCAATACCACAAAGACCAAACTTAACTTGCAACCTTTGCTGTCGAATTGACACCAAGTTGATTGTTTCAATTTACTGCTTGCTCTCTATCGCAACGTCGCTTTTATGGTAAAGCAAAGCCAGCAAAGCCTTAAACGGCCCACAGACGAGAGATCTCGTCGACAACTAGATCTGCAATATGCGATATCTGCAACGAAAATCTCTGTCTGTGGGCTAGTCTCAGGTTGCATTTTTAGTCTCTGCAACGGTTGCAGTAAATATCAATTTTTTTTACTGGTCGACGAACACGTTGCTGTGTCTGTGGTGATTTTGAGACTAGAATGGAGATCTCATTTGAATTTAGTGTAACGTAATGGTAACATAATTCGAAATCATTGGTTTAACGGACTGAATTGTGTATGAGTACGCTCAACAAGAATCAGTTAGCATACCTCATGATCCCGTTAATGTTTTATTATTTCAGGAAATATTTATGAACGAAAAGAATAGATGTGGAACAATAATATCTTTTCTTTGGCAGCAACGGATATTTAGTTCATTTTCAGTGCTGCTTGCCTATGATGACCGCCAATTAAAATTCAATAAAAAAGTATTTAGAGGGCTACATGTGACAACCAGAAAGTACGAATACCTAGATACCCGTACATACCTGTTCGAAATAACTTTACGTGAAACATAATTTTAAACCCTATTAAGGCACAATAGCTGCCAGCTCATGATACATACAAATTTATAATTTTCTTCGAAAATCAGTTCCGACACCCCTAATACGAACAATCAATGCCTGGTTATGATGACCGCCAATTAAAAATTCTTTAGAGGGATCTATGACTAGGTTAGAGATTCCCGAAGCAGAAAGTACAAATACCTCATATATCCGAGTATATGTACCTGTTCGAAATTACTTTACGTAAAACATCATTTGCTAACAATGCTTACAATGTACATATGTCCTCCGTTTTCTTACAACGAAAATGACCTGAAAACACCCACTCCAAAGCGTGTGTTGCCTCCACGAAAACAACGTTCGAATGAGATTGCAATTCAAGTTGCGATTACATTCTCTGTGTCTGTGGCAAATCAATTGAGATCCAGTCGACGACTAGATCTCCGTGTGTGTGGGCCGTTTTATTGCTGAGCAGTGTAGGAAGAAGCATCAGTCCAGGTGTAATTATTGATTGTTGTTGTTTCATTAACTCGTAAGTTTTCGAGTTTCTACCAAACATCTGGTTCGTCTCGACAGATGCTGTGGCGAATGAAATTTTGCTGGAAATACTCCAATTAGAAGACACTTTGATTTTTGATATCAAGGTAATTTAATTAGATTTTATGGAATGTTTTTGCAATGAAGAGCAAAAATTGATGCAGTATGAAATGAACTTGCAGCCAAATTTGCTTTTTGAAGTAACAAGCAAGAAAAATAACTTTCATTAGAGCTAGAAAACTAACATGTACCTATAAAAAAACTTGGATACAGCGTTACGTTATACATGTTATACAATACATGAACAAGCGATATATATTTAAAAGCAAATGCACTAAGCCACATACAAATCGACTTCAAGCTGTCGTGAGTACGCTTAGGCACAAAACACTCATTTTTGAAAAAAAAAGTAGAGGAATGGTGTAGATTTTGAATAAATGTTCTACCAATTACGCTTTTTATCACCACAACCAACCCATATAGAAGGTCATATATCACTTTGATGCAATTACTGTATCAAATGTTATAGAGTAATAAGGTTGCGTGTTCCATGAATATTAAAATTTAGGAGAGAAAAAATTCTTACTTATTCTCATTATAGAATGCTTATTATATAAAAATTTCATGGCAAAAGTTGGATATCAATGGATCTGATTATTGGGTCGTAAGTTTTTGCGAGTGAAATTTTGGCTAAAAAGCTGCCAACACATTCAACAAAGACACTCCGGTCCATACTTTAATCAAATCAATGCGCCCTGTGAATTTCGGAATGATTTGCTGTTTCCGTCGGAAGTTATCGCAATCCGAAAATTTACGAATTTTTTATAGCTCTTTAGGCAGTTAGCGGACACATGGTGTTAGTAATTTCCAAAGCGTTTGTGATATTTACGCTTAAAACACGTTCAGGACATATTTTGTGTACTCGAGAGTCTCTCGAAACCCATTTGTTGAGAGAATAATAAGGATACCTAAAATATCACTCAAATGCCACTGGCACTAGAAAATAAACCCTTTTTTTGCAAAACTTTGTCATAAAGATAACTGAATTTCCGAATGCATAATGCTGATTACTGAAATTTTCAGCATAATCGGTATCAGTAAAAACAGCTCTTCCCGCAGGAACCGCTGATTTTTGAAACAGAGTAGAGGAGATGTCTAAAATTTCTTCAGAGTTTGTATGAATGAAATGTTAACGAAATATAATTTTGACTACATGACAGGATCATCAGGTTAACATGACGTCATTTTGGACTCTCCAGGACTTTCTAAGTCGGCATGAGTATTTTGGGTTGTTATCCTCTTACAAGGCCGAATTTTCGTTTTTCCGTAGATATGTCTTTACAGATTTTAAAATAATTTTCACTGAATATTTAACAATTCACTACCTAATATTTGTACTGCAGCTGAACCAAGCCCAACTCACGCCCAAAAGTCTTATATTTTTCGATATGTTGTGCAGAAGATATGTTCAGGTAGTTTAAAAGTTGGACTTGGTGCCGGGACACTTAGCAAGAAGAATGCGACCCTGGCATAATCGCAGATAAGGATCCAGGAGAAATAGCTGGAGAATCTGCTTGTTCGTAGTTGCACGTTTCAAGTACCGTTCGAAGTATAATTTATACCGCAAGCTCCACTTCAGAACTTTCTTCGATTTTCGGATGACTTTAGCTACGTTAGAGTACGATAATTTTGGCTTTTTTAAGTGTGAACATATAAATAGCGCTTCCTCGCGCTTTGTAGACATTTCACTCATTTTGGTTTAGTTGTGTTTTCTAGGAAATTTTGCGCGAGTTTTGAAGTGAGCTAGCACTGGCGTCGTCGCCCTTTGGTGAGACAATCACGCAGCGGAAGGCAGAAAAGGAATCTCTTCTGACACAAACTGTAACATATATAAATGTATAATTTCCTCCGCAGAAGCGTTTACGCTTGACTTCATTAGTTGAAGCTCATTTTTTGGCCAAAATACCCATTTTTCACACTTTTATCAACGCATTCTTTCTTTGTGCGCTCTAATTTTCCTATAATATCTATAAGATTTAAAGGGACAAGGATCCACAATAGCATCCAATTACGGGTGGATTTACCGAAATCACGACAATTTAAAAGTCTAGATATATGTTTGATAAATCTGGTAGAATTAAAAGAGAATGCAATGCACCACATTTGGCACATGCATCACGGTTTGACCATCCAGTTAAATCTAAGTCATAAAGTAAAGTAGCTATTAAGTAGCTATCAGCAATATGAACTCTTGCACAAGCTGGGAAATAATAATTCGTACAGTTTTAGAAACTTACAAAAGAAATGTAGCAAATGAATCGAAAGCGATCAGATTTGGCAGACAGTTAGTTTGTAATTTTGCATTGTTAATAGCAAATAAACTAAAATCTATTCGAATTCAATTCAAATTTATCAATACCGAAAGTTTATTAGACAAGCTCCTTTTCGAGAAGAGACCTGTCCATTGAATTTCGATTTGACCCGACGATTGAACCTAAAGGTGAATGGATCAAAAGACATTGTGGGATCTGTAGCATCTGAACACCCGGTTTTGGAAACTCTTCACTAGCAGCGCACCCAGCAGCTTCACAACGAGGTCAATCTACTCTGTGAATTTAGTATGGATTCGCTAACTGTGTTGAAAGTAAGGAAGATTTACGGTTTACCGTCAATGAAAATTTCAAATTATAGTAAATTAAAGCATTTGCTAACTAGATTGTTTTTCAAATTAAAATTAAATGGTTCTATTTTGAAGTAAAATAATGGCCGGAGCTCGGAACACTTTGCTTGCACTGCAACCAATGCTCCGCAAATTACCTTCATTATTGAGGCTAACTTTACTGATGAATTTCGTGTGAATCCAGTGTCTGCATTGAAAGTTAGAGGTGCAGAATAATTTTAAGGGCTTTTGTGCGACTAAAACTTGTAATGTGGTTCGTTTTTTTCCAATTAAAGTGTTTATTATATGAAAACTTGCTGGAATCATTTCTCAGCACAAAACTGACTAAAATAACTGGTACTTGTAAATTTATCCTGGTTTTGCAGATCGGCTGAACGTTATAAATACCTTTCCTTATAAATTTTGTTTTAATTCAATGTCTGCATTAACATTTTTTTCATTACTTAAAGACGGCATCACATCCATCATCTTCTGTAGAAAACCTACTTATTATCAAGATCAACTCATCCTTGGAATATTGACAGCTTGGTTGTATTTTCCTGGGCACAAATTTTGGATACTCAAAAAATTGGTAATTTGTTGAAGGGCTACCGGATTTGCGGAATGAAATATTTTGAAAATTTCAAATTGACTATGCAGACTCAATGTTTTAAAGGACTCGTATTTACGTGCTTGCGGTTCTTTTAGGGCTGCCAACACATTTTTAAACAAAATTTATGCCTTATAAACATCAATATGTGCTGTAAAGTTCGAAATAATCTGATGACTTTGTAGGACCTAATCGCATTTTGAAATTTTATAAATTTTCATTGCCTTCTCTGAGGAACTGGATTTGAGTTTGCTTTAAATGTTAATATAGAGTGAAAAATTATCAAAATTATATAATTTCCAAATCAAAGAGATGCCAAAATTTATATTTGAAGATAATTTAATTTTAGTAACCTACTTCAGCTCAGCCGGATGACACAATCATGGAAATAAAGTTATTGATTTTTTTTGCCCATATTTATACCCATTTTACATTGACTTAAAACTTGAGTAGCCTAGTGGGTTGAGCACTGACTTTTTGGGTGTGTGATCCCTGGTTTAAATCCAGATTCAGACAAGAAATTGCGCACCGAGATATGAGTTCACCTAGCTCTGAATAAGTACCTGAGCTAATCCGGGATAAAGTGAGTCGCGGAACTAATCACTCTACATTCGTATTCACCAGGGGCGGCTCATCGATGTACGCAAAGGAAGCAGTGCTTCCCTTGCTAAACCACAAACTTTATTAAATAATCAATATGTAACAATCAAAAGATTTACAATCAGTATTTAACAATCAATGTAATAACATTTATTTTCTTACAAAAGTCAAAACTCCTTCGCTACTATGAATCAAATGGTTTTATTTTATAATAGTCCAATTACAGAGTTTACACGTTAAATTGACAGTGACGCAATGAAAACTCAAACGTTTTACTACAAGCTACAGGCACTGCATACCATTCAATTCAAAACATACAGCTCATTGAGATTTACTACACAGAACACTAAAGCGATGTTGTTTTAATGCTCAAATTCGTGGTTTTCGCATAGACGCTTTGCCTAAATTATGCCCACAAAAATTTTACAATTAGTGTACTCAAATAGTATTACGGACGCTGGCTCAGTTCGCAGCGTCTTGGTGGATAGAGAAATTCAAAAATCCCTTGCTCGATCCACCCGCGGAACGAATACGCACTTAGTACGCTGCAAAGTTATCCGCGTCTCCTGTTATGTTACTGTTTCCCCTCATGATTCTGTAGTTTCTCTTCTGCTCTTCTTCGAACGAGCCGTTCTCCTCATGTGCCAAATATATATTGGCCGAGCCCAGGCGAGATCTGGAGAGCCCGAGTGTGTGGACGGTCCACACGAGCGACTTTGACAGGGCTCGCCGGCGCTCGTGCCACATCCGATCGGAATGGATTTTGAGCACGAGTCAAAGTGATTTCGGATGAGCTGTCAAATGCCGTCCACATGTTGGCGGTCTCGTCTGACTTCGGCTCGCCTGGCCTCGGCCAATATGTATTTCCCAAATTAAGAATTGATGCATTTTCTGCTTTGTTTACATGTGCAAATGTACGGTGCAAGCTATTGTGATGTTCATGTAGGGAATAGAATAGTAGGAGTTACATTTTTTCGTGTGCAATTTTCCCCAGATCGGTTTTTTGTGCTGCTTTGAGTTTACTTTCGCAAAATGAGTTTCTTGGTTCTGGTTCTTTGGGTGATATAACCACTTGATTACTTTGGATGCATATGTTGACGTTATTTCTATGTGAAATTTCTGCAGTGCTTTCTTTAGCATTTATAGTTTACATGAGGTGCGTTTTTTTATGTCTTCTCGCAAAAAAACGCACCTGTTATAATTCTTTTGACTTGATCTCTTTGTAATGTTTATATTAATACGGTCGGTTAAAGGTAGATAAAAGAATAGTTTTCAAAGAAAATTATAACATAAAGCTCGTTAAAGTGAGAGCGTATTGAATAGATTCTGTTTCGAAAAGTTAATATTTACCCGTTTAATATGGATTTTAATGTGGAATGTTGATGTGATTGTGCCATAGAGTATTTACTGCTGTAGTCTTTTTTATTGAGGATCTTGTTGAATCTTGGCAACCAAGACCACTGATTTCGCTCAGTCAAAAGTTCGCAAAAGGTAAATATATTAGGCACTTTTATTGCAAATTATATGAGGAATTTATTTTTATTGTGGCATTGGCTCTCTAATTTAATTTGCTAAAAGATAGATTATATCCTCTACTTTGAGCTATTAAAAAACTTTCAACATTTATTTAGCCTGTAATATGTTTTCAATTTAACTTTTTTTTATAATTTAAAAAAAATTAAAGAAATTAGTAATATATTTTGCTTTCAAATGCTATACTTAATTTGAACTTTTGTGAGATTTTTTATATTAGTGAGTAGGAATATCTCTGAAATAAGCTATGCTGATCACTAGCTTTTAATGTAAATATGGTCAGCATTGAAATACCTAATTGATTTTTTACACGATATATAAAAAAAAGCATGTATAGCAACTACGCGCTTCATAAGTATGCTTATTTATATTATATGTTTATATATGTTGCTGTGCTTCCCTTAGTCTCAAAACCACGAGCCGCCACTGGTATTCACATTGATTGTACAAATTTGTGATGAAGCTCTCTACCAGCTTCAACCCCTGGACCTAACCAGGGTTGACGTGGAATTACCTTACTTTACTTTATATTTGCGTATATGTATGCAATTTTTGGACAAAGCTATCCAAATACTAACTTTCTCTAAGTCTGCGGAAAAATAATATCCCCCACGTTGTATACTTGTTAGCCACAGTGAGTATTTTTGTACGGCATGATGATAAAAACCAAATTCTAATACCATCTCGTTACATACCATATTTATTTTAACTTACTCTTCTTAAATTAAGCTGAGCTGCATTGAAAGCTAAAGTTAAGCGTCCTTGTAATATTTTGAAACTAATCGCTGCTATTTTGCTGCTATTTTCAATTCAAAATAATTTATTCAGAAGCTCTAATTTTACGAATTAATTATACATTTAGGTATCTTTCTTTCATAAAAGTTATGTATCATCATAACAAAAGTTTTAACATCCAAAAACCAGTTGATTATTAAAAAAATTGGAGATTGCAACTATTGCTATGAAAAAATTAAACCCTCATCATTTATGCTTCTACATTCCATTTAATAATACTTTTCAGAAAGAAAATTCTACAAGAATTTTTTATTTGCAAATTTGCATGCAAATTTGAGCGTAAATTCGATGTTTGATAAGATTTGTGTAATTTTTCTTGCCGATATGAATATGATGGTTTATAAAATACTTTCTTATTTAGTTTTAATCGGAAACAATAATCATACTCATACTTTCATCGTCTTTTTGTCTGCGAGAATCAATCTATGTAAATTCCCTTCAACTCCATCGCTCTCATGAATCTTGTTTTACTCGCCTGTCAAATTCAAAACTTTGCGATATTCCCGGCGCTATAAATTACTAACAAATATTTGAATTCGACCTCCCGCCGGGCTCAATATGCAAACAATTCAGCTCGCTTCGCATGAAATATGACCATTGTCCCTGGCGGTCTTCGTTTTCACTTTTGTCCGATGCAGACATTGAAAACTTTGATTTATATGTTAAACGTTTCAATTACCGAACGCTTTCGATAACGGAATCAAAGTGAATTCAACTGAAAACTCAACTGCATATAAATTTGATATCAACATGATTTGTGAGGTCTGCACACCACAGAAAGTTCATGACGCATAAATGCCAAAGGAAGAATTTCAAACTTTGATTTGTCGTATTTACATTGCCAAAATATGTATGATTTATGTTGAGAGATGAAATCGGAAGACATCTTCAACAAGGACAATTCCCTTGCGTTTCAGAACTTTATGCTTTTTGACATTTACTATTTCTACGAGCCGAATGGAGCGTATTCGGGTGGTATCTACATTTTCGATTAGAAAAAGGTAGAATTGAATGTGTAACTGACTGCTCAGGTAAAATCTGGTGTGAAAACTTTCGTTATAAAATTGATAAATAACATTTTTTAAAACCAAAATTTAATTTGAAATACAAAAATGTCTGGCGTTTGCAGCCCTTTTTCCGAATGTTTATAATTTGTTTTACCAATGTTTGAAATCTGTCAGGTTTGAAGTTTTTTAAAAAATTGGCGGATGGCAGCCCATAGAAGCTTTCCATCCCTGTAACTGGCGATGCAGTCATCGTAAAAAAGAACGAGATTTACCGGGGCTGTGGATCTTTGCGAATTTTGAATATCAATCAGCTTTTTTATCATTTTTGTACTGGAAGATCCTGCCATCAATTTTTCATTGAATAAGTATCCTACCATTACTCACCCAAGGTTTTGGAGCTCATGCGAGTTGTGACCCTGAAAACATTTGTGCTCTATGGCTTCCGATGCAATTATCAGATCATACTGGTATATGCCTGTCGATACTGGTTGGTTGATATAAGAGATACGTTTAGTAGAACATTCAAACTCTACACAGTTCCTCTGCATACTTTTCTTAACAGATCAGTGTTATTTATTTACATAATTATTTTTTTATTTATTTATTCAAATCTCTTCTAACAGACCAATAAAATAATAAAATGAGATAACATAAAAAAAACCATTTATATGAAACAAGGACAAAAAATATAAAAAAAAACAGAAGAATATATAAAGAAGAAACACACAATGCATACAATGAAGAAGGTATATTAACAAATCAAAAACATGTTTTTCGACAAATTGAAAAGACATGGACAGATAACCAAATTGATGCTTATCATAGATTCTAAGCATTCTTAGTACAAGAGCAAGACAAGAGCACGACCAATGGGACGATTGACACACACGTTAGAAATGAGACATGCACATTTTGGAGGAAAGTAAACCATGATAAAGCTTGTAACGAAAACATTCATCAGTGAATACTCTGCGGCTAATCAGCATATAGTCCGGAGAAATTGGACATGGTGCTTCAGAAAAATTAGGGGAAAGCTGAATTTTGGTGTGAACCTTGGTACTGGCGCGTTGAACAAAATGTCAAAAGTCCCCGTCGATCCAAGTGCTGCGTCACTTTTTATACGGGGTCAAAGGTCACCAAAAGTGACCTTTCCTTAATATATCAGTAACGGTATCGTCTACAGAAAAACAATGTATAACAATTTGTAGCTTAGAAAATTTTCAACACAAAAGATGCAAAATTTTTTCTTGTAGCCACAACCGTTTTTGAGATACATATATTGATCTAAACATTTGTAACTCACAGTATCCTCTTTCTCAATAGCATGTTGATATTATCCGATTTCGATTACGACTTGGAATCTTTGTGAGCTTGTTTTTCTATGTTTAAAAGGCCCATAAAAATCATATATACGAACGTATCTACCACACACCATGGCTAGGTGGAGAAGTGTGCTCCGAAAAGTTTCCCAACTCCCACCCTTGCCATAAAACTTCGACGGACATCTGCTTGCTACTCTTTTGTGGGATACAAACTGTATTTCTGCATCCTGTAAGGGTTGAAGAAGCACAAAAAGGCAGCAACATTGCAGGTGAAAATAGGTTATGTAATGTATCAAGGCCCTGTAACGTCATGCACAGGGTAGGAGTATGAAAAAGCAAGATAATATCACGGCATAATTCTGTCAACGTTCATTCTTGACATTATAGGAGCTCAACCCCCTGCAGACTATCACCGAATGATCAGTTTATTTTATCAATCGTGTGATGACTGCATAGCGTCAAAGCCTCGAAGCGTATTTTTACCTTAAATTACGTGACCTTGTCCTGATTGTTCATGGGATAAGACGGTATGGGAAAAAAACTACAGAACCGGTTATTTCAGGGTGGATCGTTTGCGGGGGTGGGTAGGATGTTGGTAGGGTGTGGGCGTGGGAGTGGTCCTGTGATGTCAAGAATATGCAATTGAAGGGATAACCTAGTGATGTTATCTTGTTTAACAGTGGGCAACGAGCTCATCCTTGTAGATTGTTGATGAAAGTTCAGGGATACCACTTCATGGCAAAGGGTAGGGGGTAGCTTTTTTGAGCAAACATTTTGGAGTATAGTAGATAAGTTTGTGCACAAGTTTTTTTTTATGGATTAATATTTCAATATATCAGATCAATATATCTCAATAACGGTTATGGTTACAAGAAAAAGTTGTATAATTTTAGCAAATTCGTAATACATTGTTTTTCCGTAGACGTGACCGTTACTGAGATATTTAGGAAAGGCCACTTTTGGTGACCTTTGTCCCCGTATAAAAAGTAACGCAGCACTCGGATCGATGGGGACTTTTGACATTTTGTTTAACGCGCCAGTATCAAGATTCACACCAAAATCCAGCTTCCCCTAATTTTTCCGAAGTTTCGCCTTTTTTATATCGAATTTCACTGGGCTAGTTCGGAAATTTAAGACAAGCAGACAGTCATCATAAGGAAGATAATCAATAGTTAATTTGTAGAGAACGCAGCAAGTAAACTAACGCTGAACGGATTCAACATTATTGGACATGTGCGCAAAACGAGGAGATAAGGAGCTAAGTTCGATGATTTGGAGACGATAAACGAAGCATGCATAAATGTTATCTTCGGATCACAAATGATGGTAAAATCCTAATGTTGATCTGCAGGCTTCAAAAGACTATCTGAAAAAATGTAGTCAAAGAAAATGGAATTAGGCTTGTTGAAAAAATACTTCGTCAAACACTTGGAAACATTAAGAACAAGAGAGTTCACAGAGCACCAATCACTTAAAACAAAAGGAATCAGACAAAGTAAAAAGAGAATCAGAAGTTTCAAGAAAGGTCGTTGATTAACAACGTGATAAGGAGGGGACCAAAAATGGAACGTTGGGTTACGCCAGAACTAGGATAGAAAGAAGAGGAAGAACAGCCATTAAACACAACATGTCAGGTGCGATCATGGATGTAAGAAGAAAGCCAGCATATAAGGAACTGGAAACACTGAAATTACAAACCTTTTTAATAGCACTGAGTGGGGAAAACCATTGTTGAATGCCTTTGCGACGTCAGTGCAAATCACATCAGCTTGTAGATCGTTCTCAAAAGTACACGTGACAAAATTAGTGATTTCTCTCTTAAAAAGTTTTGGTCGAACGTCCCTTAATATGTTCATGTTTTTCTTTAAAAAATAAGTCACTAAAAGCATTTTAGCACTAAAAGCATTATCGATCGACTCAAGCAACGTTGGAAAACAAGACAAGAGATATATAGGATGGTAGGTGGCAATATTACCAATGTTCTAGAAAATCGGGAAAAAAAATTTTCAGCTTTCCGCTGGAAGAAAAAGCACCGACGGACAGACTCAAGATACATAAAATAAACAGAGAAACACATAAGAACTATGCAAGAGACCAAACAAACAGATTAGGAATACCATCAGGGCCACTGTTTATAAAGAAATCGAGCAAGGACATTAAAATTTCAACCGCAAGAGGATAAGTCATCACAATAACTTCATGGGAAAATAGTCAAAACAAGGTTCCTTGAAGAAATGGAAAATGAAGGAGCAAAGAACTTACCAAGCAAATAACAAATGTCTTAGGAATAGAAACAGTAGTTTCTTTCAGAAAAAAATTCACGAAATTGGTTAGATGTTTTAAGAGAAGGGACATACGACCAGAAAAGCTTCAAGTTATTTGAAGAAAGACACTCTTCAAAATCAACGAAGTACCTCCGTTTCGTTTTTTTCAACTGTTCTTTTAGCCTCTATTCGCAAAGACCGAAAACGCTGAAAAACTCAACAGAATAACTATGAAGAAATTCATTTCGGGCGTTATCCTTCTCACGCAAAGGTTTAAAATCTACCTCAGAAAACCAAGAAGGAATAGCACCACGACAAGCACAAGACAAAAGAGGAAATTTAGGTACAAGGGAAATAAGGAGAGAGTAAAAAGAAGAAAGAGCTTTTTGGAAGTTAATACTTCCTACAAAAATTTCATTTTGAATATTATAAAAAACACGTCGTGACGGTTGTACAAAAATATATTCATCATTTATTTCAAATATAATTCAAAATTACATTTTTCTTAGCCTATTATGTTGCAAGTAATTTTGGTGTGTTGTATAGTATGTTCCCACACTACTCCCCCCAAAGTGTCAGGATGATGCTGAGGTCGAAGAGGTGGAGTATGGAGGTGTGTTAGCACTGGAGACTGCCTGCACGGGCACGTGCCGAGATGGTCGATGGCCAGCTCTCGGGGCCCGTAATCAGCGTGCTCTCAAGGCTGAGGCAGTCTCCAGCAGTGTTGCCGAGATGTTTGATGACCAGATCTCGGGGCTAGTGGCTACCGCTACCGATGGCAGATGTGGGATATGTAATGTTGTCTAAAAAAGTGTTGGGGTTGTTCCTCCTTCTTTTTTGTTCTGCTATAATTTTTTTCTTATTTTTTTTACAACAGATACATTGTACTTTCTTAATTTAAAATTTTTGACGCTTCATTTCAACGGCTGAAGTGGCGAGCAAAAAATAATTGTTCGCATCCTGTCCGGCCTTTAGAATAGCGACCCGGCCTGGTGCGGTTGTAAGGTCCACTTAAGCGGATGGCAACGGAGTAGAAGGTGGGCCGTCTCCATCACCAACCAATTGAATATTTGTTCATTGAAGTGAGCTGTCCAAATTTTGAAATTCCTTAATGTTGTTGCGGTTGTATTTCGGATGATTGTTACGTGTTTGCTGTGATGTACATCGAATTAGCATGGTCCTCACTTAAGGACTGCGATCAAATCTGCTGAACTTTCGAGCTTTTCACATTTAATTCGAATGGAACCTGTTTTTGGCGATTGTTTCGTGGTAGATTCTTTTGTTTGTTTGAATTCGTGACGTTTTGAAGGTTGCACATGGTGTTTCCATTGCTGATATGCTGCTGCTGTTTGGTCTGACTCAGAATTTGGCTCATGATTCCGTTCTGAGATTAACCTTGAGCCAAGCCATCTTCTAAAGCACCGGCGCCCGCCGTCACATACATCGGGAAAAGTTGCATATTTTTCAAAGACGAACCGTTCGGCTGATGGGCTTCTTGCTGCGCATCCTTTGATTTTGAATCCATCTGAAAACTAAAAATATTAATTAACAAATTTGAAGAAATTTGCGCGATCGTCGTGGGGTCACCAATTTGGAAGTTAATACTTCCAACAAAAATTTCTTTATGAATATTATAAAAAATACGTCTTGACGGTTGTATATATTCCTTCATTTATTTCAAATACACTTAAAAATTACATTTTTCTTAGCCTATTATGTTGCAAGTAATTTTGGTGAGTTGTATAGTATGTTCCCACAGCTTCATAGATTCCAAGCCCACGAAGGGAAGAAAACCAGTTGATATCGAGGAGTTTAGTAGCAATTTGTTTAAAATCAGATTTAAAAAAGTAAAAGACGGCACAGCTCTGCTCTTTGTGCGTGGTCTACCAAATAAATAAAAATCGATGGATAGAGGAGAATGATGAAGATCAGGATCAACGAGAGATGAGAAAAGATATAGATTAGAAGAAGGAAAGCTAGAGAAAGCCAGGTCCGACAAACGATTGTTATTATTGAGAATGCAGCAAAACTGTGATAAAGGCCAAAAAGAAAGAAAGGATAAAAAAAACTCATCGCTAAAAAAATGAGCAGACAGCCAGTTTCTGTCAAACAGACAAAGTCATCAGAAGCTATTATAGGGGATTGCATCAATTTGGTACTCAGTCCACGAAAATTTTGATAATAGAGGCGGAAATGATGATTTATAGGCACACAAGAATTGTTTAAGGCAACATAGCACCTCCAAATTTTTGAAAAATCGATTTATGTTTTTTGATTGAATATGTTAGAATGGAGCTTTAAAAACATGATTTTAATAATATAAAATTGAAATTCTAAAAAAAAAAAAATTTTGTGAATATAACTATATGCGAAGCGCCCCAAGGTCATTTTTTCTATGATTTTCGTTGACTTCGCTATATCGCTACATCGACTTAACCCAAAGTGTAGACAAAGATAAGTGAGTCATCTCCTTTAAAAGAAGCAAAAAAACAGTTAGCCTTGGCAAAAAAAACAAAAAAAAAATAGCTATAAAAAAAGTGTAGAATCTCCAAAAAAAGGTCAGAAAAAAGTTTCAACTGACGCTAAAATTAATGAAAAATTTTGCCACATATTATGGCCTAGCTATACGACGAAATCCTGATTCAGCTGAAAATATGCGCAAGTAAATTTGGGCAGTATATTACCACAAAATTTCAACTGATGAGAACCCTCAACACTCTTATTGTCCTGTTGGAGAAACGGCTTGGTGTAACTGGCGCAAGGCGGAGGCAGCTGGTGATAATGCATTAAAAAATTTCAAGCATCCTCCACCTTTATATGATAAGGTACAAGAAATTTTAAAGCCTATTTATGATGACTTATCATCAAAAGATTTATTAATGCGCTGCTTGGGCAATGTTACGCAGAATAATAACGAAAGCTATAATTCTTGTGTTTGGAATTTGGCCCCCAAACATACTTTTTGTGGGAAAACGTGCTAAATATGGCTGCAAATATTTCTGCATGTACATTTAATGAAGGATTTATGGCTATCTTGAAAATAATGCAAGTAAACGTGCGCTGGAACATGCAGAACATTGAGATGCTGCAAGCATCAACCAGGCGGAAAAACACTCGACTGAGGCATCTAAAGAGGCCAGAACTGCTCGAAGGGAGCAAAAATCTTTAGAAGAGGAGAAATTTGAGCAAGAAAAAGGTACATTGTATGGTCCAGGCATCGCAGATTAATTTTCGGTAAGATTTATTGCAAAAAATATTGAATTTTAACTTCAAGCGCGATTTTCTGGAAACAACATTTTGCAAGTTGGCGTGCATGATTAAGAAAAACAATATTATCCAATCATTCTGAAATTTTAACACGTTAATTTGCACATGCAGATGCTCAGAATGAACTACGGATGAAAAAATCGGCACTAAATTTTTTTAGTTATTACCGATTTCTGGGGAAAAAAACCTCGATTTTCGAAAAAAACGCCGCCATTTTGTTATTTTTCAACCAAATTTTTTTTTTTAGTTCATTCTAAGGCCGCTTACATGTTGATCAAAACCACGTTTTTGTTTGTTTATCATGCACGCCAGGTTTTTTTGGTGTATTTTCCAAAAAATTGTAACAGACGACAGGAGGCCACAAAACATATTTAACAATTTTTTTAATGTAGTACAAAAGAAGTTAAGTACGTGTAAAAAGTTTCATTAAGATATGTCTTTTTATTCAATTAAAAACAAACCTTTGAAAAAAACATTTTTTTCAATTTGAAGGTGCTTCGTCTCCTTAATTGGGCGGAACTTGGACCTGAGATTCGTGAAAATTTCCACAATGTCGGATTTCAAATTCCTTAACCATAACACCTGCAGGCCAGAAATCATTTTGCCTGATCATACTTTTTTTGTCGCAAGAGTCAGAAAGAGTTCAGAATACGACTGCTGTCTGAATCTTTTGTGAGTTTCTTGCAAGAAATATTGACAGGTCTTTCAAGCTTTCGACATTTATACATCTCCAAGTCTTCTTCGGACATATCCGCAGCAGCATAAGAAAGAAAAGCTTGAAAAAGAGGAGGTCCCACTTTATTGAGACCATTAATATTATCATTATTAGTATTAATAAGTTGTAGTGCGGGTCCCGGAGATGACATTGAAGACCTCATTGGGAAAATGACGTTGTAGCTGCGGTGAAATGAGCTACTGAGGCAGCAGTTGGTGTCCTTGTTGCAAAGGTGGTAGTTTTAGAAGTTCATTGGGCTGTTGCTGCGGCTTACGTTAATGCTCAAGAAGCTGCAATTGTTCCTGCACACTTACCAGTGAACAATCAACAAAGTTCAACAGGGAACAAAGTTTCCAATGGTTGTTATACGCTAGAGTATTTTCGCATTTCAAACAACACAAAAAAAAAACAACAGCAACACAAATAACAAAATTGCCCAAACTGAGGTTTAGTTTACCGATCAGGTTCGATGGAGGTGATAAAACATGTACATATTGTCAATGCTATGTTGAAATAGCTAGGTGTTTTATTTTTTCAAAGCGCTTTGCTGGTCTGAGTAAGTAATATTCCTTGCAACTTAATCGAGATAGCTGTGGATTTATGAAGTTAAAATTCTACCCCTCATTAGATTTTTAATTGGATATTTGTTTGGATTGTTTCTGTTTGTTTCTGTTTTTTAACATTTTTACTCACATTGCTAATTTTTTTTATACTATCTCTCTTATCCAATAAAAATGTTGAGTTAACTAAAAACCCTTCAAAACATCCTGTCATAAAAATGACTCCCAACTTATAGACAAAAGCACTTCCTGGTTGGAAAACTTTCAACCGTGATAATGGACGGTAATAATTATCTTTCAAACTTGTCAAAGAAAAAACTTTAATCATTTAGTTTTGTTTTTTCTCCAAGCTGAATCAAAAGATATCTTAGCTTTTATTTTGATTAAAAATGGCCACTGCTAGTCTAGCAGAAATGTTCTTATGGCCTAGTTTTCTTAATGAACAAAGCCGATTTCTATTCGTTGCAAGAAACTACAACATATAACAAAAGATGAATGGAAAGTAATTCCCAGACCATTTCAAAACCCGTTCTTAATGGGGAATTCAATGCTTTATTTATTACGCTTTCCCGCCAGTCTCTAGCGAAAAATGTGCGTTTAATAAGAAAAATTATGTAATGGTCTATGCAAGATATTGTTGTAATGATCAAAGCTCCACAACGTCAAGGAACAAATGTATGTCTTGCAAATCTGCTTGCAAAGAGCTGAAGCGAAATGAAAATGGAGCGCACCAGTTTTACAAAATATACATACATATCTTTAAAATACCTCCAAATGAGCTTATTTAAATGTTAAATAAGTTGTTAAAAGTCAAATTATTTTAATAAGCTGACAAAGCTTCATTGGCACTTCATTATCAACTGTTTCCTCCTAGAAGTGTTCGAAAGAGCTTAACAGCTATTGTAAAAGCATCCAATTCCTTAAGGATTAAGGACTTATCCCATAGCTGCAGACGACAGTAAAATAACTGATAAAGAAACTTCATCTGAAAAGTTTTGAGCAGTGGATTGTAGTCTTTGTTCGAATTCCTATTCATCGCGGAAATTCGTAGAAATGATTCGAATTGAAGACGCTACTTAGAAATAAGAATTTTCATTTTGCTTCTGTTGAAAGCAAATGTGAATTAAACTTTTGCACTATTTCAATTTCAGCTCAACTGTAATAAATCTACTTCGAAAGAAACCTCATGAAGAATGATTTTTGCTGAATGAATTTCTTCTTGAATTGGCTTTATTTATAAAACGCAAAAGTGATTAAAAGCCAACTAGCTAGCAGATATCTTTTTGAGTCGTGAAATTCAGTCATGTTTTCGTACCGAAAATTATAGAGAAGTTTAGAGGCTTAGAAAATGTTTTCAAATATCACACACCTTTTCTTCGAAATTTAGTCTTTGATAGTATGGTATACCCTGAATTTATTTTAAATCATAAATTCGATAAAATTGAATAAACTGACCAAACGTTTCCTATATTATCCGATTAATAAAAATGTTCAAATATTTGCTGTCGATGCATTCGTGATGATTGTGTTTGTTGAAGATTGTGCTGGACAGGCAGAAACGCATCGCCAGCATACAGACGAACAAACATTTGATGCAAACGAAAACCGCATTGGAAGCAAACAGAAATTGATCGATTCGTTAAAGGCGGCATTAACCCCCATTTTCGTTGTCATCGTTGTCGCTGCAGTTGTGGTTACGGAAGGACTTACAGCTCGGAAATGAATACGGGCATCGGTAAATAGAATGGATACCAGATAATCGGAAGGGAAAATGATGGTTCATGCATTTGCCTGACGTTAGCACTCGAAATGCAACGTTGATAATTCGTAAAGCAATGGAGATATACGGTTTAAAATTTAGTGTGTACTTTAAAGTCAGTGGTATTATTTCCAATCGCAACGTTATGTTCTCTTAAATTTAAAAGCCTCTTTTCAACGAAAATCTTTTCAACAAAAATTTTTATATATAGTGTAAACTGTTCACGCTAAAATTCACGACAAAGTCGAAATGGGAAGTGCTGCATTTTAATCAGAATTTGTTATTATCGAAAAATTTGAAAAACAACCTGAATTTTTCGGAAAATGTGGATATATACAAGAAGTAGGTCCGTGTGAAGCTAAAATTAAGATATCTTTTACCATTTGGTATCGGTAGTCATTTTAATGAATTTTTAGGTCACCCTACATTATTATGGATATAACATCTTTGCTGAAAAACTGAAAATGTTCCATGTTTTTTATCAATTTTTTCAAAAATATATGTATACCTCATATATCCACTAAATTAGCAAAAAAAAAAAACAAATAAATAAAGAAATAAAAAATACCTACCAAAGACATACACAGCGACTTGGTGGAAGCACTAAGAGACTTTGATTCTCCATATTCCACCGTTGCGCGCTGTGCCAAGCAGTTTAAGCAGGGAAGATCATCGTCTGAAGATGAGCAACATGAAGAATGTCCATCCACGTCTCTCACTCAAAACAACGTGAAAAAGCGACTATCAGGCATATAGCTATTGAGGAAAAAAGACGCGGCAAACTACTAGCCGGAGTGCTATTTCATCAAGACAACGCACCGACTCACGAAGCTGTAGTTGCGATGGCTGCAATTCAAGAAACGGGATTCGAACTGCTTGAACAACCACCTTATTTGCCAGATCTACATAGCTCCCAGCGACTTTTTCCTCTTTCCTCGGCTCAAGGAACACCTTTAGGGCAAGAAATTTAAAGATGATAACGAATTGATGGCCACTGTTGAGGCGTTTTGGGAGAGTAACGGCAAATCATTTTCTTCTAAGGGTATCTTGAGTTTGGAAAACAGATGGACTAAATGTATTAACTTGTTAAGAGACTATGTTGAAAAATAAATACTTTTTACTAATGTTCGAAGAAGAACATTAGTATTAAAATCACTTTGGCCAAAAATTCATATTTCTCTATATATATATATATATATATATATATATATATATATATATATATATATATATATATATATATATATATATATCATCAAAAAATTTCAGTGAAAAAATCTCAGGAACGCGCCATCCGATTGAGTTGAAATTTTCAGGACACATTGGTGTATATGCAGAATAGTGCCAGGTCTCACAAAAAGTTAATAATCTTCAACCCTTTGGCGCCGGCGGCCATTTTAGTGATTTTTTTAATATACCTATTATTCCGTACACAAATAATTTTTGCAAAAATAAAGTTGACGACATAAATTTCGAACAAGTTTTACATGTGAATCGGATAATGTTTTGGAATTTTTTAACCCCATGTGTGCGCTGGGTGCCTAAAAAGAGAACGGGAAAATTTGCAAATTTTTAAATTGCGATAACTTTTGACAGAGCTATTTCGTGATTACGAAATTTTCAGGACATGTTTGTTTTATTTAGTTGTAGATTTGTGTACGTTTTAATGATTGTGCTGGCAACCCTGTAGCTAGGGCAGGCACTGAAAGTGAAAACCTCCAAATCATCGCGTCTCTTGAAAAAATGTCGTTTCTTACAAACAAAGCCACTCATATGTAAATCTTGTGCTTTGTTTACATAAATAAAAAAAAACATTTGATATGGTATAACGGGCACGCCTGGTAACCCTTGCCCAAGTTACCTATATTTTTAGCATCAAAAACTTCTGTTCACGGAAACTCACGATCCAATGAACAGAATTTATTGAAATTTGCAGAATGTATTGGCCTTAAATAGGACCAGATCTGATAGAAGTGATTTTGAAATGCGGGTGATTCTGTGCCAGTGGTGCCATCTTGAAAAATCACTAAAAAAGATAACTGTTTTTAGCCCTATAAATTCTGATTGAATCGTTCGATTTTGACGAACTTCGCACCGTGACTGCACCTTACTTCAAACCACGTTTGGTAGAAATTTGGTTGAAAAATTCGGTTGGAGCTGCCAGCTATGATAATTTTGGTGTCTTAAATTTGAAAAAATAAAAATTTGGAAGTGAAAACATTCAAACCATCGAATATCCTAAAAAATGTCCATTTCTACAATAAAACCAATCTGTATACAAGCATTATGCTTAATATACACAGTCAAAGTAGAACTTTGGAAATTTCATGTCGGACAAGAACGGTAACCCTTTCTCAGTTAACCTATATTTTTAGCTTCAAAAACTTCTGTTCACGGGAACTCACGAATCAATAATCAGATAGAATTGAAATTTACAGAATGCATTGAACTTAAGTAGGGCCAGGTCTGATAGAAGCGATTTTGAATTGTGGGCAACTCTGTGCCAGTGGTGCCATCTTGAAAAATTACAAAGAAAAAAAAACTGCTTTTTGCCCTATGAAATGTGAATTAGTTACCCGATTTTCATGAAATTGACACAGTAGCTGAACCTTACTCTAAACTCTGTTTGATAGAAATTTGGTTGAAAAATTCGATTAGTGCTGCCAGCTATGGTAATTTTTGTGTCTTTTTGTGAAAATTCGCTCAGGAAAATAAAACTTTTTGCCCTATAACTTCCAGTGCAGTCATGAAATCATTACGAATTTCGTACATTTAATGGATCCTATTATAGGCATTATTCAGGTTAAATTTGGTTTAAAAGCCACGATAGGGTTGCCAGCTATTGTTGGTTTTGTGTTTGCTTGCAATATCTTTATTAAGCGGTTTTATCGTAGAATTTTCAATTGGTAATGATATTTTAGTGACAATAAACAGCAAATATTAAGCTTTCGATTATTTGAAAAAACTCGCTGCAGGTAACCCTAAATTTCTTTATACTTCTATAGCTTCAAATGTTATATAACAACGTGAAGCAGATGTGATATATTCTTGGCTTTGATACTGGCGAAAGGTTGCCAGCACGAGTCGGTTGTGCTACTTTTGTATCAATAAATGCTTACAGTTAGTATTCATACCGGAAACATTTACAATGAAAATAAATAACCGATGTTTCAATTTCCAAAGTTCTGCAAATTTTTCGGATCGCAGCCCCAAAATCCAACTTCAGTTACAGTGCTGCAGGCACTGAGCATTTTCTTCATTGATATTATATGAGATGCTGCTTTCAAAATTTTGTGAAATAAGCAACTGATAACGAATATAATTAACCCGTGTTTTGCTCTCATAAACGTTGAAATTCATGCCAGTGGTAATATCTGAAACCTTTCCACCATATGAGTTATAATGCATTCTTGAGACAAAAGTAAAACGTGGCATTTGAGACAGTTTGGCCGCAATAAGCAGCTCATGTGGTGGAATATGCACTCAAAACCTGCACGATTCTTCTACTGTTCTTCGAACATTAGTGTTTCTAGCGGTTCAGGTGCGCTAGAGTTTTTTTTTAGTTTAATCACCTTGGTTTATATTAATAATCATTACTTTTGGATGAACCTGTTCTGCTTGATTTGTAGTTCACTAGTTGATGTAAGGATTGGTCCACAGAGTCACATTTTTAGATGGTGAATCCAATATGAGTTTTGAAGGTTAGCTTTTTGTCGAGGTACATTCCTAGATATTTAATATAATCAGGATCCACGCAATAGTGTTAGCAATCAAATTTATAGAGCTCGAAATTGCTCAAGCTTCCAAGTAATGAATAATGCTTCGGCTTTGGTAGTGTTTATTCTCAATTTCTATCTTAACAAATAATAAGTGTAATGAACTCATTTTTAAAACAGGTTTAGAATGATAGCGGTTATTTATCTTAAGATAAGAGGGCAGTATCATCGACAAACAGACTGATAATGCATTTATCTGGTTAATATGTTAAATAATGTGCAGCTTAACGCCGAGTCTCGGGAGACATCCGCTGGAAGTAAGAAACTGATTGACTCGGAAAAAAACCGAAAAATACAATGCTTTAATTCTGGAGCGTTCGCAAGAAGCCACTGACGAAAGACGAAGAGGAAAGTTCACCAAAGATGAATTTCTGTGCAAAAAATGTGTCCTCCTTCAATGCAAAAAAGCTGCTTATATCTGTTTTGCGCAATTTCGTCTAGCTTTAAAACGCATCTACACTTGAACATTATTGCTTATGATTTATTACTTTCATTTGTGTAAGGTATACATTTATTATCCACTTACATTCGTCCGCATTTATAATTTGAAGCTGGGAGTAGACTCTTCAATCAAAATGATGTTTCATCATAAAATTTATAAACGTGTTTACTTCATGTCTTACAAAATAATTGAGTATGTTACTCTTCCGATTTTATTCGATTCAAGAACATTTTCAAGAACGATTCAAGAACGTAAAATTGAACGTGTATATTCTCGAAAGCAACTAAATCTTTGTCAGTATCTCGACAGCAATTGCTTCAGTCACATGTGTCTGTAACGATTAAACCAACAAAGCGTAAAATGGATGCAGAACATCCTAATCGGTTGTAAGACTGTCTAATGTAGCCCTAACTACATACAATGTCTGTTTGCAACATCGAAATATAATCTCCTACAGTGTACGAGCAAATTCACATAAATAAACCTGACATGCTTTTATCAAGTTCATTTCCATAATGCTCAAGTTAACGATATGAAGCTAAGAATGTCTATGAATGTAGAAACGTTAAACAGGCATGATATATTTCCTTAAAGGTTTGAGCAATAGATAAAAACCTTCGGTGGTTGAGCCTTATTTGGGAAAAGTTTGTCAATGAAATTCCACTTGGCTGCGTTTTTCGGAAGAATTAGTGATGACAAAACACTGAAAAGCTTACTGATTCATTCTCTGTTTGTTATGACTAACATTGACTTCATTCACATATCGTCGGGTGTACGCCAAAACCATGAATGTGCTTTTTTGGTGATTTTCGGTTTTTCATGTCACTGTACGCGGAATTCTTATACAAACAATTTGCCAAAACCGGAAATGTAAAATTCCATTTAATGCCTACACAAAGTCAAAATTTCAATTTTATGAATTACCTAAAAACTAAGTATTTGCCAAATGCGTTACACCAAAATCATGAATGTGCAGATTCATTGTTTTAGTGTAACGGAATAGCATTAGAATATTATCTTCCTTAATTAAAAAAAAAAATTTTCTTATATTTTACAACTGATTTATAATATTACGTCAAATTTTCAAATTGATTTTACTCGAAATAGCATTTTAGCACATTCATGGTTTTGGCGTACACCCGACGATATGAATGAAATCTTAACAATTCGAAGATTTGTATATAATAAATGGGGCATTTCAGGTGAAGCGGACAGCGAAAAAAAGTCGAGGCCCTCGATTTCGTTTAAATTGTGAATAATGGTAATTCTAGAGAATATGAACGTGAGAACGCAATTTTTCTTTTCTAAGAGGTCTAGTTGGGCTTTTGAATAATTGACAAAATTGGTGAAAGGTTTTTTTGGAAGCCGATTCTGAGACTCGAAAAAAAATCTGAAAAACATTAATTATAATGATTGGTATAGGAAATTAACTGTTTTTTTTTTAATTTTGGAATTAGATTTCTGTGTAAAATTGGAAGTAAGCACTTCAACTCGTTATTTGAATAATTTGGAGCAGGTTAATTTTGTTTAGTTTTCTATCAAAACAAAGTTTAAAGTATACTTATTTTATGATAAAAGTTTTAGAATGGGATGGAGAGTAGTTTAGGAGGTAAGTGAATTTCAATACGTACAAGTCATTTGAACCGTAACAATGAGACCTTGCTTGCGACAGCTAATGAGCGTGAAAACAAAACATTTGTAGCAAAACTATTATACATATATCACTACATCACTTACAAATAGAGGATAAAATATTAAAAATTGGTATTGTTAATTTACTTAATGTAAAAATAATACTTGTTTATGGAAAAATGAGTTAATTTCACAATTTTTACAAGTTTGCTCTCGTTTCTTTAGCTAGTTCTTCTTTTAAAACTCGCTTCGCCGAAAATTCGTCATATATATATATATATATACATATATATATATATATATATATATATATATATATATATATATATATATATATATATATATATATATATATATATATATATAGATATATCAGCAAAATGGTTAAGGGAGATAATCTCTGGAGTGGTCGGTTCGATTGAGTTGAAATTTTCGGAGGAGATAGATGTATATAACAGGTAGGTCCACAGTTTGCTAAAATTCAAATATCTTAAACTTTTTGGCAGCGGCGGGACTTTTAGTGAATTTTCAGGTACTCCTATATTTCCAAGCAGTGTAAATTTTTGTTAAAAAAAAGTACTAGGAATGAAAACTTATTATGTTTTTAGTTTGCCTATGATAAAGAAGTGAAAATTTTGAGCATTGTGTAAGCGCTGGGTGCCTAAAAGTAGGCAAGGATTTTTTTACTAATGTTCGAAGAACATTAGTATTAAAATCGATTCGGTCAAAAATTCATATTTCCATATACATATATATATATATATATATATATATATATATATATATATATATATATATATATATACAGTGCTGCCATTTTAGCATTTTGAATGCTAGATCTGGCATTATTTTTTCCAAAACGGCATTCGAAATTTGGAGTTAGCATCTAGCATTATTTCTAGCATTTAAAATTAAATTTCGGAATAATCTGGCACTTATCTATTTACAATCTCGCCCATCAAATTTTTCTCAATAATAGCTCTGTTCGTGTACTTTCAGTCGTGTTCATGAAAGGATATTTCCTGAATCATGTGGTGGCGGAAATTCATGAAAAATACAAAAACGCGCTCATAGCATTTTCTTAAAAGTGACAACCAGAAGTGGCAGTTGTCTGATTTTGAAATAATGATAGTGATTATAAAGTCTAAAATATAAAGATTATAAAGTCATCTATATTGCTTTAAATATGGTAACGTTCAATTAAATCATGATGATGCTAAAAATCAGTGATGTGGTCCCATCCACTTCAGACTCCCAGGAGCCTCGGGCATCTACAAGTTCAAGTTTACCAAAGTTTGTGCATTCTAGTTAGATATTTTTTCCTGAATAATGTGAATCAATTGTTTTGTTAGGGCTTCAAATGCAAGTGATCGCACGGATAACGTTGGAGAAAAATCTTCGTTATCCGACACTAATACTTTTTCTTCACTTAAAAATAATGTTAATGTTTTGATTGTGAGATTCCAAACGATGTTTTGAAAAATATTGGTAGAAAATAGCCTTCTAACAAGTTAATACATTTAGTCCATCTTTTTCCAAACCCAGGATACCCTTAGAAAAAAAATATTTATCTGGACTCTCCCAAAATGCCTCAACAGCGGCCATCACTTCCCTATCATTTTCAAATTTCTTACTCTGAAGGTGTTGTTTGAGCCGAGGAAAGAGCTAAAAGCCACTGAGAGCTAGATCTGGCAAATAGGGTGGGTGTTCAAGTAGTTCGAATCCTGTTTCTTTAATTGCATCCATCACAACTGCAGCCTTGTGAGCCGGTGCGTTATTTTGAAGAAACAGAACTCCGGCTCGCAGTTTGCCGAGTCTTTTCTCTTTCATCGCCTCTCGCAATCTTCTTATTTGCTCAGCTTAGTGAAAGCCTGATATAGTGGTTCCCTTTTCCAAATATTCCACCATAATAATTTTTTCGGTGTCCCAAAAAAATTTATGCCATAACCTTTCCTGCCGAACTTGATACTTTGAATTTCTTCGGCGTCGATGAAGACGGTCGCTTCTAGGTCCTTGATTGCATTTTGGTTTCTGGATCACAATGGTGGATCCAGGTCTCGTCCATGGTCACGAAAGGTGACAAAAAATTCTCATGATCTGCCTGGAACTTTTCGAGCTTCATCGTTCAAATGTTGACTCGTTTATTCTTATGCTCGTCCGTTAACATTCTCGATACCCAACGCGCAGAAACCTTCTGCATATGTAATTTGTTGGCAAAGATTTTTCGAGCACTACCATATGAGATCCCTGTGACCGCAGCTACATGCCTGAGGAACACTCTTTGAACTGCCAACACGACATCTTCGACTTTTTACTAATGTTCGAAGAAGAACATTAGTATTAAAATCACTTTGGCCAAAAATTCATATTTCTACATATATATATATATATATATATATATATATATATATATATATATATATATATATATATATATATATATATATATATATATATATATATATATATATATATATATATATATATATATATATATATATCATCAAAAAATTTCAGTGAAAAAATCTCAGGAATCTCTCTCTCAGATTGAGCTGAAACTTTCAGGACACATTGGTGTATATGCAGAATAGTGCCAGGTCTCACAAAAAGTTAATAATCTTTAACCCTTTGGCGCCGGCGGCCATTTTAGTGATATTTTTAATATACCTATTATTCCGTACACAAATAATTTTTGCAAAAATAGTTGACGAAATAAATTTCGAACGTGTTTTACATGTGAATCGGATAATTTTTTGGAATTTTTTAACCCCATGTGTGTGCTGGGTGCCTAAAAAGAGAACGGGAAAACTTGAAAATTTTTAAATTGCGATAACTTTTGACAAAGCTATTCAATCATTACGAAAACCTACAAATCATCGTCTCTCTTGGAAAAATGCCGCTTCTTCAAAATAAAGCCACTCATATATAAATTTTGTGCTTTATTTACATAGAAAACAAATAAAATTTGATATGGTATAACGGGCACGCCTGGTAACCCTTGCCCAATTTACCTATATTTTTAAAATTTGGAAGTGAAAATATTCAAACCATCGAATATCCTAAAAAATGTCCGTTTCTTACAATAAATTTTATGCTTTATCTACACGTTCAAAGTAAAACTTTGGAATATTCATGTCGGAAAAGAACGCTAACCCTTTCACAGTTAACTTATATTTTTAGCATCAAAATTTCTGTTCACGGGAACTCACGAATCAATAATCAGATACAATTGAAACTAACAGAATGCATTGGACTTAAGTAGGACCAGATCTGGTAGAAGCGATTTTGAATTGTAGGCATTTCTGTGCCAGTGGTGCCATCTTGAAAAATTACAAAAAAAAACTGCTTTTTGCCCTATGAAATGTGAATAAGTTACCAGATTTTGAAAAATTCGATTGGTGCTGCCAGCTATGGTAATTTTTGTGTCTTTGGTTTTGAAAATTCGATAAGAAAAATAAAACTTTTTGCCCTATAACTTCCAGTGCAGTCATGAAATCAATACGAATTTCATACAATTGATGGAACCTATTATAAACATTATTCAGGCCAAATTTGGTTGAAAAGCCACGATAGGGTTGCCAGCTATTGTTGGTTTTGTGTTTGTTTGCAATATCTTTATTAAGCGGTTTTATCGTAGAATTTTCAATTGGTAATGATATTGTAGTGACAATAAACAGCAAATATTAAGTATGCAATTATTTGAAAAAACTCGCTGCAGGTAACCCTAAATTTCTTTATACTCCTATAACTTCGAATGTAATATAACAACGTGAAGCAGATGTGATACATTCTTGGCTTTGATACTGGTGAAAGGTTGCCAGCACGAGTCGGTTGTGCTACTTTTGTATCAATAAATGCTTACAGTTAGTATTCATACCGGAAACATTTACAATGAAAATAAATAACCGATGTTTCAATTCCCAAAGTTCTGCAAATTTTTCGGATCGCAGCCTCAAACACCAACTTCAATTACAGTGCTGCAGGCACTGAGCATTTTCTTCATTGATGTTATATGAAATGCTGCTTTCAAAATTTTGTGAAATAAGCAACTGATAACGAATATAATTAACCCGTGTTTTGCTCTCATAAACGTTGAATTTCATGCCAGTGGTAATATGTGAAACCTTCTACCATATGAGTTATAATGCATTCTTGAGACCAACAGTTTGGCCGTAATAAGCAGCTCATGTGGTGGAATATGCACTCAAAACCTGCACAATTCTTCTACTGTTCTTCGAACATTAGTGTTTCTGGCGGTTCAGGTTCGCTAGAGTTTTTTTACGTTGTCTTCAGTGAGGGATCTGGATGGACGTCCTTCGCGGTGTTCATCTTCAGTGGGTGTTCTTCCCAGCTTAAACTCTTTGGCCTAGCGTATTCCACCATATGGAAGAGCAGAGTCCCTTAATGTTTCCACCATATCGCCGTGTATGCTTCTGGTAGACAGTTTTTTCAAACAGAGGTACTTAATGACAGCTTTCATTATGTTTTTCCCCATTTAGACGTTCTCTCTTCGACTGTTTGTATTCAAATGAATGTAGCTCCCTGGAATCGACTCCTATTTATATGTGTTTTTCATGCTGACTTAGTGAGTATATGTAGCAGAAAAAAAATTGTATTTTGGAATTTTATGCGAACTGGAAATAACCGATTATCATTACTTATTGATCAACCCTCACATAAATATACATATTGTTTTCATATTGAACCATGTTTATTTCAATTAAATAAGAAAGCATTATTTAGCATTATAATTTTACAGGATCTAGCATTATTTAGCATTAAATAAAATTGAATCTAGCATTATTCGAAAAAAATAAATGGCAGCACTGTATATATATATATATATTATCGAAAAATTTCAGTGAGATAATCACGGGAACGCGCCATCCGATTGAGCTGAAACTTTCAGGATACATTGGTGTATATGCAGAATAGGTCCAGGTCTCACTAAATGTCAGTTATTGTTAACCTTTTGGCGCCGGCGGCCATTTAAATGATATTTTTAATATACCTATTATTTCGTACACAAATAATTTTTGCAAAAATAAAGTTGAAAAAAATAAATTTCGAAGTGTTTTACATGTGAATCGGATAATGTTTTGGAATTTTGTAACCCCATGTGTGCGCTGGGTGCCTAAAAAGAGAACGGGAAAATTTGAAAATTTTTAAACTACGATAACTTTTGACAGAGCTATTCAATCATTACGAAATTTTTAGGACATATTTGTATTACTTAGTTGTAGATTTTTAATGAGCGTGCTAGCAACCCTGTAGCTAGGGCAGGCACTGAAAGTGAAAACCTCCAAATCATCGTATCTCTTGAAAAAATGCCGCTTCTTCAAAAAAAAGCCACTCATATATAAATCTTGTGCTTTGTTTACATAGACAATAAAAAAATTTGATATGGTATAACGGGCACGCCTGGTAACCCTTGCCCAATTAACCTATATTTTTAGCATCAAAAACTTCTGTTCACGGAAACTCACGATCCGATAAGTGGAATTAATTGAAATTTGCAGAATGTATTGGTCTTAAATAGGACCAGGTCTGATAGAAGTGATTTTGAAATGCATGCGATTCTGTGCCAGTGGTGCCATCTTGCAAAATCACTAAAAAAGATAACTGCTTTTAGTCCTATAAATTCTGATTGAATCGTTCGATTTTAACGAAACTCACACAGTCGATGGACCTTATTTGAAACCACGTTTGGTAGAAATTTGGTTGAAAAATTCGGTTGAAGCTGCCAGTTATGATAAATTTGGTGTCCTAAATTTGAAAAAATAAAAATTTGGAAGTGAAAACATTCAAACCATCGAATATCCTAAAAAATGTCCGTTTCTTACAATGAAACCAATCCGTATACAAATCTTATGTTTTATCTACACGTTCAAAGTAAAACTTTGAAAATTTAATGTCGGACAAAAACGGTAACCCTCTCCCAGTTAACCTATATTTTTAGCATAAAAAACTTCTGTTCACGAGAACTCACGAACCAATAATCAGATTCAGCTGAAATTTACAGAATGCATTGGACTTAAGTAGGACCAGATTTGGTAGAAGCAATTTTGAGTTCTGGGCAAATCTGTGCCAGTGGTGCCATCTTGAAAAATTACAATAAAAAAAACTGCTCATTGCCCTATGAAATGTGAATAAGTTACCAGATTTTCATGAAATTGACACAGTAGCTGAACCTTACTTTAATCTCTGTTTGATGAAAATTTGGTTGAAAAATTTGATTGGTGCTGCCAGCTATGGTAATTTTTGTGTCTTTGGTTTTGAAAATTCGCTCAGGAAAATAAAACTTTTTGCCCTATAATTTCCAGTAAAGTCATGAAATCAATACGAATTTCATACAATTAATGAAACCTATCATAAATATTATTCAGGCCAAATTTGGTTGAAAAGCCACTATAGGGTTGCCAGCTATTGTTGGTTTTGTGTTTAATTGCAATTTCTTTATTAAGCGGTTTTATCGTAGAATTTTCAAATGGTAATGATATTGTAGTGACAATAAACAGGAAATATTAAGTTTTCGATTATTTGAAAAAACTCGCTGCAGGTAACCCTAAATTTCTTTATACTCTTATAACTTCGAATGTAATATAACAACGTGAAGCAGATGTGATATATTCTTGGCTTTGATACTGGCAGAAGGTTGCCAGCACGAGTCGGTTGTGCTTCTTTTGTATCAATAAATGCTTACAGTTAGTATTCATAACGGAAACATTTACAATGAAAATAAATAACCAATGTTTCAATTCCCAAAGTTCTGCAAATTTTTCGGATCGCAGCCCCAAACACCAACTTCAGTTACAGTGCTGCAGGCACTGAGCATTTTCTTCATTGATGTTATATGAGATGCTGCTTTCAAAATTATGTGAAATGAGCAACCGATAACGAATATAATTAACCCGTGTTTTGCTCTCATAAACGTTGAAATTCATGCCAGTGGTCATATCTGAAACATTCCACCATATGAGTTATAATGCATTCTTGAGACCAAAGTAAAACGTGGCATTTGAAACAGTTTGGCCGTAATAAGCAGCACATGTGGTGGAATATGCACTCAAAACCTGCACGATTCTTCTACTGTTCTTCGAACATTAGTGTTTCTAGCGGTTCAGGTGCGCTAGAGTTTTTTTAAATTTCGATTTGTCATAACATCTAAGAAAAACAATAGATCTCGTGAAATTTTCAGAGCGTAATGATGTAGACTAGAATTGAACACACATTAACTTTGAAGACTGTGCGGGCAACTCTGGAGCTACAGCAAGCTCCTGAACAAAAATCCTTAAAATCATCGACCTTCCTGAAAATTTTTTGATTTTTGAAAATAAATTCAAATTATTGATAAGTTTTGACTTTTGTCCACCAAGTCAAATAAAATATTTCAAAATTCCGCGGTAAACAAGAACGGCAAACCGTTATCAAATTACCTCTATTTTCAGCACTCCAAATTTCTGTTCACGAGAACTGAAGATCGAATAATGCGATCAATATGAAATTTACAGGACATGTTGGTATTAACTAAGACCAGGATTGATAGAAGTGATTTTGATACACGGGCAACACTTTGGCCGTGATGCCATTTGGAAAAATCGCTGAGAAAAAAACTGGTTTTTGCCCTATAGCTTCCGATTTAGCCACCAGATTTTAATAGAATTGGCGCAGTAGGTGAATCTTAGTTTAAGATATATTTCATAGAAATTTGGTTGAAAAATTAATATATGGACGCCAGCTACGGCAATTTTAGTCTCCTAAATATTGTTTATTTGCTCAGGAAATAAAGATTTTCTTCCCTATAAGTTCCGATGCAGTAACGAAATCAAAACGAAATTCATGTGATAAGTGGACCTTGTTACATTTCTAATTCTGTAGGAATTTCGTTAAAAAATTGTGAAAGGGCTGCCAGCTATGATGAATTTCGTAATTTATTGACATTTTTTTGTTGATCGATATTGTCATCCAATTTCCAAATGGGAATGATCCTGCAATGACAATTGACAACAAATATTTACGTTTCAAAAATTTAAAAAGTTTGGACGGTGGTAACCCTAAAATTATATTCACTCCTATAACTTACAGCACAGCCATTCTATCGCAACAAAATTCATAGGGTGGGTTTAACACAACGTGAAGCAGCTATGGTGCTAGCACATGATTGCCGGCACCGGACAATTTCGTAAATATTGCACCAACAGATGCTTCCATTTTGCATTCATAAGCAAAGCATTTACAATAAAATAAGCAACCGATATTTGAATTTTCCGAGTTTTGGAAAGTTTTCAGATGGCAACCCCAGACATAGTTTAATCGCTGAAATTTTCGATGATATCCTTGGATCAAAAGGAAATTCAAAGGTAGGCTGATTAAGCACGAGCATGTTATGGTAGATTTATTGCTGCTGTGTTGGACAAATGTTGCCAGAACTGAACATTTGCATCACTTGTGTTATAGGAAATGCTGTCAGAAAATGATATTTGTTCCTTTGAGTAAGAAATGGTTGATATGATATTACAAAGAAGTGTATAACGTCTTCACGCATTTTTAAATCCCTCAAAATAACTTCTTCGAAAATGAGTTTTCTAGCGGTTCTGATGCGCTAGACTTTTTTTAATTGCTGGAGGTATTTCTTCGACCAGTTTTTTCCTGCAGCTTCGGCATACATTTTTTCTGCTAATAATCTTGGATTTTTTCTTAGGTCTTTAATCTTCCGATGAAATTTCAAAACGAATGTATTGAAACATCGATAGCCACACGGATACATAATACACATAATTAAGACTCTTTAACTTATTTAATAATCATTGCAAGCGCTGAACAATAACTCGAAAAATAACGGAAAATTCGAAATGGCTTGGCGTCACACACATTACATAGGTGCCATATATTTTAGTTAGGTTTTTATTAGAAAAGAAAACTTTTTTCAAATAAGAGATGGTGCTACTAATCATATTTTGATATCAATTTTTGTTTTTGAGCCAACTAGTTTTACTAAGCAAGCTCTTGGCGCAATGCTCTATACGACTTTTATGTACATGTTGAAATTCACCTAACTCCTAAACTACTGGCCATCTTATAAAATAAGTACACTTTAAGCTTTGTTTTGATATAAAAATAAACAAAATTTGCCTGACCAAATTAATCAAATAACGAGTTGAAGTATCTACTTTCGGTTTTAGACAGTAAAAAAAATTTGTTTTTCAAATCTAATATCAAAATTTAAGAGAACAGTCAATTTTCTATACCAATCATTATATGTAATGTTTTTCAGATTTTTTTTTTGAGTCTCAGAATCGGCTTCCAAAAAACCTTTGATCAATTTTGCCAATTGTCGATACAAAACACCTTACCAAATCAGCTAATATTTCAACTAAGCATAGTATAGATGCCATTTGGCAAGCTCTGAGTGGTCTAAACTGAAGCTAGAGTCGGCCAGATCGCTTTCGCCCACATTTTTCTTCACTTTTCTAATTTTACTTGACTTTAGCTTTTACTTGCTCAGCATGATGCATATTAAGATATATGTAAGTATAATTTATGATTGCTTTGATTCGTAGTTCGAATAATGATGTTCGATCAATAGGTTTGTTGACAGGCCGTTGTATAAACGATACATTGGCTTGGTATTTTCCTCATTGTAACTAATCAAAGATTGAATGAGGTATTTATAGGTAAAACAGAGCACAATAGTTAAGTATTCAATATTGACTCCAATTAGTTATCTTGCTCATGTTAGGGTATTAGTTTTACAATAATAAATAGCTTGGTAGGTGTGTCCTGATCCTGATGATTGATATTTCAGAATTATATTGTTATTAAGTTTGATTTGATGGACACTAGTCATGAAAACAACAAAACAGACTCAAAATTTCATTGATTGAAAAACATTATGCATCACAAAATGTTCAGATCAATGCAAGCTCGTTATTTCAACTATCCTTGATTACTTTTCTGACACACATTAGCTTCTTAAAAATCTTGACACTTCAAACCATTGCATCTAAATGCATCATATTAGCATGTAATTCGTGAGATAAATGGTAAATAAGCACGAATACCTGCTTAACAGCCAGCAAAATCTAAAGTGCATCTAAATGGTACAATGCCCACATGCAGCTCGCAATGACAATCTTGAAATATATGCCATTTACTTCATACACGATATCGCTTCTGAGCAGGGTTTTCATACAATCATTAATTTGAGATATCTACCTGCAGCTCTAGAAAGTCTTAAAATGGAAATTGTGTTTCAAACAAATTAAACTGTCTTCTAATTTCGAAGTAACGATTTACATTTCAAACAGCTGCAATAATCCATTCTAAATGATGAAGTTGTTGCAAATAAAACCTGACATTTATATACGCTAACGAATTGTTTAGACATTCTATCATTTAGTAATGGTTTACTTGCATTTTATTACGTTTCATTTCATTGAGCTATGTATTTGAATCAAGGGGTATTTCGGAAAATGAAGAAGATAATATAATTTAATCCTTATGTTCGTTAAGTTAAATATTTCAAATCTGGAAAAAAAACAAATATGAAATTTAAAGTATACTTGAGTTTGTATTCGTGACGCAGTGGGAAAACAATATTTGTATCAATCACAAAAAAAAAACTTTTCAAACAGTCTGAACCAATTAATTAGAGCCAATTATCAACAAAATTTTGAAATATAGGCGTAGTTGAAAAGTATTTGTCTTCAAAATTCCTAGGACTAACAGCTAAAAACCGTAGCATAGCACTTTATTTACCAGAACAGTTCATTCAAACATATTTATATCCAGAACATGATGTGGTGATTTGTAGTGAAAAAGTTGCATATTTACGTTAACTGACGATCTGGAATCTTTTTTTCAGACAATGGAGTTGATAACCTAATGTAAAATTGTAAACAGCGAGAGTGAAAAAATTCTTCCACAAAAAATCAACTATGCTGAAATATAATATAGAATGCAGTCAATATTGAATACTTAACTACTATATCATATAGTGCAGCATTGCCGCATACGCTGAGCTATAGAATAAAGCTCCCAACGCCGTTATATGCCGATCTACATAGAGCATTTTCCTATGGTACACAGTGGATTATTTATGGTCGCATAGTACCTAGTAATAAAAGGGCTGAATTCTCATACTCCATGGGCCTTTCAGCTGTGCAAATGGTCTCGACTCCCATGAAAAATATTTTCAACTCCTATGTAACAAAGTTTCAACTACTATGATCATAAGCTCGGCACATATCACGAATAAGAATAGATTCAAGTTAACATACCATTTGAATTTAGTATTTACTCAATTACTGCATCTAGAGCTACATATATCGTTGAAACAAACTTTGAGGCAGCCGTCTGCGAAATTTTTACTACAAAAAAAAGTATACACTTGTTACTTATCTTCATCGTAAAGACTTTCTGTTATAAAAATTTAATTGAAGTAACTGTCAATCAAATTCCAAACAACATCGGCAAACAAAATCTACTATGTAAGTTTCGTTTTAATCTGATAACTAAATCGGACGTTAAAGGGCAGAACCTCATGACCTCATCAGCAAATGAAAATTGTTACTGATTGTAGCCATAATTTGCTGATTGGATTAGATTACCATCAGTTGTGAGAGACACTATGTATCCAAAGAGTACAGATGATCATGGGTGCCAGAACGAGCCCTAGGTGACAGAGGTGCTGCTTTTTTTTTATGGTGGACGGCTATCTGCCGTGCACGGATGCAAATCTTTTGAGGGTACTGTGGTGCTTTTTTTATCTTCACCTGTTTCCTGGCTAGATATTTTACAGAAACACCTAGATATTTTACAGAAACACCATCATCACATCATCCACAGCGATGACTTTTTGGTGGTTTATTTCGGTTCAAATCGAAGAATCGATATCAGACTTGAGTATTAGATCAGTTAATTCAGATTATCAGCGTATAGTTTGAGAATATTTTAATCCGTTATAAAAGCATAAGAAAACGACCAAAAAGGTTTGCGCATTAGAAAAGCGTAGAGTCTTCCTATAGAAATTCTAAATTCTAAAAATGTTTAACTCTTTTATTTATAATCAAATATATTATAATTTTTAAAATTTGACACTTAGATTTTACACCAAAGATAGATATTTACACACGTTCAAGTATTACTCCTGGCAACTCCCTTGCATAATGAAAACTCAACAAAGGGTTTGCCTGTGCAGGGTGGCTGTTCACTTGTCACCACCGTCGTGCACTTGTGCTGCATAGCTGCAAGCTACTTCCACTTATACAGCGAGCGTTGACGTCATGCAGCGGCGTTATGGTATCATTTCTCCTAAAATTCATGAAGGCAGGCATGTCTTTGGCTGATATAAAATACTGTTGTAGCTGAGAGCAGTTGGCCGTAGTGTATCGATACGAAATTCATTTGAAGATGTCCGTAAGGTAAAGACATTGAGGCTGCATGCCTTTCAACGCTCATATTTGGGTATTTTTTGTACTTATTTTGCTGGACCATGGTTGCGAAATCGGAAATGAGAAAATTAGAGTATGAAATATAGGTAGTTGCCAGATACCTGTAATTCATTTCGATTTGTTTTTCAATTTCAAACCAAAATTGGATTGTAGATAGATATATAATAGTAAAATAAACATAAAGAAACAGGTAAGAAACACAGCAGGGTAGGCAGTGCTTTTGTGCCTATATATATATATATATATATATATATATATATATATATATATATATATATATATATATATATATATCAGCAAAAATATTAAGGTTTGAGTTTTCACTGAAACGAGTTTAGAACTAATTTTCTTCGAAAATCAATAAAAAACAGGCAGGGGAAACGCTAATGTCTCTAATGCATAAACTTTCTGATAAGATTAATCCTGCCTTTTTAAGCGAGCAATTGAACAGATGTACAGGCTGGATACTATTATAAATATGTAAGATAAAAACCAGTGCATTGAAAATACAAATATAAGAAAAAAAGAGCCCGTTTGACCAAATATATATTTTTTTGAGCAGATGTCGAAAAACCTTCATAGCTTTTCTCCGAAAGGTGCAGCATGATGTGAGATTTTTATTCACTAAAAAAAATCACCCACTGACCACAGGAGTCCAAGTTAGAACCGCTTTTGTATTACTTCGACTCGGCTGTGCCACTAGCACAGCACCAACCTATAAGCTTCTCTCATGACTACTTTCGCTTTGTCAGGAGGAGTCTTAAGGCGACCTTCTTCTCTTTTCAGTCACAATACCGTCCCTACATATGCTAAAAAACGTACCCAAGCATCTTTTGAATGCAACATCGCCTTCACAATCGTCTCCGTCGTCGCAGGGTCATTGCGGACAAGACGGCTTCCCGTTCTCATTTGCAGAGGCATTTGAAGAAATTGTGTAATGTTTCACCAATTTCTTTAATCCAATGTTTGCAGTATTTCATCTTGACTTTTCCCAATTTATGTAGGTAGTTCCTAAAATAGCCATGACCTGATTGGAATCGGCTCAGGTAGAAATTTAATTCAACGTGATCATGACTAAACCAAGATTTTATAGTGCAAATCAGCCTATTTATATATGCTCCTGTTCTGTTCGTTGCCCAGCGTTCCTTCCAAAGCTTAAGTGTTCGCACTTGTGCTTGGGCAGCTGCTACTTCCCTTTCCACTACTAAGCTTTTCAGAAAGATCGCCAATAAATTGACTGGGATTAACCTTGTTATGATCGATACAACGTTACCTGATACCGTGTGGTAGCTGCTTGCGATTTTTAGTGCTCCTCTGCGTTGAATGCTTGCCATCCTGGTTTGATACTTTGCGAATTTGAAGGCAATGACCCATATTACCGCACCATATAAAAGCGTTGGAGGAACCGCCGTCATAAGCAGTTTGCGTTTATTTGCTCAAGGACAGCTAACATTCGCCATGAGTCTGCTCAGCGAGCCCCAATGCTCTATTGCATGCTTTTCGGGTGTGCTCCCATAAGTCAGCTTGGAGTCGGGAGTCATTTCGAGATACTGCCCAGGTTTTCTCGACTACTTTGGAGCTGACCGTTATGGGTGTGACGGTTAGCATCCTTTTTACCGTCAGCATGACAATCTCTGTTTTGGTGATCGCCAGCTGGAGACCATAATTTTCTATCTAACTTCCAACTCTTCTCAAAACTTGATCTAGTTTGAGCTGAACAAAGTGGGGATCTATGGAGGTAATGGCAGGGACTACATAATCAGTGTAACTTGCCAAGAGCATATCTTTTGGCATTCTAAGGTACAAGAAACCGTCATCTCACAGATCTGGCCCAAAAATGGACGCTATTGCTGCTGCAGCAGGAATACCTTTCCAAACAGTTCCTTGTTTCGTTTCCAAATTATCTCGAACTATAAATAGCTTATATAAAACGTTTGCTCAAGGGCTTTTAAAATAACAGACCATCTCGCTAAATTAAAAAAGTGTTTCGGACATCCAACGTCGCATGAATCAATTACTTCGTAAATGGAATTTATTGTTTAGTGCTCAATATAAGACTCTTTTAAAGGCCACCGGCTTTTCATATTGCTGCCTGTAGTCTTACTTTTAATAGGTCTTCAAGCATACAATGAGGTCTGTACGTAAATGATATATTAAGGTTTCCCTTTCTCTTCCTGGCCAAAGCAAGTCGTGCCTCTTTCCACCGTGATGGAAAGATACCCAAACACGATTCATAACTTTGCAGCAGCGTTGAAAATTGATTCTCTACCACAGCTTTCAGCACTTTCGTTGGAATTCTATCGGGACCAGGGGTCTTTTGGTTTTTCATTTTGGTAGCTGCTCTACGAAATTCCTCCAAACTGAACATAGGAATAGCTTCCAGATGGACCATGAAAGCCTTTTTAACTCTCGTGTGATGCGTTAGAAACAGTGAGTTCACAATGTACTTCAATGTATCCACCTCTATGAATGGACTGTGACGCATTTGACCAAGCCTACTATAAACTAGTTTGTAGCCCTGTCCACATGGATCTCGGTTTGCATATGTGTTTTCCACGCTTAAACAGACTTTTTCAGCTCTTTTTCACACTTTACTGCTCTGCGGCAGCTTGGGATGCTTCTGTTCTATCGATAGATTGCTGTGCTTTGTGCCTGTAAGCTAGCGCACTTTGTCTCTATTTTGCTATCTCTTTGGTCCACCGATAAGGCTGTTGGTTCTCAGGAGGTTACCTCCAATCATCGAGACGTCACAAGCTCGCTTGATTTCCTTTATGGTAAAGTTCACCAGCGTATTGACTCCTGCCCTATCTGCCGCGAACCCAGCTTGAACTTCACTGTCCTTGCCAGCAAAACTACCGTCAAGTGCTTTCTCCCATCAAATTTGGAAATATTCCAGGCGAATATTTTTCGACTGGGACGTTACAAGCTTTGGGTTTCGTCGGATAGCAAGAAAATGATGTAGCTATGATCGCTTCCAGAGTACTCATCAATCACCTTCTACTGCCACGTCATCGTTGACAATGGTTCCGAAATGAGTGTTATGCGATGTATAGACTCGCCAAAGCCCCTATTTAGTACAGCCATGTTCAATCTAGCCTTTATCATCATAATTAATTTTCTGCGAGTATTCTGTGATGGCATTCCCCACTGCAAAACTATCGCGTTGAAGTCTCCAGCCACCACCAGAGCACCCAGTGGATCTCGTAAAGTATTTTTTCAGTGCTTACAGTTTCCAGTGAAATTTCCTTATAAACGACCCTATAAGGAAATTTCACTGGAAACTATAAGCACTGAAATAGCACTTGGCAAAATATATATGTACCTCTGTTTTTGAATTCAAACATACCTACCACCCGAACCCCACTGATCAACTCCAACCATTCGAGCATCTGAAATCCATAGAGCTGCATAGGTTGAAGAGTCTGTATACCAAATCTCTGGATTTCCTCTTCGATAAGGCTCGCTAATCATTGCCATTTGGGCTCCGAATTCACAAACAAGCTGCGTGAAAAAATCTTGCGTCTCACGACACTTCTGCGTATTCTCTTGGAGGACTTGCATCTACGAAGCTTGTTTTTCTGCGTTTCAAGCGCTTCTCTGAAAGCTTTTCACGCTCCTGACCTTATGATAGATGTAATTTGCTTATCCTGGTTTTCAGTGGCGGCTCTACGTATGGGGCTAGTGGAGCTTAGCCCCACCATCATTTTTCATTCCAAAATGTAAAGAAACCAATATCTATTTCAATTATTACAAACTATAAAATTTCATTTTAGGGAAACAAATTATCAAAATATTTCGCTCACCAACTGTTTTTAAAATCCATTCATATCCCGTCTCTTTCGGATTTTGTATTTTATTTTCATTCACAAATTCGTGTGTATGATTCAATTGAAGAGAGCTTACTTCACTTGCGCGATGCTATTTACATATTCTCTTTCCATATTCTGTTCCACATGCAATGTGCGCCGGGCTAAGTCTAGCCCCAGAAAAGAGAGAAAACGAATGAAAAAAATGAATGAGCACAAACTGTGTGCATGTCATACGCAATGACCAAAAGAGTAATCAATGGACTAAGTCCTAAATTTAAGCTTCTGTTGGTATATCGCTTGTTCGTCGTTCGCTAACTGAATGAAGTGTGTGTAGTACCAGCGGGTTAAAATAAGCTATTTAGTCTTTGCAATTGAAGAGTAAACGATGGTTTTGCTTTTACAGTGCCTGTTGATATTATCGTTCAGGTACCAAATATGATAGAAAAATTGTGTGCTCATCTCAAATATGAATTGATATGATACAGACAGGTCTGTACGTATGATATTTTATGCAAAATGTTGTTTGCATTACATATGTGTTTTGATTGATTGTTGTTTAATTATAATTGTACACAAAAATATATATATATGTATATATATATATATATATATATATATATATATATATATATATATATATATATATATATATATATATATATATATATGTGCTTCTGATGAGAACCGAATTGCCGTCTTCTCTCATACCGATACGACCAGTTGAGCGTCTGTTCAACACCTCCTTGATGCGTTGAAATCAACATTTACTCATCGCTAAACATGTTTGCATATATACACTGTTTACAATATAATAGATCTTTGAATACACTTTTAAAAAGTTTTCTTACGTCAAATGTGAGAAGTGACAATTTGTAGTTTTCGTTCTATTCAAAGCATAAATATTTATTAGTCAAAATTTGCCAACGTCAAAGAAGTACCCCAAGGTCAATGGTTAATTCCTGGAATTTTTAGTCGCCGAATAATACAATCTGTTTTTGAAAGCCTGGGGCATCTAATTTATTGATTTGATTTTATGAAGTGGGATGCTTGGGACGTTGTTACGATAATAGAAGTAATCGAATTATTAAGTTATATGAGTAATCATAATTTTAATTTTTTCTAATGACTTTTTAATAAAATTTTTGAATATTCTTCATAATGTTTTATATTACCGTAACCTAGGATTTAATTTGTTAATTCAATTAGAAATAGTTTGAAATCAAGGAAGCCTAATCATTAGGAATGAATGGTGAAAAAAACTAAATGATCTTCATGTTATAGGATTGATAAGTTTGGGATATGATCATAATTCAGTTTAATCCACTCAAAATTAATATGCAATAATGAAGGGTTCTAAAATATGTCATCTGCTACTGAGTTGTAAAGCTTCTTTTAAAGATAATAATATGATTTTTTTCTGTTTAACAAACAAATTCTAATTCAAATACGTTTTATCACTCCAATTAGATCCAGTAGATTCTAAAAGATGATTTAGTAACCTAAAGAATACTGAAAATTTTAATGCTTATAATAAATATAAATAGCGTTTCAATTTATTTGCAGTGTTATCAATTAATAAAGAAGCTGAAAATTTTAATGAGCAGGTGATAGATTTATTCAACAGAAAAATAAGCGCATGGAAAAATAGGCAGCAATAAGCTGATGTGAATATTTAGTAGAGTTTTCCGGGAAGAATTTATTACTGAATTGACTTATTTGTGCATAGTATTTATTTATTTTAACCCCATTTTTAAATATATATGTGTATATATATTAGTAGATTACAACTATTTTTGCTGTTGAATTAGTCTGGAATAAAAAACTGCCCCGAATTTCCAATATAAGTAAGTACTAGTCCTTGCAGACTAGCCCCACTTACATTGATTCCCACGAGCCGCCACTGCTGGTTTTTTGCACACATAGCAGAATGACGCAGCGGCATATACTCTGGCAAGATGTCCAGTTTGACCACATTTACAACAATTACCGCTCCGATCTGATCCTTTAAAGTTCTTTTTCGTGTGACCGTAAAGCCAGAATTACACTGTTGACGCGTCACGTGAGCTCACGCCTTGTCATGTCATGCGTGTTGAGTCATGATCTCACGCTTGAAAACACACTAGTGTCATGATAGCAGCTCATGTCGCAAATACCATGAGGTAGTTAGGTCAATTTTGGCTAAAACTACGATTTTAATTAGAAAATACATATACAAACACATATTTGTGTCACTAAATGTGCATATATGCACTTATAATGCATATTTTGACTAAGCAGTACTCATTTTGCCATATACGACATTCAAAAATATACGTTACATGTTAAACGTGCGGTCACGTGAGCTTAAAAATCTAAATTTGCAGATTATCGGGAACATAAGCTCACGTGACAGCACATGAGTTCGGGTGACGTGACGTGACAGCAGTGTCCTTCTAAGCACACAAAATGGTACTGCAAGTCTATGGCACGTGAGGTCAGCTGATGTGATGTCACGTGAGCTCACGTGAGGTCACGTGACGTGACAGCAGTGCAATTCCGGCTTAACTCATGCATTTGTAGCAGCGCATCACTTCGGGCCGCTTCCTTACTCTGGCATCCACCCAGACTATTCTTATTCGCCCATTCTTAATTAGCTTCATAGCTTTTGCATCTTCTAATAAGACTACGGTTTTCCAACGTTTCTCCTTGCATTTGGAGGGAGTAACGTGAGGTCAAAACCTTAAGGCTACGTTAGAAATGTATAATTAAAATAGAATAAAAATCTTTCAAAGCATCGAGTAAAGTATGAGCCTTTCAAATGTTTTTGCGGGATGGTTAAAATGTGAAATTTTTTTTAACTTACTAGCTGGTTTCGGAAGTATGCGCTGATTCTCATCAGACATCAGCTCACAGTGCATACCTGACTGATGTGACCACTTGCAATGTCATGTCATTAATTTTTTATTTACGTTTGTTGTTACAAATTTTAACACCCTCCACTTATATTCAACGAAATTATTTACTCATAAAGGTTATCAATTTGTGATCACGGATCCCTTCTTGTCTATAAATTAGCATAGATAACCTATATCGGCTCTAATGTTTATCAAAGCAGAGAATAATTGATACGGGAAACTCGATCGTTTTGCGGAATAAGCCTCCAAAAGCAGACTTAACATGGAATTGTTTTTGCGGGATGGTTAAAGTTTGAAAAAAAAAAAAAAATTGAAGATAATATGAAGGCATTGAAGTTTTAAGTGAATAGCTTCAAGCTACAGACATTTTATTATACTGGCAAATTTGGAATACTTTCTTTAAACTTTATATGCATATGAAAACACCAAATTATCACCGTATTATAAAATTTATTAGTGCACCTCCCGTTACTTTGTCGAAATCGGCAAAAGCTATTGAAATCAAAATCAATCACATGTTAAACATGAAATACATTTTATACTAATGTCAGCTCGGAAAATCCATTTTGCAAACATTATTTGCATCACACATCAGCAATATAGCTTGAGCTAGAATATTTCATTCATTTCAGAATAAATCCACATGACCTGCAAAAACCCTTGAGTCCATTAAGCTTATTGCTCGATTACATCTAGAGACAAATGGTTTGCGTTCTGAATGTTTTCCCATTTTATATACAAATGGAACTGCTGAGCTAATCCTATTATGTTCCATCAATTTTCCAGGTTGCTTTCTCGAAAGTGGTGATGTCGGTTTCAACAGCTGTCCGTCAGTTTGTTTTGCTTTCGCGCGAAAAGTGAAAACGCATCCCAAATTTATGGTGTTTTCTGAGAACGGAAACAGCTGACAAAGGGTTTAGAATAAACTTTAGTGGCTTTAACGTTGAAGTTTTTGCTGATGGGAAAGTTTCACTGCTTAACGTATTTTGTTCGTTAGTTGAAGGTGTGGTAGTAGCTCAACATTTATATTGCAGTAGATAAAATTACAGTTCAATCACAACTTGGATAGCATTTTTAATGAGAATTAGTAATCTCATTTTTCACTCGCTTCAAGCTTAATTGATACATAAACGTTCCAAACACATGTTAAGGTACTTCCATTTTTAAATAAACCATTCATTTGAAATAATATCTCTGCAGCATATACCAATAAGCACTATACATCTGTAAACCCGGTTGATGTATTTGGTTGGGGACTCATTAGGTTTAGTTTGCCATTTTACTGATACTCATTAATTGTCTTAATCTGAGCATAAAGTTATATTACTCTCGTAAATACTCTAATCATATTTTAGTATTCGTTTATGAACGGAGAGACTTTAAATTTATGTGACCATACTATTTTTGTTGCTGAAGATCCTGTTAAGTTCAAGAGCCAATTCGATGCACCTTCAAAGCGAAAGTAAAGCATCGTTTGAAATCACAATTATTGAAAATATTCTCACTCAAACAAGTTTTCAGCTACTCAAAGCTATTTTGTTGATAGAAATTTTGTACCCAACATCCTCTTAATTGCAATTGCGGTAATAGCAATCGTTCATTGAACATTTCATTTGAGAAAATCATCCAAGTCCTAAAAGTTTTCCTGTGCTATTGCTTTTGCATCTTCATTGAAAGTAGAGACTGTTGAAATCTCTCCATAGAGATTCATTTTGGTCCTTTACCCATTCGCTCTTTCTATCAAACTTAAGTGCTTACAACTATGTAGTTAATTCGAACAAACTTTGCCAACAACTTTTCGACATTAAACCGAGCATACAAAATCGATGGAAGAGCAGATAAAGAGCTAGCTCCCTATCCAACCGCAATTGCTAAGAAACTGAGTGGTGTTAAATGGATGAAATGACGTTTTCTCTCTGTTTGAGCGCGAAAGTGGAAAACGAAAAATCATTGCAAAAGTTGCAAACTTTTTCAATTATTTCATTTTGAAGTTTCTATTGACGACAAGTTTCTGGCGTCAAAAAGATAATCAAGCTTCATTAAAATTACGATAATGCCGTATTTTTGTGTTTCATTTGTTTGAAATGTAGTATTCGATTCTAGTTTTAGCTTTTATGATAAGTTACAAAAGTTACATTTTGGAGATAGAGCGATCAAACGGACGTTTTCTTAGCCAGTTAACTGTTGCAACAGCCAGTTGACGTATGAGCTCTGAAGTTTAGTGAAACAAAGAGATTTTGCTTAAACTCATTTGTTTAAAATGATGAAGAAACGCTGCTCCTCAGGTCTACAAATATAAACAATGAAGCAGATTAAAAAAAATTACAGATATCGATTGTGTGAAAACTAAAGTCTTTATAGTTCGAACAATTAGGTGATACATTTGCAATTACGGCTTAATAGGCATTTTTTAATATATTTTAGTTTAAACCATTTTTTTTTCCTTTTGAAGCTAGATTTATTTTAACTACTTGACATATATCGATATTTCGAGGGTAATCTGCCCTCTCCTTCAGTGTCTATTGGTTTAATCTTAAAACTACTTAGGTATCTTCTTTAAGGAACTTACTTTTGTAGTATTGACTAATACTAACTACCAGCTTATTATTTATTAATTACATACTAAAGTACATTAAATTATCTATATTAATTACATTATTCTCCTCACCATAAAATATCTGTTCAAATCAACCCGAACAATGGTAATTCACAGTTTCCTTGGTCTGTGTTGAGCCGCCTATCAATCGGAGCTTTCCCCATGTTCAGGTCTTCGTGCGCATCCAGTTTTCGTACCTGCTGCACTTCCTTAATCACCTCCACGTTGTCCCATGTGATGTTGTGCTCCTCTTCCAGGATGTGTTTCGCTACTGGCGATCGTACTACCGTTGTGTCCCTTTCCCTTGCTGAGGCTGCTTCCCGCTTATGTTCGGTTAGTCTAACACCAACTAACCGTTTCGTTTGACCAATGTATATTTTGTCGCATTCTGGGTAAGTAATTTTGTATATTCCACATTTTTCCTTCTTATCTTTTTTGTTTTTAGAGTGACATAATTTAGCACTTAATTTTTTTTTGACTGCTTTTATATCAAAGCGTTCGAGAAGTTCCTGAATTTTTTTGAATATTGACGTAAAAATAATTGGAACTCTTATGGTTGTGTTTTGTTTTTCCTGTGTAAAGAGCGTCGTTAAATGATCACGCTGTATTTTGTCTATCTTTTTTTTGGTAAGGTTTCCAATTATTTTATCGTCAAATCCATTTTTTCTCGCGATATCTTTAATATACTCAACTTCTGAGTTAAAAATTTCCTGATCCATCGGCACTGTTAATAGCCGGTAGATCATCGAGTTAAATGGCGCTATTTTCTGGGATTGCCAATGATCAGACGTGGAAGGTGTAGTTCTCTGGGTTTGTAGAGTGCTTCCGGTAGATATTAAACCAAAGAAAATATTCTTTCCTTATGACCATTAAATCCAAGAATGGTAGATTCTCATTGCTTTTTGTGTATACCTTATGTGCTTGATTCAACTTCGTTAAAGTTAAGCATCCTTTAAAGTAAGCATCCTTTTTTACAATAGCTAGAATGCCGTCCACATATCTCAACCAGATACGAAGAAGTGAGCCTTCTTCATGAAGTTTCTTCTCCAGTCTGTCCATAAATATCTCACTCACTAGTGGGGATAAAGGATTTCCCATGGCCAATCTTTTCATAGCTTTAAAGTATTTCCTCCGTGAAAGTAAATTAACTTTCATTCATGCAAACCGAGGTAAGCTTCAAATAGTTTTTAGCCCCCTTCATCCCTTTCGGTGAGCTACTCTTCTCTAATAGCCAATCCTCAAAGAACGCGAGTGCTTGTTTTACTGGAACGCTTGGAAATAGAGCCTTGACATCAAATGATACAACTAGCTTATCTTCCTCTATTGCTACCACTCTTCCAAGTCACTCTATCACCTCGTCTCCATTTTTAACCGTTCTATCGCTAATCTTCCCTTAGGCCCTACCCTCGTTTACAATGCACTTTGCGATTCTCCTTGTCGGAGCGTTTGTAGCGGTAACAATTTCCTTCCTTGTGTATCCTCGGAAGGCAACTTTGAGACCCGCAGCTTGTTGATTTCTCCAATCGTCCCTTTACACTCTTTCAAGATTCTTTCAACTCGTTTGATAGAGTTTGTTAAGGGATCTTTCCTTAGCTCATGGCAATCCCCGTTCTTGAGTTTTTCCATAACTAATCGGTCATATCCATTTTTGTCCATTATAACCACGGCGTTTCCTTTATATATTTTGGTATAAAAGACCGGTTTTGTAGCCAACTCTTTAAGCACTTTTTCTGCCTTGCCAGTGTTCCCCCTCTGACAGTTTTCCTTCCTGAAGATTTGAGCAGCATTGCCTCTAATCTGTGCTTTCTCCTGTTTGGGAAGGTTTCTTACCGCGGCTTTGACGTCTACTACCAAGTCTTCTGTAGGAAATTTTTTTTCCTTGACAGTAAAATTCAGAACTTGGCTAAGCAGTTCCATTTGCTCTTCTGTGAATTGGATCCTGGATTTGTTCACCACAGATGGCCTCTACAGCATCCTTCTTCTTGTCTCTGGTATCCTTTCCTCTCGTCAACTCCTTCAGTTTTCGTGTGAGAATTTTCCTCTTTCTATATTTCTCAAATTCAAAGGCCCTGTTTGCTCTCTCTACAATGTCTAAAATGTCCCCTTTTCTACCTAAAGTATCACTCGCCATTTTTGAATGTAGGGAGTAAACTTTGAGTGTGATTTCTCCTTATTTTTTTTTTAAAGCCTATTTACAGAATCTCTAATGAGATTCCTTTCGGCTAGCAATAATTGTTTCCCTACTCCTAACAGATGGGACCTAAATTTAATAGTATGACTTTTTGGAGTCACATTCTTTTTCAAACATAATCTAAGAAATCTGACGTCTTCAGAGATGCTGCCTATTTATTTCTTATACACTACGAATTTAATAAAATCGGATTTTGACCTTGTAGTCATTTTCAAATTGTTTTTATTGCGTACCATTTTTTTCCTAGCTTGTAAAATTATTTTAATTTAAACCAATTTTTTTCCTTTTTAGATTTGCTTTAATTATTCGACATATATCGATATTTCAAGGGTAATCTACCCTTTTCTTCAGTGTCTATTGGTCTAATCTTAAAATTACTTAATGTTATTTAAGGTGCTTACTTTTAAAGTATTGACTAATACTAGATACCAGCTAATTATCTATTAATTACATACTTAAGTTTATTTAAATATCTATATTAATTACATTATTCTCCTATCCATAAAATATCTGTTCAAATCAACCTGAACAATGGTGATACACAGTTTCCTTGGTGTGTGTTCAGACGCCTATCCATCGGGGTTTTCCATATATTCAGGCTTTCGCACGCATTCAGTTTTCGTACCTGCTGTACTTCTTTAATCACCTCCACGTTGTCTCATGTGATGTTGTACTCCTCCTCCAGGATGTGTTTCGCTACTGCCGATCGTACTATCGTTGTGTCCCTTTCCCTTGCTGAGGCTGCTTCCCGCTTATATTCGGTTAGTCTAACACCAACTAACCGTTTCGTTTGACCAATGCATATTTTGTCGCATTCTGGGCAAGTAATTTTGTATATTCCACATTTTTCCTTCTTATCTTTTTTGTTTTAGAGTGACATAATTTAGCACTTAATTTTTTTTGACCCTAATAGTTGGAACTGCTTTTATATCAAAGCATTCGAGCATTCCCTGAATTTTTTTTCGAATATTGAAGTAAAAATAATTGGAACTTTTATGGCTGTTTTTTTGTTTTTCCTGTATAAAGAGCGTCGTTAACTGATCACGCTGTATTTTGTCCATCTTCTTTTTGATAAGGTTTCCAATTATTTTTTCGTCAAACATGAGTAGTGGTTAAAAGTTGGTAAAAATTATCACGCATATATTAATAATGATATATTATTTTACTAGCCCTTAAGGATTATGATAACTTTTCGTTTAAGGAATATCAGATGGACTAGAAGCCCTAGACTTTTGCTGTTGAAATGAAGAATACTACGAACACATTGACAGTTTCAGTAAAGCCTTGTGAGCTCAAAATAGAGTTTGGGTGTGAGGAAAATTGCTTTTGGCCCGAACGCTACCTGCAACGGTTGTTTGATGATCTAGTTAATCTAGCTGGCTAGCTGAAAGATTTCTTTCAGCCTTTGCTCCGCCGCGTGTGAGAGATCCATTATTTACCAAGTGCTGTCTGGTTTTCCCCAGTGCCGGGCAGTGACACAAAAGATGCTGGATTGTTTCTGAGACTCCTGGCTCTTGAGACTTCCTACAGGTGTCGCTGGTTAGGAGTACTATTTTCAAGGCATGTGCTGCTACAAGACAGTGGTCAGTAATGATACCGACTAGACGTTTGCAGTCAGTGCGCGTTGATTTGAGCAGGTATTTAGTCGCCACATGATTTTGATGATCCCCACATGATTTTGATGATCCCCACATGATTTTGGTTACCTTCCCGTCTGAGTTGCACGCCATCTGCATATCGCGCCTTGGATCATTCTGGAGCCAATCAAAAACTTGATCGTTTGGATACGAGTTGGGATGTCTACCGACCCTGACAGAGAAAGACTAGCCCCATGCTTGGCTAGCACATCCGCCCTCTCATTTCCATCAATGCCCATGTGACCGGGAGCCCACAAAATTATGACTATTCTGTTGTTACCCAGTCTATTCACGGCCTGAATGCAATCGACTGCACACTTCGATTTTTATGTGCGTGTGCTTTTACCGCCGCTTGACTTTAAACTTGTTGATCTCGCTATATATAGTATCTTTGACATATACTAGACCTGCGACTTTAAGTTTCATAAAAACTTTCGTCTGAAAAATACTACAGCCTGAAAACTGCTTCTATAGCTAAAAAAAAATTTATAGATGCTAATAGCTGCTGCACCCATTTGCTGATTCCATTCTTGCCCCTCTCCCATAGTCGCTCGATATCCTCTCTTCTGATCAAAGCAGACGAAGGAATCGAGATGAAGGTACCTGTAGAAATATAATTGAAGCAAACAATTTGAAATGATTACAAAGTTAAATAACTACTTATTGAATTAGCGGTACGTATCATAATGATGTATTCATATCATTTATTTGTCAGAAATTGATTACGAAAACATCATATGAAATAAAAAACATTATTAAATTTATTGGTGGAAAGTTATTCCGTTGGCTTCCATCCTATTTTACTATATAACTGAATGCGATAAGCAAAAATTTCAACATTCTGCTAGGATAACTTCACGCAAGCGTCCAAAATCAACAAGCTGTCACAAAAGGGTAAAGAGGACATGTTATGTTTGTTTTTAATTTGTGGTATTTGCATTTTGCTGTCATTACAAACTGTGAGCCTACTTTCACATCTGATGCCACTTAGATATGATGCTCTGTTAATCACACACAGCAAACACCATCACGTCACAGCACCCAGTACACGTTTACAGCAACGAAATATTTCAAAAGTGGTGAAACGATTCAGAAACGGGTCTTGTTAAATTAGTTTCGAATTGAAGGCGAACTTCTTACGTCGGTTGCTACCCCACCGAAAATAGAAAGACGGAAGCTCGTTGAGAAAACATTAATCTACGAAAAAGGAAAGTAGAAGTATCAGGATGAAGACTCTCAAGAAGTACTCGTAATTGCCATAAATTTAAATATCATCGCAGATGACTTGTAATCCCTTTAGAGCAGATGATGGTAAATTAATATCTTGCTACCCTTCTTGTTAATTTGGCCGAAATGATTAAGGACTCTTTAATGTAATTCATGTTGTACTCAAGAAAGGCCGCAAGTTGATTGAAGTATCTTTTTAGCGAGATATAATCGTCAGAAATGTAAATCGTTTTCAACGAATATATAAGTTTTTGATAAACACAATTTAATTTGTAATAATGCAAGATTTTAGATGGAATGATTTTTCAAGTTAGTATTTGATTTGGGATATCATTGCTTTCAATAAACGTACTAGCTGCATAAAATTGGAATTATATATTATATATAATACCAAGTTAAGCTAGATTATTAGATTATAAAGATTCAATATAATTATTTAAAAAAAACCATCACAAAGTGTAAGCACCAGTAACAAGAGGGAAATTTGAACCATGTCTTAATTCATACTATAAATACGTTTATTTTTGCCAAAACATGCTCATCGACCTACATTTAAATTTAAGCGATGGCATGTAACGCTACTTTCATTCCTAAAATCAATTTAAATTTGTGTCACGTTCCCCATTCACTCCCTATTTTCGTTCAGACCAATAAAATACCTTCACTTACAGAGTCAGCGAATAAATCTTACATCAGATTTGAATGTAAATGTCACAAGGAAATACAATGGGAAACAGCTTTCATCGCAGCTATCCATATAATGCACGCAATATTCTCCTGAATTCTACTTTTAGCCTATTTATATGGAAATGTGAGTAATGAAACGAAATGAAAGGATATTACATGGAGGCTGACAAGGAGAATTCTTGGTATTCAAGTGCCCGTAATATGCCTTAGAAAATATCGGTTTCATAAATACGTCATACCACCAAATGTTTAGGCGCAGACAGTCTTAAACTGTATTTTAAGATTAATGAATAAAAATTGATGCATGTACCTACTTGCGTTGGTTTGATTACAGTGTCATACAGCTTTTCATTTTCCGAATCAAACAAAACAGCATAACTAGAGTAGCCTCTAATTTTTTTTTCAGCAAATGCTGCTTGTTTTGCACTGTTTTAATTTTTCACTGTTTTTATTTTTAATTCAAGAAGAAAGTATTTTTTCGAGCTATACAATCCCTGCACGTTGTTGGGGGGAAAATATGCCTGGTGTGTTGAAATGCAGACTAAACCCCAATTACTCTATGGCTTTGGAGTAATATTAGACGCTTCTTTGACCGCATCTACCGGTTGTTATTGTATCAGCACCAATCGAAGATTGAAAAATATTTTTTAGTAGCTACATAAAACAGAAATCGTTATATTTATTTTATTTAGCAAATACCCGTCTCAGACTGTAATAACCAATGGGCCTTTCCACACTTGTATTCTTGATGCACTCCTCAAACCGGTTTTATGGGATTGGGCCTTTCCACACTTGTATTCTTGATGCACTCCTCAAACCGGTCTTATGGGCAAGAGACGGAAGAATCAAGGGGAATTCTCTGCAAAAAGTAGAGAATTCCCCTTGATTCTTCCGTCTCTTGCCCAGAAAACCGGTTTGAGGAGTGCATCGAAAATACAAGTGTGGAAAGGCCCAATCGAGCTATTTCCCTAGCCGAAATGGTCTGAGCCTGCAAATCAGGGGAATGCAAAAGAGCACGAGCTTATCGAGTTTACCAAATGCTAGTCGACGTGGCCCCGACACTATTCAAGGGCCTGTGTTCAAGGTGTGGTGTGCTACCGTGTGTTTGCAGGATTGAAATGATTCTGTTTTGACCATGATTGCATTGTGTTTTCGGAAAAGAGGATTTGGATCATCTGGGGATCAGTTTATGATTCGATTAAAACGCTTTGTTTTGGGAAAGCTTCAGAAATGTAAGTGTCTTGTCAAGTCAATGACTGACCCATAGTGACAGCGGAAGTCTGTACCTTTATAACATTGGCCATAATAAAGTCCTATAAAAGCTCACGATGGATTTCCAGTTTCAGTTTAATTACCTCTTGTCCAAAGGCATATATAATTGTCGCAACAAGTTGAAGATCAGAAGATGGCGGTCTTCCGATTGTGGCCCTGGAAGCACCAAAATGACTGCACCTGTTGTCACGGTTTCGGTTTTCGGCTGCGGCGCGGTAAAGAAAAGAAGGTAAACACCGGCGGGGTAGACGAGAATGTAATTTAACAGTAAGTTTTAGGGCTTAGTGTAGGCCACGAGTGCATGTACAGGGATCCTGCGGATGTAGCGATTCGCAGTCATTAGGCCAAAACAGTCGTGACCGAAAATCATCATCACAACCAGCGTCTGCTTGGCCCCGACAGTGAACGAACCAACAGGACCCCGTGGCACGGTCGCAAACTAGACCGCAGCACGTCGACTCATCCATGTTCGTTATATTAGCAGCCTTGGCCTTCACTCCGAATGCATTCATCCGAACACTATCTTCACGGCCTATACGTCCGAGCCCAATGACGGCCAAAGTCTTTTCATCCCGGTATAACTTACGACCCCAGAATCCATCCTTCACGTTCTACCAAGTCTGGATGGTTGGTCGAGCTAGAGCTTCAATCAGGGCACATGTTAACTCGCAACCGGCAATTGAGTTTCCACCAGGAGTGTTTATCATGATAATATTTTCTGTGATGGCCGTCGCTTTATCGATGTTATCAACTTCAGCACCAACACGCACGATCACCTTCAAACTTCCAGATCCAGACTTGATGACAGCGTCCACGATTGTTGGAGTCGACCCTGGGGTGTCGTCAGCCAGTACCCAGTGGATCAAACAGATTCTGCAATATGAAAAGTTTGAAGAAAGATGGGTAAACAAACGCTCCCCTGTTCGCAGCTAAATTATGTAGCTGACATATGAAAATTGACAGCTGACATCGAGTATGGAACAAGACTCGAAGTAGGGCTGCCAAGTGGAGGCTAACTAGTAATGAGGTAAATGACCGCTGGGGGAGGACATTGCCCTGATAAGGCGAAATAGCTCAAACAAGAAAAACGGTTTGGAAATAGTGCCGCAGAAACGGTGCCACAAAGGCCCGACTGAGGCTCCGCGGTAATCCAGATCGGAAATGGAAGTTCTTCTATTTTCGACATCGAGGTGAGATAGACGTGGCGTAGGAGAACGATTGCTTATAGATATATTTTCTTTTTGGTCTTTTAATCGAGGAAACTTCTAAGTGAGACGAATTATTGGAAAGCTGGAGCAAGCTGAACGAAATATTGAATTTATGACGGGGGTTTTTGTTTTTTTCTATCAAAAAACGTGGCGGACTAGCAAAAATTATTCGTCGATTGAGGGGTTCTAACGTTACGGAGGTTTCGTTTTGTTATATCGAGCCGGCGCTGGAAAAGCGAGAGTTATTCGTCGATCAAAGAGTTCGAAAAAGCAAAGATTACGGCCGACGAGTACTAGGCCATCGCAGGCAGTTTACTGATGAAGAGTTCGATGGGCGTATGCTGAGAAGGCGACGAAGGTACGTAGCTGTAGCGTTAGGTGTATAATAAGAGTAAGAGTGGATGTAATTAGTGAGTAAGTGTAGCTTTGCGAATCGCGGTGCCGTGTTGATGCTGCTTAGATAAAGTGAACGACTGTTGTGAAGATTTTGAAACTAATTTAATGACAAGGAAAGGAATTGTGAATGTAACGCAGTGTTTACTCTAGTCGGTTTGCACAAAATAGTGAAATATACGAACCGCCCGACTTCTCGTTTTGCGGTGCGGATATTTGAGACAGCCGAGGGCAAGAAACGAGTGGCACCCGGACTCACCCCTTTCTCTTCGAGTAAGCCAGCCACCCAAAGCTGCCGCCATCGCCCTCGGACAAGTAGGAGAGGGTCAACGATTGGCGTTTAAGGTCGAACAGTAACACTGTATCCACAAGGTAACGTCATTTAAGCAAGCTGTCGAAAACATTTAAATAACGACTATCAGATAAATTGCGTTGTCCAAACTTCTGAAGAGGACAGCGACTGAATTTGTGTTTCTGTTAACCCAGACACTTTTATGTCTAAAAGCGAAGTTTTCGGTGATAATAGCAGACTTTTGTATTGTGTTTTCTAGTCGTTGATTACAAGCGAGATCAAGTTTGGTAACCAGAGTGTAACCTCGTCTTTAAGTGTCGGTGAACTTGTTGAGTTCGCTGGGTTCAAATAGAGTCCTCGTATTGCTGAGGTTGGCTACAAATTTCGGCCAGTGCAAGTTTGTACATGCTGGCATCCAGGATACAGGCTAAGATAGCCTGTAGCTGTTGCGGAACCGCTGCCACAAAAGGATTTTCAACAAATATTATATGAATATGCATCCTGGCTTAGGTTCCTTAGGAAGTGCTTTAATTAAGCGGAGTCGCTGGCAGAAAGCCGCTTAATGGCCTTCTTGAGAACTTTATACGGACACAATCGCTTGTTGCAATCGCTTGTTGCAATCGCTTGATGCACTTTCTTCAGCTCTGTCAAGCCCAGCGAGGATGCCAATTCATTATATTTTGTTTGGAACGTTTATTTCCCCGCTAAAGCAAATTGGTTTTTGAGTTGGCTAAACCTCAAAGCTGACTCGGTCTGCCAAAATTGGGGGGAAATTATAGTCGTCATCCCTACCAAAGCCTGCCTCTCATTGTCAAACGACATTCTAACGGATTTACGCGACGGAAAAAACGTTAACCAAACGAAGCAGTATCATAAGTTTGCTGAAAATGCTGTTTGCAAATTCGGAGCGATTCCAACAAAATGATCAAATTTCAAATTACTCGCACCAAATAAAAGTTACCAGGTTTGTTTAATTGCCGCGAAATTTCTTGTTCCTGATAATTCTTGAAGTTAGTCACTACTTTTACTTCAAAATCAGCAATTCGTCTTCGAACATTTAAATTTACCTAGTTATTGGAATTATATTACCAATATTACCTAGCCTCATATACCTATACCTATATTACCTAGCCTCAAACAACGTTTAACCGCTGAGACTTTCGATGAAATCCTGCGATGAGAGCGAAATTCAAAGGATAAGTTGATTTAAGTAACTTAATGCTGCTTCGTTGGAAAAGTGCTGCCAGCACTGAAAATTTTCATCATCTATTTTATAGTTGGGCTTTGTTGCTTCGGATAAGGAATGGTTGATATGATTTTACAAAAAAAGTGTATAACGTCTTTCCACATTTTTTTGTCACTCAAAGACAATTTCTTCGAAAATCAGTTTTCTAGCGGTTCTGACGCGCTAAACTTTTTTTTCAGATTGGTTTTTTTTGCACATAATGGCTAGGTTATCCTTCAATTTGATCTAAAATCTAAATTTCACTTTAATCTGCTGAAATACTATGATTTATGATGTGGCTAAAAATTAGTAAAATGGAGTATTCATAGTTTGTTGGTTTTATAGAAATAGTAAAGTTTAAGCTATAACTATTATGTGCAAAAGGTTTTTGCTAATTTTTCATCTACTATTCTATAGTGTCTTTTCAGTTCGAATGAAATATATCCATTTCGAACTTAGCTTATACTTTTGAAATTTTTATTGTAAGAACATATGCCAAGATTCACATAGACATTATGAGATTAAAGGTGAAGGTACATACAGTTAAAAGAAAGGGATTCTGAGCTCTGTTTTTTTCTTACTTTGCAGTTTTGACCCTTCGATGAAGAGTTCGATTTTATATTGCTCTCTGTTATCCTTTGCTCAGAATCAAATCCTGAAGTATGCATCCAACACTCATAGAAAGCATATTAATTATAAGGCTATAAAATATTCAATTATTGAGGCTTCAGCTGAAAGTTGACGGAATACATCAGTAGGCATATTCAATTAAAGCTATGCCTGTTATTATATAAATGAGAGCCTACAAGTCCGGATTAGTTTTCATTTGTGATCTATTGTTTGTTCGGATCGGTATAATTATAGCCTAACAATCAATTATCGCAAACATTTCTCTTCTAAAGAGCTGGCCTCAATCACTAATTAGGGAAATTGTTAGGCATCGAAATTATGTAATTCCCTATAATGACCCATTCAGAATATGCCAGCAACAAAGAAGAGCCCATAAAGTCGTACACACGAGAGTATTATTACGTACAACGGGCAAATTTATTGATGCACACAAAACTGCCCTAAGAAATGAAAAGAGCTATCGGACTGTGAAGAGCATCGTCGCCACCCCATATTAGTCATTAATTCAATCAGACGACTATTGTGACACAGGCACTATTCTGAGCGAAAGCTTCCCACCAAAAAGGATTTTTCCCGGAATTCAACAGAGCGCTCTTGTATTCGGCCAAAGCATATTTCGTGATTTCGTAATGAACCATTTGATTGGTTAGCATAGAATTATTATCAGCATCTCTACAAATATGGACACATAAAAGGCAAAAAGGAAACTTCTGAAAATTGCTGAAAGCTAAATTCATCATATGAAGTGTTTCCTTTGCATCATTATTTCCCTTAATATTCCTAGTTATTTTCCCACTAAGCTACATAGGTGAATGTGTCATTTGTGGAATGTGTCATTTGTGATACGCAAATTGTTCCTTAAATTTTTTTGACAATATATTATTTTAAAATATCTTTTAAATGCATTGAATCGACATGTGTAGGATCATGCTAGTAAATTCACTTCAATAATTTATTACCGTTTAAAAACAGCTATTACACCCAGTTTATCAATTAATCAAATGCCAGCTCCAAATGTGGTGCGGTCTACCTAAAAAAAGTTTGAATGTGTTTACTTTCATAAATTTCAATCTCTTCCACACGTTCTGCAAATTAGTAAACTGACCCTTTCGGACCACCAACAGAGTTGCGAAATCTCGATGATTGCTTTCATTATGCTCAGGATTCATTTCAAAGGCTTATAAGCCTTCTGAGATTGCGTTGCAATAAATCATGCAAGATTCTGTAAAACCCCATCATTAGATGCAAATAAATTTTAAAATGTTATTAATGCTTTAGAGTAGAAGCGTCCAAGGGAGCTTCATATTATTTGTTTGTATTCTCTGCTTCGATTGCAAGTGAAACCGAAGAGCAGCAATTTTAGTTCCCATTTCAGATAATTTGCTTCGGATGAGAGGAAGCATCGATAGAACACCTCAGGCAAATAAAAATTGTTACACCGCACTTTCTTATAACCTATAAGCAGTTTTAGGTGAATTATTCAAGGTCTAAAAATCGTTTGGATTTAAAATTCCATACGTGCTTTGCTATGCTCCATTGCCGTCATGCTTACATTACCCAAAAACGGTTTCGAAAACAATAACCAACCCCAAACAATGGCACTTGAGGCGCATAGGAATAGCTTTGCTGGAAAAAGCGAAAGTGTACGTGCATCGAATCCACATCAGCTTATCTCGTTCTTTGCTTATCGATTAGAGGTAGCCTGTCAACAGCTGCTCTACATTTCGGCTTGACTTGGCTTATTCTGGATTAGTGATGGGCGTTTCTGTTGTTTTCAGAAAACGAAAACGAACTGTTTTTTTCCAAAAATAACTGTTTTTTAAAACTTTTTGAAAACTTTTTTCACTCGACCAGCAGCAGATTGATACTGGGTGTTACAATTAGTGATTGGCATTTCTGTTGTTTTCAGAAAACGGAAGCTATTTGAAAAAAAGCAGTTTGAAAAAAACTGTTTTTTTCCAACTGTTTTTTTCAAACTGCTTTTTTTCAAATAGCTTCCGTTTTCTGAAAACAACAGAAATGCCAATCACTAACTGTAACACCCAGTATCAATTTGCTGCTGGTCGAGTGAAAAAAGTTTTCAAAAAGGTTGAAAAAACAGTTATTTTTGGAAAAAAACAGTTCGTTTTCGTTTTCTGAAAACAACAGAAATGCCCATCACTATTCTGGATAGCGTCATGCTTGTGTATAGCATGATAATCGATGGTTCACATAACTCGGGTTATCGATGTTCGAAGAGGTAGGCGAACGTATCAAACAAGGCTTGTTGTTGTGGTGATACTACGCAAACGATGTTACCGAAATAGGATTATCTGACGATTTGTGGAATAGACACTTCTGCATTTGATATCAACTACTTTCTATTAAGTTCACGTTCCAGCTGACATGTAATTTAGATGCGTGAAATATAGAACGCGGAAATGATGTTTCTAATAAATGATTTTCGATTTCAATGTGGCGCAAAGTATCTCAGATTTGTCGATGTTAACAAGCGTTAGCTGGAGGGCATTATTGATGTGTGTGTAAGTATACAGGTCCATTAAAGAGATGGGTCAGTCTGAATACAATATTTAAGAAGCTGGACTTCACAAGCAACTGACGCCTTACCATGCGAACGAAATTATATGGAATAAAAGTTGTAACTAAAATATTCCAAATTGGAATTGTTTTTGCGGGATGATTAAAATTGAAAAATTTTTATTTATCTTGAAAATTTTTATTTGACAAAGTGGTTTCGAAAGCATGCACTGCTTCTCATCAGACACCAGCACACAGTGCATACTTGACTGGTGTAACCACTTGCAGTTGGAAATCATTAATTGTTATTTACGCTGGTTGTGACAAATTTTAACATCTCCGACTTATATCCATGGAAATAATTTACTCATAAAGGTTATTGATTTGTGATTACGGTTCCCGTCTTGTCTATAATCGCATAGACAACGTATATCGTCTCTAAAGCTTATCAAAGCAGAGAATAATTGATACGGGAAACTCGATCGTTTTGCGGAATAAGCCATATACGTTGTCTATGCGATTATAGACAAGAAGGGAACCGTGACCACAAATCAATAACCTTTATGAGTAAAATATTCCGTTTTCTTCTGAAATTATTAGTTACATTTTCACATCACCCTCCTGACGCTTAATTTTTAATTCAATTAGATTATTGAATCAACTCATATACTCATTTTATGATCGCAAGAACATACGAAGACTGGTGGAGAGCCGGCTATGAGTTTCAATTTTTTAAATGAGCTTTGTTAAAAATGGGCATCTCTGCCCTGATTCGTATAAACGTTCTATCTACATTTAATTCTGCGGACATCTCCAAACGGGACGAAAGTGTAAACATGGATACAAATACGATTACGTGAGGTAAATATCAAGTAAATGCTTTCACGTTGAAAATAGTTGTGGAAGACAGGTTTTAAACAGAAAGGACTTTTTTGTGACAACATGCAACGAAAAACAAAACGAACCGTTCTCTATAACGAGCAATTTTTCTAAAAGTAATAATTTTTCTAAAGCCAATCGTTTTTCTAAAACGGACCGTTTTTCTACAACGAATAGTTTTTCTATAACCAATCGTTTTTATAAAACGGGCCGTTTTTCTAAAACGAAGTTTATATAAGACGAATTGTTTTTCAAAAGCTAACCGTTTTTATAAAAGGAATCGTTTTTCGTTTTTCTAAAACGAATCGTTTTTATAACACGAAGAAGATTTTTTCACGTTTCATAGCCATGGATAAGACCTGGATCCACTATTTTGATACAGAAACCAAACAACAATCGATGACCTGGCAGCGACCCTCTTCACCAACGCCGAAGAAATTCAAAGTGTCAGGCTCGGCGGGGAAGGCTATGGCATCATTTTTTTTGGGTCACTGAAGGAATAATTATGGTAAAATATTTGGAACAGGGAGCCATTATATCAGGCTCTTACTTCGCAGACTAAATAAGAAAATTGCGGGATGCTATCGAGGAAAAAAGATGGGACAAACTGCGAGCCAGAGTACTATTTCAACAAAAAAACGCATCGTTTCGCAAGGCTGCAGTAGCGATGGCTGCAATTCAAGAAACAAGATTCGAATTGCTTGAACATCCACCCTTTTTGCCAAATCTAGCTCGCAGTGACTTCTACCTCTTTCCTCGGCTCAAGGAACACCTTCGGAGCAATTTGAAGATGATAGCGACGTGATGGCTGTTGGGGCGCTTTGGGAGAGTAGAGACAAATCATTTTTTCTAAGGGTATCCTGGGTTCGGAAAAAAGATGAACTAAATGTATTAGCTTGTTAGGAGACTATATTGAAAAATAAATATTTTTTGAAAATTTAGTCACCTTGGTTTTTATTGAATATCATTACTTTCGGATCTACCCTCGTTGAATAAGAAACACAGTGTCAGCAGTCCTTTACGAAATTTTTTTCGCAGAACAGCTATTTATGAAAATGTATCCATAATACTACCCTGCCAGTGTTTTACGCGCTATCGCGAGGCGTAAGAGAATGGCACCTTTGTGCCATTCAATGCTTGGGACGTCCAATGGTTGGGACGAGGCGAGAGTATTGGGAAGAATGATTTCTTCTAGACGGGAAAGTGCATCTGCAACAACGTTGTTGTAAATAGAGACATGCCGAATGTCAAAAGTGAACTCACTTATATAGCTTAGATGCCTAAGTTGAAAACAAAAGTCAGAGATTTCTGGTCGGTGCATAGTGTGAACCTCTGGCCTTCCAAAAAGTATCGGAAGTATCAAATGTCGTGATAAGCCGCTAGGAGCTCGCGGTCGTATGCACTTTACTTTCATGGTGCGTCGCTTAGTTTAGCCGAATAAAAACCAAGGGATTTTGCTGCAAAACAGCTCTGATGGTAGTATCTGATGCGTCTACGAATATACCAAGCTCGACGTTTGAGTCCTTCAGTTAAATCAGTTTTGACTTGGTTAAAAGCTTTGCTAGCTTAAGTTGGCCAGTCAACAACCTTAGCGCCATCTTTTTTAAAGCCGCAAAGATAGGCGTTGCGTGGCTGCTGCATCTCAGCTGTGTGAGGAAGAAAGCGACGGTAGAAATTGACAACCCCCAAAAATCTTTTTAGGTCTTTAACCGTCTTGGGGAGTTTAGCTGAAGATATTGCCTCAAACCAATCTGGAAATGCTTAATACTGTTTGATGAAATGTTATGACCTAAGAATTTAACTGCAGGTCGAAAGAAATGGCATTTCTTCAAGTTAATTATAAGACCATGATCCGGAAATCGTTTATAATTTTTTTTCAAAGTGAACAATGTGCTCTTCTTCGGAAGTTAAAGCTACCAAAATATCGTTGAAGTAAATGAAACAGAATTTTAGTCCGTGTAGGACTTCTTGTATAAAGCGTTGGAACGATTGCGCCGCATTGCTAATTCCGAAAGTCATTCGGGTGAGCTCGAATAGTCTGAAAGGTGTGCAGATGGCGGTCTTAGGAATATTGTTTAACTCGACTGGAATTTGATGGCAGGCCTTAGTCAGGTCTATGGTGGAGAAGATAGTTTTGTCGTGTAGTTCAAGACGGAAGTCTTGGATAATGGGGATCCGATATTTATCCGGGACGGTTGTGACGTTAAGGTGTATGTAATTGCCGCAAAGACCCCATTCCCCATTGATCTTGCGTACTATAAGTAGTGGAGAAGACAAACTGCAGTTTGCGGGGCGGCATATACTCTGCTGTAGCAGGAGCTCAAATTCTTTTTTGGCCACCACGAGCTTATCTGGTGCAAGTTGGCGTGGTTTTGACACTATTGGAGGGCCTGTGGTCAAAGTGTGGTGGGTAGCCGTGAATTAACACCCGTGTGTTAACAGGGTTGTAAGAACTCTATGTTTTTCGTGATGGCATTGTTTTTATTGAGAAGGGCTTGTATTCGTGGATCAGAGGATTGCTCAAACAAAACACTAAGTTTTGGAAATTTGTTTGAAGTGTATCCGCCTTTCGATAAAAGCGAAGTAACGAAATCCACAAGAATAGCATTTGCCAAGTCAACGACTAGCCCATAGTGCCAGAGCAAGCCTGCGCCTAAAATGGGTATAGAAACATCGGCAGCGAAGTCTCAGTTCTAGTTTGATCACCTTTCGTCCATAGCTGTTGATGGTGTGATCGTTGATGGATTCGCCATGGAAAGTAGCATACCAGGAGGTGGAAGTCTTCCGGTTGTTGGTGGTGGAAGCACCAAAATAACTGCGCCCTTATCAAGTATTAGACAAGTTGTCGTGATTTATATGATGACGCCTAGGTGATGAGTTGCGTTGGCTTACCGTCTGAAGAAGAAGACGACTTAGTTTTTTGGTTCTAGTAAACCAGCCGTACAGGTGCATAGAAAGACGCATTTAGGAGCGTTTGGGCCGAATTTCTGATGATACCATCAAACATCATACTTTCGCGATTGGCTTCGGGGACGTGACTGCGAGCGAGATCTCCCATAGGACCTGGAACGTGATCTTGATTGCAGTTGTTGTTTGGACATTTTAGTGAGGGCGGTGACTTGCTTTTTTAATTCCACCACCTCTGAATGAAACCTCAGCTATTTTGTCGGCCATTTCCGCCAATTTATCCAGGCTGACCTTCGGAGAGCAGGCCAGAATAGCTCGGGTTTGCTACGGAAGCCGCTGCAGCCAGAGGGCTCTCAACAGGTCGTCTCCTACTGTCGAGCCCCCATATTGCTTCATATCGCGAAGTAATTGGGAAAGCTGTCGGTCCGCGAGAGTGAAGTTCCCCAAGAGGTGTCTTAGCTTAGACGAATCGCTTGCTGATAGCCACGATATTAACACCCTCTTGAGGATCTCATATGGTGTTTTTGGGTTTGGTCTCGCAACCACGTCTTTAGCTACTTTCAGCTGCTCCGAGCTCAGTGAGGAGACCACATAGTGGTGCTTTGTTTCCAAACTTTTACTGCTCGCCTTTGTGAACTTTCTCTCCAGTTGGCCATAGCACTACTATGACTCATCGTGCCGAAACGCGGGGGGCTTTACCGAAGCCGCACCAATTTGTAGGTCGAACGACGCGCCTGAGGAGACCGCTTCCTCCTTGTCCAAAGACATCTATTACGAATTTACGTGCGGTCAGAACGGAACGCAACGAAAACGTGAAACGAAAATAAGGTGGCTGAACTCCTTAATGTAAGTTTAATAAAATAAACGGTACCCTGAGGTTATCGTATCGAAGAAGTATCCACAATTATCGAGACTGTAGATTTGATTTTTTTTAAAAATCAAATTTCCACCGTAATTAACGTCAACATAACAAAGTTTGTGACCACCACGGAAAAAACTGAATAATATTATCACGGTTCTGATAATTAAATTCTTAGTTTTGGGGTTGAATTGTACTTACTATTTGTTGCATTTGCGTCGTAGCTGCCTGTGGCTGATGTTGTTGACTAAGATGATGACCACTGCTAAGATAGCTTGAAAATCCACCACCACCCAATGAATTGTAAATGGCTGTCATGAGATCCTTATCAAACGTCGATGTTATTTTTTGTTGGATGAAGATGAAGAGAAAATGGCGCCACCGCGGGACGATGATGTGATGATAGCTGTGGCAAAGCTGTTGGTGTTACTGCTGCTGTTGCTTGGCTGTGGCTTAAACCAATTGTAGTTGAAGATGATATCAATGTTATTGCTGAAACGTTATCGAGGAGAGATAGACTTGCTCCAGCTGGAGTCACCAGTTTTAGTATTAGAAATCAAATATCTAACATAAGGAACATCATAATAATTTTACAAATAATATTAACATTTATATATAATAATAATATTTTGATAAATAATTTTTTTAATTTTGAATACAATTAATTAAGTTAATTAGCATTGATATATTTTTTACTTGGAATCAATAACAAACAACAGTTTTCCAAGTCACAATCGATATGGGCAGTCGTTTTTTCATATAATTTTTTTACTCAGAATCATTTTCTCTTAGCCTATTCTTTTATAATTTTGGTGTATTATACAGTGTTGGTGAAGAGTTGTGAAATCGATGTAAGTGAAGTGTATTTATGAAAATGTATCCACAAAATCGTTGATTTGATTCACTAAGGCGAAAAGATTACAGCCAAAGAGATTCTGGTATTCTCCAAAGACTACTGGGCAAATGGTCGGCTGTCGCTTACTCATAGTTAAACTAGTTGATTTAGTTGGGAGTTTAGTGTTGTAGTATTAATTTTTGGAAAGATAGTACTAATAGAAACTTGAAAGCCTGTTATTCGTCCAAACTGAAATTCATTACCTAAGAAAAAAATCATTTTCTAAGCTTTGCCATGGTTTTAGCTGTTCTAAAGCAATAGGAGTGGTGGTATTAGCCTCACGTGCTTATCATAACGCTTATATCATTATCGTATCCATATTTGACTGTGGCTAAAATTATAATTTTTAAAATTCTCTTAATCGTCTCTCTACAAGCAAATTCATCCAAAAGAAACTAGCAAAGCCAAGCTGAAAAGCCAAAAAGCTGTTCAATTTGCCAATATCCGTTGACAAATTTAAAGCACCGAAATGACTTCCGGCTCAGATTCTTCTAAATCAATTTTCGTATCATGCCATAAATTCAAACATAGGTAGATGAACATAGATAGGCTTGCGTCGCTAACAGAACCAGACCATTTCAATATTATACCGGAGCCGGAAAATTGAAAGGAAGCAATATTGAAATCGTCAGATATTGATCCTTTTCAAGAGGAAAGTATTAAGAGATTATGTTGAATGAAAACTTGAAATATGTCTGCGACTTCGACAAGCTCGCGCTTCACTGGGCGGGTACGCCGAGGAAGTAGACTTGTATGCAAGTTTGTACCGGAGTTTGCCGGCAAAGGAAAGTATTTCAATACAACTGATGTAGTGAGATAAAAACTTCATGGAAACGATTTCTATGAAATAGTTTTTTTAAGAGGAAGTACAAATAGTTGTGACTAAAATTCATCTCACTTTCGGAAAAATCAATCGAAGTTTCTAAAGATGTTCCAAGCTTATTAATATAAATGCATTGATATTCATAAGGAACAGACATCAGATTAGAGAAGACTTTTTTGCTTTTCTGGTGTTTAAATGAAATCATCAGCATCACACGTAGCTATACTGATGGAAGAACTTTTAAAAACTGGTAAATAATTTGAAAAGATCACTTTTCGAGCTAGACGAGCTCTGTTCTAATATAACAAAGTATTTTGACTTTGTGAAATGTGCATCATTATCCAAATCTTATAAAGCTTTCGTTTAAAGGATTTTCTTACTATCCTTTCCACACATGTTTGATTATCAATATCAAACGTATTTTCTCAGGATGTTTTTTAGATCTCGTTCAATATTATCAGTCTTTAGATTCTCGTCAAGATGAACCATTGTTCTTAGTTTAAATCTATATCCATAGCTTCTTGTCCTTGTTTGAATTTATTCTTACACTGATAATCTTGCCCTGAACAACTCAACGAAAGGTTGATAAAAACTTTGCCATTTGAACGCCAGACAAAGCTCTCAGCGCCCCTGACTGAATATTAATCTTTGGAATTAATGTTCGGCACAATAGCAAAACCTACTCGGACGGCAACTTTTGCTGATGAAAGTATAATCCATCTTTACGATACTATGTTTGCATTTTTGCTTTTGATGAAGAACCTTTTGCATGAGGGAAATTCCGACATTCATTTCCATATTTTAGACGAATATTGTAGGATGATGCTGTTGAATCAAATTGTCGTGAGTGTGCATTTGGGTGTAAATATGTACACGTACGGCTGAAATATTTTATGGCATATAAATAAATAAACTTCTGACTTAAAATTCTGATATTTTGTTGGCGATTGTAGATTTAGATTCTCACTTTTTTATTGAAACCAATTACAATAGGCTACAAAACTCAATATAGTTGAATTTTCATAAGCTTCAGACTCAAATTTGACGTAAAAAATTATCATTCACTTCCTATGCAATGCCATTAGAGCATCAAAGGATGATTGGACTTAAATCCCCTTAACCATAGAAAATTAAGTCTTTTGGAGGAAATTAAATACCGGATACGTTTGGCAAAGTGAAGAGACATGAAAATCCAATTTCCTCTTCGTTTTAATCCCATTCACAGTTCCCATGACAATTCGCTTTTGCCGTGAGCAATTCAAGGACAAACGACGATACGGTTCAGGTTAATTACAGATGAAGATGTAAACGGAGAATCCGTTGATGCTTGCACCTATATATCTACTTGAAAAGGGTTTGAGCATGGGAAAAATTCGATCGGAGAAAATTAGAAGATATTACAAGAAGGCAGTCATCCACAAAAAACCAATCAATACATCCGTGGTGTGTATTGGGTTTTGTCTATTTTTTTCTTTCAGGTAAAAATTAGCTTTACCTATAGTATTACTAGTCGTTGTCAGTTTTAATGTGTATTACTCAAATTCTTTTAAATTAGCTTCTCTATAGAAGAATTTGTAGATAGCGATAAGAGTATCATTTTGAAAAGATATAAAAAGTCAACCAAATAAAGGAAGCAGTGCATAAAATATCAATAGACACTTTAGAATAAATTTTCTACAATAAAAGATTGGAAGATTTTGCTTTAATATAATTTTGGTGTGGTGTGTTTAATGTCAAGTCGTGTCGTGAGTAGTGAATATGAGAATGAACGAGACGTGTTTGGGTATCCATAATACTCCCCTCCCAGCGTTTTATACGTTACCGTGAGGCATAAGTGAGTGGCACGTTTGTGGTTCGGCCTGCTAGAGAGACGTATGGAGCGAAAGAAACTTCCCTCGCTGGTCTCTTTTCGGGAACCGAAGTTAGCAATGGTGCGGCCGAAGTTTCCGATGTTTGTTGCTTTGTGGGTAGAGGATGACATGTAACAAGACTTAAGCCTGTTAAGGGGTAACACCTATGTAGAAATTTCAAAAAAATCGATTTTGGTTTTTTTGCTAAAATGGAAGGGAAACATGTCTAGAATAACGTCATAAAGTTATTTTCAAAAATACAAATTTTTTCCCGAGTTATGAGCATAAACGTTGGACGCGCCACCATGCGGTCAGGGCCTATGCGGCGCGCGCACGGCACGCTCTGCTTCAAAGTGCTTATACCTACCACAGGTATCCGTTAGCGACTTTTCTTATTAGTAAATTATCATTCAGTATGACAGGTAGTAGACCAAGATTTGCCACGAAAAAAGGCAATAAATTAACAAGGCGAAAACGAGAAAAGGGAAAGAGCCGCCCTTTGAATCGTTTCGAGGCAGAAGGAGATTTGTCGGGTGTTAGTGCGTCAGCAAAAAAATTGAAAACTGGTGCTCCGTAGGACGTGAGGGTTGATCCCAAGTTTGCGTACTGTTTCATTGCCTTTGTGTCGGTTTTTTCTCAACTGTCGGAGCATCTTGTGTGTCATGTTTGTCATTCGAAAGTGGAGTTTCACCAATCATCAAAACGTGGCTTGGGCTTCAAACTTGACATTGTGTGTGAAACGTGTGGTAAAAACAGTGGAGAAAAAGTTACTGCAAGAGTGCCCAGTAGTCCATTCATTCGAAATGGCTACGACATCAATCGACGAATAGTATTGGCGATGCGTTTGTTAGGAGTAGGCATGAATGGCTTGTGAAAATGTTGTGCCTTCATGGATATTCCTCGACCAATGTTCCAGTCATTTTCCGACACGACCGTGAAGTCAATTTCCGTTGCAACAGAAAGTGCGCGCAATGCTAGCATGAAGAGAGCAGCTGAGGAAGAAATAAAGTATTCTGCAGAAAAAGGACAAACAATTGGAATCACAGTTTCTGGCGACGGGACGTGGAGAAAACGAGGCTTCTCATCGTTGTACGGCGTCGTCACGCTGATTGGCTGGATCACTGGTAAAGTCGTGGATATTGCTGTGAAATCTAGTTACTGTAAGGCTTGCGAGTACTGGAAGATAAAAGAAGACACAGAAGAGTACCAACAGTGGCTAAAAACCCACGAAAATGAATGCCAAGCCAACCATAAGGGATCAGCCGGAAAAATGGAGAAAAATGTGCTTACTGTTTGCTCTGACCTTGCTGTTTGTATTTTCAATGATGGTATTTCAAGCGTTATGGCCATAATGAGCATATTAGGCCTCATGGTTGGAGAGAACTGCTATAATTACTGCCTTGAATTTGACACACGGCGCGTCGAGTACTCAGAGCATTCATTGACTGAAGGGACGAAAAAGGCTCGCTTGGCTTTAAAATCATCGAGAAGAGAAGAAGAACAAGCCAATGTCAGCTCGGAAGGCCAACTTTATGGTGCTGGTATCGCAGACTGAAGGTAAAAGCCATTAAAAGTTGATATTTTTAATGTTATGTACGATTTTTTTTGTTTTCAAACTTTAAATGCGTTTTTCTCGAAACCACATTTTTTGATACGGCCCGCACGATTATTCAGCCAATTTTTATCCGATAAATTTGAAATTTTGGTTCAAGCTTCACAACATCATTTTCTAGGGAAGTACGTACGATTTTGTTGATAAATTGAAAATTGTCATTTTTACGGCTGATTCTAAACGATTTTTTTTTACAAATTTTTTTTTTTTCGCAAAACCGTACGCCAATCTTTCAAAATTCAATATTTTTGAAAACCCGTTCGTACTTCCCTTCCTTTTAGTTCAAACTTTAAGAAAAATTTTGATTTTTGTGTTTCAGACTATTTGCGACGCCGAAAAGTTGAGGGCCGTTGAGGCATCTTTGAAAAATCGTCTGATGCTCGTAGCCTGGTACAGCCGCCATTTTGTATTTTAGGACGTTGTAAAAATTAATTTGTATACTTAAAAACATTTATAATAAAACCATGTAATTATTTTTTCAATCAAATATAAAGTTTCCTTGGAAAAAAATGCGAAAAATCACCCTCGAAAACAGCGTTCCACATAGGTGTTACCCCTTAATGGAAACCTTGACATATTTGTTTCTGATTTCGAGAGTAAAATAATTTGTATGTCTGACTTAAACTTTGAAACAACAATCGTAAGGTGAAAGGAGTGATGGACGAATAGAATCGACTCTATTGTTAAAGTCGCGTTAATGCAGCGACCTGCTCTTTGTAGACGTGTGAGCAAGAGTCGAGTTGCTGATGAATATCTTTGGTGTTGTGTGATGTTTAGCATTAAACGGCCGAAATTTTGTCATAGTAACCGAAAGCTCAGAGGCAATATTTGTTTGGCTAATCTTCCTAAGATTTTCTTAAAGAAAATCGCTAGGCCGGTGATGCTGTGAATTCTTCTTGAATGAAAGATCGTAGTCCAAGAAGAATTAGGGGTAGTGTTCGAGTCCAGGATGCATCGTTGTGAGCCATGATAGCCGATTTAAGTGTACGATACCATCTTTGGGGGAGAGGCGCATTGGCACCTCTAAGCACTCAGGCCAAAATACCCATTGTACTCATTCCCTCCTGCCTACCATAGTTTCCCAGACTTCTTGATAAAGTCTAGGATCACTGATAGGCGAAAAGAGGCTATCTTTTGCATGCGTGCAACATCCCAGCCAAAGCATTGATATCTCAGACGCGCAAACGCTGTGCATTCACAGAGCAAATGCTCCGCAGAGTCAGCCTCTTCTAGGCAGCATGAACAGAGGTCATCCTGTGCAACACCTATTCGGTACATATGTCCTCCTAGGCAGTTGTACCGAGTCAGAATGCCTATCATGGCCCTGCAAACTTTCCTGCTCTTATTGAGCAAGAATCCCGCAGTCACATGGTTGGATTCTGAATGGAAGACCTTCGTTTGCCTCGCCACACCAGTAGTCGTCCATCTATCTTTGTGAGTATCATCTGCCCACTTTTAAAGAATGGCACGTGCAGATGCGGTCGGCACACCCAAGGCGGGTTCAGGGCCCCGTAGTTGAGGTCCCGAATCTTGCTTCGTAATGACATCAGCAATTTCATTTCCCTCAACACCACAGTGCCCCGGTACCCAGAGCAGATGCTCTCTATTGAATCTGAAGACAGAGTTCAATCGTGCTCTGCACTCTTGGCCAATTTTCGAGTTTATCAGGGGTCTACGCAGCGCCATCAGTGCAGCTTGACTGTTACTGCAAAGAGCAATGCCTTTTTCCCTTAGGGTGGTACGCTGTGGTACGATTGCGTTCGAAGTCCAAGAGTCAACCAAGCTCAGCATGAAGCGGTGACTCGAATTTTCCGCCCTGGTCGGAGACAATGTATTGGGGAACTCCAAATCTAGCAATCCAGGTGCTTAGTATGTAGGCATTGGCAGTAATACTGGCTAAAGGAATTGCTTCAAAAACGAATTGCTTCATTGAAACGTTCGATGACCGTAGGAAAGGTCGATACAAGTTTGCTCACATTTCTGGTTATCTTGCATTTTTGACAAGATATACATTTTCGGGCCCAAGTGGCAATGTCCTCGTTCATCGAAGGCCAGAAGAATTTGGTTGCAATGTTCTTTCTTGTAACACGAATACCAGGGTAAGCGATATTGTCCTTCTTCTTGAGTTGAACACCTGTTTCCTGACCGTTTAAGGAAAAGAAAGTCGAATGGTTGGGCCAGAGACTTCCCAAAAAATGTTGACGTTGGTGCCAAAGATTGGTTGTTTCTTAAAAATGAATTTGGATTCCTTTAGAATCTTCTGAAACTCTGCGTTCAATGCTTGAGACGAGGCGATTGTGGCAAAGTCGAGAGTACTGGGAAGAATGATTTCTTCTTGACGAGAGAGTGCGTCAGCAACAACGTTGTTGCAGCCAGAGACATGCCAAATGTCATAAGTGAACTCACTTATATAACTTAGATGCCTAACTTGACGAGTTGTGGCCTTTTCTGGCTTTTGTTTGAAAGCAAAAGTCAGTGGTTTGTGATCGGTGTATAGTGTTAACCTCTGGGCCTCCAAAAAGTATCGCAAGAAACGAATTCCGTGATAAGCCGCTAAGAGATCGCAGTCGTATGGACTATACTTTCTTTGAGCGTCACTTAATTTGGTCGGGTAGAAACCAAGGAGCCTTGACATTTTCGCTGCAGAGCAGCCCCGATGGCGGAAACAGAAGCGTTTACAAATATACCAAGCTCGGCGTTTGAGTCCGGAAAGGACAATAGAGTGGTTTCTGTTAAACCAGTCTTGACTTGGTCGAAAGCTTTGCTAGCTTCTATTGACCAGTCGATTGTCTTAGCATCATCTTTCTCAGAGCGTCTCAGAGCGACGATAGAACTAACCATCTCCAAAAATCTTCTTAGACCTTCAACCGTCTTGGGGAGTTTAGCTGTAGATATTGCCTCAACCGGGTCTGGGGAGGACTTTATGCCTTTTGACGAAACCTCATGATCTAAGAATTTAACTGAAGGTCAAAGAAAACGGCATTTCTTCATGTTAATTATGCTACCATGGTACGCAAATCGTTTGAAAATTTTTTTCAAGTGAACAAAGTGCTCTTGTTCGGAAGTCGAAGCTACCAAAATGTCGTCGAGGTACATGAAACAGAGTTCTAGTCGGTGTAAGACTTCATGGATAAAACGTTGGAACCATTGTGCCGCTTTGCAAAGTCCGAAAATCATTCGAGTGAACTCAAAGAGTCTGAAATGTGTACAGATGGTGGTCTTAGGAATATCGTTCGACTCGACTGGAATTTGATGGTAGGCCTTAGTCATATAGTGGAAAAAATATCTAAAAGTCTTGGATAATGAGGATCGGAATCTGTCCGGGACGGTAATGTCTGGCAATCGCGACAAGGATGCCATTCCCCATTAGCCTTGCGAACCATGTGTAGTGGGGAAGACCAGCTGCTGTTTGAGGGGCGGCATATTCCTTGCGGTGACTGGAAATTAAATTCTTTTTTGGCCACCGTGAGCTTATCTGGTGCAAGTTCACGTGGTCTTTTGGAGGGCCTGTGGTCAAACTATGGTGTATCACCTTGTGCTCACAGGGTTGTGAGAACGCTGTGTTGACCGTGATGGCATGGTATTTGGTGAGAAGGGCATGCCTCCGTAGATCAGAGGTTTGCTCAAGCAAAACACTAAGTTTTGGACATTAGTACGAAATGTACGTGCCTTTCGATGAAAGCAAAGCTAGGAGATCCACAAGGGTAGCATTTGTCAATTTGACAACTAGTCCACAGTGGCAGAGAAAGTCTGCGCTTAAAATGGATCTAGAGACATCGGCAATGATGAACTCCCATGAAAACTCACGATGGAGTTCCAGCTCTAATTTAATCACCTTTCGTCCATAGGTGTTAATGGCTGACTAGTTTGCCGCCGTAAGTCGCATACCAGAAGGTGAAAGTGTTCCGGTTGCAGGAAGCACCTAAATACCTGCGCCCGTATCTATGAGTTAATGTCGTTTAGAAAGATTGTCGTGAATTATTAGACGAGGGCCAGGTGATGAGTCGCGTTGTCTTACCGTCTGAAGAGAACGGTGACTTAGTTTTTTGGTTCAGATGAACCAGCCTTGTTGTGATACCAACAAACATCAGCTCCTCGTGGCTGGCTTCGGCGACGGGGTTGCGATCGAAATCTCCCGTAGGACCTTGAACGTGATCGTGTTACGCGGTAACAAATGCGGCGGAATTCGCGAGAAAAATAACCACAGCTCGAGAAAATTGTTTTAATCGTGACGCCACCACTCAACTATGTAGGGCAAGGACGGATAAATGTAACCACCACTCGTAGGCAGGAAAGAAGTCATAGCATCCGACTTATGTCATATATTGGTCGGATGCTGATGATCTAGAGTTAAGAAATTTAGAAATAGTGTACCGACCCACAATCAACAGAGAACCGGCGAACTTTCGCGAATAAAACCAAACGCTGCAGACAATGTACATCTCAGATGCCTTGGGGGGGGGGCAACCTCGCCACACCACTGACTCCCGAAATATGGGCAGGTGGATCCACGAGTCCCACACGGCCCGGAAGCTGTGGAAGATCAGCCGTATGGTGAAAAGCGTCACACACCATGGAAAGGTGCATAGAATATCATGCGCGGAGCTTACACCTGGAAGCTCTGGAAGGAAACCGGTCCACAGAAGCGAACGACGCAAGGCAGGAACGGACCGAGGTTCTTTTCAAATTGGGACGGCAAAGCGCTCGGACGGGAGCGAAAATTAGCTAACGCCAATAAAGTCATTTTATAAACTAAACTTTTATTTTTAGACACGATGATAATGAATCTGATGATTAAGATCGAGGCGTCGCTATTTTATTTGCTATCTCCAAGCTGTTTGAGAAGTTTACGACAAACTTAAGCAATCCGCACACGGGTCGTTGAGCTATCGTCGTAGATGCGATATTTCTACGCTTGGTCGTCACAACCTATGTAAATCAATGGGTGAACGCTAACGGAGCGTTAGGCAATCCGCACACGGGTCGTTGAGCTATCGTCGTAGATGCGATATTTCTACGCTTGGTCGTCTCAACCTATGTAAATCAATGGGTGAACGCTAACGGAGCGTTAGGCAATCCGCACACGGGTCGTTGAGCTATCGTCGTAGATGCGATATTTCTACGCTTGGTCGTCACAACCTATGTAAATCAATGGGTGAACGCTAACGGAGCGTTAGGCAATCCGCACACGGGTCGTTGAGATATCGTCGTAGATGCGATATTTCTACACTTGGTCGTCACAACCTATGTAAATCAATGGGTGACCGCTAACGGATCGTTAGCCTATCGTGAAGAGTGAGAAGCGTAGTCGGTTCACGTTGAGTGCGTCTCAAGCGTAGTGCATTGTAGGCCTCAAGCCGAATGAGTAGTCGTTTTTGCAAGCGCGATGGATGACGGCAACGTACGATTCATGGGGGAGGTGGGAAAATGCCCCGAATGGTATGATTTTACGACGCATACTGACGTTTTCTTGACGACTCGTGTGCGGATATGATACGAGGATGACGACACTCGTTTTCTCGCGAGCTTCACAAGTGTCAAACGCATCTTTCACGTAGCGCATGGCTAACGACCCGTGTGCGGAGTGCCTTACTCGTTTTATTGACCCGCTTTTGAGTTAAACAGTAACATATATTTTGCAGGGACAGATCTATTTCAAACAGTCTCATGGCTTTGTGAAATGCAAAAAGGGACATAGATTTTTAAACCTTTATATTTCTGAGTCCCTACCAAATTGGCTTCGGTTTTCATTTTGCAATCGAACTCAGTTTGCCCGCTTATATATCAGAATTTTTGCATTACCTGGAGTACTACAAGCAGGCATCTTGGAGTCCTTCTCTTTATTATATTCATTTCGGATGTATTAGAGATGTAACTCGGCATAATTCATCTTTTCTATCTAGATGACTTAAAATTTTACCACGTCATAAAAACGTATCTGATAAAACTTTCCTTAAATAAATGCTTCAATCTCTTGACCGATGATACAACGTTCCTCCAGACTAATAAGATCGGCTGACATATTTTCATAAGATAGCATTTTAGTACGTTCGCATTGAGGTCACATTGCGCGGCTTCGATGAGTTGATCGATTTAAGGCCAAATGAGCCTCAAATCTACTGGATTCACCAGGCATCGGTTGAATCGGCTTTTGATATTAATAAATGCTATCAGAATCAGGTGGTTTCGTAAATTCCCTCTAAGCTGAACTTAAATTAGCACGTATTGAATTCCGTTTAGAATTCCAAAGTACATTAGATTGAACTGTCATTTGAAATGTGTTCCAAAACAGTCGCATTTCAGAATTTCTATTGTAAATGAAATAGAACAAATTGAAGCCTCGATGTTTTACTATTTCGTTTACAATAGAAATTCTGCTTATTCATTACAAACGTTTTATTGAGATTGGCTCTAACGGAACAATGAGTTTTAGTTCACATTTGGAAATTGAAAACAGTCGTTTGGGTTACGGCTACTAATAACAGCATACTGGAAATTTAATCTTTAGCGTTAATTTATTTTCTTATATTCAAAATTTCGCAATCGACTTGCATTTAATGTGATAATATATATATTTGCAGCTGAAGATTTCAAATTTGAAAATTTATTTACACCAACAAAATTATTTTGCAGTTTTCTTTAGTTATTCAGTGAAACTGCTACAAATGACGAAACTTTTGAGCCTAAAATTGAAGAAACTTATATACCAATACCAATACCAATGAAATAAGAAGCTTTTATATCCATTGTAAATTTTAACACATCTTGACATTTGAAAGTTCAAACAATTCAACTGTTTGCGTCCTTGATCCTTTTTTTTTTAGATACAAAACAAATATTCTCTTTCAAACTTTTTTCAAGGTGAACTTGTATTTCGTCTGTTTGGAACCAACCTTCCAATCTAATATATTCTTCTTGGTTTTTCTTCTTTTATAGAAGCAACGATAAAGTTACGCTCCGTGTTGGGTTACGGAAATCTTTCTCCAAGACCGTTTTCTGTAATTAATTTAAACATGCGGAAAACTTCTTTGCAAAACATTCTTCAATGGTTGATAATGGAGGCGGAGTTGCATAATTACAGTAGTTTCCCTCTTAGCAGAATGAATCGTCTCTGGGCCAAGTAAAAGTCTTTCTATGAATGAGTTGGTCGAGAGTTACTACGGAAGCGTATCATTAGTGACTTAGTCGACTAGAAGTTAATCGAGTGGTGAAATTTACTGTAAGCGTCATTAAGAGATGAGGACATTAGTTTGATAAATATTCCCAAGAAGCTTTATGTACATGTATATATATGTATATATATGTATATATATATATATATATATATATATATATATATATATATATATATATATATATATATTTATATATATATATATATATATATATATATATATATATATATAAATACATATACATATATACATATATATATATATATATATATATATATATATATATATATATATATATATATAATATACCTTCTGTAAAAAAAGTACCCGGACTTTGTAATTTAAAAATACCGCGTAAAAGAAATTGGAGAAATTTGTTTATTCTCATGTTAGTATATTGCTCTTCTGACATCATGCCAAATTTTAGCGCCATCTGTCAGCTAGTTTATTTACAACAGCTGTCAGAATCAGTCGATCTCAAAAGTGCTCTGCAAATTTTATCATGGAAAAAATAACTGAACAAAGAGTTTGTTTCAAATTTTGTGTTGTGAACGAAATTTTTCAAGCCGAATCGCTGAAAATGTTAAATAAAGCCTATTGTGATACTTCTATGTCTAAAACATAGGCATATGAGACGTTTGAATTGTTCAAAGACGCTCGTGAAGTGGTGGAAGATTTGTCTCAATCAGGTCGGCTTTCAACGTCAACAACCGACGATAGCATCGATCAATTCAAGAATTTAGTGCTTGAAAATCGTCGTTTGAGTGTTAGAGAGATTGTTTGTGAGATAAACATTAGTTGCATGAGCGTTCATTCAATTTTGACTCATGTTTTGGGCATAAAACGCATCGGTGCAAGGTTGATTCCAAAAAACCTCAACTTTTTGCAGAAAGAGCATCGAAAGCAGGTTCTTTAAACATGGTTTCTCGCGCTATTAATGACCAAAACTTCATGAAACGCATAATTACTGGCAATTATCTAAACAAAATAAGCTAAGCAAAAGCAAAGCTTTCAACCATCACAAAAATTGATTATTCACTATTAAAAGTATGCCTGAGCAATGTAAACTGGTCACTTATATATATGTCTTTTAATCATCTAATTAACGAACTGCATTTGTGTATTAATCAAGCCACAGTTTCACGGAAAGATTGTATTCAGTCTAAAATTTTAAAACCATGGATGACGCTTGAATTGTGCAAGCGTCAATCATTTAGGAACCTCTTATATAAGAAATGTAAACTTAGAAAAAATGATAAGAAATTGCATCGATTTCACGATTTGTATGCTGGAAAACTGAATCAAGATATGCTGGAGCATAAAGTTACCATAGTTTATTTCAAAAAAGAAAAGATAATGTTAGAAAACAGTTGGAGACAATAAAAGCCATTCTAGGAAAGACAGATATTAGAAATGATGGGCCTAGAGTTTTTTCTCTTTCACGACCAGATGTCCTACAGTCAAAACCTTTGGATGTCACGAACGAATTCAATAGTTTTTTATTTCAGTTGTAGAAAATACTAGAAAAAATCTTGATTCACCCACTGGTCTTAGTACGCTTGAATATTCACAAACGTTCCCATGGCCGCCAGTTGAAAATTCTTTTTTTTTCGTTTACCGACATCCATAGAGGAGGTTAGAAGTGTGATTTGTTCGTTGGAATCTAACAAGGCTCCTGGTATTGACGGTATAACGGTCAACTGTCTAAAACAAATAAAAGATATTGTTTCACCAGTTCTCACTCACATAATAAATTTAAGCTTCGAAAAATGAGTATTTCCGGAGATTCTAAAAACTGCAGTAGTGATCCCTCTTTTTAAGAAATGTTGTCGTACAGACCACAATAACTATAGGCCGATTTCTCTATTACCAACGCTTTCAAAAGTTATTGAAAAATAATGAAAAGCCGAATAATAAATTTTTTAATGAATACTAACTTCTTCTGCGGTAACCAATTTGGATTTATGGAGAAAATATCTCCTGAAGATGCTCTGTTACGCCTCTTTTCGAATGTTTTCGAAGGTTTGAATAATAGATTCGTAAATGCAATTTTCATTGACATAGCTAAAGCCTTCCACTCGATTGACCATAATATTCTGTTGAACCGTTTATACGATGCTGGTATAAGAGGCATATCTCTAAACTGGTTTTGGTCATACCTAAATGGGAGATACCAATGTGTACGTATCTTAGATTCTACAAGTTTATGTTTGCCCATTTCAGATGGTGTACCTCAGGGATATGTTCTAGGGCCTATTCTCTTCTTAGTTTACATTAATAATCTCTGCTCAGGCAAACTTGATGGCTCTCTTACAAGCTTCGCACATGATACCGCCTTATGCTATTCGGCAGAAAATTTAACAACTATGAGGTCCCAAATGCAAAATGATTTGAATAAACTAAAATTATGGTTCACTATAAACAGAATGGCTTTGAGCATCAAAACCAAGTTTGTTCTTTTTTCACTTAGAGATAGACAAGATGATATAGGCAGATTATTTTACAAATGCAAAAGATGTCTCTTAGAAAATGATATTTGTCATGAACGCCGTATCGAAATAGATCAAGTTGATAAAATAAAATACTTAAGAATCTCAGTTTTTGTTCTATGCAGAAATTCATATTCTTGATCAGGAACCTTAGCACATTTGATGTGAAACCATCTGTCACAAATGCCCTCACATTGTAAGGCTTTATTGCCATCCACCACCCTAACTTTGCATGTGATGCAATCGTCTCGGTGGTCGATCTGGTTGGAAGGCATTCTGAGACAAGAAATCTGCTCGGTGCGTAAATCGTATCGATACTTTCGATCGAACAAAGACCCAAATATTCAATTAAACCAATAGCCCGATATAGCGGTGTCACTACAAAAAAATGTTTGCTATCAATAAGGAAGCCGAAAAGGTGCCCAGTGTGTGTCAAATTCTAAAATTTTAATTTCACCGTATACACATCACTCAAAAGTTAATTTTACAACAGTTTTTGTTTCTTCTAATTCAAAACATCCCGCAGAAATAATCAATATCAAACAGCTGACATAGAACACCACACCAGTTTATTATATGTCAAATATGACATTTTTTTCCTCGAGATTCCTAAATGAAAATTGTAAAGTTGGCTAAGTACTGAGTCTAGATATTTACAATCATTTAATTTAAATGTCGAAAATCGGTAGAATCTCTTTACCATAGGTTCATTACTTTTGAAAAATTACATAAAATAATCTTTTTCCCACAAAAAACTCTTGATAAATATGAATGGTTCATTTCATTTCGGTAATGAGTGGAAAGTTTTGTTAGAAACAGTCTAAGATAAAATTTCTCAAATAATCTTTTTATTAATGTATAAATAAAATTTAGAGCTGGTGAATTGAGAAAAATGATAACGTGCGTAAATTTGGTATTTTGTAGTTTTAAAAATTGGGAAAAATACACACAAAAAGTGAGCCCAGTGTAGATCACAGAATACCATTTATGTTTTGCAAATAATTCGTATGCTCATGCATTATTTTATCAATGCATCAGAAGAAGAGCACCTGGAGCGAAAAAAATATTTTAAACAAAATATGACAACAATAGTGGGCTACAAGTACTATGAATAGGTACATACTTACAAGTATGTATTGCCCAAGTGCAAATTGTGATGTCTCTGTTCCAAATAGCTAACTCAACAAAATGACATGTTGCACTTAGCTGATTATTTTCGTTCTATTTTAGCTACATTTCAAGTTCAGTGCTATTTTATGTTATGCATCCATCAGCGGCTTGAAAATTTTTTGTATACAATCATAGCAAGTGCATAAAAGAGGGGAGCTTACGGGATGGGAAAAATACAGTGTTCACTTTTTCTCGAAATTCCAAACACTTTTTTCTGGAATTGATCCGAATATCATAATAGGCACAAAGACATGAAGAGCTCTGAATATTTTTATTTGCATCCAGGCGTCCTCATTCTATAGGTTGCAAAACTATTTTTCTTCGTCTAGCTATTTTTGTTATGATAATTGAAAAATATATTGCTTAAAACACCAATAGGGCTAGGTTGAAACAAATATGTATATAAGAAAAAGTTAAGGCACAAACTCTCAGTAAGAATAGAAAACTTATTTTTGATGTTACTATAATCATAAATGATGGTGGTTATGCATTTAACTAAAAGTTTCGGACGTTTACTTTAACCCTAGAATGGTACAGATGAGTAAATTTTACTCACATAGGGTATATATTTCGTCGCGCACCAGCCATTTGGCCACTCCGACTGCCATGAGGCTAGAAGCTATATAATCTTATTATGTTTAGTGATAAAATAAAAAAATTACATAATACTATTGTTGCCTTCTTTTTAGTAAAAACATGTACCTAAAATCACCCAAAAATTCACCGTACCATTCCAGGGTTAAGAACAATTTCGAGAAAACTGCAAACGAAATAAACTTCACAACATTAACATAAAACTTTTCACTGCAGTACCAAATTAGCGCAAAACAAGTTAAGGCACAGCGCAGTTTAATCTGAAATTATTTATAATAGGTCTGTTCCCGTACTACAATTAATTGCGATTAATTGCAATGAAGCCGTTTCTTGTACTCCGTTTTAGTACGCTTCTTTGCAATTAATTGCAATCAATCGTAGTACGGGAACAGACCTAATGTCTGCAAAAAAATATCATTACATGTACTAAAAATCATCAAAATATAATATTTGCATTCAGTCTAGCTTGAAAAGTGTTTTGTAAAAGTAATTTTATTGCGGAAAATGTTAAAAATGAGTGTGAAAAGGAAATCGGTAAGTGCGGAAATTCATGAATGTATTTTGCGACGTTGGAAAAAATGAATGGCGTATTCTGAGATTGGAATACTAATGGGAAAATCATGATGTACAGTGAGAAATGTAATAACAAAATATAAATCAACCAAATCGTTTGAAACAAAGCGTCGCACAGTGGTCTATTTCGCGAAAAAGGTGAACTTTATTCAAATTATGGACTTTTAAGTATGAAGTTGAAACTTTGGGGGTAATATTGTCCTATATGGCCCTCATCATTTGAGGTAGTAATTGGGTTTCATAAGTTTAAGGGTAAGAGCACAAGTGCTGAAAATAGCCAAAAATTGCATCTGTCTTTTAACCTATTTTTTAAATTAAGAATATGAAGATCAAAATACCTTTGAGTAATACAGCGTTATTAAGCTATGAAAGACATTGATAATTTAGCATCCCCCCTTTCATCGTGTGCATACTGCAGATAGTATAGGAATTCGATGTTTAAAACTTCTAGTCCCTTTTAAGTTTAGAGCGTCACAAAACTTTGTTACGAAATAGGTCTAGTTGTATTCATTAAAGTCTAAAGTAACTACCAAAACTTAATTTGCTTGCGGCTAGCTGCAGCTACGCTCGTAAACTCCTTTCAAAGTTCAGCGACCTTGCATAAAATGCAACATTTTGCGCGCTTATTGCGCCAGTCCGCATGCTCTGCAAAATTTTCTTATCATTTGCACTAGCACACAATGGCAAGCATTTGTACCAGGTTGAAGCTCGTGAGATTGAGATAAACACAACGTTGAATTTCATAAATCAAACAATAGTTTTTAAACCCTAAACTTACTTCTTATGTTATTGGCAAAGTTTCAAGTGTTGTATGTTTATTTGGCTGTTCATACATTTATTTATACATTCACCTGTACTTTAGTATCATCAAATTTCCCAACTTGCTTCTGAATTCATTTCAATGAAATATGTTCACATGATAATTCATGTATGATCATAGAGTAATTCAGGTATGTATATGCTTAGTATTGAAATTATATGCAAATTAACATTATCGAAAATATATTTTTACCTGTACAAAACAATTTCGTGCCAGGTATTAATTGCTAAAATTGTAACAATTCTAAAAATGATATTTTCCTCAACATTGAGGCGCGATAGGCGGAGTTGGACAGCGGTTTCGTGTTCAGCCAGCAAAAATACTATGAAAATGATAAGTTAAACTCGTTTATTAACAAGAAAAATGTTTTTCCTCAATGTGAAATTTTCCAAATTTTGACCCTTTTTGGAAACTTTTTGTTAAAAGTTGGAGCCAACACAACCCCAGAAATGGATTTTCCAAGTTTGAAAACCCAGGAAACACTCAATTTCATACATCTAGTGGTTCTCATGAATAAAGTTCATCTTTTTCGCGAAATAGACCACTGTGCGTCGGTCAGAAAGGCCTAAAATCTTATCTGAGCGTGAAAAAAGTTGATTATCAGAAAAATTAAGAAAAACCCTGAATTAAGTGTCCCAATTTTAAGAGTTATGGTGAAAAAAAACGAGTTGAAAAGAAAGTCTCTACTCAAACTTTTCGAAACGTAATAAAAAAGCGGGGTTTAAGGGCAGAATGTGCCGAAGAAAACCTTAAATTAGCAAAAAAAATGACATTGTTAATTTACGTTTTGCTTAAAAGTTCATAAAAAAGCCAAAATTATTGTAGAAGTCCATAATCTTTGTTGATGAAGTAAAAATTAATGTTTTTGGATCTGATGGGTGGCGATATGTCCTTTGAAAGCCTAATATAGAGTTTAAGAGGAATCATACTACTCTCACTATAAAACACAGCGGAGGGAACATTATGTTATGGAACTGTATGGGGGCATCTGGTCCTGAAAACATAGATTTTATGAACGGTACGATGGATCAAACGTGTTACCTGGATATTCTTAAAAGAAATATTAATCAAAATTCTGAAAAATTTGGTATTTTATACAATTTTGGCCTGTATCAGAACAATGACCCGAAGCACAATTCGGAGCAATGTCGGTTTTGGGCTATTTGTAACTGTTTAAATGCTATTAAAACGCCCCTCAGTCACTGAACTTAAACCCGATCGAGCATTTATGGCATCATCTGAAAACCAGAGTAGCATTGCGAAAGGTAAAGTATGACAAAGGGCTCCAAAATGCCATTATTGATAAATGGACCAACATTTCACTCACTTTTTGCAAAAAATTTATGAAACGACTGCGAGAAGTGATAAAAATGAGTCGAAGAGCTACAAAGTATTAGCACTATGTAAGTAAATTTTTTGAAAGTGATCACTTGAAAACAATTGAAATAATTTGAGATAAAACTGCGTTGTGCCTTAACTTTTTTGAGCTATTTTGGTACTAAGGTGAAAAATTTGACGTTAATTTTGTGAACTTTGCTTTGTTGCCGGTTTCTTTTATATTGTTCTTAAAGTAAACATGCAAAACTTTTAATTAAATGCAACACCATCATCATTTATGATTAAAGTAAAATTAAAAATAGGTTTTTTTCCTTACTAAGAGTTTGCGCCTTAACATTTTTTACCCACTGTATATATGTATATTGCAATGAGACCATTTTTAACTAATAGTGATCGATGCGTAGATATTATCGATGCGTAAAAACTAAACTCTTCAAAACGCATTATTTTTATACAATTTATTTGCTATTTTATGGAAACATATGTAGTTTTTTCTCTTAAAAACAGCAACCAAGTTTACTCCATTTTAACTTACACTTACTTATATAATTCAATATTATTGGTCATATAATGATGTGTTCCTTTCAAATTCAATCCAATTGCCACCAAAAATAACTAAAGCCCTTTTTAGACATGAGTCCATGCGTCCGCGCGTCCACGCGTCCATGCGATCTAGCGTGTTTTGCTTACACGAGTCAATTCGATTTAATTTATATAGGCGGCTCTAAAGCGAAGGAGGTGGAGTATGCTGATTCATGTACAATAGATTCTAAAATGATTTCTTTCGCTCAGTGGCATGTGCGGATGATTCGTTGATGATCATTTAAATATATGTTTTGTGGATGATTATTTCATTATATGATGATGTGGATAATTCTTACGTGCATGACTATAACGAAAAAATTTGAATGCATATGAATATCTAGACACAAACATATATATGTAGGTATATATAGTCATGTGGATAAATAAATACAATTTTCTGTTACCAATATATTTGTCCGGAGCAAAAAAAACATCATTACAAGCGTGTAAAATCCATCCACCTATCGCGTTAGCTCCGCCTTCAAAAAACTGGATTTAAGTTGACTTGACTCGTGAAATCTAAAAACTCATGGACGCGTGAACGCATGGACTCATGTCTAAAAAGGGCTTAAATGTTATTTTGTTCCGTGACAGGGACACAATTAGTGATGCGACGACTGACGAGTCGTTATTTTTGAGAATCGAGCCGACTCAAGTACTTCGATCATCTAGAGTTGTTACTCAAATAACTGTTTAGAAATAATATCTGCTTGGTTTCTATTGCGCTTTAACCCTAGATACATAACGTGAGTCAAAACGACTCACGCACGAGACGTTTTCATCTTTTTCTTTCCAGCTACTTTATGTATCGTATTGAATAACTGACTCCACGTTATGTGGTATGTATCATTTTGAACTTAAGGACCCGAATTATTTTTCGATTGTTTTTGTTTAATTTGAACATGTTAGCTCAATATTTACTACATGAGCATCATAAATTAACTAAAGTTGGAACTATTTGCTCGAATAAAAGAGAAATACAGGAAGAGCTAAAACAAAATACTAGGTCTAGACCAGCTGGAACCTCAATGTTTTGCTATGCTGGCCCGCTAACTTTGTTGTCATACAAACCCAAACCAGCAAAGATGGTATATCTACAATGATCCTGTGACAAGGAGGGTGTTTTAAATTATATCACTGGAAAACCAGATATGATTGAGCTCTACAATCAAATAAAGGAAGAAGTTGATTCGTTCGACCAGATATGTTCCCAGATGTCATGCAGCAGAAAAACAATTAGGTGGTCTATTGCATTATTCTACGGAATGCTGAATATAGCTTTTGTCAGCAACTACGTCATTTAGTTCTGCGAAATGCTTTCCAAAAAGAAAAAATCCCTAATAGACGGGCGTTTATGAAGTAAATGAGCACTGACTTAGCAATATTATCCATGGAAAAAAGGCTTGAAACTCCTACTCTGAGTCGAAAACTGTGCCAAAACATTCAAAGCATATTACCGAACCCTCCTACTGCGAGCTCACTACAAGATGAAGATGAACCTGCTGAAAAAAAAGATAATACTGTGCCTTTTGCCCGTGGAAACTCAGAAAAAAACAACGCAGGGAAAGTGCAAAAAATGCAAAAAAACCGGTCTGCGGAAAGCATATAGTGTTGACATGTTCAAATTGTATATAGTTCCTGTTTTGAGATTGATTTGTTAATATTTTGGTTCTCATACCTTATTTTTATGAATATTAAAAAATTGAATTCGTTACTAGTCCTTGTTTGGGTTTTTGCCCACGAAAAAGAAATTTATTTTTATTAGTGTCATAATTACAAAGAGTTTTAGTTTTTGCTTAAATTTAAGTAGAATAAAAATAATACAATTTGAAAGTTAATTTTTTTTTATTTGTTAGATTACTGTTAAGCTATAATTACATTTACTTGATCAAAAAATCAAATCATTGTGGCGCAATCAGGTAGAAATGATGCGTGAGTCATATTGACCTCATGTTATGCTGTGTGGGGTATCAAAGAACGTTATGTACCTAGGGTTAAATTACATAGTTGATCAGCTTTTGACGTAAGATTACATTACAGCAAAAACGGACGCAGTTACAAGCGATTTCACACCGAGTGGCAGCACTACAGTTTATTTACGGAAAATATTTGTAATAATCTAATATATGTAAGCACTGAAAAACTTGATATTTTTTGCAATTATCAATACAGCTGATAACCTAACGCCTCGTCTACATTAGCCATGGCATGCCAGATTTGATGGCATGCCATTGATGTCAAACCAAATGGTAAGACATTTGCCTGGCCACGAGCATGGTCATATTCTGACAGTTGTTTATTTTCAAAATGGCGAATGTGGAGGGATATAGTGTTACGAATCATAAACGAATTAAAAAAAAAAGATTGTTTGTGGAATTATATGTTCGCCTCTTCCTTAATTTGCGCCTTTCCTTACATTCTGCTTCCTCTAACCTTCAAATTGCTCTCAAACACCAATAGCGCGCACATGTTCACTGCTGAACGACAATTTCTAAATGATATGGCATGACATGCCGTTTCCCAGGCATCAGATGACATTCCATAAACTGACATTCGTTGCCATCTTCACTCAAAACTTCACTCAAATTTAGTGTGATATCCAACTAGTGGTTGGGTATGAAGCTCGGCGCAAAAGAAAGAACTGTATTGACAACAAATGCCAGGATGCGCTGAACAAGAAAAATCAGGCATATAAACAGTTCTTTGAAAAGAACATCAGGACGAAGAGAGAAAAATATGGAAACCTCCGACGAGTAGCAAATAAGATCATTAGATGTAAGAAATGAAAATATTATGACGAGCAATTAAATAACATTGACGAAAATCTGGCGAGCAATAAAACTAGGCAAGCTTACATGGTAGTGAAATGTTTAAAACGCGGATACCAGCCCAAGACGATACTTTGTAAAGATAAAATCGGCAATATCATCGCCGAAGATAGCCAGATTAAGGAGAGGTGGGCCTGCTATTTCAAAGAACTCTTTAATCCTGCACATGGCTCAATAATATCAGTGCCGATAGACATCTCTGACGAAGTCCCGATCGCACTTGCAATGCTGGAAGAAGTCAATTCTGCCATAAAAAGCCAGATAAACAATAAAGCGATGGGCATTGAAATATTAAAAAATAAAATAAATGTATACGCAGAAAAGGTCTTTGGGGAGTACCAAGGGTCGATCAAATACGAATCAGATCTTCACAGTCAAACAAGTGCTCGAAAAATGCTGGGAATTTCCAGATTTTCGTGGACTTTAAACAAGCATATGACAGTATTAACCGAAACATACTGTACAAAATAATGCTATACTTTGGCATCCCGGCAAAACTAGTCTGGATGACCAAAATGACGATGACGTCGACAGCATCACAGGTCAGAATCAACAAAAGTCTGACTGACGTCTTTGACACAAATGTCGGACTAAAGCAAGGAGATGGGTTGGCCCCTCTGCTGTTCAACCTAGCACTTGAGTACATGATAAGAAAGATTCCTGTCTACGCTTCTGTACGCTTCTTGGGTACGCTTCTGTATAAGTCGAATCAATTAGTGGCCTACGCGGATGACATTAATATCTTGTCACGTTCCTTCACATCCACCAAAGAACACCTGTTGAAACTTGACCAGGAAGCCAAGGAAGTAGGCCTGAAGATCAATCAGACGAAAACAAAAATCATGACGCAAACAAGAAAGAAGACCTCCATTGGACGAAATATAATTCTGGACGAATATAATTTAGAGAATGTGGATGAATTTATATACTTAGGCTCGAAATCGACAACGAAAGGCAGTGAAACTGATGAAATTAAACGGAGAACACAGCTCGCTAATAAAACTTTCTACTCCGTTCTGGCCCTACTGAAGACCAGCTGCATACACAAGAAGACGTAGCTCCAAGTCTACAAATCAATAATTAGAACTGTGCTGTGCTACGGATGTGAAACTTGGACTCTTACCCAAGCATCCGCAGATATATTGAACGCCTTCGAAAGACGGATCCTCAGGCGTATAATTGGAGCTAAACAAGAGTGTGGCCAATGGCGGATAAGGAACAACCACGAGTTGTACGAGGTTTTTGACGAGCCAGAGGTTGCTACAATAATCAAACTGCGGAAGCTACAATGGGCTGGTCACGTGCAACGAATGGACGAGCATCGAGTACCTAAGAATGTATTCGACGGAAGGCCGAGGGTCGAAGACCAGTGGGAAAACCCAGAAAACGCTGGTCTGACTCTGTCGACGCAGACTGCGAAAAGATGCTCGGTTTTTGAAATTGAAGGACGCGGTCATTAGACCGAGATAACTGGAGGCGTCACCTGCGAGAAACCAAGGCCCGAGAGGGGCTGTAGTGCTACGACGACGACGATCCAACATTCGATGCAGAAACAGCGGACTTGTAAGTCACAATCCGCACTGACTAGAATGGACAACCAAATCCCAAGATTTTTTAGAAATCTTCAGAAAGATTATTGCTTCGCATCTTAATTCAAAAACCTTCGAACACTTAAACTATTTAAAAAATTCAGCAAGTACAAAATGTGTTTGATCATATACGTATAGGCAAATCATTGTTTTAACAAACAATATTCTAGGCCAGGAAATCATTATACATCAATACCCAACTTAACCTTGACATGGTTCAGATCAAAAATATACATAGTTTAAAAATGATTCAACTTCAAGCTGAACACAATATTGCATCAATGTCACAGCTAATTTATTACATTGTATAATTACATAATGCGTATTAATCAGTCTTTTAATACATTTTCGCTCATCTTTTCAAGCAAATTGCCATTAAAAACTTCGTATTATGTTATGCTATTACAAATTAAATCAAATATTCGAACTTTAATTTTGTGAATCACCTCAGCGCCCCCAGGCACTAAATTTTCTCTACCCATCGAAATTCGATGACGATTTCATTTATTATGAATGGCCTTTCAATATTTTATGACTTGTAACGAATCCAATTGAAAATCATAACTGCACTTCTTTCGAAGAAAAGTAAAAGCTATAAAAACACTGAACGAACGGCTCACTCAACTTTCTTTTGCAGTTTTCCTGAAGCAGCAAAATAAAGGATATTTAGTTTCAGCAAAAATCATCATTGGATGAAATTTCTCGTTGAGTTTGACGATGAGATTTTCGACGTCCACTTCATACAGATCATAGAGATAATACAGATAAACTTATATTTGATTGCACTAACGACTTTGCTGTTTGAAAAAGCAGCGATTCGGAAACTTTTTCTATAAATTTTCATAGTTATAAACTTTTAGGGTGAAAATAGATATTGCGTCGCCGTGGTAGTTAAAAAAAATGTTGAATTTATTCAATCGTCCTCACTAAGACAATGGCGTGACAGTTCACTTATACAATGTTTTATAGACTGTATGATTGGAATAGTTTGAGCTGAAAAGTTATGCAGTGTTACTATGTTGCCAATCCGTAATTGAAGCTATGAAAGTCTTTTGTTATATTAATCAATTAACTTTCCATTTGTGATAATTATGTAATTTAGTTGGATAAAGTTATTTCAGGTTTAAGGCTCTGTGAGTATCTTGGAAATGGCACCGACCATCACAGGCTCTCAATTTGTGTGATTCGTACAAAGTATCAAGTCTGATGGTTTTTTTTTGTGATTTTGCGCTTAGAGTTCTGAAATGGACTTTGGGAGATGAAAACGATACGTTAGCCGCAAATGAGATACTTATATGTTTATATTGAAAGATCTGGTATAGATTCGAAATTCGGAAGAACCGAAAATATGATGGCAATACCAAGAAACCAATTTGAAAAATCTTGTAAGCAAAATGCACATTTGCCTCCACTGGGTAGCATTTAGTCCAGCGTAATTACTTTGGGCGTTAACATAGAGATTATCTTTCCAAATCTCAATTCGATATTTGCATGTGATTTCACACTTTTAAAGTATTTATAAAAATAACAAATGACAGTCATTCGAAAATTGCAAACTCGACAGCATATTCCAAAATTTAAAGTATGCAAATTCAATTCTCTAGGAACCGTCACTAGAGCCTAACATAGTAAATGGGGTGGAAAAAGTTTTCGTGCTTCATTAAGAGATAAAGTCGTTTAAGTGATAAATAATGCAAATTCAGCACAACCGGATTTGCCACCATGTTGATGCTCCAAGGCAATAACAGTGAGATGTGTTTGTTTTTCATTTGTGATGTTTGCATATCGTCATCCCATACACCAACGATGATTTAAAGCCTGACGCTTCAGAGATTTCCCTTGATTTATGTTGAAAACATGACAACACAATTATTTGGTGCGCTTTTGAAAGAGTATAACGTGCATGAAGCAGAAACAGATGATATCAAGGATGAAAACGATATTAGTATCGAACACTTTGAATGATGTCGGAAATGCTAATGAGTTTGATGATTAATTTCCGTTAAATTTCGTTGCAAGTTTTGTTCAGGACTATAGATTTAATACATCAAGAAGGATTTGCGACATTCAAAAACGGAACAATACTATTTTTGTAGAGGTTTGAATATTTAATGTACGCTATTTGTTTGATTTTCGTGAAAATAGTGAGATTTTGATATCAAATAAATAAATCTCCATTACTTCCCTTAAACAATTAGTACAACATTGAAATTTTGCAGGCATCATTGAAAAAATAATTAATCGGGAGACCAAATTGGTTACGAGCAAGGTTTAATACGAACAAGGCGAAAAGCTATAAACCATGATAAATTATTTGCTCTAATAAAACGCGATGAAATATTAAGGTCGTGTCAATTTTCATGATGTTTTAGAAGGCGTCTGAGACCATTTCTATAGCTCATAATCGATAATCGTAAACAATTTTAATCCACCATAATGGAAAATACTTGGAAATAAAAACAAGATTCATTTTTATAACTGTACAGGATTAATGACACAATGACGAGAAGTATACTTTGCCATAGAAAATCATCCTGTCCCCATACACTTCTCATATGATTCGAACGCTCACAAATCTCTTGTGCACTCATCCCATCCATCACAGATTGCAGCTTTCAATTTTTGTAACAAGCACAGCTGATGTTTGTTTGCTTGAATTTACAACGCTGACAACTAAAGCTAATAGGGGATGCTAAAAAGACGTTTGGCGCTTCTTTATGTCATAAATATGAATGAGAGGATTTGCAAATAATTTATCATGAACGTGGCATATTATATCACCTTTACAGTGTCCTTAAATTAACTCGTTATTTGTTTTTAGCGATTTGACAACTGCGTTTTTTCACTCTTGGGCAGCGTAAGTTAAGGTAAGTTTAGATAAGTACATTGAATACAACAACAATCGTGCAGCGATCTACCGCAAATGGTTTTCCGAGCCAGATCCTCTTCGCTCATTCGAGCTATGTGGATGTCCTGCCCACCAGAGTCAACCAAGCTTTATTTTCGTAATTATATCTGCTTCTTGGTAAATAGCGTACAGCTCATGGTTGCGCTGCCTATATAGCATTGAAATATACAAGCATTATTGTGAATGTGAGATCACTAGTAAGATCAGGCTTGATGCTAAACACTTAGCTCGTATGAGCGAGGAAGATCTAACTCAAAAGTCGATAGTGGCAGGATCGTTTTAAAAGAATGCAAAAGTAGGATTTGTTCTTTTTTTCCAGTACTGCTAAACAGGACTACCGACTGCCACTTTTAAGCTACGGTCAGACATCGCTACTTTTTGCGCTGCGCAGCACAAAAACCTGCGTTGACAGAAAGTAGCGATGTGTGATCAATGTAGAAACCTTGAAAACTGCGCCTGCATCCAGACTGCGGTTGCACCTTGCAGCTTAAAAAGTAGCGATGTATGAAGAGCTTTTCAATGAGTTGCAAGTGCAACAAAAAAATATTGGTTTGGTTGAAACTTTGCTGCGGCTGCGTCTGCAGCTTTTCGTTTTGTTATTGCCGATTCAATTAGTGCCTTGAGATGTGTCAGTATTGTGTGTACGGTAGTGATAGCAATTTTAATATTTTTTACGGTAATAATTTCAAAATTTGTAAATGGTAGAATATTAATTTTGTTTAACCAAATAGGAAATGGCTAAATACAATTGGACAAAAGATACAGTTCACAAGCTATTATCTTTGATTGAAGGAAGAGCATTTTTAAGCACTTTTTACTAAGACAAAATATGGGCGATACGGTTTATTCTAATTATAAGTCTATGTTATTGCTATTTTGCAAAATCGAGCTTCAATATTAAAAACTAATAAATAAAATTTACGTAAATCATTCTATTCTAACGTTTCAAAACAAATTTGTTTAAATTTTGTTAATAAGCGAGACTAAGGTTCTTGTACCTAGTCTTTTAATTAGTTCTACGGCACATCAGCCGTGAACATACAAATGAATTTGGCGTAAGCGGCACTTAAACCACACACCAGAAAGACAAGAGAGAAAAGATAAAGTACTCGACTGCGTTCCGAATGATAATAATTTTTATTTAATTCATACTTCGATATTTATTACACATAATTGCTTACTAACTACATATTAATTTCCACATACAAAAAATCAGCCACATGTCAGCAAATAATATTTTTTCACAAAATGCGAAGGTGATTGATCAATTTATGCTGATCAATGTATGTCAGCTAAATAATTGTATAGGTTCATACAAGTTCACAAAACAGATTGACTGATCAAGTTATGCTGATTTAATGTATGCATGCACAATTGAACTTTGTATTCTGGGTAGCGAAAAAACATTGAACTTTAAATTTATGCAATATAGACTTATTCTATTTGTTTAAAGCTATGTATGTGAAACTAAACAAATTTGTTTAGAAAATTGAAGGAAGAGAATCGTTCACTTGGGCTTATTGATTTTCTTATCCAAGAGTCTTTTTTTCTTTATAAAGTCTCCAGTTGTAGAAGTTCATCAAAATCACTACCCGATATTCTCAAAAAGTTTTTACGAAATGCTTCGTCACCTAAACCCAATTCATTTAACAAACAATGCACAGCTCCACAGTGTTTTCTATTTGCGATCCACGTCCTCACCCAGTAGCTTCTGTTTTTGCTTTTCTTTTTCCGTTTATTGAAAACTATAACTAAACAAGCCGCAGCCAACACTTCTGGATCATCGAAATACATACTAACACAACTGGTTGAAACTTCATAACAAACTAAATAGTACAATACTGCAACAGAGGTTGCGCGCAGCAAAAGCTGCGAATTATGTGTGAACACCTTTGCAGTTTTCTTCGCAAGAAGTTGCAGCTACCCGGTTGCGTGCAGTTAAAGTAGCGGGTGGCACCCACTGTGTGTGAACAGAGTTAGCAGTTTTTGCTTCTGCAACCTAAAAACTGCGCAGTAAAAGTAGCGATGTCTGACTCAAGCTTTAGGTAATGATGTTCAGTCTGCCAGGTGTTTCTGCGTGTAAAGGAGATACTTCCGAGGCCGTTATTAAGTTACAAGGCTATTGAGCCCAGTGCTGCCATTTTAGCATTTTGAATGCTAGATCTAGCATTATTTTTTCCAAAACAGCATTCGAAATTCCGAGTTAGCATCTAGCATTATTTGTAGCATTTAAATTTAGATTTCGGAATAATCTGGCACTCATCTATTTATCCCATCAAATTTTAAGTTCAAAATCCAAAATATAGAGATTATAAAGTCATCTATATTGCTTTGAAATGGTAATGTTCAATTTAATCGTGATGATGCTAAAAATCAGTGATGGGGTCCCATCCACTTCAGACTCCCAGGAGCCTCGGGCATCTACAAGTTCAAGTTTACTAAAGTATGTGCATTCTAGTTAGATATTTTTTCCTGAATAATGTGAATTAATTGTTTTGTTAGGGCTTCAAATGCAAGCAATCGCACGGATAACGCAGGAGAAAAATCTTCGTTATCCGACACTAATACTTTTTCACCACTTAAAAATAAATAATTGATGCTGTTTTGATTGAAGGATTCTGAACAATGTTTTGAAAAATATTGGTAGAAATGAGCTTTACACAAGAGAAGAAGATTTAGATATTACTGATATGTCTGTAATAGATATATAATCATTTTGAGATGTAAACTTTAAACTTTCAATTTGTTTTTGTTATACATACGAGGGTTGATCAATAAGTAATGATAATGGATATAAACCAATGTGATTAAGCTTAAAAGATATATTAATTTTTCAAAATAGTCTTCTAATAAGTTAATACATTTAGTCCATCTTTTTTCCAAACCCAGGATACCCTTAGAAAAAATGCTATATCTGGACTCCCAAAATGCCTCAACAGCGGCTATCACTTCCCTATCATTTTCAAATTTCTTACTCCGAGGGTGTTGTTTGAGCCGACGAAAGAGGTAGAAGCCACTGAGAGCTAGATCTGGCGAATAGGGTGGGTGTTCAAGCAGTTCGAATCCTGTTTCTTTAGTTGTATCCATCGCAACTGCAGCCTTGTGAGCCGGTGCGTTATTTTGAAGAAACAGAACTCCGGCTCGCAGTTTGCCGTGTGTTTTCTCCTTCATTGCCTCTCGCAGTCTTCTTATTTGGTCAGCTTAGTAAGAGCCTGATATAGTGGCTCCCTTTTCCAAATATTCCATCACAATAATATATTCAGCGTCCCAAAAAACTAATACCATAACCTTTCCTGCCGAACTTGACACTGATTTTTTTCGGTAACGATGAAGACGGTCGCTTTCAGGCCATCGATTGCATTTTGGTTTCTGGATCAAAATGGTGTATCCAGGTCTCGTCCATGGTCACGAAATGTGACAAAAAATTATCCTGATCTGCCTGGAACTTTTTGAGATTCATCCTTGAATTGTCGATTCGTTTCTTCTTATGATCGTCCGTTAACATTCTCGGGCAGATACCTTCTTCATATGTATTTTGTAGGCAAAGATTTTTCGAACACTATCGTATAAGATCCCTGTGACCTCAGCTATATGCCTGAGGGTCACTCTTTGATCTGCCAACACGACATCTTCGGCTTTTTTTTACGTTGTCTTCAGTGAACGATGTGGATGGACGTCCTTCGTGGTGTTCATCTTTAGTCTATGTTCTTTGCAGCTTAACCTCCTTGGCCTAGCGTGCAACGGTGGAATATGGAAGAGCAGAGTCCTCTAATGTTTCCACCATGTCGCCGTGTATGCCTCTGGTAGACAGTTTTTTCAAACAGAGGTACTTAATGACAGCTCTAATTTCATTTTTCTCCATTTTGATGTTCTCTCTTTGACTGTTCCTATTCAAATGAATGTAGTTCCTCTTAGAACGGTTTTATACTGGAGCTAGTGCTTTCGGCACTTTGAATCCCTGGAATCGTGGCCTATTTATATGTTTTTTCATACTGACTTTGTGAGTATATGTAGTAGTAAAAAATCTTTTTTTTTTATTTTAATGCGAACTGGAAGTAACCTAATTGGTTACTTATTGATCAACCCTCATATAAATATACATATTGTTGTCATATTGAACCATGTTTATTTCAATTAAATAAAAAAGCATTATTTAGCATTATAATTTTACAAGATCTAGCATTATTTAGCATTAAATAAAATTGAATCTAGCATTATTCCAAAAAAATAAATGGCAGCACTGATTGAGCCTACCAATGTAAATATCTCCTTCTGCGATTGCAATTGCCGATGACGGTAAAATAATTTTTTTTTACCCCCCGAAAATCTCTATTTCGACTAATTTTCAACCTCTTGCCTTAAAAAAATTACAATAGCTTCTACACATATGTTTCTTTCAAGTAAAAAACATTTGTTATTAATTATTTTAATGTGTGTCTAAAAAAAATCCTAAAAAAAGCTTTTTTTGGACGTCCCAAGTGTACCTAACCCCTTAAATGTTTTCGAAAGAAACGCTTTTAAAGTGTTTTTGAGTATTCACATTAACTAGTCTGACTTTAATCATTAAATACACGTTATCCAACTTTTTTTTTGCGAATCAACGAAATATTGACTAGTTTATTTTTCTAAAGTGATGGTTTTTTTATTTTAAACCTTAGCTTACCTGATAGTTTTAGAGCCTAGACAGACGACACAAGTTAATGATCATTAACACAATAATCATTGGACGCTAATGATTATTTGTTTGGAGGGTAACACACGGTTATTTGAGTGAGGTTGTTTGCCAGTTGTAGGTTGTTTGAATTTAAATTGTATTCTTTTCACAGTGATAGTTTATCGAAACACATCAAAAAATCAAAAATTGGTACGAATAATGATTAACAATAATTGTCATCAACTACTTATTGAGTTTCTTACCTTCTCCGCTCATTTTATTTAGGGCACAAATAGTACTTTCGAAATAATAATTTTTATTTATATTTTTGACTGTTAGAAACTCCATTATTTCCATGGAATTTCCCTCATTTCCCCAACAAATTTTATAATCTTTTCGCTAAATGGTGTGACAAATGAGCATTAACTTCCAAATGATCATTTGCAGAACCTTATTGATGATCTTATAAATTATCATCAACCATGACACACGTAATAGATAATAATTATTGGGTTCGAAATTATCGTTAACTTGTGTCGTCTGTCTAGGGTCTTAAATAAACTCGTTAAAAACTACTTGTGCCAGTGTCAATAAGGACTGCCACATATTCAACCATCGTCTTTGAATTCATCTGGGATGATGATAAATAAAAGTATGTTATTGCTGGCAACAGTTTTACTAATTTCTAACTTTATTAATTTAATATGGCCTTCCTATGTCCTAATTTACGAGCATCATACCGAAACCAGCAAATTGTCAGCTTTTCTTCTTTGCGGAAAATACTGTAATAACAACCAGCCACTCCGACCCAATTGTAGAAAAAAAAATCTTGAAAATGGATAAACCACTATTTGTAACTATTTCCATCGCCGGAAAATTAAACTAAACTCTGCGAAAACAGAAGCGTTATTCTTCACTAGAAAGAAAAAGCCCAGTAATCCACCTACATCTCCACTCAATCTAAACGGCCAACAAACTAATTGGAAAGAAAAAAGTACAAAATATTTGGGGATAACTCTGGATAAAAAAACTTATTTTCAAGCATAATATTGATGTTACCCTGGCAAAGTGCGACTTGTACATAAAAATGCTTTATCCCCTGATAAATCGGAAATCTGTTCTCTCTACCGACAACAAGCTTTTAATATACAAAATTATATTCCAGCCTATGATGTTGTTTGGGTGTCCCGTTTGGGGCAAATGTGCTAAGTCTCATATTTCTCGATTGCAAATCAGACAAATTAAGATATTAAAACTAGCTCTAAAACTCCCGTTCTTTTACTCTACTACTAGACTACACTACATTACTGTTATCCAAATGATATCTTATAAAATTATCTCAATAAATCGTAAATATGCACAGGTATGTTCCTTGTCAGGAATCCATCCACTCGAGCTATTACAAAATATTGCAGCATCTTAGCATATGTCTCATCAATTATTAAATTTGTACCAAAACATTTTGGCAAATTTTGGTCTATACTATCAATAACTAGTAGTTTTTACATATTCTTAGTAGTATAAAATAGATTGTAAGTCAACATAAGGGTTTTTACTCCGAGTTTCACTTAGCATAACTATTTTTAAATTAAAATTATTTATTATAAAAATACAAAATAGCAGACATGTCATAGTTGGTAAGATTGTTCCACAGTCACATCTCTTAAAAAAAACAATATTTATACTGTATACAAATTATATATTATATTTTGGTTAAATAAATTGAATTGAAAAAATAGCGTTAATTAGATATGCCAGGCTAAGTACCCAGCAAGTAATCAAATTTTTTCCTGCGAGCAAAACAAACTCGAATTATTAAAGCTGATCAATTTGTTATCATGCAAATACAAGATTCTGCTAAATCATGGCTTCGAATATTTGAATATTGCAAATCCGAGAGAAATCTGTTTCTACTTTATGACAATGATTATACCCTTTTCTACTTCGCCAAGTGCCAATATATTTCCTAAAGATGCTCTGGCGATGACTTCGATGAGAATGAATGGTTGCCCATTTCGTTTTGAAGAGTAGTAGCAAGCGTTTTCTAATAGTAAAGGCAAAAGTACTTAAACGTATGTATGCGGCTGTACGTAAAATATTGCCGTCGCTGTGGCAAATGAGACTATCTTGGACTTCAAGTGGATCTAGGTGCAGTAACTTGAAGTTCTTGTTTTAAACACTTATTGTAAAATTATTGTACTATATGAGCGTGGCAGATATATAAACTGATAATTCATTTTTTTCCGAGTATATTTGGTGAACTCAAAGTAGATCTCAAATTTAATTTGAAAATTAGAGAAAAAATAAACAGATACTAAGGTCGATACGACTATTCATAGTAGATTTTTTTCACTAGCACTTGTATCGAGTTCTGGGGGTTGAATTCAGTCGAGATTTCTTTTCACAGAAAACGTTAACGGAAAATCTGAGCCAAAGTACCATATATGGTATATATAAACAAAAAACCACATTGTAATAAAGTGTTCTGTATAGGTAATTGAATTTGATCACGGTTCCCTTCTTGTCTATAAATCAGCATAGACAACGTATATCATTTCTACAGCTGATCATTCAATTATATATATTCAAATTCAATTACCTTTACTAAGTAAAATTATATCCATGGATATAAGTCGGCAGTGGCGAAGCGTCCTTACAACCCGATTCCTTCCGGCTTCCCTTTCGAAAATATCGACCTACTTCAGATTTTACAAAACATGTATGCAACTTTAACATTTACATGAAATTTCAAATGACTAAAGGTCAGCTACCATCTTCTGTATAATACCATAGCGTGAAAATTCCCATTCATAAGCCGAAATTTTCCGGCTTGCAAATTCTTATTTGCGAGCCATTAGAGGCTTTGGCCAAATGTGTATTGCCGTGTCTGTCTCTTTTCATTCCTTGCTGAAATGCTAGCATCGTCTCGCTTTAACAGATGAAAAATAAGCCGTGATCGATCGGCCTACGAATGGTTGTAGGGTTGAAGAAAATTTCGATCGTTTCATTCAATATTGCCGTTGTGCTATTTTTATGTGAACGTAACTTTCGATAGTTGTATTGCTCACATAAAAAACAGCACGTTAAGATAATATATTTGAGATATGAGTATGAAGATACAATTTTACTGGCTATTGAAAAACTAAAATTTTTCTTGTAAGTTTTTAGAAATGAATTTTGCCGTGCTAAGAAAAATGTTATAAGCACCAGAATGCAGTTTTTGGGTTAATTTCATGATCTAATAGAGCGCATTGAGCTCTGTCTTTGTAACCTGCCAACAGTTTGTTTCTGAAGCATGTTTATAAACAAATCGCCTAATATTATTATCACATATCCAGAATGTAGCACTTTTCCTTAGTTTAAAAGTCTTAGCTCCATTTTTTCTACGCCAAAAACGGAAATCTCATGCTCGCAGAACTGTAAATCAACTAAGTTTAAACATGTTCATGCAAGGTCCGCTAATATTTGCATGTAGTGATTAAAAGATTCATTCCTATGAACTAGAATCTCAGTTTTTGCGAGAGCTTGCCATAAGAAAGTTTAACTAAAATCAAAAAGAGACTGAAACAATTCATACTATGATGGATTTAAGGTTTTAAGTTTATGTTGATTGATTTAGGTATTACAAGAGCTATCATAATTTACAATGTAATATGTTTTAACGAAAATGTTGTTTCAAGTGAATTTGTTTCATATTTTTAGTAAATTTTATCAAAGAAATGTCTTTTAGTGCTAACAGCTTTGTTTTCGCCTTGGGACGTTGTCCTAAGCAAAAAAGTATTAAGTGCCTCTATTCACTAAACATCAAGCAGTTCTTGACATTGTCTGCACTTATGAAAAGAACAAAAGTTGCCTAACTGGCGAAGTCATTTTTGGAAGTGCAAAGTTTTTATTACGTGCCAAATCGGTAAAATAAAAATTCGAATTTCCTGGAAACAATAAAAATGGAGCTAAGAATTTTTAACTAAGGACTACAGATTCCTGTCTTGCGTTCAACTCTTTTATGATACATATTCTGCGTAAAATTGTTTTCACCTTTCTAATTACATAATGTTTCATGAAAAGCAGGAATCAGGAAATAAAAGAAAAGTACATAAAACTATTTGTCGTGGCAAATCTGAAACTTGATATTTTTAATATGTATGCCTTAAATATATACGTTAACCCTTAAAAATATTAAAAGTAAAAGTCGCAAAACAGTTTGAAAGTATAGTAAATGAAGAGTTGTCTATACATCATCATGTTAAGGGTTGACATTTTTCGCAACTTTTTCATTTCAACCGCTTTATTTCCAAAATATTTGTAAATTTAATAGATGAAAAATAGCTGCTTTCAATTTTTTCCATTAAGCGTTCTGCAGGCTCAGAAAGACGTTTTTTCAACGCTTCTTTTTTACAAACATTATTTACATTAAAACAAATGGTTTCATGTATATTGAAAGTTACCCTATAAAAACTGCTCACTAATATATTGATATACATGTGCTTATCATTTTTTTGAATTACGATTTTTTATACTGTCTGTAAGTGTGACGAGAATTAAATAGAAATTAGTAAGTCTGACAAACATCAGCATGCTAAACATCATTATTATACATATGTATATAAAATGGTGGATAATTATTCGGCTTCCCTCCATCGATATTTCACCCCTCGCCACTGTAAGTCGGAGATGTTAAAATTTGTCACAACTAGCATAAATAAAAAAAATGTAATGATTTCCACCTGCAAGTGGTCACGCCAGTCAAGTATGCACTGTGTGCTGGTGTCTGATGAGAAACAGTGCATACTTTCGAAACCACTTTTTCAAAATAGAATTTTCAATGTAGATTGAAATTTTTAATGTTAATAAAAAGTTGTTCAATTTTAATCATCCCGCAAAAACAACTCCAAATTGTTCTGTATACTTTTACTTAAGCTCCAAGTGAGTTTTAAATCACTTAACCTTAAAACCAAAAGTTCTAGCACGCTAAGCCGCAAAAAAGTAGTAGTTTTATTTAACGGCAAATATTTTCTTTCGAAGGTACAGTATGCAAAATCCGTATTCGTACCCCAACAATTTTATGTGAAAACCTCTATATTCTGAAACAATTTGCTACCAGTTGAAAAGATATGCAATAAAATTATTGATAATATGTATATCAAACAAAATAAAACAAAATAAAAAGTGTAGATATCACAAGTTTGGAAAAAGTAACAATGTTTCGGTTATAATTAAACAAAATTCGTATTCGTACGCTTTAAGAACCTGAATATAAAACGCGTATTCTTAAGTTTTAATATTTGGTTGCATAACTTTTTTGTTTTAATATAGCTTTTAACCGTGTTGGTATCGATTCCACGAGTTTTGTAGTTAAATCCTTTTGAATATTGTCCCATTCTGTCCGTAGAGCATGTTTTAACCCTTGAATGCTTCGAAGGTCGTTTTTGCGCAAATTCCTCTTAACAATCGACCACAAATTTTCGATAAGATTGATGTCGGGGCTTTGGGGTGGAGTTTTTAAATATTTGCGGCAGCTATATAACATCCAGTGACGAATATTAAAAGCTGTGTGTTTGGGATCGTTGTCCTGTTGGAAGATGTAGTTCTGTTCACAACCTAATTTCCTTGCGCTTTGGACCAAATATCTCTTTAAAATGTTAATATACATGTGCAAGCTCATAATACCGTTGATAAAGTGTAAATTTCCAACACCCTCAGCACCAAAACAGCTCCAAATCATTACCGAACCGCCTCCGTGTTTGAATTTCGGCAAGAGGTTACACTTAGCCAGTTTTGTATTTCGCTCACACCAAATTCGTATGCATCCGTCGGACGCTTTAACGTTAAATTTACATTCGTCAGAAAAGATGACACGTTTCCAGAACGAAAAGTCCTTGCTAAGGTATTGTTTTGCGAAAATTACGCGTTTTTTTCTATTGACTGCACTTACAAATGGTTTCCTTACTGGGATTCGGCTTTGAAATCCAAGTTTCTTAATGTGATTTCTAACCATTTGTGGAGTTACTTTGACGTCATCTCGAGCAATGCTGCAAGTTTTACACCTCTTACTCCTGGACCCTGCCGAATATGTCGTCGTAAGAAGGACTGATGCCTTCTTATGAGGACTGAACGGTTTTGGTTTCGCTGTTTTCGAGTGATTTGGCCACACTTCTTTTAGTTATTTACGATGTATTGCACAGTTGACTTACTTCTTAAAACAATATCACCGATTTTTTTCAATGATTTGCCCTTTTTATGCAAATCTACTAAAATCGTTTGAAACTTCACTTGTCTTTCGTCCCATTTTAAATTTAATTCCTTTATGACTCGAAACGATATATTGAACTAAAAACAAACTACTTTCCTAAAACTCAGCTGTCAATTCTAGCGATTCGCAGAACAACAACACGTGCATTATAGCGACGATGATGAAATTATCATGGGTACGAATACGGATTTTGCTGTTATTGGAAATCATTTTTTTTCTATTTCATTATATGGCAAGAAGATTAAATTTAATTCTGCATGGTTTGCTAAAATTTAAGTATTGTGAAGGAAGATAATAAATTCTGAATGGACATTATTCTTGTTTTAATGATATAATGCAATTTACTCATAAAAAATTGGGCGTACGAATACGAATTTTGCATACGTAGGTATTTACAATTTTTAACAATTATCGATATTTTAGACATGTGTATAGATCAATCAGAAAAAAAAGATACAAGACATTTAGTCACAAAAAAATTGTATTAAAAATAACACCATTAAAGCCAAGATGATAATATTTTATTTCCTCATGACCTGATTTCAAATGCACTTGCATCTCATTAACATGCAATCAAATTCAATTTACATAATTCACGAATTTAACTCCAATTATTCTCATAACTTTACACGGTACTTGAGAGGCGAAATTATCCTTTACACAGAACCATTAACTCGTCAGATGAGAGTTTTCGTGAGGGCTTTTACATACGTTCAAGCATTTGAATTATTCAAGGAGTAAACTTCATTCTGTCAATAGGATTAGAGTTTACCGAAAAGTTTTGCATGCAAGCACTTGAACTGAAAATAGTTTGAAAAGTTTCTTGCTGAAAATGAGCTAAGCCTGCAAAACGGAAAACGTTTTTCTCACTAAGTAATTTAACACGAATGAGACCTTAAACGACAACGTTAGTCAATTGGTGAGAGTTTTTTTTTGTGTAACTAATAATTCATAACCAATTTTGTCAGTTTTATATAACAAAGTAATTTGAACGAAATTTCCAGTGGACCTCAGCTTTCGAAGATGAATTGTTGGACTGAAACAATATTAAACGTAAATGTCGCTTGATAATATGATTTGCAAGCAAAAACAGCTAAGCCTTATTGAAATCGATGATACTTTAGTCAATTTTATGTTTGTTTATTTAAAATAAATTGAGCAATATAAGCTCTATAATAAGTTGTAAAGTAATAACTTAGCGTCTTTAATTGCTTTCACTGGAACAGTGGTCGGCTCTAAGTGAATACTATTTCGGAGATTCATTACGAGTTTGATGTTTCCAAGAAAAGAGAAGTTTTGACGAGTGATTTCTTGCTGTTCAAGGACAGTTTTTTATATTCGTAGCAATTGAATGTTCTACCAAAAACATCCAAGCCCCAAATTATTTCTAAGAAAATGACAGAAAAATCGCTGCCGTGCTCGATGGCCAACTATATCACTCGTGCTCGCTGTTCCGTTTCGCTCTTCACTTCTCTTTCGTAAAAACTCAAGCTGGCTCCAGCAAAAAACCGCTCGTCTAAACCGGCTCAGTTGCATTGCTAAAACGGCAAATTTCTTCGCAAACAGATAGATTCAGTGAACTTCACCTAACTCACGTCTTATCAATAAGGGACGTTAATTTAATTTGCTTTCCTTTGTTTTCTTATGTTTTGAACTTCCGTAATAAGTCCGTTTTGTAGCATTCAGAGATTTCACTCGAAATTACTGAACGCTAAATTTTCGATGGCACCAAAACCAGAAGTATCATGAGGTTTTATATTTTTCGAAAATGAAAAACTTGCAGTACTCTGTGAAGTTGATTGAAAACCGTGGCCGAAGCCTGACGGATTGTGTGAAATTGCGGTCTGACGGGCGTTGAGTATTTGTGTCATGGCATTTTAAGTAATTTTTCTTAAGTTTTCTGTATCAATAATATCGTTAAATATTCAAAACGTTACGGATAACACTCTTACAAATGCTGAGAGGCTAAAATCGTACGCGTAAATCGAATTCTCATTGTGATGTCCATAGTATTAGACTTTTGGAAAAATCCGGGCGGATTGTCGTCGTTGCTTCTCCCCTACTGGTGCTGCTTGCTACGAAGAAAAAGCCAGGACAGACCCATACATTAGAAACTACTTTGCGTGTATGGTACTAAACTATGATTCGTTTTTGCTAATCCCGTTGATTTAGCCCAATTGCTGGCATCGTGCTTTGGCATCGTGCTTTGTCACGTCTCGGCTGGGTCTGGCTTACAGCCCATGTCTGAGAGCTGCTTCTGGTCCTTTACGGACAAAAGCCACTTTCCCTTTGTTTTATTTGCGGCTAGTATTAGTTCATATGACGGATGAATAATACGCAGCGTCCCCTTTTATTTTCTGGGAGCAAGTCCGCCCCATTCTTCATGACCAACTTCAGCCGCGTAGAGCTAGCAAAGCGGCAAACTAGCATCCGTCGGGGTTGGACTACAGGGTGCTCCGCTCAAGCCGACGAGGGACCTTCACGGCCATTTCTAGGGTACCCTGCTCCCCGGGCATTTCTCTTTTTTATTATTTGCCATTATTGATGATCCGCCATCACCCTTACCTAGCCTTGTAGGCCCTCTTTTGGACTTCAGTTTAGTTGAGGCACCTACAAGTAATCCGCTTTTTGTTAAACTGCTTCAGTTTTCATGTCTGATTGTCAATTGTTGCCCTCAACTCGTCAACTCAGTCTGTGAGTGGCTGACCCAAATATTAATGAGAAATAAGATTTAATGACGACATAATAAGATTTAATGACGACAATATTTACAATTTAAGGTCCGATACTCTGCAAAAATTAATAAATATAACAGAAAAAATCAAACAGTAACTCATCTCACTAAACCAAATAATAAAAGTAATAGTAATAATTCAAGGAATAATATCAAAATAAAAGCAATAATCATAATAAAAAAAACAACAAAGGTAATAATAATTATGACAGTAATTAACATAAAAAGAAAATAGATAATAAGGGTAGTTAAAACAGTAATCAACATAAGAACTCAGCTAGAATCTAAAAGTTAGTGTGGAGAAATCGCGATAGAACAAGAATTTACTTAAAATTTCAGAAATGCAAGGATTTCAAAAGGAAAATTTTTGGTTTGATGCCTGATTCGCAAAAACGTCTGCGGTAGAGTATTATTATTATTGTCATGGTTGCAAAAAATCATTGGCCATCGTTCAAAACGAATGATGTCCCGAGGTTAAAAAATGTGGCATAACCAAGTAATTTAAACAGCAAAGACTCTTCGCAATTTGGAAGCAGGAGTTTACAACAGGTATAAATGAAAAATATATACTCACCCGTTATATGTCTTGCACCACATATTTCAACCTTTGGTATACAACGTGAAAAAAATGTATATATTTTTACTTTTAAAAAAGAACACAAAAACATAAATTGCCCAATAATTTTTCAGGACTGTCAATTTGGCGGACCAATATTCAACCGCCAGCTATTGATAAATTAAACTTATTTGGATGTGTTAAGCTCGTTCCATACATATGAGGTTCCATTCGGTTCAGTTCGTTTTCGGTCGCTGCCGACATGTATGAAACGGTGCTTCGGTTTCTATTCGGTGCCTAATAGAAACCGTATAGCACCGAACACTCCCTGGACACAAATATGTTTCATCAGGTTTCTATTAGGTGTGAATTCGTGTCCAGGGAACAGAAAGCAATCAAGGCGTTCACACATGCACGGTTTAGTTTTAATTTATAAATTATCAGTTTAGATCTCTTAATTTGAAATATTTAGACGATTTACCTAGTTAGTTTAGTCAATTTAACATAGTTTGTTTTATTATTACCTCCACTTTTTTTTAAAATATCAGTCGCAGTTTTTTTTAATAAAATTAGCGATTTATAAGATGTTGATGTGTATCGGCTGGTTTGGGCTGTGCAATCTAAAGTAGCGCTGTGGGATAAAACTTGTGGAAATATGAATATAAATTTAACACGCAAGAAGCATGGAAAAGGATTGTGTGGAAATTTTTGAAGACTTTTGTGAATTTGACGTCACTACGCAAAGTTGAGGAAGAAAACACAAAACCTAATATGAACCGTGTGACAACCGTGTATGTTTGAAGGGGTTTTGTTTGGTTTGGTTTGTTTTCGGTTACAACCGAAAAAAACCGAACCGAATGGAACCTGGTACGTGTGAAACAAGCCTTATACATAATAATCACTGCATTTTCAAAGTCATGGGATTAAAATAACCCCACGTTGTATGTTGAAGGTTAAATATTTAATAAAGGTAACAGACATGACAATAATTAATACTCTATAACCCTATACCTTTTCAAAATTCAACTGTTGATGTGATGCCATCTCAGCAGTGATTGGAGTAATAGCAAGAGCAGCTGAGGCATGCCACAGCACCCAACCGATTGCTCTGCTGGTTACGCTAGATATCCAAAATGCCTTCAATTCGGCGAGGTGGACAGATGTGCTTTGGGCGCTCGACCATTGCTTCAGTGTGCCTGACTACCTGTTGATGCGGGACTATCTTAGGGACCAATGGACCAAAGTGTTCGGAGGAGGCTCGTCACCTCAGGGGCAGTGCGGAGGTCTATCCTCGAACCTGACTTGTGGAATATCGTTTGCGACAGATTGCTGCACCTGGGAATGCCCACGGATGTGTTTCCTGTGGGTGACGCTGACGATGTGGCAGCACTAATCACTTTTAGAACTACCGACTTTACCAAATCAAACTTAATCAAGTCATGAGAAGGGTAGAATGATTGACAACCGACCATGCCATACACCTGGCGCTCGCAAAAACAGAGATCGTGATGCTGACAAAATGGAGGATACCAACTGCCATCCCGATGATAGTGAGCTCTGTAGAGGTCCAAACCAATAAGTCGGTAAGGTATCTGGGAATGACTGGGACGACCACTTCCTTAAGGTATATGACAAGGCTCTGAGACCCTGACAGACCCAGACGGGGACTGCTGACAGCGACCACCAATTCCATCTTGCTTTACGGGGCGGAATTTGGGCGTACGCACCCAAACGAAGAAGTTTTGAACGCGTATTGCCAGCGTCCAGCGTAGAGGTGCCCTGCGTATCACTCGTAGCTACTGTACGATGTCTACATATGCCGTGTTGGTAGTAGTGGGAGTAATTCTGATAGATCTGCGATAGTGGAAACGATTCTGCGTAACGAAGATAACTGGCGCACGAAACATATGTTTAGAAAATACTGCGCAGTTAAAATGCCAGCTCAACGAAAACGCTAGATATATAATTTTTTTTAGAAAAATTGTGGAAATTTGGAGATTTTCATACCTAAAAGTGCTCCTTATTAAAACCGGCTTGCCTTGAAGATCATGCTTGGCTCTCTAATCCAATGAATGTGTCGAAATTCATCGAGTAAGGATATTTCCGTGGTTACCACTCTCTTAATTTTATGAGTTTATGGTAGTGAAACACTTGCTGTTTATTTTCATTACAGGATGCTTGTCATACGAAAACTTAATGCCAGCATTTTCTTGCACAAAAATGAAGAAAATGCCCAGTGCTACCAATATTTGGTAGTGCTGCAGCCAAAAATTTATTACGATTGCCTTACATCAAGTTCTACCAACTCTGTGAATTCTAATTTCTTCCGATGTATTTCATCCGAAAATATTTTTGAGGTTGCAATCAGCGAAATTTCAAAAACTTTGAAAATTTAATCATTTGCCATTTATTTTTTACCATTTGAAAATTAAATTGCCCAGTGCTGGTAACCCTTTGATACCACCGCACAGTGGTATATTTCTCGAAAAAGGTGAACTTTATTCAAATTATGGACTTTTACGTATGAAGTTGAAACTTGGGGATAATATTGTCCTATATGACTCCCACCATTTGAGGTGGTAATCGGGTTTCATAAGTTTAAGGGTAAGAGCACAGGAGCTGACAATAACAGCCAAAAATTGCATCTGTCTTTTAACCTTATTTTTAAATAAAGAATATGAAGATCAAAGTTCCTTTGAGTAATACAGCATTCTTAAGCTATGAAAGACATTGATGATTTAGCCCCCCCTCCCCCCTTTATCGTGTTAGGAATAGGAATTTGGTGTTTAAAACTTCTAGTCCCTTTTAAGTTTAGAACGTCACTGAACGTTAATACAAAATAGGTCTAGTTGTATTCATTAAAGTCCAAAGTAACTATAGTGTTAAACAAATAACAGCGATTATGCCGCAGGGTGAGGCATGCTTCTGTGTACAATGCCGCAGTTGAATTTGGTGAACCACAATGCAGCGACAATGTCGCTGTCAATGCAACCAAGGCACCAACCAAATTCATTTTTTTTTCTTTTGTATTGCTAAATCCTGTTGTATGATGATTAGGTTGGCTTATCACAATACATATTAACCATCGCTTGTCTATTCCACCAGACCATTCAACCTAATTCAAACAGAGTTAATTCAACCTAGTGTTGATGCCAACCTATGGTAGGTATCACCGCTAGCGGTGCGGCAAAATTAGAAATTTGGCAAATTCTGCCGCTGCGACAAATTCTGCCGTCGGCATTATGGGCATTACCATACAAAACAGTGTATTCTTATTTTTTGACAGCATTTTGTCGCAGCCCACTGCGGCAAATCATTGTATTGTGATTAACGCTTATCAAAGCTTAATTTACCTGCGGCCAGCTGCGGCTGGGCTCGTAAACTCCTTTCAAAGCTCAGCGATCTTGCACAAAATGCAACATTTTGGGCGCTTATTGCGCCAGTCCGCGTGCTCTGCAGCACATAATAGCAAGCATTTGTACCGGGTTGGAGCACGTGAGATGGAGATAAGCACAATGTTGAATTTTAGTTAGTTTCGAAACCCTACACTCACTTGTTATGTTATTGGTAAAGTTTCACGTGCTGTATGCTAACCTGGCTGCTCATACATTTATTTACCCATTCACCTGTACTTTAGAATTATCAAATTAATGCTCCAAAATTTGGCTATCACGTAACAATATTGATAAAAATTGCGTCAGCAGCAAAAAATTTTCAAAATGACATTTTTCCCAACATTGAGGCACGATAGGTGGATTGAGACAGCGGTTTCGTGTTCAACCAGCAAAAATGCTTTGGAAATGATAATTCACACTCGTTTATTAACAAGAAAAATTTTTTTCCTGAGAGTGAAATTTTCTAAATTTAGACCTTCTTTGTAAACTTTTTGCTAAAAGTTGGAGCCAAAACAACCCCAAAATGGATTTCCCATGTTTGAAAACCCAAGAAACACTCAGTTTCACACATCTAGTGGCTCTCATGAATAAAGTTCACCTTTTTCCGCAAATAAACCACTGTGCGCGGTAGCCATAACTTGATGCGATAACTCTGTTGGAAGTGACAGGGGTAGAAAGATTTTTAGCGTTACTCCCCGCGAAAAACTAAAGATTTTCAGAGCTTAAATTTCCATTGTTTATTGTAATTAAAAAATTATTTGCATTAAGGGGTTATTCTACTGTTAAACAGGTAAAAAGCAGTATAATTTTAAAAGTGTTGTAAAAAAAAAACTATTAGAGATATCAATTAGAAATTTTGCATGCATCTTTATTAACAAAAAAAAAATAAAATTGCATAGTTGAATTTTTCAAAAAAACAAAATGGCGGCTTCTGTATGCAATTGATGGAGCGCGCGCTGACGGCCAGAGATATTGATATTGACGGCCATAAATATTAAATTTTCGCGATTTGACAAGTGTTGGAAAATAGCATGCTCGATTTCGGACGTTTTTTTCGATGAAAAAAGTGCTCCCAAATAACCAAATTTCAATTTTTATGGCTTAATTTAGGTTCACTTTGTGTGTTTTTAGCTAAACTAATAGAATTTCATCGTTAAATTGATTGCAGATCACCTGGACGACCTGTGCAATGTGCCGCGCAATCGACTCTGGCCGTCAGCGCGCGCTCCATCAATTGCATACAGAAGCCGTCATTTTGTTTTTTTGAAAAATTCAGCTATACGATTTTATACTTTTTTGTTAATAAAGATGCATGCAAAATTTCTAATTGATATCTCTAATAGTTTTTTTTTTACAACACTTTTAAAATGATACTGCTTTTTACCCGTTTAACAGTAGAGTAACCCTTTAAGTAAAAAATGACAAAAATTGGCAGGGCTGGCAACTATTGCGTGAATTTTCAGGGAATATCTATCCAAAATTGGCTTAGAAATCACTCTGGTTAGTTTTTAGTGCAATTTGTAGCAATTTTTTAAGATGGCAGCAATGGCAACACTGTTACAGTACTACCAAAATAGGCATTAAACTTCTATAAGGCGTTAAGACGAATACAGTCTGTGATTTTCATTTGGATCTGACTATAGGGTCATAACGCCGCGTCCACATTGGCCATGGGAGATGGAAATGGAAAATGTAGACGGTATATGGCATGCCATATTTGATGGCATGCCATATATGTCAAGCCATATGGCAAGACATTTGCATGGCCATGAGCATGGCCATATTCTGACAGTTGTTAATTTTCAAAATGGCGATGTCGAGGGAAATAGTGTTACAAACCCTAAAGGAATACAAAAAAAGATTGCTTATGGAAATATATGTTCGCCTCTTCCTCAATTTGGGCCTTTCCTCACATTCTGCTTCCTCTAACCTTCGCAGTGCTCTATAACACCGGATAGCAGGCATATGTTCACTGCTGAATGATATTTTCAAAATGATATGGCATGACATGCCGTTGCCCAGGCATCAGATGACATGCCATAAACTGACATTCGTTGCCATCGCATATGGCAGAGCTCATGGCCAGTGTAGACTCAGGGTAAATTCCCGTGAACATAATTTTCCGTGCACTTTAAATAAGTAAATTAGGGGCTGATAACTTTTTTTGTGCAAAGAAAAATTTCAAAGATTTTTATTTGGCAGTGTAGAAAAAGCACAAAATGTATATACCAAATGAATTTTTGCTTGAAAAGGAAGTTTATTGTTAGGATATTCAAGAAATTATAAATTTTTTCTTCGAATGATTGTTGTTGTGCTACGGTTACAAGTACATTCATAAAAAATAATGCGAGCTTACAGTTTCATAGCATATACGTGTCTTGCGAATTTTGTAAACTTATTGCAATTCGAAATTTTTAATTTTTCCGGATCCGTCTCTATGTGCATAGGGTTAAAACTTTCTGAAATGTTATCATATCTATGTTCGAATTAGGTTCGCAATTCATTTTGAATTCTTGGTTTTTTTAAGATAAGATACCACCAATGTATCCTGCAAACTTCAGTTTAATATGAATTGTCTCAAGTCTTGGGTCAAAGAATCTACCAGTGCAAGTGATGGACAATGGGGGAAATCTTTTAACGTTGGTCGCACTAGGGAACTACTTGAGCTTGGGAGGGAGTTCCTCCTCGTAGTAGTAGTTGCATTAGCTGGACATTGTATGTTTGCCATGTATTTATTATGGATGGGTACCGCTTACAATTATTTCTGCAATGTGTCCCTTTTCTGAAGTCTGTTTGGGGAAGTTAACCTCTCCGCTGTTTAATTCATTAGAAACTTGATTGATATTTTAGTAATTCCTTTTTGACAAAGTAATTCTTAGCTTAGTAATTCGTCTTCTTGACTCATGCAAATTTTAATGCATAAAATTATCTCAATTTCACTGATATATTACACATCTTAGATTCTTATCATTTTTATTAGCTGAACATTGTTCATAACTAAAGCAAAAACTCCGCTTCTGAAAATTTTTATTTTTAACTTTATTCCCATTGACATATCTGACTAAAGGGTCCATATAAACTCAGTACTAAATATGCTTCTATATATGACGGCAAGTACTTTGCTTTTCTTTGTGCAGGTGAACCACAAACTAATTTTTCTTTTTAAAGCTTTAAAAAATAATCATTTAATCTTCAGCAAAAAACAATTTTGGTAAGGCAACATTCAAAAATATAATTCGATTGATTTTCTTCGCTCTGATACTTGCAAGCTGGTAGCAATTTCATTATACTGCAAATATGGAAAATATGCAAAACTGGTACAAAAGTTTAATATTTTGAAACGAAACACGTCGAAACACCAATGATACTTATTAATCCCTATTGAAAAATTTAAATTGAACTTTGGTATGGAGCCATATCAATGGAAATGAAATTGACACGAGTGCTAGACGCATTGGTAAGGTTGCTGGACAATTGCACGATATCAACGACCTAAATGACATTCATTCGACATGAATGATTGATTGATTGGCAAAATTTATCGAATTAGCTTGCTCCATTATCGAACATGCTACACCGGTACCCAACCGCACTTTAAGTGTACTCGTGCATTAGAGCCACTACTGACGCTTGTACCAGGGGAATATGGATGACAGACAGCAAGTCAAACATAGACTTTCGTCTAGGGTACAGCACGCCAACTGAATTGCACTGAATTACAAATGCACCCTTGGAATATACTGGCAATAAATATTTGAGTAACATACACCAGTGTTGGCAAAGTCTTTCCGTAAATTGCTTTGAACGGAAAAGCGAGCTTCATTTTCAAGTGAGTTTGTTCAATTATTAATTATGTTCGCAGTAACTCTTGGCTTATTATAGCAGATAAGAACAATGTGGCGAATGAAGTGGAAGGATCTGCTGAGATTCTCCAATCAATATCCGGGGTAAGTAGGTGAATGTGTTGAGAATGAAATATCTACGAATACTTCAATGCAAGCAAATTCAAAAGCATAGTCTGCGGCTGCACAGTTAGTTTTTAGTTATATCGACTTGACTAGGTACATTTTGTACAATCTAGAACTTGAACATAAGGAGTAGCTGAAATCATTAATAAAATCAACTAGCATGTGCTTTCATCAAGTGTGGGTTTCATGTTCACAAAAAAATCGTATTCTAGGGTTAGTTTAGTATGCAAATCGTACCTGCAGAAGCTCAGGTAGATATTGCAAGAATTGTCGGTTTTGGCTTAATTTATTTAGAATATTATTTGTGGTTAATGAAAAATATATTAAGTCTTTACGCAAAAAAGACTGAAAAGGTTGAAAACTTGAAAGAACTCCCGCTATAAGGGAAGTATCAGAACTAGCCATGGTCCACATCGAACATTGTATCAACTAGTGATGGGCGTTTCTGTTGTTTTCAGAAAACGAAAACGAACTGTTTTTTTCCAAAAACAACTGTTTTTTGAAACTTTTTTCACTCGACCAGCAGCAGATTGATACTGGGTGTTACCATTAGTGATGGGCGTTTCTATTGTTTACAGAAAACGAACACTATTTGAAAAAAAACAGTTGGAAAAAAACAGTTTTTTTCAAATTGTTTTTTTTTCAAATAGTGTTCGTTTTCTGAAAACAACAGAAACGCCCATCACTAATGGTAACACCCAGTATCAATCTGCTGCTGGTCGAGTGAAAAAAGTTTTCAAAAAGTTTCAAAAAACAGTTGTTTTTGGAAAAAAACAGTTCGTTTTCGTTTTCTGAAAACAACAGAAACGCCCATCACTAGTATCAACCAGCTTAGCTTTATTTATTAAGTACAAGCTTTTGAGATTCTACGTAATCAATAGCGTAGTAAATTTTTTATCGTTTAATTCCAGAGCTTTCATACATTCGAGTTTAATGACTCCGCAAAAAAGCAGAGCATCTCAAAGCAAGTTCGAATAGAGTAATTGTCAAAAAAAAGTCTAGCGAGTTAGAGCAATTGAGAGACATTCTTCAAAGTTGACATCTTGTCAGAAGTTTAACCTATCTATTCGCTAATAAAAAAAACTATTTCACTTACAATTTTTTGTTGAAAGTCGGTTGCTTGTTGCTTGTTCGAAGTTGCTCTACAAAAAAAGTAGAACAGAAAATCGTGCTCTAAATCGCTCTATTTCAACTTAGAGCAGGCTTATGAAATACAAATCAGAGCGAGTTTGAACATATTTTACTGAGAAATCCTAACCAAGCTCAACGTAGACTCATTGAACTTACATAGCTAATAAATGATGATTTTACGTTGAAAACAATGGCTGCTTAATGAAATGTCAATGATGTGCTTACAATTTACTTGAGCATTGTTACTGAAATGATAATTCTAATATTTAATAATATAAATTTTGTAAAACGACACTGCATACGCAAATGCAGTGTACTATACTATACATTTGGATGAATTCAAAAGAATTTTTGAAGGTGTTAAGTAATTTTCATTGCTTAACTTTTTCACGTAGAATGTAAATCTTTTAGTATTTTAGTATTTAATCCAAAGGTCAATAGCGCTCAAACTATTTCAAGTCTTTGAAATTTGAGTTTTTTCATTATGAGTCACGACGCGTATTGTTGTCACAATTTCTTCTGAATTTGCATGCCACGTTTGAACCCCAGCCCAGCTTTTAGAATATTTTATTGATACCTCGAAAATTTACTAAAAAATAACGAGTGCATAGGAACCGCTAGAAACACTGATTTCCGAAAAAAAAGTAGCAGAATCGTACAAAATTTGAATGCAAATTATTCTACACATGGTCCTTATTACTGCCAGCCTGTATCGAAGGCCATATAACACTTTGATCTCAAGCATAAATTGAAACTCATAAGGTGGAAAGGTTTTCAGGGTTTCAATCAAAAATTTATTAAAAAGTAACACTTGCTATTTATATTCACTATTGGATGCTTATCTTATAAAACTTTGAAAACAGCATCCTCTACAACATAAATGATGAAAATGCTCAATGATTGCAACATTTTTCCAGCATAACAACTACAAATTTGCCGCACCTGCCACACGTTAGCCCAAACGTTTTCAATTGGGTTAAGATCAGGAGCGTTTCCAGGCCAGTCCTCTCAAACAGTTGGAAACATCGATTTTGCCAGTGTCAATGTTGCCTTTGCTGTATGTGCTCGTGCCCCATCCTGCATAAGTATCACCAATTTTTTATGTGGAAACTGTCTTCTGTCATCCTGACATGCTGCGTAAGCTGGTAAAATGCTGTTCCGGTATTAGGATCCATCTCCGGTTGTGTTTTGCTCAACAACGTAAAGTATCGACTTTCCACGTGAGCTGATTCCTCCTGCAACCATTATTTTGAGGTCAAATTTCGGCTTGTGTATGGGTTAAATAGTGCTTGGATAACTTGTTCTTACTCTCATATTTTGTCTTTTCGGCGTTGGATGCAAAACAATTGGGGATTCATCCGTCAAAAGTACGTTAGCTCTCTTAGACCTTCCAAGAGTACTATCTTCACAGAATCCTTCGCATTGCAACCTTCTACAGAAGTTAAGTCTATCTGTGACATTCTTTACAGTAAGAAGCGGCTTTACTCGTCTCTTGTAGGCATGCTTTCCCCAATTCGTCGATTTAATGTACAGTTGAACCGTTGATCGAGACGTTGTCTTTCGCCGTTGTTGGTAATTTTCGGATTGATTTATCCTTTTGGTCACTGTCCTTGTTCCAATGCCTGGCTTGTTTTCCACCATCTTCCTTATATTTATTTTTGTTTTCGGTGAAAGAGTTGTCGGTCTACCGGAACGTCCTTTGTCCTGTATATTGCCTTTCCTCCTTTCTAGTCATAATCGTACGGTCTTCCTGTCGACGCCTAGTGTCCTTGATATTTCGGAAACGGATTTTCCTATTTTACCAAGAATTTGAATTTGAATCCTTGTTTGTATCCTATTTGAAGCCATAATGAAGAAGCACAAAAGTCCTCTAGTATAGACTTTAAAATAATGATTTTTCAGATAGCGTGTAAAAATTGTTCTAAGAAAAATAACTACATACGATAAACACGGCAATGAAAAATGATCCTTGAGGACAGGAGCAATAAAATATCACAGGTAGGTTCGCAGAAAGACCTTTAATTACCCATGTAATTCAAATTAGCTTTATAAAGGGTACGTCTCTGTACCTGACTATAGGGAAAAATGCTGTTTAATTTTTTTTCCCTGAAAATGCACTATATCGCGTTGCACAGCTATTATTGATGTAGCTAAGCACAATATGATCCTCACGATAGCTGAAGAGTTGATATTTGACCTCCGCTTAGGGTTTTTGCTAAACTGAGAAGGGATAAATTTTGGCATCGGGTAATGAATAATGCGTTTACTTAAATAGGTAGGGAGAAACTTTTGGGCCATCCTGTAGTATTGATTTGATGTATAGGGCAAACAATTATATTTCGCTGAGAAAATTTCCAAGATTTAACAGGCAAATATTAAAATAGCTATCAAATTTATCCTATTTTTTTAACCAAACGTCTATCAAACTTGCATGAAGGTGAGGTCCAGCTCCTGCGTTGATTTCGTTGAAATCTGATGACTGGATCTGAATCTATATATAGCAGAAAGCAATTTTTTTCTTAGTGATTTTTCAAGATGACACCACTGCCACAAAGTTGTCCATATTTCAAAACCATTACTATCCCTACTTAAGATTAAAACATCCTGCGAATTTCACATTGATCTGATTATCCGATCTTGAGCTTTCGTAAACAGATGATTAGAGTGCTTAAAGTAGAGGTAATTTGGTGGTGCGCTGCCGTTTTTGTGCAACACTGAATTTCGAAAGTTTCAATTTGACAGCGTGCACAAAAAAATATCAATTGCTCTCAAAACAGCGAATATTTTTCAGGATTGCCGATGATTTGACAGACTTTTTTTTCATGTCCATGCCGTAGCTAAATGATTGCCCCCACTCTAATACAAAGCCGTAGTTATGTTAAGTTAGAGTCAATAAAAATTTGTTCTTCGAATTTCGCGATGCCGCAATGTTTCAGTTATGACCAGTCGAAATTTGAAAAAGTCTAGCGCATCAAAACCGCTAAAAAACTAATTTTCGAAAAAATTATTTTTGAGGGTCTTAAAAATGTGTGAAGACGTAATACACTTCTTTGTAGTATCATATCAACCATTTCTTACTCAAAGGAACAAATATCATTTTCTGACAGCATTTCCTATAACACAAATGATGAAAATGTTCAGTGCTGACAACATTTGTCCAACACAGCAGCAATAAGTCTACCATACATGCTCGTGCTTAATCAACCTATCCTTTGAATTTCATTTTCATTCAAGGATATCATAGAAAGTTTCAGCGATTAAACTATGTCCAGGGTTGCCATCCGAAAAATTTCCAAAACTCGGAGCATTTAAATGTCGGCTGCTTATTTTATTGTAAATGTTTTGCTTATAAATACAAAATGGAAGCATCTGTTGGTGCAATATTTACGAAATTGTCTGGTGCTGGCAATCATGCGTTAGCACCATAGCTGCTTCACGTTGAGTTAAATCCACTCTGTGAATTTCCTTTCGATTGGATGGCTGCGCTGGAACTTATAGAAGTGAATAGAATTTTATGGTAACCATCCTCTTAGCTTTTCAAATTTTTGAAACCTAAATATTTGTTGTTAACTGTCATTGCAGCATCATTCCCATTTGGAAATTTTATGACAACATCGCTCGATAGAGAAATGTCAATAAATTACGAAATTCATCATAGCTGGCAACCCTTTGATTATTTATCAACGAAATCCCTATAGAATTAGAAATGCAACAAGGTCCACTTATCACTGGAATTTCGTTTTGATTTCGTTACTGCATCGGAAGTTATAGGGAAAAACCCTTATTTTCCTGAGCAAATTTACTATATTTAGGACACAAAAATAGCCATAGCTGGCGTCCATATACTATTGTTTCAAACAAATTTCTATGAAATCTATCTTAGAGTAAGGTTCACCTACTGCGTGAATTTCGTTGAAATCGGGTGGCTAAATCGGAAACTATAGGCCAAAAACCATTTTTTTTCAGCGATTTTTCCAAATGACACCACTGCCACAGTGTTGCCCGTATTTCAAAATCACTTCTATCAGACCTGGTTTTAGCTAATTCCAACATGTCCTGTAAATTTCATATTGATCGCATTATCTGATCGTCAGCTCTCGTGAACAGAAGTTTTGAGTGCTGAAAATAGAGGTAATTTGATCACGGGTTGCCGTTCTTGTTTATCGCGGAATTTTGAAAATTTTTATTTGGCTTGGTGGACAAAAGTCAAAATTTATCAATAATTTTAATTTATTTTCAAAAAACAAAAATTTTTCAGGAAGGTCGATGAATTTTGTAAAAAAAAAAATCCGTGCCAATTTATAGACCCTCGGGGTTAATATTTCAAATTTGTTTTTATCATAAGCACGCATAAAACACCATCGGCTTTCATTTGCAATACATACTTTTCGCAAAAAAAATGTTTTGGAAACAAATACAAAGGTAAATTAAAGCTAAATAAAATTTCCGTCTTCGCGAGAGGGTTACAGCTATCTCTCTTTTATACATGAATTTTCTCAGAAAATGTCAGCTTAATCACACCCCTTTCTCCTGAGACAAGCTCGTTTAATCTTTTTACTGAAATATTTATATACATATATATATATATATATATATATATATATATATATATATATATATATATATTTATATATATATATATATATATATATATATATATATATTTATATATATATATATATATATATATATATATATATATATATATATATATATATATATATATATATATATATATATATATATTTAACACTAGATATAATGGTTTATGGCATATGCGCCAAAAACGAGCTACCTAATCCTAGGCAGAGTGCCATGCTCACATGCATGGTACTTTCTTCCTGCCGATACTATTGATCCGAAAACCATTAGTTTCAGGTCAAAATGGATTAGCAAAAATTAAAAATGCAGTTTTAATTCATATTCTTTTGAAGTTAAGACTATAGTGATTTATTCAGCCTGAGCAAGTTTGCAAAATAATTGTACGAAATGAGGCTGGCTGATTTTGATTTAAGTTACGTGAATATAATCGAATATAAATGCGGCAGTAAAAAAATGCACGTTTCTCAATAATGAAATAGATTTCTTTACGTAATTTTATTTGAATTTGTATTCATGCCAAATCGTAACACGCTCACTGAATTTAATCGTTTGAATTACACATCACAAGACTATTTGGTACATGTGACTTCATTTGCAATACAATCGATATCGTTCAGGACTCGGTTAGGATTTTCCCCAAATGATTGAAATCGAATATTGGACTACAATTTGGGGCGAACATGTGATGCTGTCTTCGAAGGTTGTATCCATCCCTAATTCTACATCATTGAACGAACGTTCTCATGTATGTATCAAACGTCATAAAGTGTATGTTTCATCGTTACGCGACTATTATACAGAGCGTCCTATTTTTCACCACGGTCGCCTTCATCTGTTGTATGGGAATTTCTGGAGCATGCTATTATCTCCATTGTCCGAATTTTTTCACAATAGGTATGCTCGTCTCGCTCATTATCAGACATCTTCCCCAAAATATATTCTTAGCATTTAAAACCCAGTGAGGATGGTTTACTTTTGTATTCATTTCTACTAGGCAGCAAAATAGAAATCGAATGGTAAATCTTGTATAACATAGCGCAAAGATAAACCCGAGCAAGCTTTTTGAAAATTACAGTGAAAATTACATTGCTATTGAGATATTTAGTATAGAGTGGAAATTGAATTTGGAAGAGAAAATGTTCAGTGTGTTTTTTATGAAGCAATTTAACTTGAATTCAATTATGTAAAGTCCCTATAATGTCGGTATTTTTGTGCCGTGATTCACATAACTTAGAAGTTCCGTAAGATGAATATTACCTTCAAGTACATGTGATAAAAGTTGTTTTACTCACGGATATCAATATTAATGTAAAAGTTCACTCTGATACACTGTGTTTTATTTTGGAAAAAAGCATTGATTGGAAGGCAAACTTTTACTTCCCATATAACTTTATGGCAGTTGCCCATAAAGTAGTTCTAGTAATCTAAATACTGATTATCTTGGCAGTTAGTATCTTTTGATTAATTTAAATTTAAGCCAATAATCGCTTTTTGCTTAGTAGTCGCATTGAGCATTAGTCGGTTAAATTCTATGTTGGTCGGTATTCACCGGTTGATAATTATCTAAATCTTTCTTGAAAGCACGCTCTCCAAAAACCAAACAAAAGAAGAAGAAAAAACCATAAAATAGCATTAACTCCAAAAGTACAAATCCACTTTCAGACGATAATCAAAAAACCTCTAGCGCACCTGAACTGCTAGAAATTGATGAAAGCCTTTGATAAGGTTTATCATTCTATATTCACTTACAATTCCCTTACTTGTTTTTGAATTGGGTTGACTCTTACTTGACAAATCGAGCTCATCGTGTATCCTTTCGCGGTGCCTTGTCATCTGAAATTAAAACCACGTCTGGTGTTCCAAAAAGTAGTCATCTATGCCCTTTACGGTTTGCCTTATTTATTAATGACGAAGGTTCCATTTTGCAGTCATCTTCTGTTCGTCTTTATGCCGATAACGCTAAAATTTTCAAAGTTGTGAGAAACCCAAACGATTGCAATGATTTGCAGCAAGATCTAAATAAATTTGCCAGCTGGTGTTCCAATAGCAATCTCCTAATTAATCCTGACAAGTGTACGATTATATCTTACACACGCAAAAATAATCCTGTAATCTATGAATACTCACTTTTGAGTACATCCTTAAACAGATCAGCAAAAGTACTCGATTTAGGAGTATTGCTGAATCAATCCTCCACATTTGACGATCACATCGATTCAATCGTTGTGTAAGCTAGCAATGCCTTATTTTTTGTCAGAAGATGTTCGAGGGAACTCAACGACATTTTTCTAACTAAACCCTCTTTTGCAGCTTAGTCAGACCTATTGTCGAATATGCAAGTATTGTATGGGTGCCATATCAAAATGTCTACATTGACCAAATTGAGTCCATCCAAAAGAGGTTCTTAAGTTTCTGCCTCTGCGGTCTTTCGTGGTATGACCGCTTGACGTCAAAATTCCAAAATCTTATTTGCCGGGAAAATTTTGGGAATGCACCATTGACTTAAACTTACTTATTAAGCTAACTTAATTTTAACATTAATAACAAACGTATCAGGCGGGTGAACTTTTTGTCGATCCCTCAACATCGGACCAATTATGGTTGGAATGACCCAATCACTGCAATAAGTAGATGCTTTAATGAAGCAATAATTACTATATGTTTGATTTTCGTTTATCTACAGCATCACTCAAAATGAATTCTGTATAAGAATAATTAATTTTTATTGTAAGTGTATAGTCTGGTTTAGACACATTTAATAAAATGAATGAAAACGAATGAATGAAATGCTAGTGTTTGATGAACAGTAGAAGAATCGTGCAGATTTTGTGTACTTATTCTACCACACGTGCTCCAACCTGTTTCGAGTGCAAAATCACTTCGATCTTGATAATGCATTTCAACTCATAGGCTGGAATGGATTTCAGGAATTTCAAGATTAAAGAAAGCCGAACACTTCAAAACTTTGAAAGTAGCATAACATAAACAAAGAAAATGCTTAGTGCCTGCAACACTTTACCAGCAGTCCAAATAAAAGTCTCCCACAACTGCCTCACATCAAAATCAAATAACTCTATCGATTTCAATTTTATTCGATGATTTCGTCGAAAGCTACAGAGATAGAAAGATGTTTAGGGTCAAAAACTGAAATATGTTTGGCACCAACAAATTTCTAGAATTTCTAGAACATTGGTAACTTATTTTCATTGTAAATGTTCGCGACATGAATACTTAATGTAAGCATTTGTTGATACAAAAATAGCAAAAAGCGCCTCGTGCTGGCAACGATGGCTAGCATCAAAGCCAAAAATATATCACACCTGCCTCACATTAGAATCAACCTACTCTGCGAATTTCATTTTGATCCAATGACTGCATTGGAAGTTATAGGAGTACAAAGAAATTAAGGGTTGTTTTCAAATTTTTGAAAACTTAATATTTGTTGTTTATTGTCACTACAAGATCATTTCCGTTTGAAAATTTCACGATAAAATTGCTTAGTAAAGATACAAAACCAACAATAACTGGCAACCCTATAATCGATTTTCAACAAGATTCCTTCTGAATAATGCTTATAATAAGTGCCATATATCATTTGAAATTCATTTTGATAACATGACGCCAATGGAAGCTATCAGGCAAAAAGCTTGATTTTCCTGAGCGAACTTTCAAACCCCAAGATACCAAAATTACTATAGCTAGCAGCATCAACTGAATTTTTCAAACACGGCTTAGAATAAGATTCATCTATTGTGTCAGTTACATGAAAATCTGATAGCTGAATCAGAATTCACAGGGCAAAAAGCAGTTTTTTTTTCTATATAATTTTTCATGATGGCACCACATTTCAGCCGCCTAGCGCACATATAGGGTTAAAAATTTCAAAAAAATTATCATAATCACATTTAAAACACGTTCAAAATTCATTCCATAAACTTAATTTTTGCGAAAGTTATTTGCTGACATAGTAATAGGTATATTTAAAATATCACTAAAATGACCGCCGGTGCCAAATGATTAAGGGCACTATTCTGCACATACACCAATGTATCCTAAAAATTTCAGCTCAATCGACCTATTGTAGAATATGCAAGTATTGTTTGGGTACCATATCAAAATGTCTACATTGACCAAATTGAGTCCATCCAAAAGAGGTTCTTACGTTTGGGCCTCCGCGGTCTTTCGTGGTATGACCGCTCGACGTCAAAATTCCAAAATCTTATTTGCCGCGAAAATTTTCAAACCCCAAGACACCAAAATTACTTTTTGTCGATCCCTCAACATCGGACCAATTATCGTTGGAATGAACCAATCACTGCAATAAGTAGATGCTTTAACAAAGCTCACTATATGTTTTGAACGTGTTCTAAATGTGAATATGATAAATTTTTTGAAATTTTTAACCCTATATGTGCGCTAGGCGGCTGAAATGTGGTGCCATCTTGAAAAATTATATAGAAAAAAAAATGCTTAGTGCTTACAATTGCCTCACAACAAAATCAAATAACTCTATCGATTTCGATTTTATTCTATGATTTCGTCGAAAGCTGCAGGGATAGTGGATCTGAATTTGATGATTGGCTAGCAAATATTTGAATAATTTTATAACCAGCAACCCAATCAGTTGATTGAGGATACGAAACGAGCACAAAAGTCTCCTTAGCATTGCATCCTAGATGTTTTTGACGAATCTTCTTTATTGAGTCAAAGCTATTTTTGCTTTTTTGGTGATTCTAAAATCTTGGGTATGCTTTTTGGAAAGGTAGCTGATACGTAGTTTCCTGGATGAAAATACTTTGGCTTAATAAGTAGCAGTTCCTGAAATTTTTTGATTATATACTATATATGTAGAAATATGAATTTTTGGCCAAAGTGATTTTAATACTAATGTCCTTTAGTATCATTTGTAAAAAGTCGGTTCCTCGAACCACTTTTTACGCAAAGTCAAACGGATTCCAATTTCATCCAGGAAACTACGTATCAGCTACCTTTCCAAAAAGCATACCCAAGATTTTAGAATCACCAAAAGAGCAAAAATTGCTTTGACTCAATAAAGAAGATTCGTCAAAAACATATAGGATGCAATGCTAAGGAGACTTTTGTGCTCGTTTCGTATCCTCAATCAACTGATTGGGTTGCTGGTTATAAAATTATTCAAATATTTGCTAGCCAATCATCAAATTCAGATCCACATTCTCTATTGCCGAATAATATGCTATTCACCTGATTGTGCTTTAAGCCATTAATCTCAAGGAATAATCCAAGCTAAAGAACTTTGCCGAGTTGTTGCGTGTGCAATAAATAACTGACACTTAATCTTGACTATGGGTACAACTGTACTTGTATTTTGACTATGGGTACAACTGGAAAAGAAATTATATAATTTCTATGTTGGAGCTTTAATATGAAAAATAAAATCTACCGCATCAGAGCCACTAGAAACACTAATGTTCGAAGAAAAGTAGAAGGATCGCACAGATTTTGTGTAATCATCATTAGAGCAAACCTGTTGCTCATTATTAGAGCCACCCTGTTTCGAAGATCATGTACCACTTCGATCTGAAAACTGCATGGGAACTCATAGGGTGGAGAGGTTTCAGAGTTACCTCTTGCATGAATTTGAAAATTTAGGAAAGGGAAATACTCATTACTCACATTGACTATATACTGTTTATGTTATACAATTTGGAAGGTGCCATTTCCTTAAAAATAAATAATCAAAACACTCAGTGCTGGCAATACTTTACCAGCATTGGAATTAAAAGTCCACAACAGCTGCTTCACGTCAAAATTCATCCGATGACTTCAACGAAAGCTATAGGGGTAGAAATATATTTTGGGTTGCTATCCGAAAATATTTTTCGTTGTAAATGTTTGAATATTAAACTGTAGTTTGAATATTTAACTTGTTTTAATATTAAACTGTGAATTATGAATATTAAACTGTAGTAGCTCTTGGTAAAAAAATTACGAAAAATTACGAAAAAAAAAAGCCAAAATTTCATCAAATCTGCTTCACTTTCTATCCAATAACTGTATTGGAAGTTATATGGGTAAAAAGAAATTTAGGGCCACCACACGCAAAAGTTTTCATATTTTTGAAATTTTAACATGTCTTGTTTATTGTCACTACAGGATCATAACCATTTGAAAATTTAATGGCAACAAAATCCAAAAAACTAATGTAGCTAGCAACACTCGTGAATTTTCAACCAAATTCTTACCAAGGCCTATAATGAAGTCCACTTACTGTATGAATTTTGTTTGGATTTCACGACTGCACTAGAAGTTATAGGGCAAAAACCTTTATTTTGTTGCGAACATTTTCAAGATTCCTATTTTTTCAATTTAACTTCTACCAAAATTGAACTTGCTGGTGACTAAAACAGAATTCATAGGGCAAAAAGCAGTTTCTTTTCTTAGTGACTTTATATAAAAGCACCACTTTCACATGGTTGGTCCTGTTTCAAAATCACTTTTATCAGTCCTGCTCCTACTTAAGAATAACACATCCTTGGAAATTCATGTTAATTTGGTTATCCAATCTTGAGTTCTCCTGGACGGAAACTTCGAGTGCTCAAATTAGAAATAATTTGGTGCTGTATTGCCGGAATTTCGAAAATTTTTATTTGACAGAGTGGAGAATAAATAAAATTTATCAATCAATTGCTTTTAAAAAACGAAATTTTTTCAAAGGGTCGATGATTTCGAGGGTTTTTAACATGCCTGTCATAGCTGCAGGGTTGGCCGCACTCCCATTTATGGTTCTAGTCATGTGTAGTTTTACTCAACATTAATATGCTCCAGAAACTGATGGTCTCATGTTTCTGTCAGAAGCTGTGACAAAAAGAACGGTTGCGAAAAGAATAATTTATATGCAAACGAAAAACAAACTTTCGCTTATATATTTGCAATGTATTCAAATAAAACAACTTTACGAAGAGATTCCAGCGGGCATAAATCTAAGGAAAAATACAAGTCGATTTGCATACATAAGTAAGTGTCAATCGCAATCAGCAATACTTTCTCTCTAGAAAAAACCTTTTTCTTGATTGAGTCTGGAGTTTGATTAGGGAAAAAGACTAAATCCGTTTTAGTTAGAAACCTCACCCTAAGTTCAAAATACATCAGCACACATATTCCATGCAAATCTTACGATACCACTTATTCATTTGAATAAAATTTTGCAAAGAAAAATGCATTTGCAATGCGCTCGTTTGTACCAAAAAGACATAAACAAACGCAGATTGTTTGCAGAAGAGTTTGAAGAGCATATAGGGCAAGCAAGCATGTTTGGACATTTTCCGATCGACAGTAAATTCAATATTCAGAAAAGAAATAAGTGGCTCTATAGACTGGTTTCATGAAGATTGGAAAGCTTCGAGGTACAATATGGACTGTAGACTGCGCAGTATATAGGTTCAAAACTTCAAAAAGTTTCTCCTGTCCATTTTAAAGTCCTACAGTTGGATGCTGTAATTAGTGAGATAGATCCTCTTTTATGTTGAAATGCATTCTTTATCATAAAAGTATTTTCTTAGCCTAAATTATTAAGGTTATGTAAATTTAATGTTATGTAAATGTCGGACGCATTCAATTTTTGATAAACAAGACGAACTTTGGAATAATTTAAAAGTAAACATGTTGAAACAAAAAAGCCTAAGAATTATTCAACTTTAAACAGAATTTGTCCTGGTAGCAATTAAATTTTATATTTTTCCTTCGTTTTTCAAATTCAATGTGAGTTACTTCTAACTAGGTATAGATTTAATTCGTAGCGTAATTTAATTACTTTTCATTCATAGTCTAACTTTTAGTTAGAATAAGGATGTTAAACTTATACACGCGTAATATAAAAAAAACTCTAGCGCACCTGAACCGCTAGAAATACTAATGTTCGAAGAACAGTAGAAGAATCGTGCATGTTTTGAGTGCATATTCCACCACATGAGCTGCTTATTACGGCCAAACTGTTTCAAACGCCACGTTCTACTTTGGTCTCAAGAATGCATTATAACTCATATGGTGGAAGGTTTCAGATATTACCACTGGCATGAATTTGAACGTTTATGAGAGCAAAACACGGTTTAATTATATTCGTTATCAGTTGCTTATTTCACAAAATTTCGAAAACAGCATCTCATATAACATCAATGAAGAAAATGCTCAGTGCCTGCAGCACTGTAACTGAAGTTGGTGTTTGGGGCTGCGATCCGAAAAATTTGCAGAAATTTGGGAATTGAAACATCGGTTATTTATTTTCATTGTAAATGTTTCCGGTATAATTTTATTGATACAAAAGTAGCACAGCCGACTCGTGCTGGCAACTTTTTGCCAGTATCAAAGCCAAGAATATATCACATCTGCTTCACGTTGTTATATTACATTCGAAGTTATAGGAGTATGAAGAAATTTAGGGTTACCTGCAGCGAGTTTTTTCAAATAATCGAAAGCTTAATATTTGCTGTTTATTGGCACTACAATATCATTACCATTTGAAAATTCTACGATTAAACCGCTTAATAAAGATATTGCAAACAAACACAAAACCAACAACAGCTGGCAACCCTATTGTGGCTTTTCAACCAAATTTGGCCTGAATAATGTTTATAATAGGTTCCATAAATTGTATGAAATTCGTATTGATTTCATGACTGCACTGGAAGTTATAGGGCAAAAAGTTTTATTTTCCTGAGAGAATTTTCAAAACCAAAGACACAAAAATTACCGTAGCTGGCAGCACCAACCGAATTTTTCAACCAAATTTCTATCAAACAGAGCTTAGAGTAAGGTTCAGCTACTGTGTCAATTTCATGAAAATCTGGTTACTAATTCACATTTCATAGGGCAAAAAGCAGTTTTTTTCTTTGTAATTTTTCAAGATGGCACCACTGGCACAGAGTTGCCTACAATTCAAAATCGCTTCTATCAGACCTGGTCCTACTTAATTCCAATGCATTCTGTAAAATTCAATGGTAACTGATTATTGATTCGTGAGTTCCCGTGAACAGAAGTTTTTGGTGCTAAAAATATAGGCTCACTGGGAAAGGGTTACCGTTCTTGTCCGACATGAAATTTCCAAAGTTTTACTTTGAACGTGTAGATAAAGCATAAGATTTGTATACAGATTGGTTTTATTGTAAGAAACGGACAGTTTTTGGAAATTCGATGGTTTAATGTTTTCACTTCAAAATTTTTATTTTTTGAAATTTAAGACACCAAAATTATCATAGCTGGCAGCTCCAACCGAATTTTTCTACCAAATTTCAACCAAACGTGGTATTAAATAAGGTTCAGCCACTGTGTGAATTTCGTCAAAATCGAACGATTCAATCAGAATTTATAGGGCTAAAAGCAGTTATCTTTTTTAGTGATTTTTCAAGATGGCACCACTGGCACAGAATCACCCGCATTTCAAAATCACTTCTATCAGTCCTGGTCCTATATATGACCAATACATTCTGCAAATTTCAATTAATTCTGCTCATTGGATCATGAGTTTCCGTGAACAGAAGTTTTTGATGCTAAAAATATAGGTAAATTGAGCAAGGGTTACCAGGCGTGCCCGTTATACCATATCAAATTTTTTTTTTGTTTATGTAAACAAAGCACAAGATTTACATATGAGTGGCTTTTTTTAAAAAAAGCGGCAGTTTTTCAAGAGAGACGATGATTTGAAGGTTTTCACTTTCGGTGCCTGCTCTAGCTACAGGGTTGCCAGCACGCTCATCAAAAGCTACGAAAATTTACAACTAAATAATACCAATGTGTCCTAAAAATTTCGTAATGATTGAATAACTCGGTCAAAAGTTATCGCAATTTAAAAAATTTCAAGTTTTCCCGTTCTGTTTTTAGGCACCCAGCGCACACATGGGGTTAAAAAATTCCAAAACATTATCCGATTCACATGTAAAACACGTTCGAAATTCATTTCGTCAACTTTATTTTTGCAAAAATTATTTGTGTACGAAATAATAGGTATATTAAAAATATCACTAAAATGGCCGCCGGCGCCAAAGGGTTAAAGATTATTAACTTTTTGTGAGACCTGGCACTATTCTGCATATACACCAATGTGTCCTGAAAATTTCAGCTCAATCGGATGGCGCGTTCCTGAGATTTTTTCACTGAAATTTTTTGATGATATATATATATATATATATATATATATATATATATATATATATATATATATATATATATATATATATATATATATATATATATATATATATATATATATATATATATATATATATATATATATATAGAAATATGAATTTTTGGCCAAAGTGATTTTAATACTAATGTTCTTCTTCGAACATTAGTAAAAAGTCTAGCGCATCAGAACCGCTAGAAAACTAATTTTCGAAGAAATTGTCTTTGAGTGACAAAAAAATGTGGAAAGTCGTAATACACTTTTTTGTATAACCATTCCTTATCCCAAGCAAAAAAAAAACTCAACTATAACACAAATGATGAGAATGTTCAGTGCTGGCAATACTTTCCCAATGAAGCAGCAATAAGTTTACCATAACAAGCTCATACTTAAATCAACTTATCCTTTGAATTTCGTTCCCATCGGTGGATTTCATCGAAAGTTTCAGACGTTCATTCAAACGTTGTTTGAGGCTGCCATCCTAGAAATGTTCAAAACTCGGAAAATTTAAAAATTGGTTTCTTATTGTTATCGCAAATGCTTTGCATATGAGTACGTAATTTGAAGCATCTGTTGGTGCAATATTTACGAAAATAGCTAATGCTGGTTAGCCTGTGTCAGCAGCAAAACAAAAAATATACCAAATCTGCTTCACGTTAAGTTAAACCCAACCAGTAAATTTCGTTTCGATTGAATCACTGCGCTGGAAGGTATACGGGTGAAAAGAATTTTAGGGTTACCACCCTCAAAACTTTTCAAATTTTTAAAACGTTAGTATTTGTTGTTAATTTTCATTGCAGGATCATTCTCAATTGCAAATCTAATGACATAATCGCTCAGTAAAGAAATCCCACAAAATTACAAAAATTGTCATAGCTGGCAGCCTTTTCATGGTTTTTGTACGAAATTCCTACGACATTTACTTCATATTAAGGTCCATTTACTGCATGAACTTCGTTTTGATTACTATACTGGACCGGAAGTTATATGGAAAAAAGCTTTATTTTGCTGAGCAAATTTGCAAGATTTATGAGACAAAAATCACCACAGGTGCCAGCCCTATACTAATTTTTCAACCAAATTTTCACCAAATGGTACATAGAGTAACATCCAATTTCGTTAAAATCTAATGGCTGAATCGGAAGTTATAGGCCAAAAAGTTGTTTTTTTCTCAGTTATTTTTCAAGATGGTACCACTGCCACAGGGTTGCCCGCATTTCAAAATCACTTTAATCAGATCTGGTCCTAGCTAATACCAACATATCCTGTAAATTTCATTATGATCGGATTATCCGGTCGTCAGTTCTCATGAACAGAACTTCCGAGTGCTGAGAATAGAGGTAATTTGGTGATGGGCTGCCGTTCTTATGCAAATCGGAATTTTAAAAATTTTATCTTGAGATGAAGGACAAAGGATAAAATTTATCCAAGTTTTGAAATTTTTGTCAAAAATCAAAAATTTTTCAGGAAGGTCAATGATTTGAATGATCTGCCGTTCTTATGCAAATCGGAATTTTAAAAATTTTATCTTGAAATGAAGGACAAAGGATAAAATTTATCAAAGATTTGAAATTTTTGTCAAAAATCAAAAATTTTCCAGGAAGGTCAATGATTTGAAGGATATTTTTTCAGCAGCCTGCCACAGCTTCAGGGCTACCCGATTTATGTTGAAAATCTATATGTGCCAAATATTAGTCAACATCAATACGCTCTGTAATTTTCATGATGATCCATTGTTTTTCTTACAAGTAATGACATATCAAAATTTGCAAAAAAATCCTTGCCTACTTTAAGGCACCCTGCACCCACGCACGGCTCAACATTTCCAATTCTTTATCATAGACAAGCTTGAAACATAATTAGCTTTCATTCCCAATACTTTTCTTTAACAAAAATTTACACTGCTTGGAAATATAGGAGTTCCTCAAAATTCACTAAAACCCTCGCCGCCGCCAAAAGGTTTAGGATATATGAATTTGAGTCATGGACCTACCTACTATATACATCTACGTTCTCCGAAAATTTCAGCTCAATCAGATCAGCCACTCCAGAGATTATCTCCCTTAATCATTTTGCTGATATATATATATATATATATATATATATATATATATATATATGTCTATATATATATATATATATATATATATATATATATATATATATATATATATATATATATATATATATATATATATATATATATATATATATATATATATATATATATATATATATATATATATATATATATATAAAGAAATATGAATTTTCGGCGAAACGAGTTTAATACTATTGTTCTTCGAACATTAGTAAAAATAGCGCATCAGAAATGCTAGAAATACTAATGCTCGATGAACAGTAGACCAATCGTGCAGATTTTGGGTGCATATTATACCACTAGTGCTCTTTATTACAGCCAACCTGTTTCAAAAGCAAATACAATAGGTCTGTTCGCTTACCTGAATTTATTATAACATATTCATATAGATTCTCAGCAAATCATTTCTGTACTCTTGCTGCAAGCAAAATTTTGCTGACGTCATCGCTTCCCCTCTTGCAACAAATTGTAGACAAATACAGCCGAACACTGAACTCAGGCATTTTGTTGCAGTTTGTCAAACCGAGTAAGATGGACTTTTTGCGAGGTTTTGAAATGCATATATATTGAAACGAGCAAGCGGAGGAAAATATTGTCTGTGCAATATTGCAATGAAAACGAAATATATTTCTCTCAACATTTTTTTATTGCTATTAAAAATATACAATAGTGGATATTCTGTGCATGATATGCACTTAGCAGTCGTAAAGCGCTAATTACTATTATTTTAATATATGTTGATGGGGTTTGGTGGAGGTTTGGTTTTAGTGAGAACAAAGCTGACTCGTCATTTGAACTAAATATTTATTGTAACTAGAAAAGAATTGTCTTGTTAGGGAAATATGTGACTGTTTTATTTTACAAGCAATATAATATTGATGTGGAAATCTGGAGTGTATACTCTCAAAAGAGTTGAAGAATAAATTTGAAATTTAATTTTTACAGTTATGGCGCATAAACAAAACTTTTCAAATACCTATTTGAAATTTTTCCAAATTCCAAAGCGTAATGCAAGTGTCAAATCAAGCTGATCCACGTAAATGCTAAGCTTACCTTTAAAAGGGTACTGAAAAGAAAAATTGTTATTGAGTTATACAGTACAAAAGCCAATCTACGAAGCAGGTCTTGGTTGTCTTGCTACTGCGAATGCGACAATTGTTAAACTGATGCTGTGCTATGCTCTCAGAGCAGCTATAATATGAACATTCAACACACCTCTGATTGCATATATGTTTTTTTACAGGCAGATCAGTTATGACTTCACTAATAGATCCTGTTGTATAAGAAGATAATTATACATATATGTATATGCAAATATATGTATATAGATATGTGCATTGTATAGAATTCTATATAATTATATTCCTATATAAGAGGATTTATTAATGGAACTCATATCGCAACTGTCTCGCTTGCTACAAAAGGATTGTTAGGTAGATCGAAAAGGTCACACTAGTGTCTGTTTACGAGCTATTTCCAATGAATATCGTAAATTTATTGATGCTTTCATTGGCAATTCGGGCTCTGTCCATGACAGCAGAGTTACCCACTGTAAATTTTTATTGAGCACACTAGGAAAAGTAATAGAAGATAAGACTGATTTTAGTAATAATAACCAATTTTATATCATTTCAACCATTTTCAAATTATATATATTGAGCGAATAGCTCAAAAACACTAGATTTTCACCAAAATACGTTTTGAGACAGTGAAAAACCTCACTAAAGCGCATTTTAAACTCGCAATCCGTATAAACGGGAATAATTGTTTCAATATAATTGACGATAATAATCCTCTTATCATGTGCAACACTGATTAGAATATTTGTGGGAAGTTTGCAAATATTTAAGGCAGAACAATATCATCAAGGAATGGAACGTGCGTGCGAGATTGTGAAATATATTTTTATAAACTATAAGTCCTAGAAAAGGGCATTGAAACCATTGTATAATTCCGTGTTAATTGCAAAAGTTTCCTGCAAAATAAAGTTGTGAAGTTTCATAAAGAGTGTGATTTTTGATTTCTTTGATGAGACCATAACAATGTATTAAAAGAAACACGTTATGCAAAATAATTAAAAACATGCACCGCTTTATTTACATATTTAATAAAAGATTACTTGCTCATGAAAAATGGCCTTAACATGATATCAAGCATGAAAAAGAATAATGCACACTCATGCGTGACGAACATACACATCAGCATGTAAATATGGTCAGGGCTTGTACCGAGATTTAAATTTCAATGAACGGAAGCAGAGCTGTCGGGAATTCCGGTTTAAACAGAATATGTATCATAATCGAAAAGAAAATTGATTTTTCATTGGAAAAATCCCCTATGGCCTATCAACTTTTATACTATGTTTCAAAGAGACGAGAATATGTCCACGTATGCTGCGAAATAATGAAAAATGAAAAAACTATCAGACAGTGGCAATATAATTAAAAGTTGCGTTTGCGTAGCTTATAGGAAAAACCAATCTGGTCGTAAATACTAAAGCTGGAAAATAGATGTTCAAGTAAGTAAGAAGTGTTTTCAATGGCAAAACCTTGATTTAGTGGATATGAATTTCTATATTTCGACACTTGAATTAGTTGCTATAAATATTCCAGAAAATACGGTATACTAGACGGTAATGCAAAAGATTAACGAAAAGGTTATACTAATTTTGAATGCTCTATCCCAATGACGACTAGAACCACCTTAAAAAAAATCAAAATACTTTTTTGGAATAGCATCTTCAAACGTGATAAGCATAATTTCGTTGAAAAAACTTCACTTGAATTTATTTGGCAGCGAAAGCTTAAAGTGATTGAGCTAAGCGTGCATTACCTAAAACATTCAAAAATAAATCGAATCACCCCAGATAAAACGATAATTATCTTGGAAAATAATGTTTCACCCTCTACACATATTGAAAGCTATGCTATACAATAAATTATGGCAGTTTTAACTGTTCAATAAAACATCGCAAATTATCCAATTATTTATTGGCCATCATTTTCAAAGTTTCCACGTAATAAAATGAAGGGAACCATTAAAAGCGAAATAGACTCCACTGATTTCTTTTTACTTTGCTACGAGCTTACTAGACGAGAATAAATGTCTGAAGGAAACATTAGCTACGACCGTAAATTATGATTGATTATTGGACCTCGAAACAATGAAATTTGATGTAAGTCGACAATAAACTTTGTCGTCAAATTATATTGACCTCGATTTGGTTCTATTTCAGAAATTCAACGTTATGATTCTTCTGTTTTGGCCTAGCTTTATTATTCGATTTATATTCACTTTTCGATAACAGCAGATATAAAAAATTTGGGGCACGAAAACCGCAAGAAAGACTTAAGGTAGAACTATAATGCAGTTAAGTGAGCTTTAAGTAGCTTAAGTGACAGTACGGTTGCATAGAAATCAAGCGGCATGCCCATAATTTACTTATCTGCCGTTTCGTTAAGTTTCGTTCAATTCGGGCCACTTAAGTGGCCTACGACTGGGACCGTACATCAATTAAGTAAATTTGACAAGAGGTTTGCGTAACGACTACAACCAATAGAAGGCACGTAAAATATTTGAATATGTTTTCGTGGATCGTTTGGTATTATTGCAGGAGGTAGAAGTAATGATCGTTCGTATGCGGTATTGTAGACGCAATAATAGGTATGTGAAATATTTGAATATTTTAGGTCTGTTCGCGTACTTTCAGTCACTGAATTTTCCTGAATCATGTGGTGGGGGACATTCATGAAAAGTACAAAAATGCTCACATTGCATTTCCTGAAAATTTACAAACAAAAGTATCAGTTGTCGGTTTTCAGGAGAACAATAATGATAATAAAGCCATCCTAACCGGTGATAAATTATCGTCACAAAAATATTCGTCCTTCATAATATTATAACATTAGGCCAAAAACCGTTTGACATTTTTCAGTATTTTTAAGTAGCTCAGACCCTACTGAAAAAGGGGAAATTTTCCGTTTTCAGTAAAACGGAGTGCAAAAACGGCTTTATTGCAATTAATTGAAATGTATCGTAGTACGCGAACATACCTTTTATTGTTAAACGGCTCATTGACAGTTTACAAAATAGGAAGTAGTAATTAGATGTCTCGAATATGATTCTGCGTGGCAATAGGTATCTAAAATATTTTTTCGTCGATCACTTAAATGCTATTTTTACAGGAGGTAGGAATAATGAGTTTCAAACATAATTTCAAAGAGAAAACGCGTTGAACAACATACCAAATAATAAATTATATAGTAGTTTATTTACTTGGATCTTTAAATTACTTACTTTTAAAAAATACAAGTACATAAACTACTTAAAATGCCGTCTCACAGCTTTTTTCATTCAAAGAATAACCACACACCATGCTTCAGCTGTCGACTATTGAATATTAAACTTCAGCATTAAAGACCTTGTTGATTAAATATATTCCGGTCGCATACCAATATTGCTCAAAAAACATTTCTTTCGTACACTTATTTGAATATAAGCACAAATTAAGAGCCTGCACCAAGCCCATCTTTATAGATCTAATAATCTACAGCAAAGTGCTGAGGCTCAGCTCAGCTACAATTTTCTACGATTTCTTGCAACAGAGCTAGCAGGCTATGAAGACAACTATTTTTCAATTGCAGCAAAAATCTATTCGAATATATTGCGTAAACGCTCACATCAGTTCATCTGATATGCCTCCAAATTCAAATTCATATTCGCCACTCTGACGGCAGCTTCATGAACCTTCACTTAATTCTATTATGGGCAAATTAACCGACCGACTTCAATTGAGTGAATTTTCGTTCAGTTTCAGCGCTCACTTAAAATCACTTAATTGCATTATAGTTCTACCTTTATATTCAAAGAAAAGTAAGAAGGATTTCTAGATTTTCAATGCATCTTCTACGATGCGTGCTGATTAATACATCAAAGCTAATTTGCTACTTTGTTTTAAGGACAATGACTAAATCTTGCCAGACTTGGTTGGCAATAAGATCTATCTACTATGTGAAATTTGTTAAAATTAGGCGACTGCATCGGAAGCTACAGCCAAAAATTGCATATTCCTATATATATATATATATATATATATATATATATATATATATATATATATATATATATATATATATATATATATATATATATATATATATATATATATATATATATATATATATATATATATATATATATATATATATATATATATATATATATATATATACATTTCATCAGAAAATTTCAGTGAATAAATCTCAGCGCCAATCTCAACGCGCCATCTGATTGAACTGGAATTTGCAGGATACATTGATGTATATGCAGAATAGTGACAAGACTCACAAAAAGTTAATAGTCTTTAACCCTGTGACGCCGGCGGCCACTTTAGTGATATTTTAAATATACATACTTATTATTCTGTCAACAAATAACTTTTGCAAAAACAAAGTTTATGGAATGAATTTGGAACGTGTTTTGAATGTCAATATATGTTGGAAATATTTTAACCCTATGTGCGCGCTAAGCGCCTGAAATGAGATTGGGAAAATTTGAAAATTTTTGAATTGCGATAAATTTTTACCAGATTATCAGATAAATTTGAAACTTAAAGGACATAATGACACTATTTAATTGTAGCTTAGAAAGTTGCTGTTTGTCGTCTAGTTTTGAATGAACATGCTGGCAGCCCTGCAGTTACGGCAGGCATTGAAAGTAAAAACCTTCAAACCATCGAATTCCCTGAAAACCTTCGTCTTTTACAATGAAAACCATCTCATATAAAAACCTTATGTTTTGTGTATACAACCAAAGCAAAACATTTGATATTTCGCATCGGACAAGAACGGTAACCTAACCTTCCTCCAATTTACCTATATTTTAAGTAACAGAAACTTCTCTTCACTAGAACTCACGACCCAATTGTCAGATACATCTGAAATTCACAGAATATATTGGTATTAAATAAGACCAGATCTGATATAAGCGGTTTGTGGAAGCGGGCAATTGTATGCCAGTGATGGCATCTTGAAAAATTATAAAGAAAAAAGACTGCTTTTTGCCCTATGAATTCTATTTTAATTACCAGATATGCATGAAACCGACACAGTAGCTGAATTTTATTTTAAGCCGTGTTTGGTAGAAATTTTGTTGAAAAATTAGTTTGGTGCTGCCAGCTATTGTAATTTTGGTGTCTTGGGTTTTGAAAATTTGTTCAGGAAAATAAAGCTCTATGCCCCATAACTTCACGTACAGTCATGAATTCAAAACGAATTTTATATGATAAATGGAACTTTTTATAGGCATTGTTCAGAAGGAATTTGGTTAAAAAACATGATCGGGCTGCCAGATATTGTTGGTTTTGTATTTATTTGCAATATCTTTACTAAGCGATTTTATCGTAAAACTTTTAAACGGTAATGATCTTGTAGTGACACAGAACAAATATAAAGTTTTCGAACATTTGAAAACTTTTGCGACTGGTAACCCTAAATTTCTTTGTGCCCCTATTACTTGCAATGCAGGCATTGGATCAAAACGGAATTCGCATGGTAGGTTGATTTCAATGTGAGGCAGTTGTGATATATTTTTGGCTTTGGTGCTAGCGAAGAGTTGCCAGCGCGAGACATTTTTTGCTATTTTTGTATCAATAAATGCTTACAATAAGTATTCATATCGCGAACATTTACAATGAGAATAAGTTACCAATGTTTAAATTTTATAAGATCTTGAAGTTTTTTGGTCCCAAACATCTTTCGTTTTTTATCCCAAACATCTTTCTATCCCTGTGACTTTCGACAAAATCATCGGATAAATCGAAATCGATAGGGTTATTTGATTTTGACGTGAGGTAATTGTGGGTGACTTTTTGTTGCAGTGCTGGTAAAGTATTGCAAGCACTGAGCATTTTCTTTGTTTATGTTATGTTATGCTGCTTTCAAAGTTTTGCAGTGTTTGGTTTTCTTAAATCTTGAAATTCATGCAAGTGGTAGTCCTGAAATCCTTTCCACCCTATGAGTTTAAATGCATTGTTAAGATCAAAATGATTTTGTACTCGAAACAGGTTGGAGCACTTGTAGTAGAATATGCACTCAAAACCTGCACGATTTTTCTATTGTTCATTGAACATTAACATTTCTAGCGGTTCAGGTACGCTAGAGTCTTTTTTTAATAATCTTTAATTTTTTGAGTTTTTTTGGTTGTTTTTATGGCAGCACTGTCAAAAGGCTTCTGACATTTCCAAATCACTTCCATCAGACCTGCTTCTTCTTAAAATCAACATATTCTATTCATGTCAAGTTAATCTTCCAAAATTTTCTTTCCTTAGAAATATAGGGTTGTCTGGAAACTAAAATACTAGTCTCTGCAAAAGATTTGAAAATATTTTTTTTCGAGCTTGACATGCACCGGACATGCAATTCCTCCGAAAATTTCAGCTCGATAGAGCCACGCACTTCGGTGTTTATATGTAATAACATATATATGACTTTTCAAGAAGGTCATAATAATTTGTATTTATGCTACCATTTTTCGTAAACGCGTAATCCGATTAAGCTGCAATTTTGAGGACACGTTGATGTACTTGAATGTATGGAAGAGGACCAAGTTTCGCCAAATATAAGTTATCTTTAACCTTTTGACGCCGATGTCATTTTAGTGATACATTAAGTACCCCTAGAATTTCATCAATAAATAAATAACTTTTCAAAAAAATTGAGTGTGCAAAATAAATTTTGAACGTATTTGAAACATGCGTATGATAACGGTTTGGAAATTTTTAAAACTGTGCTCCCTAAAATTGGGTCTGAAATATTCTTCGCTGTAAACGAGCTCGCGGTATATATATGAATAAAGTTGAACTTTGTAATTAAATAAAACCTGGGTACTATATTTGGAATAAATTTCAGCCCGATTTTTTAATTGGGCTAGGTTTTTGTTCGAATACAAAATCGCGATGTCTTATAGGACAGTCCCATAGGAAAATGCATATTTCTCTACGTAGAGAAATATGAATTTTAGGCCAAAGTTATTCAAAATTAATTTTCTTCAATAATCGATAAAACTATAAACTAGAAACCAAGTTATTGTAACTGCACACATAAAAGTCAAAATAAGACAGATTTATCAACCGTACGAAGTGGATATCAGCAGGATTATACTGTAAAGTGATGTGTCGAAAAACGCATATGTGAATCGTTGTCCAAATAAATTACCAAATACTTAGCTTTTTACTTGTCCATTTGTTTACTTGTCAACTGACAACCATAAAGAAAGATCGAAACCTGCCTTTCGCACTTTTAACAGTTTCAGTGCAACAAAATTATATCGTTCATGCTACGAGCGACCATCCGTGGGGGCAAACGTACAAACAAACATCCATTACACATAAGTCTCCTCCGGTAATTCATAAAGCTCATGTGTGAATCTTGATTCAGCGAATCCTTTGTTACCCTTAGCTCTCGTGGCTGTAAATTGCGCTTAACGTCCTGCCGTTCATCTTTCGCAGTGATAAGTTCAAGAGCATTCCGGAATTCATGCTGGAATCTTTGTACGAATTTCAACAATGCATCCTAGTCTCGCTCGTTTATAATCTTCCTGTCAGGTACCTACACTCAAGTGTCGTAAACAGTAGCCTGGATAACTTCACGGTAGCAGCTCTACATTTAACAAAGTCAAGTGAGAAAATGCTCTGCTTTTTCCATATGAAACAAAAACCTCGCTTCAATGGCTATTATTGCCATAGCAACAATACGAGAGGATGGATACATATGTAGCTTTAGCTGACAATGAGACATTCATCACATACAAGTTAACGGACATAGTTATACAAGTTTCAATATCGAAGTTGTTTTATTTTATTTATCTATTATATTTATTTAACAGATACAAATCCAATAAGAGACTAGACAAAGAATAAACTTATATATATAGAAGAAAAACATAAGAAAAAAATGAAAATAAGATAAGGTACAAAGCTACAAAAACAAAAGAAAAAAGAAAGAAAAAAGACAATAAATGCAAATAAAACAGAGTATATAAACGGCAGTAAGTAAAATCTAATCATAAATTCAATATAGATATTAAATTTGAAACTCCGCAATTCAATTAATTAATTTCGTAAGAAAAAACGCTTGTTTTTAATTTCTCATTAAAAGTGCGTAACGAAGGCGGAAGAGGACCAATATTCAAGCAATTATGTTGCCGAGGCAAGCGCAAAAGTAGAGAGTAAAAATATGTATGACTTACAAAAATATGTAAGTCCTACTAAACGTACCGGGTCACGAACAGAAAACTGCGTGCTGTGGATATATCAAACAGAACTATTGATAATTTTTTACATGAGACATTCGTCAAGGCACACTCTGTGAGACACGAATGTATAGATTCCAAGGATGCAAAGCCGCATACTATACTCACAATAGAAAAGGCAGAACTTGAGGAATAACGAGCGAGTACATCTGCATTACACAGACTCAAGAGCAACAATTAAGAAACGAAAATGAGGACACCAAATTTGACATCAATATGCGAGGACACTACGCACAAAGGAGATGTACAGGCGTAAACACGAGGAAATATTAATGACAAGTCTGGACGCTCTAAGAACGAAGCCGCACAAACGCAAGGCCAAAAATAAATTCATCCGTTTTGAGCCCTGTTTGCAAATCAATATATTTTTCTTTCCCATGATGAGTCCTAGGGCCCTATTCTGAGAGTCACCTCACGTGAGATCGTCACCTACGAATCGGTATTCTGAGAGTCACGTGAAGGGAGTCTAGGTGAGGTGACTATGAATATGTGTTTGAATCGCAACGCCGAAACGTTTGAAATTTACCATGTCATTGCAATTTTTCAACGCTTGAAATTTACCACGTCCATAGCACACTGACATCGACCGGTTTTTGTTCGATCACCGAAGTTAAGCAGTGTTGGGCCTGGTCAGTACTTAGATAGGGGACGGCCAGGGATCATCGCATGTCGTTGGCAGGCACAAACTTTCCATCCCTTAATATCACAAGTGTGGCTTACTTTGAAGAATGAGTAGAATAAAAAAAAGTCTAGCGCATTAGAACCGCTAGAAAACTAATTTTCGAAGAAGTTGTCTTTGAAGAATTTAAACATGTTTGAAGACGTTTTACACTTCTTTGTAGTATCATATCAACCATTTCTTACTCCAAGGAACAAATATCATTTTCTGACAGCATTTCCTATAACACAAATGATGAAAATGTTTAGTGCTGGCAACATTTGTCCAATCCACCTATCCTTTGAATTTCGTTTTCATCCAAGGATGTCATCGAAAGTTTCAGCGATTAAACTATGTCTGGAGCTGCCATCCGGAAAATTTCCAAAACTCGGAAAATTTAAATATCGGTTGCTTATTTTATTGTAAATGCTTTGCTTATGAATACAAAATGGAAGCATCTGTTGGTGCAATATTTACGAAACTGTCCGGTGTTGGCAATCATGTGCTAGTACCATAGCTGCTTCACTTTGTGTTAATCCCACCCTTTGAATTTCGTTTCGATTGAATCTCTGCGCTGTAAGTTATAGGAGTGAATATAATTTTAGGGTTACCACCGTCCAAACTTTTTAAATTTTCGAAACGTAAATATTTGTTGTTAATTGTCATTGCAGGATCATTCCCGTTTGGAAATTTTATGACAACACCGCTCGATAAAGAAACGTCATTCTGCACCAGAAACGAGAGTCTTGAAAATGAAAATAATCTTGAAGCGGTGTCTCCGATAAATGAAATGAAGATTTTTCCAGGTAGACAAAAACACTATTAGTTGGCATCTTGGACGACCCGGGAAAAGAACAACAGCTAGTTCAGTAGTTTTATCACATCTTTATAAGCTGCCCGATAATAACAAAATGCAACACCTGTACGTAGCCTTTTTTGCGCAGCCACTAGCAAGCATTTTTGAATCTTTGAATGAAAAATGAATTATGTACGACAACAGCCAACGTACGCATCAGTGGTTATCACCAGAAAATTCTCCTCAAACTGTCCCAAAGCCAAGCGTTCATCACTGGAAGTCCTTGTTGATCTCATGTTGGCATTACACAGGCTTCGCGTGATGCCAACTGTTGAAATCTAGCCAAGCAATTACGATTTAAAAGTACTTTTAAAAGCGACGTGAAATATATGTTTAATTATGACATAAGCATGCTGTGCTCCTGACTAGGCTGGAAGACCTGTTTCTACAGTACAACGTACTGAAAGAAACATTCTGCGAAATTGGCTTCATTTGAAATTAGATTTACTTGAAAACTGAACCTTATTCACTTTATTCTCTTGATATTTCGCCATCCAATTTTTATATTTTCTAAGCGATGGAAAACTTCTTGCAAGGATGAAAATTCACCAACCGCCAGGACTTAGTAACGGCACTACGAAATTTCTTCAATGAGCTAAGTAAGGTTCTCTATCTGAGAGGAATTTTTGCATATCCTTCACGTTAGCAAGAAGTCTTTGATGATTGTTTTCAAAATAAAACAATATACATATCTTTTCTTTAAAAAAATTATATGTTCTACTATGTATAAAACCGACAATTTTAATGCAACCACTCAGCTACATATCGTTCATATGATTCATATACAAGTTTCAAAAGTTTATAAATTGAAACCTAATAAAAAAAGTTTGATAAGAATATGTGGATAAACCTGCATAGCCCAATCAAAAAATAAACTTTGAACATATCACTCAAATATCATTCGAACACTATATCGCTAACATTCATTTTACAAATGTAACTACTCTTGTTTAATTTAAGGATAGTAATGCATAAACGAAAGGACATTTTATTTTTGTTTTTCTTAAAAAGTTTCACTACTGAAACATTTCAAACCAGTTAATATTATCTCATTCAGAAAATAAAATAACATCATTCACTCACGAAAAGAAACCCACGTTGGGCGCTTATCAGAACTTCTACTTTGTTTTATTTGCTTCAGTATAGAAGACTGCTATTTACTATGCATTAAACAGAACTGTAACTATTTTTGCTAGAATTACTAGAAACTTTTTGATAATGTAACGATTCACCCAATTCAGCAGCAAATATGGGTTGTGCGTCCAGGTGATAGCTTAGGTACAAACAGATGCTATTTTATCATTGATTGCATTCGAAGTTGCTACTAAGTATTCAAATTTTACTTTCTCACTAAATTTATGCATTTCTCAATTTTTTATTAACAGTATGTATTACCATTTAATTGATTGTCGCTTGCTTATATATTCGCTTAAAATAAGTGTGCAAAAAACGTATGAGCTTTTCGATTGAGAGAGAACGCGATATTTTCTACTTAACCGAATAAAAAGAAGTAAATTCTATTCAACATACTAGCAAAATGTGAACATTTTCTTTCGATTTCGTACAAAATTGAATTCGTGTTCATCGAAATGGAAATAGAGATTGAAATCGCTGACACTTTTCGCTTCAACAAAAGTTCCATTTGTTCGTTTCGCTCAGATAGTTATTTTCAATTGATTCAAGAGTAATGTTGAACGAATGTTCAAACGTTTGTGTTTAATGTTTTTGCTGTCCGAAAAAACGACGGAATGGATACAAGATCGAATAACGCAATTCATTTGAATACAATTTTGCAAGTAGAATATTTACTTGCTATCTTTTGTTTGTTGTTTCTTGTGCAGGTACTATACGATTTATCATTGAAAGAGCTGCAATACACGCAAGAAAAACTTATTATAAACACGCACTTTTTGAATTGTATTTTGATTATTTAATAACAAAATGATGAATAGGCATATACAATAATGGATATTTTCATAATTTTCATCATACACAACGTGAAATAGAAATGTAAAACTATGCGCTAGCTCATCTGTTAAGGATTGTTACACACAATATTCAAAACAAGCGAAAACTTACAAAAAATAAATTGGTTTAGTTTACAACACATACATTTCTGAGCCATGAAAATTAAAATGTGACCTTCATGTAACATATAAGATAAAAACACTTGTAGCAAGTTTTACACTGTCAAATTTTATGTCCAACTAGCGAAATTAGCAAAACTTGATCAAGACATTAATTTTAACGTTGAAATAAAATGCAAAAAGCAAACGCGATGAAACGAGCGCAACCTTTCAAATAAATTGAAAAACATGCAATGATCCCTTGTTCCTACCAAACAATTCTCAATGACTGTGATTTATTAACGCTTTAATCACTGTAATAAATGTTTTTAGATGTTATCGTTATGTTTGAATTCAATTTAGTCGGATTGAACCATATCCATTTATTTTCCATGGTGCCGACACAAGCATTACATTCATCCATTATGTTCGTTTATAGATTCGATTTTGATGTTGTTTGTAGGCTCCATTTAATTTAATTTAATTGTAGAATTGAATTTATCGTTTGTTGGTATAGAGAGCGAAATGCATAAGCTAATTTTGGTTGTCATTCAAAGTTGTGTGGAGCGACACTGTTTGTAGAAATTGCTTCGAGCTCATAGAAAACTTTTGTACATAGCGCTTAGCAATCATTTAAGAAATTAAATTGTAGTCAAACAGAAAAAATAATAAAATTGTTTCATTATACACGTTGTATCAAAGTAAATATGATTTTCTAATTGAATTTTGGATCAGAAAATAGATATCAAACACGAGCTTGTGAAACATGGTACAACTTAACATGGAGTCTATATTGTCCATGTAACTCTTATGAAACTAAACAGGATGGTGATGAAAATAAATCAAAGTTAAAGTTTTTCTGGCGTTTTTTTTCAGTGCCAGTGGACTCAAAATACAAAAATGCCAAATTGCACTCAATTGATCGTAAACATATTTAAGTGGCTCCAAACCTAAGCACAGCCCCTATTATCATTCTACCTTTTTTCGAACATTCCATTGATTTAATAAATCTTTCTATAGGACTCTGATGACATGTTACTTTTGAAGGGTAGGTAAAAAAAAAATCCACCCCACTTAGTTTGCACCCCTAAGTAGTCAAGTAAGTTTCAATTGATTTAGTGTGCGTTTAGATAAGCAACGCTAGCATACCAAGAAAATAAAGGAAGATGCGATATCCATAAGGCATGTTTATGTCATACAGTGTTGGTAGGAAACTTCGAACAGTTTCTAAATTGAAGTTCTGGTGCGTTTTGTGAGCAATGAACTGTTTGAAAAAGTCATCAGTTTCTTATTTCATCACTTATGTGAGAGCCCACATTGCGAAATTTACCACAAACAAGTCGATTTTATGATCAGAAATATTAGATACACTCAATCGCTATTTACCTACTTCGGTGTATTGACCTCCATTGCCATCAAAGGTGAAATATTGCTGTCCGTTCTGGAGACAATGGGCTTCGCCTTGTGCACTTTTGCAATTTTTTGCAATTCTTTGATGGCTGCAAAAATGTCAGAAAATGTTGTTGAAAACAAAAGTTACTCTTCTCGCATGAAGATAAAAGTTCAAAGCTTATTGCACTTAAAATCAAAATACAAGAATACGATGACAGGCTTTCCAAAAAGTTCTTTTTATAAAGCTATAAAGCTCAAAGCGCAAAGTTCCCCTTAAGTATGCCTTACCAGCCTAAAACATGCCATGTTTAAATGATAGTGTATAGCACGGAGGTCTTCTATACAAGTTGATCAAGGTGGGATTTCCAGAAATAGTAATACGACTGACCTCAAGCTTCCTTAGCAACAGACAATTTTATGTTAGCGTTAATGGAGCAAATTCACTCCGGGGACCTGTGACATCAGGAATGCCACAAGGTTCTGTCACTGGAACTGTTTTATACACCATTTTCACTGCTGACTTCTCTCTCCCAGCGTGCAATCCTCAAGGTAAAGTCCTACCATATGCAGATGACGCGCTCTTATTCGCGTCAAGCCAAGACCCGCTCAAAGCTGCGAAGAGCCTTGAAGATTACTTTGTCAACCTAAAATTGTATTTTGATGAATGGGGCATCAAGCTAAATAGTAGCAAAACACAGCTGACTTTATTCAGGAACCCTTCCAAGTATCGGGGATCCCAAACCATCCACAATAAGGCCAAAAAAGTCGCTGTCTTGCTCGGAACTTCTAGAATTACTCCTAGTCCTACATTAAGCTACCTTGGAGTAGATATGCATGAATTCTTCAAATTTAACCTCGATGTTTGACACAGAATTAAAATAGCCAGGTCCGCATTTCAGCGCATCAGACATCTTTTCGCCAAAAAGATGGACATGCCGACAAAGGCTAAATCCATTTGCTACAAAACACTCATTCGGTCAATCCTGACATACGCATCCCCATCCTGGATTACCTGTTCCAAATCTGCCATGGCAGAAGCGGAGATGTTCAAACGGAGAATTCTGCGTTTCTGCACTGGCAGGTTTTACAACCCGATAACTAAAAACTGGCCGAGGAAATCTCTCCTATATCAGGAGACAGGTCTTGAGCCGCTTAGGGACCGGGTTGTAGAGCTGACGACAAGGTTTTACGCACAGACAGACGGACATGAAAACGGACTGATCCGGGGTATGGGACGTATGAGTGGCTCTAATGAGCCATTTATGCGCCCAGCGGAAATAGCAGGGCAGTGGCGGCTCATGGACATGCTGTTCAATTATGTTGGCCTTCCGACGAATCGGAGAGGATAGTTAAGACCTAGGTTAAGTTCAGGTCTAAGTAGGCTAAGTTAATTGTATTTAGACTTAAGCTAGATTTAGTTTAGTAAATTAAGTTAATATTTAAGTACTATATTGCTAAGTCAACCCCAGGTATTGTACTACCTGAGTAATATTTAATAAGTGCAAATCCAAAAATAAATGAATGATAAAAATAAATTAAAATAAAAATCCAATAAGAGCCAGCAGGCCAAAATAGGATCGCCGCTAAGTATAAAATATTTTATGTTATATACCCCTTTAGTTAAGTTATCTATGTACAATATAATGAATAAAAAAAATTTATTATTATTATTATTATTATTGCAATGTTAAAAATAAATAAACAGACTTTGGATCAGTAATGCTTCCATGCATTACGAGAAAAACTTACCGAATATATGCCGACGCATTACTTATTTATTTATTTATTTATTTATTTACATATTCAACAGATAAAAATCCAATAACTGAATATAGAAGCATATAATATATACAAAAAATCTACTAATGAATGAATGTAAAATAGAGAGCACAAAATAATAATAATAAAAAGATCAAATATCATAAACAAAGTCAAGGTAAAAATTAATAAATTCAAAATTAAGAAAAATAAGAAAAAAAAACTACATTGAAAAAGAGAAAAAAAATGTAAGCATATATATAGAACAAACAGAATATAGAAAGCCAGTTAAGAAAAACAAAATTAAAATTCATGTATCATATGAGCAAGGAAAAAAGATAAAAACGTATTAAATAGAAAAAGTAACGATTTTATCCTTTAAAATGATTTAGAAACGTGACAAGGTCGGTGGCAGAGAACCTAGTCCGAGTGCATTATGCTACCTAGGTATACGTAACAGCGGTGAAAAGTAGTAGGTGTCAGTCCACGCAAAAGGAACGTTAAACGTTAACGTGGATCTATTTGACCGATCCGTAACACGAACGGAAACCTGGTTGCAGAGGTCAGATGGGACAAGTTGACGGTGCAGTTTGAACAGAAGGCATTCATCGAGAAAAAGTCTCGTTAAGTAGGTCTAGCAGCTTATACATTGAACTTCTATCAGACCTTCACAGCATGTCGTCTGCATATTGCAGGACTTTAACTTTAGTATGGTGTGTTAAGCTCGTATTGTGTTCTCATATCTTTCATTAGACGCGGGAACAAGCAACTTTAAAAATTTAATTGAAATCGAGTCGAGCCTAAAAAATGAACACCTAACATTTTTTCGCATAGAAAATGCTCATCAAGCTAACTATGTATGTAAAAATTCACTCTTATGAATGCCCAAATTTGGAATTAATTAAACCAAGCTTACTCCACTAAATACGCTTTGGGGTATAGTCATTCGTCGTAAAATACACTGATTTTTGTACCAGAAGAACCTAGTTTTGTTACATGTAGCATCTTCAAAAAAATTTTTCCTGTAACTTTTGGCTCTTACCAAAAATAATATTCATTGACTGACGGCAACACAATTTAAATCATCATTGAAATTCAGTATTTTTGATGTTTTAACGTAACTTATCTCTGCCACTGAAAATATGCCTAGAATACTTACAAAAATTTCGACATTCATACCAGCCTCTTATGAAAACATTTCACTTTTCCTCGGGAATATTTATTGCTGGATATTAAAAACCTGACATCAAATGAATGTTTGTGATCAAAACAGCAATAACCGTGGAGTATCGCAAAAAAGGACAATAATGTCAGCATCTTGTACTATGATTGACATTCCCATCCAAAACACAATATGCAAGCATTAGGAACAAGAGGATTTTCCTCGAGAAATCTAACAAGGAGGAGCACTTGAAAGTCTCTTATGCTGGCGTATCATCAATCACTTGTTTTGGAGCTATGTTTTGGTACTGTGCAAAAGAGACTAATGCTTTTCGTCAAGGGTGCAAGGCTGCAAATAAATAGCAAAGCAGGAATAAGCTGAGATCTGGGTACTTGATGTGAGTTGAATGAATGACAAATGCACCTACGTAATCTTAAATGGCTTTTGACATGGTATTATAAAAGCTTTCGTTTAGCTCCAGCTTATTTTCGCGTTGCATATGTATGCAGCCGTACGTCATATGCATTTAGGCCAATGACACACACGGCGGTTTTCATAAGCGTTTGTCGAGTCGGTTCAGATACTAATTACGTCGGAGTATCATATAAGGTGCGTTTTTAAGTACAGGGTGGCGCAAAATTAATGATCCCATTGTGTTTTTGAATAACTATTTTACGAAATAAAAAAAATGCTATTGAGTGATTTAAATCTTTATTTGGACCTTTAACATTTTTTCTTTTAAGTGGAAAATATTATATCCATCTGCCGCCAGTGTTGATACACATTTGTGCCCGTTTTATCGTATTTTCCATGAATTTCCGCAAGATTTCCGGTGATAAATGTTCACATTCCTGTCAAATATTCTCCTTAACGTCTGCGATTGTCTGAGGCTTATTGGCATAAATCCGCGACTTCAAGTAGGCCCAAAGAAAAAAGTCTGGGCTGGTTAAATCGGGCGATCTTGCTGGCTATGCTAAATTGCCAAAACGGGAGATTACGCGACCATGAAACGCTTCCTTCACAATATCCATTGTGGCTCTTGCTGTGTGTGCGATTGCACCGTCTTGTTGAAACCACATTTTTACCAAGCCCCGCTCATGCAATTCCGGCGGTAAGAAGTCCTTTATCATGGCCCTGTAACGTTTCCCTGTAATAGTGACTGTATTGCCGATGGTGTTCTACAAAAATACGACCCAAATCACTTCTCTCTCGTGAACGCCGCACCAAACAGTGGCTTTGAGTGGATGTAATGGCTGTTCGTGCATCACACACGGGTTTTCAGTACACCAGAAACAAAGATTTTGCTTATCGACGTATCCGCTTAAGTGGAAATGCGCCCCGTCGCTCATGATTATTTTCGACACTAAATCGTCCTCTTCGTTTTTGAGATTGCGGATGGCTTGACAGTTATTCACATATGACTGACAGTCAGCACGCATTAACTGATGCACTGTTTGCACTTTGTACGGAAACATGTGTAAGTCTTTCACTAAAATTTGACTAAAATTCGCTGTAGGGTCCATGCCCAATTGCGCGGCCCGTCGTCTGGTAGATGTTTAATCGTTCTCAGCGACATTGGCAGCCACAGCTGCGATATTCTCGGTCAGGTGGCGGCCATGCCCTGCAAGGTGTCGCGTGATTCTAGTCTGTTCGAGTACAGCAGCTAAGCGCTGGATTGTTTTCCCAGTTGGCACGACACGATTCCGAAATCGACGTCGAAATTCACGCTGCGCCAACACTACCAATCGATTATTGGTCAAAAAAAATCGACACAATTATTCCACGCTCTTGCGGAGTATAGCGCACCATTGCTTGTTTTTTGTATACTGCAGCTGTCTAGTTTACAAATATCAAATATGATTCACGTACGACGCCATTTGCTAAAATTATAACATCTTCCGATAGAGTAATTAGCTTTGCGCCACCCTGTATATTGAATACAACGACAATTTCGTTGTTGTATTCAATATACTTAAATAAATGTGATATAGATGCTTATGGAAAAAGTAGTCGTGTATACATACATCATATATATATACATATATATATATATATATATATATATATATATATATATATATATATATATATATATATATATATATATATATATATATATATATATATATATATATATATATATATATATGATTGGCTTCTGCCTTATAATAAGAACTCCTGATTGTGAAAGAACTACTGCGTGATTGGCTTCTGCCTTATAATAAGAATTACGTAATAAATTAATAAGACAAGACATTGTTAATTTTGTTTCGTCATCTTCGTAATTAGACAAGTAACGGCATTTGGTTTGGTGGCTCGGAATCGTGGGGAAACAATGAACAAACGACCGCTTGACTTTACGGAAAAACAACAAACTTTCGTCGTTATAACCGGTCAGGTAAGAGCTATATTCAGCTGAATTACGTCGCTATAAACGGTTTGTCGTTATAACCGGAGTCGTATTAAGCGAACGTTTTGTAATACTATTGTATAAGAAACCAACCAAACCGATTCAACTAAGTCGCTATAAGCAGTCAGACGTTTTAAACGGAGTCGTAATAAGCGGATTCTACTGTATATATATGTATACATATTGGGGAAAGTGATTATAATACTAATTTTCTTGAAAACTTATAACTGCCCACTTTTAGACACTAAGTGCCCACAAATATTTCATTTCCCAATACTGTATCCTAGTCAATCTTCCAAAATCAAATTTCTCATTCCCATATCAAATGCATTCATCAATGCATCCTGCAATTTCAGTTCGATCGAATTTCGCAGCTAATCGAAAACCGCGTCGGTGGGTCATTTCTTCCATCTAACGGCTTGGTTCCGAAATCCACAGGTGGTCCACACCGCGATGTGTGTCATCACAATGCTAGAGTAATGCACGGCTAAACCAACTCAGTTTTCTCGGGAAATGCTTCGGTGGAACCGTCGTGTGTGTTATTGGCCTTATGGTCATGTATGCTCAGATGAGAGAGGGTAAAATTGAAAAAAACTTTATTTTTACGTCTTTTTAACGTACAACTTTTACTGATTTTCTTCGAAGAAAATAAGTATAAATTCGTTATATATTAGTATATATTCATTAAATTCGTATATATATACACTGAAAGAAAAACTCTTGGTTGATTCAACTATTTTTAATAGTATTGCAACGATTCATTCAAAATCGTTAAATGAACTAAGGAAAATAGTTATTTTTACTATGTTAATATAGTTAATTTAACGATATAAAAGTAGTTGGCTCTGGTTATACAAAAAATATCGCAACGTTCATGAAATCAACTGTTTTAATTGTTTCATAACCACGAAAATTAGTTGATAAATAGAAAATATTCATCAATTCACTCAAAACTTCAACGTTTCGAATTATCAACAGTTTTTATGGTACTTAAACTACTTTGCAATAGTTGATTTCAACAAACGTAATTCAGTGAGCAAAGTCTTTGGAATTATTCTACGCAAAGTAGAATAGTTTCAACATTTGGACGTTTTTCATGCTCCGAATGAAATTGTTTATCAACCACGCGTTATAGTGCATAAAAGTAATCAACCATTTTCTTATGGTTGTTTTAACTATAGCCCTAGTTGATGGCAAAACTAAGGAAAACTGTTGATTTTTCATACTCCTCATACTCATACTCCTATTCTATCATAGAAGTTTCATATGATACATGGCAAAATTGTGTTCGGTTTGCTGTTCGATATAATGCATATTCATGTTATGCTGTGAAGCCTTTATATTACGTTGCATGACGCTATTTTGTTCAGAATACAGCGTTTTCCGCTGTGGCAAAACAGTGGGCTGCGGCAAAGCGCAGTCAAAAAATTAGAATGCACTATTTTGTATGGTAACGCGCACAATGGCTGCGGCAGAATTTGCGGCAGCGGCAGAATTTGCCAAATTTCTAATTTTGCCGCACCGCTAGCGGTGATACCTACCATAGGTTGGCATCACCACTAGGTTGAAGTAAATCTGATTGAATTAGGTTGAATGGTCTGGCCAACCTAATCCTCGTACAACAGGATTTAGCAATACAAAAGAAAAAAAAATGAATTTGGTTGGTGCCTTGATTGCATTGACAGCGACATTGTCGCTGCATTGTGATACACCAAATTCAACTGCGGCATTCACGCCTCCCCTGCCTATATTTCGTACTATGTATATGGTTGGAATACCATTGTTTGTGGTTGCTTACTTTTTTTGCACCACGGACGTTGTTTATCAACCACGCGTCATGGTGCATAAAAGTAATTAACTATTTTTTTATGGTTGTTTCAACTATAGCCCGTAGTTGACGCAAAAACAACTAAGGAAAATTGTTGATTTTACCAAGATTTTTCTTTCAGTGTATATATATATATATATATATATATATATATATATATATATATATATATCAGCAAAAAGATTAAGGAAGATAATCTCTGGATTGGCTGGTCCGATTGAACTGAAATTTTCAGAGAACATATGAACATGAGAACATGTATATAAGGACTAGTGCAGCAAGTAATTAAAAGTACGATATTTTTAACCCTTTAGCGGTGGCGGGCATTTTAATAAATTTTCAGGTACCCCTATATTTCCATGCAGAGTACATTTTTGTTAACAGCAAGTACTGAAAATGAAAACGTTCTATGTTTTATCCTTTTTTATGTTAAAAAATGGAAATCATTAACTCTATGTGGGCGCTGGGTGTCTAAAAGTAGACAAAAAAAATTGCAGCACGTATTGATATTGACTAGAACTATTCACACCTGGGTTTTCAAGACTGAACGGGCAATACTATAGATACAACAAACGAGTGAAAAAAAATCCTTTAAATCATCGACATTCCTGAAATTTTTTTCTTTTTTGATAAAAAAATTTAATTATTGATAAATCTTTACCTTTGTCCACCATGTTTATTTGAAATTTTCGAAAACCTCAAACCATCACCACATTACCTTTATTTTCAGAACTAGAAACTTCTGTTCACAAGAAGTGACGACTGGGTAATCTAATCATCATGATATTTACAGAAAATGATGTCATTGACAAGGACCAGGTCTGATAGAAGTGATTTTGAAATGCGGACGGCAACCCTGTGGTAGTGGTGTAATGTTGAAAAACTACTGAGAAAAAATACTGCGTTTTGGCTCAGAGCTTCCGATTCAGCCATCAGATTTTAACGAAACTAACACAGCAAAATGAAGCTTTTACCGCTATAACTTCCGACCCAGACATGGAATTAAAACGAAATTCATGCAGATAGTGAACCTTGATGTGGGCCAGTTGTCGTGGGAACTTCGTTGCAAAAGCACATGAACGGACTGCCAGCTATGGCAATTTTAGTAATTTGTTGGCATTTCTTCACTAAGCGATGTAGTCATTAAATTTTCAAATGAGAATGATCCTGCAATAACAATTAACAACAAATATTGAGGTTTCGAAAATGTTTGCGGGTGCTTTTTTCATAAGCTTTTTCACCCCTATAACTTCCACAGCAGTCAATTGAAATTCAATAAAAAAAATCAATCGAAACGAAATTCACAGGGTGGGTCTGACTTAATGTGAAGCAGATTTGGTATATTTTTGGCTATAGTGCTAACACACAGATGCCAGCACGAGATATTTTCGTAAATGTTGCACCAGCAAATGCTTTCACTATATATTTACAATAAAAATAAGGAACCAATGTTTAAATTTTTCGAGTTCTGAAAGTTTTTCGGATGGCAGCTTCAAACATCAATTAATCGCTGAAACTCTCGATGAAATCTTCGGATGGTAAAAAAAAAAGTTTTAAGAAAAACAAAATCGATGCTAACACCAATATTCCATACACCGCCGGCGAGTCCTGTTAGGTCGTTTGTCTGGACCGTCTACACGCTCGGGCTTGCCTGTTTTGGCTTGGCCTTGGCCAAACTGTCTTTACCACATAAGCAGTGTATGATCTCACTCGTACTTCACGTGAAGCGAAATGAAAAAAAATTTGACGAAACTGATCAAGAACTACGAGCTATGACATTTGTTTCCTAAAGATTTTCTCTTGAGTTTTTATTTCCCTTTTTTCGTTGAAAAATATTTTGAATCATACCGAATTGACTTATTTGATTGATTTTTAAGAGACTTTAGTTTAATTAAAGTCAATGATCTACGTAAGTACGTAAGTATTCCTTAGCAGCTAGCTCTACTTCAATATGGGCCTTGGCTAATTTTCAACCACTTTCATTTTAATAATTTCATTTATAATCCCATTCTCTTACAATCTTTGAACACTTTTCGTAAACAACAGAAAGTCAGCACATCAGAACAGAGAGATTTAAGGAAATGAAAAAATGTATAGCTAAAATAAATTTAGTCAAGCACTTTCACTACAAAAACAAAATCTTGAAATAGAACAAATCGAGAGAATTACTACTTCAGATTTACCCTTTTTGATTTCTCCGGTACTTCAGTTTTACGAGCTTTTGGTTGTAACTTGTCAAATTTGCGTACACAAAGCCGACTTTCTCTATCTCTATCCCTCTGTTCACGGAGTAGAAGACTGTCAAATTCGCCTCTATTTTTCCTTCACAACTACTAACGCTGAGATTCAGACAAATTGCTTCAATTCCCTCTGCTGTTTCCATTTGCATATATCTCTCTCTTCTGAGACTAATGCGCAGAAGAATAGCAATAGGAGGAGTGTGTAGACTTTTCAGTAGAAAAATCGGTTTAAACTCTAGTTGCCCTGCTTTGGTTTCGGTTACAAAAACGATAGGTGTGTTTTTTTTTGCACTTTCGAGCAGATCGAATTTTGTTAAGTAAATTAAATACAAGAACAAAATCTTGCACATGTTACGTCACTGAGGCAGAAATTTCTTCGAGAGCTGTTGTTTATGCGCTTACATGTAGAGTGTGCTGATAACAGTAAGAGTGTTCAAAACGGTTCGTAACACTGCTGCTGATTATTGTGAAACCGGTAGTTTGAATTGAATGAATTTGCATAGCACTCCGTAATTGTCAATTATTTTACATCAAATCTTGTACTGTGCAGACTGTTTCCAGTGTTTCAATGAACATTACATTGTAGCGGTAATTAGATTTGATCACGGTTCCCTTCTTGTCTATAAATCAGCATAGACAACGTATATCATTTCTACAGCTTATCGAAGCCGAGCATTTTGAAACGGGAAACTCGATCGATAAGATGTAGAAATTATATACGTTGTCTATGCTGATTTATAGACAAGAAGGGAACCATGATCAAATTCAATTACCTTTACTAAGTAAACTTATATCCATGGATATAAGTCGGAGATGTTAAAATTTGTCACAACTAGCATAAATAAAAAAATGTAATGATTCCCACCAGCAAGTGGTCACGCCAGTCAAGTATGCACTGTGTGCTGGTGTCTGATGAGAAGCAGTGCATACTTTCGAAACCACTTTGTCAAAATAGAATTTTCAATGTAGATTAAAATTTTTAATGTTAATAAAAAGTTGTTCAATTTTAATCATCCCGCAAAAATAATTCCAATCCAATTACATTGTAGATTATTTCATATGCAAGTTTCTTGTCTGATTTCGATTAAAACCTAGATAAGATTTTTCAAGCGTTTTCTATGTGTCATTTTAGTATGACAATTAAGCTTAGCAAAAACTCAGCGAATATCAGCGGCATTATCGAATATAGCAAGATCTCTGCTCGGTGTCATTTTTTTGCAGCTCTAGGTTAATTTGTTCTGCATAGGTGCGAAAAAATGCGGCTTATATTCCAGATATTGCGCCCGGTTCGAAGCTTATGTTATGCTACGTATTGTGTTCCATGTGTAGTTTTGGCGAAATTGTCCTACATACACAAATTCGGATAGTTCCACATTTGGATGTGTAATTTTTGGACGTAGTTTTTATTTAAGTTGGAATAAACGAATTTAGTAAACTAAAATAGTATCCTAGCAAGAAATAGCAAGCCCCTTGGCAGGAAAAGGAAAGAATACTTACATATCTTTAATAACTCTATTGTTTTTTGGTTTTATAAAGTTAAATGTTGCATTTTGAAGGAATACATTACAGATTGTGTCATATAATATGCATTTTTGTAAAAAAAATCAGTTAATTAGCTTTTAAGCTGATGCTTGTGGCCGCTCCGGCGACCACATAAAGCTTTTTAGTCTCATAACAAGAATCAAGCGCATTAAAACGAGATCTAAAATGTAATATTTCAAACAATAGTCACTCTACTTTAGATTTTATTTGGATCCCCGTTGTGAGACAAGAAAGGTTTGACAATAAATAGTTGCACCGGGCCGGCTTTAGGAGTAGAATGGGCTACTTCTGGAACAATCATTCTACTAGTTTTTGAACTTTACAATCTTGAGCTTCCCAGTCAACCACCCCAAATCATGAAGTTGATGATTTTCTTCTACTGTGAGGTTGGAAATCGTTAGGAAATAACTACGTGCATTGTAAAACAGTGAAATTGGCAACAGCTTTGAATTAATGCTGAAATTTTTGACTTGAAAAACGTGGGGAACAATTGGGCATTGCAGCTTATATCCGCCCAAGAATTTGTTCACGAGATGCTGCAAATAAACAGCTGTATATTGTCCGGACGGGTTTTTCAACACATCGCAAACATCAAATCGTGTTTTGAACAGCTTCGTTCTCCTGCCTCTTTTTTCGATCTGGAACAACACGCTGAAAATTTTTATGGTTGGCAAAGTTCGTTTCAAATCCATTGTTATATTGAAGAACATCCGATTTTTCATTTCAGTTTCGACAGTAAGATAATAAGGATTAGTACCAAAGCTATATTCTATTGTATGTAGTTCATAGCGAGTCTGAAAAGTTTTCAAGTTCATATTTGTGTGTATAGAATAAATCTAATAAAACACTTACCTGAGATGAATGTAAAATATTGAAACAAAATGTCACGGTAAGTAAAACAATAAGTTGATACCAAACTTTCATGTCGGAGGAAATTTGCTCTTCTGCGTCGGCGTAAAACACATTTCATTTAAACTGTTTACATTTTACCTACGTTTATATTATTTGTGCTTTGATCATTAGTTACACGTATTAAAGATATTAATTGTTTGCTTTGGTCGATGAATTTGTGAAATTTGGGCTTTATCGACCAGAAAATTCGAAATTGCGTAAGAATTTAAACATACACCATATATTTTCGGAAACGAATGGCATTAACTTATAGTTCTAAATTACCTTTCTGTGATTTTGATGGATTGTAGCGAATATGAACTAGCCAAAATAGTAAAGTAGCATTTACTAAAAGATGGACTATCATTTATATACATATGTAACACTTCATTTCAAGATTACAGTTTTCGAATCTTCATGCACACCTACTTGCTGCAGAGATTATTTAATATATTCTCTGTGAATTCAAGGAAAAATTAGAAAAAAACTTGGTCAAATTTTTATATGAAAAGTAATTTTCAAATTTTTATATAAAAATTTAACTCAAGCCTTAAATACTAGCTTAGTGGGTAGTGCCTAAAGTGAAGGTTAACAAAGAAGTAAAAATAAGATAACAAAAATAAAAAGGATAAATTATCATTCGAACTGAATCTTTCACCCAACGATAGTCACAACATTGTACCTTATTTTCAGTGCTGCTATTTTTTTTCGAATAATGCTAGATTCAATTTAATTTAATGCTAAATAATGCCAGATATTCTAAAATTAGAATGCTAAATAATGCTTTCTTATTTGATTAAAATAAACATGATTCGATATGAAAATAATATACATTTATGTAATAAAAACAAATAAGAAGCTTTAAATTTACATCTCAAGATGATTCTATTTATTACAGATAACACAGTTACATCGTAATCTTTTTCTCTTCTGTAAAGCTCATTTTGACCAATATTTTTCGAAACATCAATTGGAATATTACAATCAAAACAGCAACAATTATTTATTTTTAGGTGAAAGAAAAGAATAAGTGTCGGATGCGATTGCTTGCATTTGAAGCCCTAACTAAACAATTAATTCACATTATTCAGAAAAAAAATATATGATTAGAATGCACATACTTTAGTAAACTTGAACTTGTCGATGTCCGAGGCTCCTGGGAGTCTGAGGTGGATGGCATCACTAATTACCAACAAGAAAACCCAATTTCTCATGTTTAACGCAATCCAAAATTGTCTTAGTAATATCTATCTTTTCATTTTATTTCACTTAATATTTCACTTTTCTGTAACGATAGTAGTACTTGTCACTAGGACTGGCATTTCCTAGGAATCGTAGACAAAGAATAGAACGATTATATATCCTTTGTTCAGAGTAGATAGTCGATCTTCTATAAAGTACAAAGTGTAGTAGTATTAAGTGTAGTAGTAGTATTTTAATTTACTTTTGGCTACGATCTGTCTGCAGCGAATTCATCGGAGGGAGGGTTTGCATCAGGGATTGATCGATCAACAACGGTTTCATTCCCTTTGGGGTAGGTTTACAGTTTAAATTTCCAGAATAATCTTGCCTAAAGTGCATATTTGCAAATACGTATTTTCAAATATGCACGGCGAGCAACATATTTTTCGCGCAGTGTTATTAGGCACTTTATTACTGCTTAAATGACTTTTAATCACTATCATTATTTCAAAATCAGATAACTTTCACTTCTGGTCGTCACTTCTAAGGAAATGCAATGAAGCTTTTTGTACTTTTCATAAATTTCCTCCACCACATGATTCAGGAAGTTTTAGTCCATGAACGCAACTGAAAGTGCACAAACAGAGTTATTATTGAGAAAAATTTGATGGGCAAGTTTGAAAATAGATGTGTGCCAGATTAGTCGAAATCTAAATTTTAATGCTAAAAATAATGTTAGATGCTAACTCCGAATTTCGAATGCCGTTTTGGAATAAATAATGCCAGATTTAGCATTCAAAATGCTAAAATGGCAGCACCGCTTATTTTATATGCAGTATCAGTTTCTTCGGGGCTAGCATAAGTGATTACCATCACGTTTTGTACAATGTAAGAGAGCAAGAGAATAAACGTTGGTGGTAAGAGGTGGCTCGGTAACTCATCTGTTCGATATCGATATTTGTTGGTTTAAGTCTCCCAGTGCGACTTGTACTATCGCTCTTGTGGTCTCCACATAATATTTTTTTAGTGGAGATAAATCGGGTCTCTATATGAGGACTCTCAACCCAAAATTTCTGTGAATCCACACCAAAGAGAAGTAAAGTCTTTGTTTGTGCAGTGCCATTTGTCGAGCATACACTGCTTACGCCGCATGTTGGGCGTCATCTGTTATTATACCAGTGACAGTGCAACATGTGGGTTGAAAAAATACCCTGAGAAAAGTTGCTAACTCAACTCTCTAGGCTAGCTCAGTCGGTAAAGCATGACACTTTTAGCTTTAGTGTCTGAGTCTTCCCCAAAATTACTATGTCTTTGCTGTATAATCCAGCATGCAGCATTGAAATGCAATACATTCCTACCATAAACCGACCAAGTTATGCATTTGAGTGCTGTATGGTTCTTTTTGTGTTTTATAAAATATAGACATTTTCAGGCTGATAGTGGGCTGTGTAGATGGTTTGTGAAGTGTTCAGTATTTCTGGTGAAAAATTAGTTCAATTTTAAACTGATTCACAGTACCAGAATTTATATAAAGAAATCAATTGACTTTAAAAATTTCACGGCTAAACACTTATCGAGAATCGAGATTGAACCTTCAAGGTGGACGAACAGATTTTCACGGAACAAGCTGGATCAGAAACTAGCCGACAGACAATGAATTTGGTCGCAGATATCGCATATCTGCAACGAAGTCGACCACCAGATCTCCGTGTCTAATTTACGCTTTAGAGCGTAGACAGACAGCGCAGCTTAAATGATCGTTTGCCGTAAATAATCGTTTAAGTGATGTATGTCTTATGGTAATTTGGACTAATTACTACTAAATAACCAAATTATCAATCATTAAGCAAATCGCCAATGATCATCAAACATTGGTAATTTATTGTTAAATGATGTAGAGTTGCCTGATATGATACATAAAAAATCACTTTTCGCATTGAAGAAGAAGACAGCTTTTTTGAGGTGTCAAAGTTATATTCAAAATATATATAGTTCTTGCGCGGTTTATATTCCAACTTCATTAATTAGCACATAAAGGAGACAGCATACACTTAAACACTTTCAATTTCTCCTATTTTTCACATTGAGTTACAGAGAGTCCGTGACAGTATGCATCATTAACGCAAGTGCTTTGTGCAAGCAACTTTTAAATTACTAATTTAGGTATAAATGATCATTAGTAAATTAGTAATTTAAGTGCCTGTCTATCTAGGCTATTACCTCACTTTTAGTCAAACATTAATTCTATCTTTTTTTCACTAAGCCCCACAATTTCCTTCCTGAGGACAGCTTTTTGCGCTGCTTTTGAGCAAAATCAAAATTTTGTAAAAACCAAATATCAAAACAAATTAATTGAAGTTTTTTTTCAAAAATGAAGAGATACCATTAAACTATAATTAATGTTATCATTTGCTTGATTTTTTTTTTGAAAAATTGACTTATCCAGTTGCACAATCAACGGCTCACATAGTACCCTTGGTCAGCTGAAAGCATCAATATTTAGCATGTCTAGACAGTTCCTAGCCAACAAAGCAGACACAATATTACCGCAAGATCAACGCATCGAAAAGAACGAACACATCATACAGAAAGTTCTTACATTTTATCCAGTAATAATAGTCATATGTTAAGAATTACTCCTGCTGTACTGCTATAATTCTACATGTAGCTTCATCTCAACACACTGAGAAAATATAACCCCAAATGTGGCATTTTCGAACTATAATTATCATCATATATCATACTTATCATCCTATATGACTTTTGAGAGCTTTGGAAATGGATACGCAATGCATATCCTGATAATCTTTTTGCATCGCATTCCACGCTCTTGCTATTTGTTGTGGAAAAATATGAGCCACTGTACTTAATGTATGACAGTTATATAAACCCATTGAGTTGAAATGCATGATCCAAGCCTTTTATTACTTTATTATTACTTTCAATATTTTCAGTGCATCGTTGAACATCTATTATGAAATGTAGAATGAGTAGCGTACACTTACAAATGTCCAATTTGAAAATATTTATTTAGGAATCAGATTCAAAATGTTAAATCCTACTTTTTGATTTTCTTTTGAACGTTGCTTCGAGCAGATAGTAAATAGCTAAATTATAAACTAATTTATCACAGCACCTGAAATACAAAACGCTGCGATTTGTTTTTGATTTGAGCCTTGCTGGGACTAGGGTTTTTCTTCGGGTGTAGCCCCCGCCCCACACATGACCAGAAATATTTCCGGGAACATTTACAGCTGCAAAAGCGGCAGCTCTGATTTGAGCTTTGGCTCACGCTTATGCCTAGTACTATACTCTTCGCGAAACGAATTCAACGGTCAAATCCCATACAAAAAGAGCTTTTCAATCCGTCAGTAAAGCTCTTTTGTATGGGATTTGACCGTTGAATTCGTTTCGCGAAGAGTATAGTACTCGGCATTACCATGAATAAACTTTGCGGTCGTGAGTAGGACTGACGAGAGAAATATTGTCAGAAATATTTCAGAAAGGATCCTGGAAATGTTTCGGAAATGTTTCTGAAAATATTTCCGGTCATGTCTGGGGGCGGCTTAAATAAAATGATGACAAGTCTGAAGCTCTGCATCACAGCAAGGTTCAACCGGTATACCAGTTAATGCGTCATTTAGAATCATATCTTACCCCCGTCCCACACATGACCAGAAATATTTCCGGAAACATTTCCGAAACATTTCCAGAAACTTTTCTGAAATATTTCCTACAATATTTCTCTCGTCAGTCCTACAAATGACCGGAAAGTTCATTCATTGTTATGCCTAGTACTATACTCTTCGCGAAGCGAATTCAACGGTCAAATCCCATACAAAAAGAGCTTTTCAATTCGTCAGTGAAGCTCTTTTTGTATGGGATTTGACCGTTGAATTCGCTTCGCGAAGAGTATAGTACTAGGCATTAGCGTGAACTAAAGCTCAAATCAGAGCTGCCGCTTTTGAAGCTGTATATCTCATCAAAATTAAAAAGCCAGATGGCTCAATGTGACCATCTATGCAGCTCTATTCTATTTTCGTCATAAGTATCACAGTCATACCTAGCTATAATCCTATTCTCGACCCTTCAAAAGCTTCCTATTCACACAAATAACGCAAGTCTCATAAAACTTGCATTCACAACGGCAGCACAGTGCCGAAATAACGCCACACCCTTGTGACTTTCCGATACTTTCCCATCGTCGAGCGGAAAGTTGCAGAAATATTTCCGACACATCGGGAAAGTCCACTGCGCAATAAGTTCACAGCGAAACGATCAGCGTCGGAAAGACCCAGAAAGTCACAAGGGCGTGACGAAATTTATTTATTTATTGGTTTACCAAGCAAGGCGTACATGTATAAAAAGAATTAAATAAAATAGTGCATGCATAAAATTACGAAACAAAATTAAAATAAATCAAACTATATATAAATTCAAGATTAATAGATAGTGCATAAATAAAATAAGTTACAAACAGACAGCAAATAAAGTAATAAATAAATGAAAATTACAAATGAATGAATGACTAATAAATTAAATACCAAATTTAAATTTAAATTGAATATATAATACATATATGTTAGTATGGTGGGGGTGGGGGAGACTATAAAGAGAGAGCCTTGATGATGTTATTTTTAAATGTTGATTTAGAGATCGTAGGGGAAAAGTGCTCGCTCATGCTATTGAATAGCCTGCAGCACCTATTTATTGGCTCGTTTGCTGCATATGTTGTGTTGGTATTCAATAAGCAATCGTCGGGATCTAGTGACTCTCAAGGGCTGATTGAGTATAAACTTTTCTGTCAAGTAAACGATATTAACCATATCTCTGATGACATCGAAGCTGAAGCAGGCAGATAACATTAATCTTCTCGACGCAAGGGGTAACAAATTAGTACATTTAAGGCGATATTCGTATGATTTTAGATTACTGAAATCATAAGAGTTGAAAAGATCCCTCAAAGCGAATAGTAAAAACTACTTCTGAACAGACTCAAATCTTTGGCTGTGAATTTTGAAAGCCGGGTTCCAGATAGTGCACGCATATTCGAGAAGAGGACGCACGAGTGAAATATATAAGGATTTAGTAACCCAAAGATTCTTAAACTCTTTGGCCCGTCGCTTAATGAAACTAAGCTGTTTACTTGCTCGGGAAAGCACTCTGTCGTAATGTAGATTGAAGCGGAGCTTTTCATCCAGGGTGACACCGAGATCCAATATGTTGTCAACCCTGCTGAGTGACGTGTTGTTGAGGCGGTACGTATAATGAACGCGTGCAGTTTTGCGAGAGAAGCTAATTGTACGGCATTTGACAATGTTAAGAGGGAGCTTGTTCGCGGAGCACCAATGGTTTAGAGAGTTCAGTTTATACTGAAAAAGGTAGCGTCAGATGGTGTCCTGATGACATGGTAAATTTTGAGGTCGTCCGCATATAGTAAATGGGGAATGTCAGATAAAACCTCCGATATGTCAAATATGAAAATATTAAAAAGAAGAGGGCCAAGCTGACTTCCTTGAGGTACGTTGACTTTCTTAGAAATAAGACCTTGGAATTTCACGAATTGCAAGCGGTCATGGAGGTAGGAGCCAAATTGTAAATTGTAAAGATCCTGCGATTCCAAATTGTTTCAGCTTGGGGATCAAAATGAAGTGATCAACTCGGTCGAGTGCTTTGCTGAAGTCTGTATAGACTGCGTCAATTTGATCACCTTTCTCCATTTTGCACAAAACATCAGATACAAGCACCATAAGATTAGTTGTAGTAGAACGGTCTTTTCTAAATCCATGCTGCTGCTCGTTCAGTCGAGCGTCGACCAGAGGAGATATTTTGCAGTAGATGATGTTTTCAAAAAGTTTGGGAATAGCAGATATAATTTTATATCAAAAGCGGCAGCTCTGATTTGAGCTTTACTTCACGCTAACCATGAATGAACTTTCCGGTCATGTGTAGGACTTACGAGAGAAATATTGTCGGAAATATTTCAGAAAGGTTTCTGGAAATGTTTCGGAAATGTTTCTGAAAATATTTTCGGTCATGTGTGGGAGTGCCTTTATATCCTAAAGCTTTTCATGAAAAAAACTACTTTTTATATTTTTATTGGTTTTCGAAGAAAATCACTTTGACCCGAAAATTCATTAATCTGTATATATAGCTCAAAAACACATATGAGGGGTGATCAAAAGTAATGATAATGAATATAAACGAAGGTAATTAGACTTAAAAAAGTATATATTTGATTTGTATTTACAAGTAAATACATTTAGTCCGTCTTTTTATCAAACTTAAAATACACATAGAAAAAGTCTTTATCTCTATTCTCCTAAAAGTTGTTGAATTGCAGCCATCAGCAGCCTGTGAACAAGTGAATTGTCTTGATGAAACATTACTCCGATCGCAGTTTGCTGAGTGTTTTTTCCTGAACAGCATCCCGCAATCTTCTTATTTGGTCTGCATAGTAAGAACCTGATATACTGGCTCCCTTTTCCAAATATTCCACCATAATAATTCCTTCAGCGTCCAAAAAAATCTATGCAGAACCTTCCTTGCCGAACTCGACACTTTGCATTTCTTCGGCGTCGGTGAAGAGGGTCACCTCCAGGTCATTGATTGCTATTTGGTTTTTGGATCAAAATGGTGGATCCAGGTGTTGTCCGTGGTTACAAAACGTTACATAAACTGCTCCAGATCTGCCTGGAGCTTTTCAAGATTCACCCTCGAAATATTGACTCGTTTCTTCTTGTGTTCGTCGGTTAACACTCTCGGCACCCATCACACTGATACCTTCTTCATGTGTAATTCGCTGGCAACGATTCTTTGAACACTGCCATACGAGATCCCTGTGACCTCCGGCACATGCTTGATTATCACTCTCGGATCTGACAACTTCGACTTTTTTCACGTTGTCTTCAGTGAGGGACGTGAATAGACGTCCTTCGTGGTATTCATCTTCAGTGGATGTTCTTCCCAGCTTAAACTACTTGGCCCAGCGTGCGACGGCGGAATATGGAGGAGCAGAGCTCTTTAATTTTTCCATCAAGTCGCTGTCTATATCTTTGGTAGACAATTATCAGTGAGATTGAAATTTCAATTCAGCTGTTAGACTAAATGCACGTTTAGACGTTCAGTAAAGCATATGTATTGTTTTCATTTCAATTTTAATGAATTATGACTGTAATAAATACTTTCAAATTGGATGTGAGAGTAAAGCCGTATCAAAAAGTATATCCGATCGAATCAGAATGCTAATATTGAATTTTTGATACATTACAGCCATTGTTCATACATAAAAAGTATAGCAAAATTACATTATCTACCAAAAAAACTGCAATAGAAATATGGATGCTACATTTTTAAAATCTTGAAAAAAAAATCTCCATGTAAATATTGTACGATATACGACGTCCGTCGCACAAAAAATTTGCATATCCAATAAATCAAATCTATTTACGACCATGAATCGCATTTTGCTGAAATTTCCACTTGAGGTAACTTCTGCTTGTGTCCGTAAAGTGGTAGATGATTCTTTGGCGGAACAAAGCTTTATTTCAATATACTAGTGGTTTGAGAGCGATGGTGTATAAGGCAGTCAGCACATTATACGAGCACTTGTAGAAACTTCATTATCTTGTTAGTGGATGACGGGCAAAAGAATTTACTTTACAAAGTGTATTGTTGTTCAACTGGAAGAATTTGAAATTGTGGTGCATGCTGAGCAAAGTGACCTTTCAAGTGAATATTGTTGTCGTAACTGCAGTCAGCCAGACAAAGCAAAGTGAAATTCATCATCGAGCTGCTTTTCTTTGTTTCAATCATCAAAACTTTACACAATACTAGAGGATAATTCGCAAGTATGCAAATAAGTCCTTCAGAGATTTGTTCACTATTGCTTGGTTTTTGGCATATCGCTATTAGATATAGTAGGATAGTATGAGTGAATTCTTGCTGAGTTCCAGATATTCTCTCATATTGTTTGCTCTATGATAAAAATTAAATTTTCAGGATACCAAAGTGAATAAGCTTGAAATCAGGATATTGGCTGACTAGAGAAACTCAGTATGTAGTGTATGAAAATATGTACGTGCCATAACTATTCGGACTCACAGAAGTGTGGTCTTAACATCTTCGTGGGCACAATTTCACTGGCTGACATGATCGTGGTAGTTCTTTCCAAGAAAGGTTGAGAAAAAAACCAATAATCTCTTCCGTAAAAGCAATCCGAAGCCAGTATTGTGAACAAAATTCAAGCTCCAGAACCAGAGCAGTATCACAAAAATGCTTCCGCAGAGAAATTTGACAAACGAAGTAACCAATTGTTACTTATTTTAATTATAGATTGTCTATTACATGAAAAGCATAGACTCTAATATAAAGAATGAAAATAGTCAGTGCTGGCAAAACTTTATTAGCATTGCAACCCAAACTCTATCACAACTGCGTTACGATAAGATCAACACACCCGGATTATTCATTTAGTGGTTAAAAAAGTAAAACCCTTCATACCGTTATCGGTCAAAGGTACACGCCAATCACGCTGTCATTTACCAAATTGTAGGTTTACCATTTTAAAATATGGATCGTTGATTAAATGATTAAATGATTTTTTGATGATTTTTCGAAAAATTTTCTTCAGTGATGAGGCCTATTTCTCGCTTTCGGGATACGTTAATAGTCAGGACTGTAGAATATGGGGCTCAGAAATTCCACAAGTGATCGTAATCGGAAAAAGTCACGGTGTCCGGAAAAAGTCACGGTGTGGTGGGCCGTGATTGGGCCGTATAATTCTGAGTGCAATGAACGGATGTTAACCGATTATTTTTGGACGGAAATCGAAGATTATTATCTTGACGATATGTGGTTTCAGCAGAATGGGGCAACAAGTCACGTAACACAGGCAAATCAAGCTCTTTTGCAAGATAAATTTCCAGGACGTGTAATTTTGCGATTGGCTGATGTGAATTAGCCGCCAAGATCCAGCGATTTAACGCCTCTGGATATCATTCTGTGAGAGTACGCGAAAGATCGTTTTTATGCGAACGATCCCCAAACTCTGGACGAACTGTAAGCCAATATTCGTGAAGTCATGGCCGAGGTAAATGTGCCGACAAGTCATTGAAAATTACCTCAATAGGGTTGAGTCCTGCAAGGAATCCCGTGGAGAATATTTGATCGATATTATATTTCGCATAAAATAGCAAGAATAGATCTTTACAAAGAATTAAAAATTAAATCACTTTTCGAATATTTGGTGTTTATATTTTAAATTTACTTTTTCAAGCTAAAATGGATAGCCCTACTTTCAGGGATAAGAAGTTTTTTCAGTCCGCAAAATTTTATACCCTTGGAAAAATCTAACATTTCTTTCTTTTTTTCATTGGAGATGCTAATCATATGAACATTTAATAGAAGTATCTGTTGGTGTGGGCATTATATAAATGCGTCATACTGCATCGCAGCTAAAAGTATTTTGAATCTGCGTCACGTTTAGGTTAACCCACCCTTTAAATAGGAGGTTATAGGAGAAAAGAAAATTTAAGGTTATCACCCGTAACAATTAATAAATTTTCAAAATTTCAAAATTTGTTGCTCATTTTCATCACAAGGAAGTTATCGTTTGAAAATTAAAAGTAGCAGCCCTTACCAAACTTTTCATCTAATATCCTTCTAACCTTAACTTGAAATAATGGCCATTAACTGTATAAGTTTCGTTAAATCTGATGACTGTATCGGAAGTTACAGAGCATAATGTATTTATTTCTTTAATTGATTTTTGACACAGTGCTGCCAACATATTTAGTATACTTCTATCAGAACTGATCCTTCTTAAATTCCGACCAACACAAATTTCGGGACTTTTAAATACAATTAATTTGGTTAAGAGTGCGAGGAAAAATAATAAAAATTTCAATTTGGATATGAAGATAAATCATGAAGTAGCGATCGTTGTATTGTGTGAAAAGTGAACATTTTTCAGGAGAACCAAAAATTTCAAAATTTTCCTCTCCTCGTATTTTCCGTAGCTACAGAGTTCGCCAGCACACTTATATAAAAAGATTATTTTAGTTCATACTAAATCATGATCATCATTTTCTATAAATTTCGCAATGGCATGGTGACGCATTCAAAAACTAACAAAATTCGAATCTGTGCAAATTTTTTTGGCCTAATTTTATACACTTTGTATCCGCATAGGAGTAGAAATTTCCAAAACGTTGTCATTTATAAGATTGAAACACTTCCAAAAGGCATTTGAATACTTGGTTTTTTTAAGTCATTTGTTAATCGAATTAAAAAGGCTCTTAGAACACAATTAAAATGCCAATAATCAAAGTGTCAAAATGTTAAATATGGGACTTCGACTTATTCCACATATATTTAAATCAAGCGAAATTATCATTGAATTGTGTTTAAAGCGTAAAAATACAAAAATACTATGCATTGTAATATTCATATTTTTAACATTTCAATATCTTCAATATCTGAGTTAACTCACCGGCCATACAGGCTCAAACTAAACCTCAAAACAAGCCTCAAGCTCAACGTAAGCGAAAAACGCCGCATCGCGTCGTTAATCTCCATGCACGCAACATTCAGATGTATTCGGATGATAAGGCTCGCTCTGTCCTGTTCCTGATGAACCAGGTTGTTACACTGTGCAATACTCCGCCAAAGTCGGGTAACTTATGGAGTATTTACAGAGAATATCATGAAGTTCATCACATCTAGGCTTGGCTTTTCAACTAAAATTTAATCCTGCGTTAAATTCATGCCTGAAAACTTACCGGACAAGGCTATTGCCTCTTTCAGGATCGTTGAATCTGCTGGCTTGGACATCGTACTTTCGCCGAGTTTTGGTCTGCTGGAATCCTCTTTCAAAAGTTTTAACAACGCCAACGGAAAAATTTTCAGAACAACGCCAAACAAGTTTTACATGCCTAACTAGTAGATCAACTTCGATTTTTATTTTTTACCAAAATGTCCACGGCTTGAGGACCAAACTTAATGAAGTTCTACTCGCAAGTACTTTAGATTTTCATCAAATTATCTATTTGACAGAAACATGGCTAAACGACAATATACTGAACAGAAAAATCCTTCCATGTCATTGCGTTTTCCGGAGAGATCGTGATTGGATTGCTTCTTGCAAAGCCGATGGCGGAGGTGTTTTAATTGCCACCCATAATACTCTTCGTGGAACACTCTGTGCCGAGTTTGTTCCTTCTCCTCCTGTTGAGAGTATTGTTGTATGTGTTATCCTTTTCCCAACCTCCGATCTACTGGTCTGTTGTGTTTTAATCCTCTGTAATTTGTCTGTCACTACAAACGAACGTTTTTACGCTGAGCTTTCTAGTTTCATCCTCTCTTGATTTCCTTCAACTCCCATACTAATTTTTGGCGACTTCAACATGCCTAATGTAGAGTGGGATTTTTATAAGCTCAGTTTACTTTCTTACAATCACCTCTCTGTTGCCACTTCTTCCTTTTTTTTACTTTGTTCTTGTTGTTAAATTAACTACATTCGTAACACCAACAACAGAATCCTCGATTTAGTTCTTTCTAACGTTCTCTTCGATTTCCCTTCTCTCTTCCCTGCTCCCTTTTCATATGTGCAACCCGATCCTCATCACCTTCTTCTCCTACCTGATGTTGACCTCAACTTACAGGTAAAGAATAAATGTCCTTCTTTTCAGCGTTATATCTTCTTTAAAGCTGACTTGCAGAAAATGTCCTCTTAAATCAGTTTCATCAATTGGTATTCATTTTCCAAAGGTTCGGATGTTAATTGTGCATTGTCCAAGCTCTACTCTTTCTTTTCTAACCGTATCTCACGTTTAAATCCCATAAAACGTACTCTCAAACCTAGTGATGTATCTTGGTTCACATTGCAAGTCTCCGATGCTCTTAAAGCTAAAGAAAAAGCTCGTGAAAAGCTGAAGAAAACGGGCTTATCCACTGACCTTCATGAATTTTATAGTTTACGTTCTAATGCTAAAAAAAATGCTCAAGTAGGCAATACGTGATTACTTGTTGAACATCGAGACTTCAATCTGTTCTAATCAATCCAAATCCTATTGATCCTACATCCGTTCCCTTAAATCTAATTCCTTAGTTACTGATTCTATGTTTCTTGATGATGCTACTGCTTCCACTTTTTAGGCTATTTGTGATTTGCTAGCTGGCTTTTTTTCCTCTTCCTTTTAAAAAAACCACTGAATACCTCGATAGCTCCCACTGTCTCCCGTACCTCTCTTGAATTATCTATGTTTCGCACCAATCCTTTGGAAGTTGAAATTCTTATGTATACCGTAAATTCTAATGCTAGTTCCGGTCCTGATGGTATTTCTTATATTTTTGTCAAATCCCTCTCAACATCGCTGTGTTCCTTTTGGTGACTGTTCCTTGTTGAATGTTTTTTTTTCAGACTTTGCCAAGGCATTTTTTGGTCAGATCTTGGTTCCCAGATAACCAGACGCAAATCTAGTCGTCCAAGTCGTTCATCAGAGGTTTTCTCTAAACCGTTTGCACGTTCGGAAGTCTATTTTCATTCGTCTTTTTTGCGTCTGCCCAGAACGCACAATGCCTTTAAACTTTGTCCTTTCACGCAATTTTTTTACAATGCAAGCATGTATTGAGAATGTTACCTTGAATTGCTACTTACCTTAGTTCTATTTTTAGCTTTCAAATTATTCAATTATATTTCTTATTTCTTCTTATATTTTGTGTTTCATTTTTTTTCCTATCTTGACGCTGTAATCGGAGTTATATATGTAGCGCAAGGAATACATAAATGAATAAATAAATAAATAAATCTTAAAACCTTAAACATTTCATTGAAAAGTAATCGGGGAATCAGTTTTTCAGTTCAAATTCGAATAAGCTTTCATTAATTGTTTTAATGTTCACAATCAGACTATCGTCACATCTTTTCATGTAATATCCCGTCATCTCAGAACAGAGAGATTTAAGGAATTGAAATAAGCGTATACATATACGAAATTTAGTGAAGCAATTTTACTACAAAGGTAAAATCTATAATTAAAGCAAATTAAAAGAACTACCACCTCAGGTTTTCCATTTGGGGTCTCCGATACCTTAGATCTACGAGCTTTTTGTTATAACGTATCAAATGGCGTACTTTCTCCATCTATCGTACACATGGCCAATAAGTCATAGCCGTAGCATAAGAACTAATAAATACCATGGAAAGAACGGTATTGAGCTATATTTGCCTGATGGAAGAGAATAACAGGGAATGAAGGATTCACCATCAGCTGGCACCTAAGAAGAACCAAAACCAAAATAAGTTCACTTTATCATATGCAAAAGTGAGAAAATCATACTCTAAAACGATAGGTGAGAATGTATATATCCGTGTTAGCTGGGAGGTGAGAGTATGTTGGCTTGCGTATAATCCCATCAAGAAACAGTAAGCGCAGCGAACATTTGCTGGCAACAAACGAAATTCTCTTTAGTGGATTGCATGAGAGTGTCGGAGATATTCCTTTTACTTGCCAAATGGTATCGAAAGTAGTGTTTCAAGTGAACTATTTTTACCATTTACCATTTTTATACATTCATTGGCTGCCAACCAATCTACTGATCTAACAACAAGCTAACCTTGCTACAGTGAGACTGAATTGTATCTCAGTATGGAATAGAAAAGAGTTCAGCCATACAAGCATTTTGCCCGAGGGAGTTCGCGCTCCAGCGGGTGTTGACTACACCAGTCCGCAATGTCTACTGGATTTGAAGTTTCCTGACGGTCCAAAGCTAACCAATAGAGTTGGGAGTGGTGTATACTCAGATGAGCTGAATCTCAAGCTTTCTCTCCGTTTACCAGACCACTGAATTGTTTTTCAGGCGGAGGCTGCTGTTATTTATCAGGCAATTGACTGGCTTCTGTGTAATCAAATGTTCGGGGTCAATATTGGTATTCTCATAGATGGCCAAGCGGCTATTAAATCAGGATATCTCTTGCTGGTTCATGTAAATTGTCCATGATTGTCGCTGAATACCGTGCATCTCTTGGGGAGACATCGAGACATTCGGTTGTTTAATTGATTTGGGTACTTGGACATAGAGGTTTTCAGAGCAACCGTGAGGCCGATGAGCTCTTGACTCTTTTCAATAGGTATACCGATGACATCGGTCAAATTCGCCATCAGGCAAAAATGTCTTGAGGGTGCTAAGAAGTCCTGGGCAGATGAATCATCCTGTGCGTTAACCAGACAGTCTTGGGTATTCATGGATGCGCATTTCACCAGGCACCTTTTAGGCTTAGCTAGAATCAAAATACGTTGCACTGTAGGCGTTCTTACGGGCCACTGCCTCACAAGACTGCATGCGCAACGATTGGGCGCAGAGTTTAACGACTTCTGCCAGAGTTGTAGCTTTGAGGACGAAGAGGAACCCATTCTCCATCTCATGTGCCAGAGCCCAGCCTTGGCATGAAAAAGGGTGGCGGCACTTGGTGAACCATTTCTCTCAAACCTGACCGAACTGTCCCTGGTCAATTTAAAGGTGATAGCTCGGTTTGTCAAAGGAAGCAGATGGTTTCCTGATCTCAGTGAGTAGGAGAGAGTCACAAATCATTGTGGCATCACAATGGGTCTCTTTTGTGTCAAAAAGTGTCGGTCGACAGTCCTCTGTAGATTGGCAGCCACTTCAACCTACTTATTTACCGATCTTTTGAATTTCTTTTTCTTCCGAAGATTTTAGCGAAAGTTTCTGTGATTAAACGATGTTTGAGGCTGCCATCCGAAAAATTTTCAAATTTCGGAAACTTTAAACATGGGTTTTTTATTATAGCCATTACCAAAACGCTCTGCTAATTTTACTATGACCTAATGTTTTTGTCAAAAGTTATGACAAATCGAATTTTGAAAAAAAAAGTCCTTGCTTACTTTTAGGCACTCAGCGCCTACGCAGGGTTCATAATTTCTAATTTTTTATCATTGACAAACACAAAACATAATTTGTTTTCATGCCCATTACTTATTTCTAACGAAAATATAGTCTGCATAGAAATATAGGGGTACCTGAAAGTTCACTCAAATTCCCGCTGCCACCAAAGGTTTAAAATAGTCGTAATTTCAATGATTCACTGCATTATTCCTTTATACATCTATGTCCTCTGAAAATTTCAGCTCAATGGGATCGGCCACTCCAGAGATTATCTCCCTTAATCTTTCTGCTGATATATATATATATATATATATATATATATATATATATATACATATATATATATATATATATATATATATATATATATATATATATATATATATATATATATATATATATATATATATATATATATATATATATATATATATATATAAATATATATATATATTTTCGTCGAAAATCAGTAAAAACAACGATATGGTAGGTATGATTTTAATATTATTACCTTCAACTTAATAGCTTAGTATTTCAAATGTTTCGATCCATTTTAAGCACTTCACTTTTGACTAGTTCGTTCCAAGCCTGCACCAGTAAATTATCCATTAAAATCTTGCGAATATAGCTGTTTTTGTGGAGCTTTGCCACAAAGTATTCCTTTCCTCGCAGCTTTTGTATAGAGTTGGACTCATAAATATCCATTTATGTCATCCACATTGTAGAACTGAAAAGATAAAGGTCTTCCGCTCAATAAAGTATTACTTTGAAGGGGAGCACATTTTTGGTATTGTCTTGAAAGGGGATAGATGCATGAGTCATTTTAACATTACGTGCAATGATATATATAATAATAAATAAATATGTATGGTATATCTCCAAACAAAAGGACTTGGTAAACGTCATCTAGGGAACTAAAAAGTATTCAAAAATTATGGGCCGTATTTGCTTACCATTTAATTCATGATGTGGCTTCAGATAGTTTTAAGAATTAATACGGATGTAAATAAAAAAAAACTGATTTTGATTGAAGTGTTTAGTATTTTGGCAAAGCTTTTCAATATACTCAAATCTAATAAGATGAAACAAGATGAAAATTATTAATTGGTGCATAAACTTGCAATCGAAGGTAGTTTGGCGGTATATCTAACATAGATATTGTTGTATGTATAATAAATAAATCATATTTCACCCTATCAGTGCCAGAAATAACAAGAAACATCTTCTCGAACTATCTCATGCCTGGTTTACACATATGGCGAAGGTTTCGTCGAGGAACTTGTGAAATTACTTCCCTCCATATCTTCGTGTGTAAAAAAAAACAGCCGAAAATAAACAAGGCGACCATTTACACACTCGGCTCGAACATTTGCCATGTGTGTAAAGGCGGCATCATACATGTATATCATGGAACGGGAAAACTCCACAGATCGGAGGTAAACGTTGATAAGAATCTTCTAGAAACCAAGCCACGAACAGATTTTCATAGGGCAAGAAAAATCGAAAATAGCCTAGAAGCATTCAATAACAATCTATTTTACCCTAACGAAGTATAAATATCGTCGGCGAGATGCCTTAGCTAAGTGAGTATTATACAGCGAGTCTTGCGAAACGAATCTGTCAAAAGCGAATTAAGTGTTTTTTGGCGCTAATTTAAAAGTTTTGAGGCGACTGATATATTGTTAGTAGTGCGATGAATAAAGTGTGAATGCGATTTAGTTATAACCGTTATTGTTCAAATAAAAGTGTGATTATTTGTAGAAAACGAGCTGTTCTATTTCATAAACGCAGAGAATATCGAACCCACGAAGCATGTTTTCAGTGCAAAAACACAACAATATTTACAATGAAGCTTGGGGGCCCGGTAGCTCTACTCACTAAGGCATCAGGCCGAAAAACGGCGTGCTACGGGGCCTGCGGGTTCGAGTCCCGCCAGTGCCATGGCGGTAAGTGTGAATGCGTGTGATTGTCTATGAAGGTGGCAAATGAGCCCAAATTGGTGGCATAATGCTGGCCGCGTTCCCGGCAGCCCTCTTACTAACCTAACCTACAATGAAGCTTAAGAATTGTTTGAAGGGATATATTTTGTCTTTAAAATAACTTATTAAAATAAAATGAAAGATGAAGCAAATAAAGATGATAATGAGCCCAGTAGACTTCAACGAGCTGTGAATCAGTACCTTTGAATGAAAAGGAGCCTACCCGTGAAGCATTTTTGGGGTAAGGAGACGTTGTTTTGCGACAAACATGCTGTCCATCACGACACTCACAGCTTAGAGATGCCTAATTGAATGACATTGTAATGCGAAAGAGACCAGTGAAAAAGCTTGATAAGGGAGTCAAGATTGATTCCTGGTTGATGGAAAATAATGTTAAGTTGTTTTTTCACAGCATTTTTTACCAATATTCGAAAAACATTTGTATTAAAATCGATTCGGCCGAAAATTCATATTTCCATTTATATATATATATATATATATATATATATATATATATATATATATATATATATATATATATATATATATATATATATATATATATATATATCGTCAAAAAAATCCAGTGAATATTTCTCGGAAACGCGTCACTTGATCAAGCTGAAACTTTCAGGATACATTTGTCTATATAAAAAAAGGCCGAGCTCTCACCAAATGTTAATTAGCTATAACCTTTGGCGCTGGCGGCCATTTTAGTGATATTTTAGATATACCTATTATTTTTTCAAAAAAGTGGTTTAAAAAAAACAGGTTTGCAAAATGAAATTCAAACGTGTTTTTAAAAAAGATTTGATAAGGTTTTGAAAATGTTTAACGCTTTCTGTGCGCTAAATGCCTAAAATGAGATCGGGTAAATTTGAAATTTTTTGAATTGCTTTAACTTTTGACAGAAAAACTTACAGAATATATTAATGTCACTAAGTTGTATAACTAAGTTGCATGAACGTGCTGGCAACCCTATAGTTAGGGCAGGCACTGACAGTGAAAGCCTTCAAACCATCGAGTTTCCTGAAATATTTTCGCTTTTACGAAAAAAGCAATTCATGCACAAATCTTATGCTTTGTCTACACAGTCAAAGTAAAACTTTGGAAATTCCATGTCGGACAGGAACGGCAACACTTCCCCAATTTACTTATACTTTTAGCATCAAAAACTTCTGTTCACAGCCCAATAATCAGATATGGTTGAAATTACATAATGTATTGGTCTTAAGTAGGAACAGGTCTGATAGAAGCGATTTTGAAATTCGGGCGATTCTGTGCCAGTGGTGCCATCTTGAAAAATCACTAAGAAAATAACTACTTTTGGCTCTATAAATTTTGATTCAGTCTTCAGATTGAGATTGATACTTAAGACCATGTTTGGTAGAAATTCGGTTGAAAAATTAGGTTGGAGCTGCAAGCTATGGTAATTTTGGTGTCTTATATTTTGAAAATTTGCTCAGGAAAACAAAGCTCTTTGCCCTATAGACTCCAGTGCAGTCATGGAATCATAACGAAATTCATATGGCAAATTGACCTTATTGTAGGCAATACTCAGCAGAAATATAGTTGGAAAAACAATTATAGGGTTGCCAGGTAAGTTTGGTTTTGTATTTTTTAGGCATATCTTGAGTAAGCGATTTGATCATAAATTTTTCAAATGATAGTTATCTTGCAGTGAAAATAAACAACAAATATTACGATCAAGAAAATTTGAAAATTTTTGCGGGTGATAGCCCTACATTTATTTGTATTCCTATAACTTCCAATGTATCGGTTCAATACGAAATTCGCAGAGTAGGTTGACTTCAATGTGAGGCAGATGTCACATATTTTTGGCTCCGTATTTTTGTACCAACAAATGTTAAAATTAAGCATTCACATTGCATTGAAAATAAGTAAACATTGTTTAAATTTTCGAAGGTCCGCACATTTTTCAGATGGCAGCCCCAAAGACCTTTCTATCGCTGTAACTTTCGATGAAGTCATCGAAATTAAATTGGATTAGGGTCTTTTATTACTTAGGGTGTATTGGTCTTAAATAGGAGAAGTAGCTAGTGGTAGTGGCCTTAAGTAGCCAGTAGTAGAATACACAGTCAGAATCTGCACAAATTCTCTACTGTTCTTCGAACATTAGCGTTTCAAGCGGTTCTGATGCGCTCGAGGGTTTTTTTTTATTATTTTAAATTAGGAGAGCGTCACTTGCTTATCAAATTGGGCAACCACCACAAGAAAGTTCGGTTTATGGATATAACTTTCCAATCGAACCTCTGCTTAGTCTGTTAATAACTAAAGTTTATCAAATTGCTGAAATTTAGATCAGCAATGATTCTATCGTTACTTCGTTTTCTCTCTGAGTTACACAAGATATTTGGGATATTTGGGATTTAAGATATTTTGGATAGTCATTTCGTTGAAATTCATTTGACTTGAATTTATTTGATACCAGAAAAAAAATGTTTTGAATTATTGAAAAAGAGCAGCTTTTTGCATGTCCTATCAACTGTTACACAGAGAATAATATATTACTTGTTTTTGAAGATACCTGAAAATAAAAGAAATGAAATTAAACTGGTCGGATCATTATGTTTTTACTTACCGGATTGATGCCTCGATGATAGGTGTTTATCAGACCATTTCAGTGGATTCAACGAAATTCCAGTCAGCTGATATTTTTCGACTAAGTTTTAGTTTAATGAAACTGGTAATATGTACCGAAATTTTCTTCGATATAGTTTTGAAAATTGCGGTTCTTTGTGACTTATTTCAGTTGACTTTTGCATTCGTTTAGAAGCTATATATTTTTCGTTTGAAATATGTCGCTTGTTCGCCAGATTATTTAGACCGCTTTTTACGCATCGTACTTTTAATTAGTTAATATAGTTTAGTTTACTCGAATTATATCTGCTGACTTATTAGTTTACAAATATTAGTTTAATGCTTTAAATTTTCGCGTTTTGTCGCAAAAAAGAAAATGGTGTCACATCTAGCTCATTAAACAGATTGAAATTGCAGATCACACAATATAAAACTTATTTTTTGAATATCTTATGGCCATGGGCATAAACAACTATCAATTATTTGGATTTATATGAAATAGTAGTACTGAGAGTACTCAATCAAAAAATGTTGAACCGCTTATTACCGATATATAGCACGTGGGCATTAGTGTTTTCAGCTAGGACTAATGCTGAACTAATTGGAATATTTGATGCTTTCATTTGATTGTCATTCTTTTCGTTGATGCTAATAGCAGCCTCTTATCAGATCACATTTAATCCAAAATTTGCGTTACTTTTCTGAGTGCAGTGAAAATAATGTCAATCCAGCCAACACAACTTTATATACCATTATTTTATTAGAGAAATGAGTCGCAAAAAGATGCGCCAAAATTTGGTCACAGCAGATTTAGCCCAAAGCACGTTGTGACCGAATAAAGACAAACTCTGTTGCTATTTTTTTAAAACAAAAATATTTTTGTGTAGACAATTGTAGGCAGTTTTAGATGTGCATTGATTTAAAGACAGACAGACAGATTTTGAGTTCAAATAAAATATAGATTGTCAAAATTTCTAACACAGGTATAGAATTATATAGCTGACCATTTAATTCCATTGTATGTGCCCGAAACATGTATTCACTTATGACGTAGCATTTCAAAAACTTCAGAATTTAGGCACGATTTACGTAAAACTTTCTTCAAGTGACAGGAACAAATTACCGTGGCTCAAATTCTTTTATTTAAACATTTTATGTTAGTGACAGAAGACCCGCGGCGCTTGGGTGTACGATGATGTTCCAGATGGTCCCACAATTATTAGTTCACAGCTTTTCCATATGTAAGGCTAAATAAAGAGTAAACAAAATAAAATTAAAAGTAAACAAAATAGTATGTCTTTTTTTATAGTAACATCCAACTGCCTAAGAAAATATCGAACAACAATAACTTAAGAAAACTGTGAATTTTGTCACCGCTTACTGCATTTTTGAGTCACAATTATTTGAGCACATACGAAACATTGTTTCAGAAGAATAATGGATGAATATATTGGGTATTTTGTGCATCGTATGTGTGAAGTAGTGGCTTTTACTCACTTCAGTTTTGTTTTGTCCCAAGAATGTGGGGTTAGCATTGAGCTAAGGTCAACCATTGTTGCAGAGCAAACACGGTGTCACAGGGTCATAACGTTCGGAAAAGTATATGTTTCATAAGAATGCCATACATCACTACTTAGCAAAAGGAAATAAATACCAAAATGTGAAAAAATGCTGGACGGAAGAATACTACACGTAACTTCTGCAAAAGCACATATTATTTCTGGTAAACATCATCGCCATCGAAACGTTCAAGATATCCTAGCTTTAACTTGACACAAGCCTACTCTATAAACACGTTAATATTTTTTGATCGGATCCCTGACTCTGAAAGATTCTCTCGGATTTTTTTTTTTTTTTGACAAAGCGATCCTATTACCAATTTTCTTCGGAAGTCAGTATCAGTTTTATGGTAACTATTTGTGATACTAAATGGGAAGCTACAATATATTCATTCTCCATCTACTTGTCGATACAGGCACTTTCATTAAGCATTTCTGCCATCATTATGCCTACATCAAATCATATTTTTAGAAAATATTGGGAATTATATTTTCCATTAAAACAATTAATTTTTCCATCCCATACGCACATTTGAAAATGCAATGAATATTTTGCATGCGATACAAGACGTATCCAGTTTGCTGTTCAAATCAACTACTTAATTTGGTTAACAGACAGCCATTTCAAATTTCGAACCAACCAACAATCAATTTGGCTTATGCAGAACAGTAAATTTTCTGTTAGCTCTCCAAATGCTAGAGCGGCTACCAATGTTCAATATTCTTCAGCATATCCCATTACACCTATTTACCATGCGGCTAATAAATCAGAAGCGCACTGTAGCTTGTTGTAGCGTGTTGTTTGCTTGCAAGCTAAAGGATTCATTGCATATATGTACTGATGACTAATTGAATAAATTTCGGATCGAATGTTCGGATCTCGTTCGATTTCTAGCTGCAACAATAAAGTCCTGGAAAACGCGGTCTGATATTCCAAATATTGGAGTTATGTCATGGAAATTTATTAGATTTGGTACAGTTGCTTCGATGAACAAAACCATGGATGAATGTATGTTTTCATTTAAAATCAGCAAATAAGTGTGTACCCTCTAGGCTCAATTCGAAGTAATTGAAACGGCCTCGCTGGCTGGGAATTTATGATTTGATTAGTCAAATAAGCAATAAGTAACAGATTTTAAAAGTTACTGATACAGTTGAGAATAATTATGATTTACAAAAGGAATAGTTCTGTCGTGAATCCAGTGCATAAAAAGTATGTACCAGATATGTTATTTAGACTTATTATCATGAGCTCATATCACATGCATATGAGCCTGCAGCAATACCAACATTAAAGATCAGAGAAAAAATCGAAAAACAAGAAAGAAGGAAAAACCAAAAATGACGAAAAAATCACAAAGCCAAAAAATCATAAGACCAAAAAACTAGAAAGTCAAAAACTACTAATCACAAGTAACATCTTAGGTCTTAATCGGACATACACTTTCTTGCTGCACGATTTTCGCTCCGAGAAAATTCCAGACTATTGTAACATATTCGCCCTGCTACCAACATACAGCGATGGGCATTGAGACGAATAAATGTGTAGCAGATTTTGCTCAAAAAAGTAGCAGAATCAGAAAAAAAGTAGTAAAAATTAGACATATATATATAGTGTATGAAAAGAACCGAGAGCAACTACTTTTTCTGCATTCTAAGAACTTAGTCAGACGAGCAGCATTTAAGAGTAGTTGCCACACGCTCGGCGTTTTGTTATCGTAGATGGGCTTCAGTTGTTGGTTAAAGGTTCACCGAAGTTGCATCAGTGCTATCTTCACTAAAAAGTAGTTCCCCGGGAAAAGTAGTAAATATCATTTGCTACGTAGTAGAGTAGTAGATTCAGAAAAAAGCAGAAAAAAGTAGCAGATCTACTACAATTGTAGTAAATGCCCATCGCTGCCAACATATCGTGGATGACACGTGACACTTTATCTGACATCCTCTGGTTTGTACCACAGCGTAAAGAGTTAGTTCCTAACCAGCGTGCGGACTCCGTATATGTATACGGTCCAAAAATCCAGTGATCTAACCTGAGATTGTATTGTTGGTATGTCTGGAAAATTGGAAGAAATCGCATGGAACAGAAAGAGGTGCAAGATAAGATTCGACAACTACATACTCAGGCTAGATTTTTCGTTGCTCACATACGACTCACTCTCGCAAAAAATACCAGCACACTCTCAGGTTGCTTTGACAGATAATGCATTGCGTAAATGGAGGCGCAATTTCAAGGTCGAAGTGTTTTTTCTGGAAGATGGAAGGAGTTCACCCACTTATCATTCTATACACTTTGGTTTGTACATTGAAGTGGAAAATGTCATCTGGATGGAAGACAGACGGAAGCGTAACGACTTGGAAACACTGCTCTTGAGCTACTGCCCACGGCATTCAAACAGAGTTACTCATGCAGGCTACGTAGCGGTGGATGGTAAATGTGCAGTTCTTCAAGCGTTAAGTAATCTAATAAAGGTGACGCTAAGTGCATATTGCTGTGAGAGACTAATAATGTAACAAAGCTTTTACATTTAACCTGGTGAGGGTAACACGTTAATTTAGCAAATCGAATATATTCTAGTACATACTTTCAAAAAAATTAATACTTTTAGAAAACAAAATAAACTATCGACATTTGATTATGATTACCAAAAAAAAAGCAATGAATATAAATGAAATATTGTTAAAATTCTTATTAAAACAAAATGCTAGCTAGTTTTTTCTTCCCATAATCTTAACTTGAAATCAGCGAGCCAACGTCAAAAAAGTGCTGGCACAACATCAACTGTCATAAATGCATCACTTTTCTCATCGACCTAGTTTATGCGAGAGCCCAATGTAATCCCGATTCGGGATTATCTCAAATATCGCGTCGTATAAACGGGCAAAATTGGAATTGGGATTTTATGAAATTCGAATTGCGTATAACCATAGAAACTTGTTTTGCGGAATAGGTTACACTCACATTGAAAGTGTATTGTATAAATGTGACAAGATAGGAAGTATAGGTTACGTTGAACATTTCAGTTAATGTACCAAAAAGGCAATGACTGGAGAGACATTTAGCGATAGCTGAAAATTTTGAAATGCACCATTCGGCGTTCCACAATGTTGTGGAAAATACAGCAGGCGGCAGTAATTTGCGGCACTTATTTATGATTAACGTCTTCTTTTGCGAAAATAAACGAAACGACATTAGTTTTATCCAAATGCACAAAGCAAGCGCCGGGACATATTTCATATGTGCATTGTGTAAAGCTCAAAACAAAACCCGTCATGTTGAAGAATAACTTTTATTGACACATTTCATATGCACACTCACACATAGTCATCGGGCGTACACCCAACTGTTCGGGTTTAAGCTGAAATCCGAATTTGACCGTTTATACGACGTTCTGACTGGTATAATCCCAAATCGGGATTACATTGGGATCTCGCATAAACTAGGTCATCGAGGATTTAAATTGACAGAAACAAAGCACACTTCAAAGGAGTACATGCGCTAGCGTATGAAATATGAACATGGAAGAAAATATGAGTTTCAATATCATTAAGTGACCAAAGAAGCATTTTAATTAATATTTGTTTGATCTCATTCCATGGTATTCGAATAGCTCTTTTTAATATAGTTTTAGATAAAAAGTGACTCGACGATGTAATGAAAGTTTCAGGCAAAACTTAGCAAGCTCATTATATTCAATACTTTCCAATCACCCAATTGCAATCAGTAATATCAAACAAGCCTTGTGTTGAATTGTTGTTAGATGATACCTTATAGCGATTTACTGACGAGTGTTTGATTTGGCATTTCAGCCGAGCTGAAGTTCAGAAGAGGGCCTGCCGGAGAGTTGATGGCAGCCCATCAAATGATGAATACCATTTGTTTGCTTAAGTAGACGGATGCTGTTAGTTGTACGCGGTTGGGATAAGTTTTTATAAATCGGCTTGACACTTTTCCAGAAAAGAGGGATGCTACGAGTTTCCATCAGAAGATAAATAGGCTGCGTACGTGATGGTACAAAGGCTCGCAGGCTTAAACTGACTAAACGAGAAACACTTGCAAACAGATAAATTGCAACGGTTCTAGATGAAGACGCTATTTCGATACCCAGAAGCAGCCGCCATCCTGAATCAAGGACACTATCAGTGATCAAGGGCATTGCCGAGTGAATTCGGAGAAATCCTCTCCAAAAACAAAAAAAACCCCTAGCGCATCAGAACCGCTAGAAATACTAATGTTCGAAGAACAGTAGAGGATTTGTGCAGATTTTGATTGTTATTGTTATATATTGTTGTTATATTGTTGTTATTGTTGTTATATATTATATATTGTATGTATTGTCATATATATTGTTATATATTGTATATTCGGGATGTGAATACTTAAGGTACGAAAATAACAAAAACGCCTCGTGCTAGCAGTCCTTTGCTACCACTGAAGTAATATCTGCCTCACGTTGAAGTCAACCCACTCTGCGAGTTTCGTATTGATCCGATTACTGCAATGGAAGTTATAGGGATAAAAAGAAATTTAGGGTTACCATTTGCAAGAGCTTTCAAACTTTCTAGACCTTAGTATTTGGTGTGTATTTTCACTACAAGACCACTACGATTTGAAAACTTTATGATAAAATCGCTTACTAAAGCTATGTCAAAAAATACAAAAACAATCAGAGCTGGCAACCCTATCATTGTTTTTCAAACTAGATTTCTACTGAATATTGTCTACAATAATTTAAATTTGCCATATGAATTTCGTTCTGATACCATGACTGTACTGGAGGCTATAGGGCAAAGAGCTTTATTCAAATAAAATAACATTATATAAACAATTTGGTGCAGTTGCATCAATTTTTAATGATTCTAAAAGCATATCGATAAATAACTTAGATGCTTTGCTTTTATATAATCTTTTAGTGCTTTTATATAATCGAAGCCGTTTGTCATAAATTATGCTTACCATAGAAGGGGGATGATGCAGATGAATAAGCTATAAACTTGGTTATAGATTCAAGTAACAAAGAATAAAATTTCCAAAACTCGAAACATTTAAATGGATGCCTCACTTGCCAAATCGATTAACTCCATTTTCTGATTTCATTAACTTTTACTATCAAAGCACTTAAGAAGCTCCTAACTGTATATATTCAAAACAAATTTCTCTAATAATAGGTATTAACACCACTAAATACTTATTATTAGAGAAATTTGTTTTGAATATATACAGTTAGGAGCTTCTTAAGTGCTTTGATAGTAAAAATTTAATGAAATTCAGAAAATGGAGTTAATCGATTTGGCAAGTGAGGCATCCAAATATCGGTTGCTTATTTTATTGTAAATGGTTTGCTTATGAATAGAAAATGGAAGCATCTGTTGGTGCGATATTCACGAAATTGTCCGGTGCTGGCAATCATGTGGTAGCACCATAGCTGCTTCACGTACTGTTAAACCCAGCCTATGAATTTCGTTTCGATTGAATGGCTGCGCTGTAAGTTATAGGAATGAATTAAATTTTAGGGTTACCATCGTCCAAACTTTTTAAATTTTTGAAACGTTAATATTTGTTGTTAATTGTCATTGCAGGATCATTCCCATTCGGAAATTTTATGGCAACATCGCTCGATAAAGCAGTGTCAATAAATTACGAAATTCATCATAGCTGGCAACCCTTTCACGGTTTTTCAACAAAACTCCCACAGAATTACAATCGCAACAACATATGCTTTTCACATGAATTTCGTTTTGATTTCGTCACTGCATCGGAAGTTACAGGGAAAAAATCTTTATTTTCCTGAGCAAATTTACAATATTTAGGAGACGAAAGTTGCCGTAGCTGGCGTCCCTATACTAATTTTTCAACCAAATTTCTATGAAATCTATCTTAGAGTAAGGTTCATCTACTGCGTGAGTTTCGTTAAAATCTGGTGGCTTAATCGGATGCTATAGGCCAAAATCCATTTTTTTTCCAAATGGCACCACTGCCACAGTGTAGCTTGTTTTTCAAAGTCACTTCTATCAAACCTGGTCCTTGCAAATTCCAACATGTCCTGTAAATTTCATATTGATCGCATTATCCGATCGTCAGTTCTCGTAAACAGAAGTTTTGAGTGCTGAAAATAGAGGTAATTTCATCAAGGGTTGCCGTTCTTGTTTACCGCGGAATTTTGAAATATTTTATTTGACTTGGTGGACAAAAGTCAAAATTTATCAATAATTTGAATTTATTTTCAAAAATCAAAAATTTTTCAGGAAGGTCGATGATTTGAAGGATTTGTCTTCAGGAGCCTGCTGTAGCTACAGAGTTGCCCGCACAGTATTGAAAGTCCATGTGTGTAAAATTTTAGTCTATATCAATACGTTCTGAAAATTTCACGATGATCCATTGTTTTTCTTAGAAGTTATGACAAATCGAATTTTGAAAAAAAATCCTTGCCTACTTTTAGGCACTCAGCGCCCACACAAGGCTCAAAATTTCCACTTTTTTATCATAAGCAAACTTTAAACATAATAAGTTTTTATTCCTAGTACTTTCTTTGAACGAAAATGTACACTGCTTGGAAATATAGGAGAACCTGAAAATTCACTTAAATGCCCGCCGCCGCCAAAAAGTTTAAGATATCTGAATTCTAGCAAGTCATGGACCTACCTGTAATATACATCTATGTTCTCCAAAAATTTTAGCTCAATCGAATCGGCCACTCCAGAGATTATCTCTCTTAACCATTTTGCTGATATATATATATATATATATATATATATATATATATATATATATATATATATATATATATATATATATATATATATATATATATATTTGACGAATTTTCGGCGAAGCGATTTTAATACTAATGTTCTTCGAACATTAGTAATAATGTCGAAAGAGATGAAAATTCCACCTAGGACCATATTTCGCATCATTGGACAAGACCTGAAGCTAGGCGTTTATCGACAAATTACTGGACATCGCTTAACGGCAGCTTTGCGTCACATTAGAGCGACCAGAGCGAAGAAGTTGAGGCAGCAGCATCCAAAAAGTCAAATCTTTTTTACGGATGAAAAAAAAAGGAAGGGTATATGAACAAAGCTCTCAAAATACCTCTGTAAGGCGTCAAGAGGTCATCACCCGGCGTCCGATAAGGTTTGATGGGGCGAGTCGTATGAGGGGTCACTAAGTTACATTTTTGTGAACAAGGCGTTAAAACAAGAACAGCTAACTACCAGACAGATATTTTGTAGCCCTATGTTGAGCTATTGACCCAAACGTTACTGTTTAACAAGCATTGGATATTTCAATAGAATTCAGCACCTGTACACAAAACGCAAACCACGCAATGATGGTTAAACGAAAATTTAACCGATTTTATTGTCTTCGAAGATTGATCCTCTGGTAGTTGGGTAGGGGATCCTCTGGTAGTTGGTAGGTTAGGATGACAGACTGCTGGACGTTTTAGAGCAAAAAGCCTGCTCGAAGCTTAATCAAAACATCGCGGAAGTGTGTCAAGATAAAGGGGGGAGACTTTGAATGTATGTTATTTTTTAATAGTTTATAATAATATTGAATTGTTATTGTGGGATGATTAAAATTCAAAATTTTTTTAACTAAGTGAAAAGATTTTTAACTTTATGAATTTATAATAGTTTCTTAAATTAAAAAAACAATCGTAATATTAAACTGTAGCGTTGAAATTACTAGTCAAGGAAGGATTTGGTAGATAATTCAAAAATCGTTGGGAATCAAGATTTCTTATGTTGAAAAGCCTGCAGCATTTGTCTACCGACAAATTTGCTGCCTTTGAGGTGGAATGTCAATATTCTTTAAGCAAACTGTTTGACCTGGTGTTTCTTACAGGAATATTTACCACCATCTTCTTTCTCAAGTACTCAGCTTCCATAACGCCTCTAAGAACGTTGAATGTAAAGTAGGCTGATATTGACATTCAGTGCAAGCAGAATCAAGTTAGAATGGCCCTATGTATTCTTATGAGGGGGTAAGAAATTGAAGTTGTTTGGTTTGAACAGTTCTCATTTAAAAGTAAAAATTATTTTTGTATGCATTCGAGTCTGTCACTATAGATTTTAAATGCTGAATTCCAGATAGCATAAGCGCATTCGATATAAAAATATAAAAGTGCAGTGTATAAGCATTTGGTGACCCACAAGTAACAAAATTCCTTTGCTGGTTGGAGGCCACAAAGCGATAGAGGCCACAAATGTAGTTAAAATAGCAGAAATTTTTCAATAGCATATAATAATAATTTCGGTACTATCTCTCAAGCTTCTTGATAATGAGTTTTGATCATATGAATTACAAATGATAGTAATCGCAGTTGGTGGTCTCTCGTTTATTATTTATAAATAGTAAATGACTTAATGAGAATAACACTAGGAAATGTCAACCGCAAGAAAGACTGATATTCGAAGAAAACAGAGGAAATGTGTGGACTTTGATTGTATGTTCCACAAAATGTGCTCCTTATTACAAACAACCTAAGTAATTCAATGACTGCATAAGAAAGAAAGGTTTACCAGCCTTAATATCACTGGTCCAATATTCCAACACTGCTGCTCAACGTGATGATCAACCTACACTGCGAATTCCCATTTTATCCAATTATTCTCATCAGACACCAGCTCACAGTCCATACTTCCAACTGAAAGTGGTGACATCAGTCAAGTATGCACTATGAGCTGGTTTCTGATGAGAATAAGTGCATACTTTCAAAACCATTTTGTCAAAAAAAAATAGTCAATAACATTTTCAATTTTAACCATCCCGCAAAAACAATTCCAATTTGATTCTGCTTTCGGAGGCTTATTCCACAAAACGATCGAATTTCCCGTATCAATTATTCTATAATATGCTTTGATAAGCTTTAGAGACGATATACGTTGTCTATGCTGATTTATAGATAAGAAGGGAACCGTGATCACAAATCAATAACATTTATGAGTAAATTATGTCGATGGATATAAGTCGGAGATGGATATAAGTCGGAAATTTGCCACAACTAACGTAAAACTAAAAAAAATTAATGACTTACAACTGCAAGTGGTCACATCAGTCAAGTATGCACTGTGAACTGGTGTCTGATGAGAATCAGTGCATACTTTCGAAAACACTTTGTCAAAAAAAAAATGTTTCAATAAAATTTTCAATTTTAATCATCCCACAAAAACAATTCCACAGGTAATTATACAGCTGAACCCCCTCACCTCCGATTTCCTTGAAATTTTTATATGTTGTAGTGTTCAGTATACTGAACAAGAATATGTATACATGTTGGGTGCGGAAATCAAAAATTAACATAGTTTTTTAACTTTGAAAAACCGAAAATTTATTTGAATTTAATGGCATGAAAATTCACGAAAATGTTGACAGTGAAAAAATTCTAGTGTAGCTGTTATTGTAAACAATCAACATACAAAACTTATGTGAACTTCTGATTTCCGCGCTCAACATGTGTACATATTCTTGTTCAGTATACTGAAGTATGCCAGTGGGTATGAATTAACACAAAAACTGTGTTTGTTTACATTTCCCCTTCCCCTTCCCCATTGTCTCAAACAATTTATGAACTTTATCAGTCGCAAAAGTGAAATCAATATGATAATATTGTTTGAAATGATTGAGCTTATTAGCAATCGTGATCGATTGCTTGATTTTTTAATTGCTCACAAAGTGATAAGGGAAGAAATCATTTGTCGAGAATGCGGTTCGGTTATTTCATTAACACGCGAAACATTATCTCTCCGCTGCACTTATAATTATTACACAGTTCCACGTAAACAAAAACGTCGAAGAGTTAGGTGTCCTTTTGAAGCGAGTGCACTAACTGGTACATGGTTCCAGAAAATCCGCATAGATATTGCAATTGCGTGTCGAATCATTGCGTACTTTTTGTACCACAGACCACCACATCAACATAAATTGATGGAAGATTTTCGGATCAACAATAATACCGCTGTTGATTGGATATCGTTCTGTCAGGAGGTTTGTATCATAATATTTCGTCTTCACAAATTAAAGAAAGGTTGACTTTAACTCAATGGTGATATATATAGGTTTGTCAATTCTGGGTGAATCGCACTTCAAAAAAAATTGGCGGTGAAGGTCACACCGTCCAGATTGATGAAGCACTTCTGGGTAGAAGAAAATATCATAAAGGCCGTGTAATTCGTGGAACGTGGGTGTTTGGAGGAATCGATCCCGTAACCAAAATGTGTTTCATCCAGCCTGTACCCAATAGATCTGCAAATGTTCTTCAAGAAGTCATAATGCGAAATATTGCTCCTGGTACGACTGTTATTTCGGATTGCTGGCGGGGCTACAGGAACCTGTCTAAAGAGACGTGGATGCACCTCACAGTCAATCATAGTTACAATTTTGTTGACCCTGAGACTGCCGCGCATACCCAAAACATCGAGCGGCTTTGGCGAGATCTTCGTGATAATATACCTCGATATGGACGAAAAAAAACTCACTACCGACAGTACATTGGGGAATTTCTATTCAAAAGGCGGTACTCATATTCAAATAGAATTGAGGCATTTTTTAATGAATTATCATTAATGTTTCCAATTGAAATTGATGATTTTATTAATGATTAAAGTCAAATAAATTTTCGGTTTTTCAAAGTTAAAAAACTATGTTAATTTTTGATTTCCGCACCCAACATGTATACATATTCTTGTTCAGTATACTGAACACTACATCATATAAAAATTTCAAGGAAATCGGAGGTGAGGGGGTTCAGCTGTATAATTACCATTCCACAAATTAGTGGTTTTTTTTATTAATAAACGCTAGAAATCGTTTTTTCTTGTTGTATTATTGAAGCTTCTTATTGAGCACACTTCTACCCAATACGACTCTATAGCCTTTAACCTTTGATTCACAAAAACACTTCGAAATCATTCCGTTAAGCTGCTAAAAATGTCCTCGAGGCCTTTCCTGAAAACTTCGAAATATGTACTATCACATCTAGGTCCAATGAGATTTCCACTCAAAATTCTGTCATTTTCAGAGAAATCGTACGTGCTCGTACTCCCCTGTATTCATAAATTTCGTACATACTCGTAGATATACCTAATGCTATAGATGAAAATCGTAAAACACACTAAGCTGCTTTTGATTATGCAAATTGAGGAAAATAGGATGCTGCGAGTCGATGTGCTACCATCGTTTCCGAATCGAATGCTTCGTTTTCTCCCGTCAGAAGTTCAAATGGTTTGTGGTTGTACCGAATATAGCCCCAAGTTTCGGTGACAGCAAAGGCAAATACTTGCGGGAATGTACCAACGTAGACACTGTAAGCGATGCTAATGGTAATTGATGGAAACCACTTTGTTTTCTGACTATGGAGGAACTATTTGGCTTTGCTGCTAGTGGCGTTGGTAGGAAGCAATTTATGATATCGCTGGGAGCGTTGTAATAGTCGTGTGGGAAATATTCCGCAACAATATTGATTGAATTGAACGGTTTTATTGTAGGTGAATAAGACATATTTGAGACGTAAATAATTCAGTCTTTAAGATCAATCCTTGAAAATCAATTGATTGCTCTTAACGCGTTTTTTGTTAAAGTTCTTAAAGAAAATAGTTCATCACGAAGCATTAGTCATAAGCACAGAATATTCTTCTATTGAAATATGGGTAAATAACAGCAATCTAGAAGCCAGTTAACCCTAAGTTGTTCGAAATTCCTCGCAAGTGAGAGAAATCATTTAGATTACTGTTCATCGTCATGCCATTTAGTCCTAAATATGTGACACCTGCCCAGCAACCAAGACTCTACCTAGCTGAATGTAAAAAATATTGCGTTAAATAGAGTGAGTTTGGCCTGCGGATGATTTCAAATGCACATTTCATTTAATTTATCTTTTCCATTGTCTCGGAAGAATGTCAATTCGTAGGTGAAATACCATGCAGCATTTCTATCTTAACAATTCTGCTGCACAAAATTCAAGCGCTATGTACCACTGTTGGTCGGTAAGCTTTTGAAGACTCCATGGTTTGAAATTACTGAATGTAATTCTTAACGCTTAATGTAACGAAACGCTCTATCATCAAATAAGTTAAATTTCAGCGAGTTTGAACATCTTGGCATAAACTGGCATAAACTGGCTTGGCTCAACTTTTTTTGAGCTCTCTTATAAAAATGTTTTGTAGCTTGCTTATACAAATTACAGAAAACTATTTTACTACTTCCATATGCTCACGTCTGACGTTTTCACAAAAAATACTGAACGAGAACAAATAGCCGAAAGATGTTAATCATTTACTGACGCATTCATACGTCGTTATTCAACGTATAATGTAAATAAATGCAATTTCCATACTTTCGAGCTAAACATTTTGCATACATAAAAATCAGTGCAAAAATAAACTGCTGCAATAAAATTGATACCTTTAAATACCAAAAGTAAATTTTTCACTATCATATCCTTTATCATTGTTTTGTGCTAATTATGTAGGTAGCTGCCATTTGTGCAGGCAGTTACATTTAATTCTTTTTCCCAAAAAAGTTTCAACTCAGTCATCGGATCCAAATGAATATTTTAGGTAAAGTTGAAGTCCACATGGAACAGATTTGGTATACAAGAGCAAAGGGTTGCATTCTTGTTCTTTTTGTACGAACAGGTCTCATGACTAAATTTTCATAGGATACACAGGTATAACGAAAATAAATATACAATGTTTAAATTTTCCAAGTTTCGGAAATTTGTGCAGATAATAACCGCAACCAAATGTATATTCCTGAAACTTACGATGCAGTTTTTGTCTATGATAATACCAAAACTGAAGGGACTACGCTCTGAAGTAAATGCTTAGCTATGGTGGTAGAGAGGCCCATATGGGAGAAGCCGTTACAAATGATTTTATTATTCTTTAAGTGCCACATTTTTTTTTGGAGCGCTGGTGCTATGCTCAGTCGTCGCTAAAGCATGTTACACTTAAATAGTGGGGCGCTGGTATTATGCCCAGCCACTGGCTCTTAAAAGAACAAATACAGCCATCAGCATACAGCCCACAGGCAAGATCATTACATTGGACTGGCGTCTTAGTAAACAGAGCTACCAACCTCTCTGGATGAAAACGAAATTTGCGTGGTTTGTTTATCTTGATGTGAAGAAGTTTTGACTGGCTTATGGTTGTAGTGCTAATAAACTCTTCTCGCTCTTATCTTTTCATTATTTTTGTACTAAAAGATGCTGCTATCAAAAATCCATAAGATAATCATAATATACTGAACTTAAGTATCAAACGTTCTACTTTCATTAATTTCAAAACTCCTTTGTTAGATTACTCTGAAAACCTTTATTCCTATAACTCCCAACACAGTCTTCGGACCAAAATAGTCCATGAGCTTTGAAACAGGTTGCAATAAGTAGCACGTTCGGTAGAACATGCAATCAAAATTCATACTATTTTCTTCTAACTTCAGTCTTTTGAGCGGGTCGTATGCGCTAGAGTTTTTTTTAATTAGATCTTTCATTACCATTATTGTTTAATAGTTTTTTGCATTAACAAAATATTTGAATTAGACTAAATACGAATTAATGAAAATTTTTGAAATTTTTATTAGATTTTTGTTATATAATTGCAAACCAAAAAAAGTCTAGCACATCAGAACCGCTAGAAAACGAATTGTCGAAGAAATTGTCTTTGAGAGACAAAAAAATGTGCGAAGACGTAATACACTTTTTTGTGGAATCATATCAACCATTCCTTATCACAAGCAACAAAACTCAACTATAACACAAATTATGAAAATGTTCAGTGCTGGCAACACTTTTCCAACGAAGCAGCAATAAGTTTACCATAACAAGCTCATACTTTAATCAACTTATCCTTTGATTTTCGTTCTCATCGGAGGATTTCATCGAATATTCAGCGGTTAAACGTTGTTTGAGGCTGCCATCCGAAAAATGTTCAAAACTCGGAAAATTTAAAAATTGGTTTCTTATTTTAATCGCAAATGCTTTGCATATGAGTACGTAATTTGAAGCATCTGTTGGTGCAATATTTACGAAAATGGCTAATGCTGGTTACCCTGTGTCAGCAGCAAAGCAAAATATATACCAAATCTGCTTCACGTTAAGTTAAACCCAAGCAGTAAATTTCGTTCCGATTGAATCACTGCGCTGGAAGCTATACGGGTGAAACAAATTTTATGGTTACCATCCTCAAAACTTTTCAAATTTTTAAAGCATCAATATTTATTGTTAATTTTCATTGCAGGATCATTCCCATTTGCAAATCCAATGATATAATCACTTAGTAAAGAAATTCCACAAAATTACAAAAATGGTCATAGCTGGCAGCCCTTTCATGATTTTTGTACGACATTCCTACGAAATTTATTTCACACTAATGTCCGTTTACTGGATGAACTTGGTTTAGATTTCTATATAGGACCGAAAGTTATAGGGAAAAAAGCTTTATTTTGCTGAGCAAATTTGCAAGATTTATGAGACGAAAATCACCATAAATGGCAGCCCTATTCTAATTTTTCAACCAAATAACTGTGTGAATTTGGTTCAAATTTGATGGCTGAATCGGAAGTTATAGGCCAAAAAGCTGTTTTTTTCTCAGTGATTTTTCAAGATGGTACCACTGCCACAGGGTCGCCCGCGTTTCAAAATCACTTCTATCAGACCTGGTCCTAGCTAATACCAACATGTCCTGTAAATTTCATTATGATCGGATAATCCGGTAGTCAGCTCTCGTGAACAGAACTTTCGAGTGCTGAAAATATAGGTAATTTGGTGATGGGTTACCGTTCTTGTGCAAATCGGAATTTTAGGAATTTCAATTTGACATGACGGACAAAGGTTAAGATTTATCAATGATATGAATTTTTTGTCAAAAATCAAAAATTTTTGATTAGGGTCAATGATTTGAAGGATTTTTTTTCAGGATCCTTCCTTAGTTATAGGGTTACCTGCACTACCTTGGAAATCCATGTGTGTTAAATTTTAGTCAAGGTCAATATGTTCTGCAAATTTCACGATGATTCAACGTTTTTGTCAGAAGCTATGACAAACCAAATTTTGAAAAAAAATGCTTGCCTACTTTTAGGCACGCTGCACCCACACACGGCTCAATTTTTCCAATTTTTTTATCACAAACAAGGTAAAAACATAATAAATTTTTATTTTCAATACTTTTTTTTAACAAAAGTTCACACTGCTTGGAAATATAGGAGTACCTGAAAATTCACCAAAACGCTCGCCGCCGCCAAAAGGTTTAGGATATCTGAATTCTAGCAAGCCATGGACCTACTTAGTATATACATCTACGTTCTCCCAAAATTTGAACTCAATCGGATCGACCACTCCAGAGATTATCTCCCTTAATCATTTTACTTATATATATATATATATATATATATATATATATATATATATATATATATATATATATATATATATATATATGTATATTTACATATATATATATATATATATATATATATATATATATATATATATATATATATATATTTGTATATATATATATATATATATATATATATATATATATATATATATATATATATATATGTATATTTACATATATATATATATATATATATATATATATATATATATTTGTATATATATATATATATATATATATATATATATATATATATATATATATATATATATATATACAGTATGCAAAATTCGTATTCGTGCGGCCAATTTTTTATGGGTAAATTGCATTATATCATTAAAACAAGAATAATGTCCATTCAGAATCTATTATCTTCCTTCACGATACTTAAACTTTAGCAAACCATGCAGAATTAACTTGAATCTTCTTGCCATTCAATGAAAATAAAAAAAAATGATTTCCAATAGCAGCAAAATCCGTATTCGTACCCATGATAATTTCATCATCGTGACTATAATGCACGTGTTGTTGTTCTGCGAATCGTTAGAATTGACAGCTGAGTTTTAGGAAAGTAGTTTGTTTTAGTTTTATACATCATTTCGAGTCGTAAAGGAATTAAATCAAAAATGGGACGAAAGACAAGTGAAGTTTCAAACGATTTAAGAAAATTAATAGTAGATTTGCATAAAAAGGGCAAATCATTGAAGAAAATCGGTGATATTGTTTTAAGAAGTAAGTCAACTGTGTAATACATCGTAAATAACTAAAAGAAGTGTGGCCAAATCACTCGAAAACAGCGAAACCAAAACCGGTCAGTCCTCATAAGAAGGTATCGGTCCTTCTTACAACGACATATTCGGCAGGATCCAGGAGTAAGAGGTGTAAAACTTGCAGCATTGCTCGAGAAACACCATGACATCAAAGTAACTCCACAAACGGTAAGAAATCACATTAAGAAACTTGGATTTCAAAGCCGAATCCCAGTAAGGAAACAATTTGTAAGTGCAGTCAATAGAAAAAAACGCGTAATTTTCCCAAAACAATACCTTAGCAAGGACTTTTCGTTCTCGAAACGTGTCATCTTTTCTGACGAATGTAAATTTAACGTTAAAGCGTCCGACGGATACATAGGAATTTGATGTGGGCGAAATACAAGTGTTACCTCTTGCCGACATTCAAACACGGAGGCGGTTCGGTAATGATTTGGAGCTGAAGGTGCTGGGAATTTGCACTTTATCAACGGTATTATGAGCTTGCACATGTATAGAGATATTCGGTCCAAAGCGCAAGGAAATTAGGTTGTGAACGGAACTACATCTTCCAACAGGACAACGATCCCAAACACATAGCTTTTAATATTCGTCTCTGGATGTTATATAACTGCCGCAAATATTTAAAAACTCTAGCGCACCTGAACCGCTAGAAATACTAATGTTCGAAGAACAGTAGAAGAATCGTGCAGGTTTTGAGTGCATATTCCACCACATGAGCTGCTTATTACGGCCAAACTGTTTCAAACGCCTCGTTCTACTTTGGTCTCAAGAATGCATTATAACTCATATGGTGGAAGGTTTCAGATATTACCACTGGCATGAATTTCAAAGTTTATGAGAGCGAAACACGGGTTAATTATATTCGTTATCAGTTGCTTATTTCACAAAATTTCGAAAGCAGCATCTCATATAACATCAATGAAGAAAATGCGCAGTGCCTGCAGCACTGTAACTGAAGTTGGTGTTTGGGGCTGCGATCCGAAAAATTTGCAGAACTTTGGGAATTGAAACATCGGTTATTTATTTTCATTGTAAATTTTTCCGGTATGAATACTAACTATACTAACTATAATACCGACTCGTGCTGCCAACCTTTCGCCAGTATCAAAGCCAAAAATATATCACATCTGCTTCACGTTGTTATATTACATTCGAAGTTATAGGAGTATAAAGAAATTTAGGATTACCTGCAGCGAGTTTTTTCAAATAATGGAAAGCTTAATATTTGCTGTTTATTGTCACTACAATATCATTACCAATTGAAAATTCTACGTTAAAACCGCTTAATAAAGATATTGCAAACAAACACAAAACCAACAATAGCTGGCAACTCTATCGTGGCTTTTCAACCAAATTTGGCCTGAATAATGCTTTTAGTAGGTTCCATTAATTGTATGAAATTCGTACTGATTTCATGACTACACTGGAAGTTATAGGGCAAAAAGTTTTATTTTCCTGAGCGAATTTTCAAATCCAAATACACAAAAATTACCATTGCTGGCAGCACCAATCGAATTTTTCAACCAAATTTCCACCAAACAGAGTTTAAAGTAAGGTTCAGCTACTGTGTCAATTTCATGAAAATCTGGTAACTTATTCACATTTCATAGGGCAAAAAGCAGTTTTTTTTTCTTTGTAATTTTTCAATATGGCACCACTGGCACAGAGTTGCCCACAATTCAAAATCGCTTCTATCAGACCTGGTCCTACTTAATTCCAATGCATTCTGTAAATTTCAATGGTATCTGATAATTGATTCGTGAGTTCCCGTGAACAGAAGTTTTTGATGCTAAAAATATAGGTTGACTGGGAAAGGGTTACCGTTCTTGTCCGACATGAAATTTCCAAAGTTTTACTTTGAACGTGTAGGTAAAGCATAAGATTTGTATACAGATTGGTTTTATTGTAAGAAACGGACAATTTTTGGAAATTCGATGGTTTAATGTTTTCACTTCCAAATTTTTATTTTTTCAAATTTAAGACACCAAAATTATCATAGCTGACAGCTCCAACCGAATTTTGCGACCAAATTTCTACCAAACGTGGTATTAAATAAGGTTCAGCTACTGTGTGAATTTCGTCAAAATCGAACGATTCAATCAGAATTTCCACTGGCACAGAATCACCCGCATTTCAAAATCACTTCTATCAGACCTGGTCCTATATAGGACCAATACATTCTGCAAATTTCAATTAATTCTGCTCATTGGATCGTGAGTTTCCGTGAACAGAAGTTTTTGATGCTAAAAATATAGGTAAATTGGGCAAGGGTTACCAGGCGTGCCCGTAATACCATATCTTTTTTTTTTTTTGTTTATGTAAACAAAGCACAAGATCTACATATGAGTGGCTTTTTTTGAAAAAGCGGCAGTTTTTCAAGAGAGACGATGATTTGAAGGTTTTCACTTTCAGTGCCTGCCCTAGCTACAGGGTTGCCAGCACGCTCATCAAAAACTACGAAAATCTACAACTAAATAATATCAATATGTTCTTAAAATTTCGTAATGATTGAATAACTCGGTCAAAAGTTATCGCAATTTAAAAATTTTCAAGTTTTCCCGTTCTCTTTTTAGGCACCAAGCGCACACATGGGGTTAAAAAATTCCAAAACATTATCCGATTCACATGTAGAACACGTTCAAAATTTATTTCGTCAACTTTATTTTTGCAAAAATTATTTGTGTACGAAATAATAGGTATATTAAAAATATCACTAAAATGGCCGCCGGCGCCAAAGGGTTAAAGATTATTAACTTTTTGTGAGACCTGGCACTATTCTGCATTAACACCAATGTGTCCTGAAAATTTCAGCTCAATCGGATGGCGCGTTCCTGAGATTTTTTCACTGAAATTTTTTGATGATATATATATATATATATATATATATATATATATATAGAAATATGAATTTTTGGCCAAAGTGATTTTAATACTAATGTTCTTCTTCGAACATTAGTAAAAACTCCACTCCAAAGCCCCGACATCAATCCTATCGAAAATTTGTGGTCGATTGTTTAGAGGAATTTGCGCAAACACGACCTTCGGAGCATTCAAGGGTTAAAACAAGATCTACGGACAGAATGGGACAATATTCAAAAGGATTTAGCTACAAAACTCGTGGAATCGATAGCAATACGGCTAAAAGCTATATTAACACAAAAAAGTTATGCAACCAAATATTAAAACTTAAGAATACGCGTTTTATATTTAGGTTCTTAAAGCGTACGAATACGAATTTTGTTTAGTTATAACCGAAATATTGTAACTTTTTCCAAACTTGTGATATCTACACTTTTTATTTTGTTTTATTTTGTTTGATATACATATTGTCAATGATTTTATTGCATATCTTTTCAAATGGTATCAACTTGTTTCAGAATATAGAGGTTTTTCACATAAAATTGCTGGGGTACGAATACGGATTTTGCATACTGTATATATATATATATATATATATATATATATATATATATATATATATATATATATATATATAACTGGACAGCTGATTGCATTCGAGCTGCATAGACCTGATCGCAGCGCATAGCGATAACCAGCCGAAGCCCATTCAGCTAACGGATATTTACCTGTAGCGATATCAGTCAGCTGACTGAATGCAGTTTTGGTGATGAAATCAGATGATCGGAAGTTTTTTTAAAAAAAACAGAAGATCGATTTAGTTCGTGACATGGATAATTTGTGAGGTTGCTTTAGCTTGACCGAATTGCATGAACATTATAGTTTTCTACGAAAACTGATACTTGTGAAACCGAAGGCTTCTCAAGCAGTTAAATAAAAAGTTTTGCGAAGTGTTGCCAGTGCGCCGTTGATTGCTTAAAATTTGCGAAAGAATTTGAATCTCAAGCAACGGTCCGCTAACTCAAATACTTTCTGTGAAATAATAACAGAAATTCCAAATAACTTTCTAGTTTACAGTGTTAGTAAGACAAGCGAAAATAAATAAATAGCTCAAAGCAAGTTTCTTCCTTGTGCGGCCGAAAAAATGTGCTTTCTTCAGGAATTTTTTTTAGGAATGTATTTAAGATAGACACTTTAGTTTTTAATCAATTGTAGGTATAGGTTTATTTTAACTGCACAAAAAAATGTTTAGTCGAAATATGCAAAGTGAGCAAAGGAGGACATCGAACAATGGCGGCGCGCCAAACAAATTTTAGCTGCTTTTGGAAGTCCTGCCGTCGATTCAGATGATCTGAAACATAAAAATTAAACATAATCTTACTTAATTTACTTTTGTCTATGGGCTCTACAAGAATTTTGAAAAAAAAAATTAAAAATGAAAAACTAATGCAATTTTCAATAAGAAAAACCATTTTTTCCTTTTTTTTTGGCTACAAATTGCTATGTAAAATGAAAGATATTTTTTAATGATTCTGCTACCAGCTATAAACAAGTCTTTGATACCCAACTGTAACAAATTTTGTGATCATTGCTTAACCCGTCTGCTTTCAATAACTTCCACCAAGTCAAAAAATGCGGTGTAGATGGCGACTCAGCGCGCTCGACACCGCCCCCTATTTTAAGGGATAACTTTTGTAATTCATGTATCTACCGTATCTATCAACATGTATCTTTCTATCCGTATGTATCTATCCGAAAATGCAAAAACAAAAAATTTGATTTTTTTGACCACACAAGGTAGAAACTTGCCATATAAGAACAATTAACGAAAAGGATTTTTGTGTAACGAATGTGAGAGTAACCCATAATTTGATTTAAAAGACAATCAGTGTAAAATTTCAGTTGAGCATTTAAATTTTGAAAACATGTCAGAAGCTTGGATGAACAAGTAATATAATTTTGACAGCAAGTATATCTTTTTGGGCCATATAGGAAAAAAATAAGAATATAGCTCTCATATTCATCATTTCGATCTCGCCGGAGATTAAATTCTTTATTTTCACCAATCAGACTGAGTTCATCTCATCGTAAGGAATGCTTTAAATAAATGTTTTAACCAGTAATAAATTTTTAACATAAAACAAAACAAAGACAAGGTTCCAAGTAAAAAATTTGCAATAACACAAATCAAAAAGTTTAAACTAAACTCAAAATCAAGAATTTTACACTACATGTGTGATTAGAATTTTTACATTTAAAACATAGAAAAGTTTTTAGCATACCAGGCTTCATACAGCGGTCAACCATCGTCTGGAGTTGGCAAGTTTTCCATTACTTTTTGTTAGGTTAATTTGTTTTTCAACAGTATACATAATTATTTTACTTTTATTTCATCATATTTACTTAGAAATTATTGACATATTCAATTCTACATTTTTCTTTTTTTAAGTTATTTTAAAGTTCTTTTGGATTATAAAAATGATTTTAGTTATATTGAATGTTTTTAATTGAGAAATGTTTTACGATAAAATAAAAATATAAGGCTACCGTCGGTGCCAAGGATTGATTCCCACTATGTTAGTTATGGTAATTGGTGCATCAGCCGGTTTTGTGTAAATAAGCGTCCTTGTAGCTACTCCGCCTAAGATTTACAACCGTCACAGCTCAGATAGCTGGAAAAGAGGATCAGGCCGGGCAATATTTTTTAATCTTTTTTATTTTTAATGTTGCATTGGTTATAGCTTCCCAACTGTAACAGGTTTTCGTCTCCCTGCATTGTAATAATAATAGAAACAGACTACAATCGGATCTGGTTTTGCGAATCTCGTTGAAGTTTTACCCTATCAAGCAATGCAAATCTAAAAGCTCAAATTTCATTGAAGATTTGCGAGACCAGGTTTTATTGTCTCGAGTATAAGATACCTGGGTCAAATAATGAGAAAAGTGATTCGTGCTGCTAAACTCTCCACACTCATATAAGTTGGCCGCAAATGAAGTCTGTACGAATTTCAACCCCCAGAATAAAAAAAGTCTTGGAACCGGACTAATTTACCTAAATCAATCACAAAGGCCATCTTTATCTACACTAATATTTTTAAACTTTCTTTTACATTAATTAGTTAATTAGAACTCCATAAAATAAAAGTATTAAAACAAAAAGTGGCATAATGTTCATATTTCACATTCCTATAATCAACTTTTACAGATATAGCTTAAATAGCATGAATATGATATAATCAAATATGTAGAGTACATTGACATGCACTATCAAATCAAAACTTAAAATAGTCCAAAAAGACACAGCAATGCACATCGTCAAATATGATTGACAGTCTCTTCCGGAACTAAATGCTGTAGCTGCGCCACAAAAATCCATAAAAATGAGCTCTCGAAAATCTTTCGTGTCATCAATCATCCCATTCAGTCTTCAATCCTTGTTCTCGAGATAAAACCTTCTATCATTGGTTTGGAGCTGGAAACTGCAAATGAAAATGTATATGAAGAGGGAGATGCTTAACAAGTCGTCGATATTCTGATGTCTTGCAAATGCACAAGGAGAATCGGAAAAAGCTTTTAGCGTTTATAAGAACAGAACAAAACACCAATAGCCCACCCTAGCTGAACTGCATCCAACAAAATGAATGTTGTTTGCTGTTTTTCAGTGTATGATCCGACTTATAGAGAAATAAAGGATAAGAAGCCAAGATGAGTAAGACGAAGTGCACATTCTGAATGACTTTAGTGGATAACGGGAGCAAATTGGGCTGTGAGTTCATATATAAAAAACTTTTTCAAATTCTTGAAACTCATTTGTAAATATGTGTCCCAAATGAGTTTGCACAAAGAATCAAACACAGTACATGCTGTGAGCAGTATTTTTTACCACATTTCAAAGCACACAATTACTAAATTATTATAAATAACCTATGGTGTCCAAAATTATATAATATAATCAATCCACTTTCAGCTAACAGTTGGCTGAAATGTTTCCAAAAGTCCTGACAAACACCGCAATTTCACCTACAATATGATTTTGTGATGCTACAAGAATGACAGCGAAAATAATAAAAGGATGTCCTCAACAGGCTGGCGCAGTCTAGTTTAGGGGGAGAAATTGAAAGCCAAAAATTACTCAGCTCGAAAGGAGATAATTGCTGTCGAAGAATTCGAGGGGATTTTCACCCCCTGAACAAGAGTGACAGTGATTGTGATGACTCAATTTCGGCTGTACTTGCTGCTTGTCGTCAAGTTGATACGGGTGTGTGTACAGGAACGTGACAAAAAGAACAGAGGGAGACTTCACAGTGCTTGAATCGAACATAGAAAGATTGGAAGGAGATGGTTTTATGAGCGACAAAGTCGCCGCATAGTGAATAGATGAAAATTGAAAATTGCAAAAGGATCCCTTGATTTTCTAAAGGACTGTAATTCGATTTGTTTATATTTTCGAGGAGTTTAACGAAATTGTCGTTATCCTCTTGAACAATTCGTTTTCATTAAAGCCTCGTTATTCAATATTCAGCTTTCGAATACATTATTCTGTTGAATTTTGTATGAACGATTGTTTGGAGCATAGAATACTGGGGGATGGGATGTCACACTATTTGATTTTTACAATCGACAACAACGCATGCCATAAACCGTCTAAGAGAGAATTTTTTTCCTATTATACAAACACTTACTTATATACGTTAACATAGTTCTCTTTTATTCTTAAATTGCAGATTCATAAAATTAGCAACAGAATAATACTAGTCAAAGGGTCGGAAAATAATGACTAAATATAAGTTTTAGCTGAATAAAATTTGTGGACCAACTTTCAAGAGCAATAAATATCAATAGATATCAAATTAAATACTTTCAAGTAAGCAGTTTCGCTTATATATACATACATTCATCGATTATGTGCTTATTCAAAGAATTTTTGTACCGGAAAGTAAAATGTTTGGTCAATCGCTACATCAGAGATAAACACGGATTTTTCGCATTATTTGTAATTCTGCATAGCATTTGATTTTACTTAGCATTCTTAGCTAATAATTTTTCAAAGCTAAATAATTTTTTGGCAACCTTTGTAGAAAGTGAATTAAAACTACTGATTATCAAATATTTGTTTAATTAGTTTATATTTTTAGTTTAATATTTCACTTTTCTGTCTTTCAAAATAATAAAACCTTCTTGGCTTCCATTTCGTCGCCGAACTTATCGAATATCGTATTTCACGAATACAAAAAACATATAAACAACTTTTGTTCAACTAAACAACTAGAAAGCTACAAAGATATAGGCGAAGTAATGTCTCTTGTTTACTGAATATTGGTCTAATTTGTCCACGTAATCTGCGAAAACGCGATCTTAAGTGCTTTGTTCCCAACTGGGACCAAAGGGGAGTAGTTTTGGGCGGCTTTCGCTCACGAAAAACGGATAGGAGGTGCGTTAGTCGCTTTACTACCGAAATCTACCAAGTCACCGTCGCCCCGCAAGGAGAAGGTGGTGGTGGGCTCACCAAATTGAGAATCTCTTATTAACCTCGTAATTACACACTCTATGAAATATTTTACTCAACGTATGAATTATTTTACTCAACGTATGAAAACAAAATGCTCCACTTTATTATTCACGCTTATTTGAACACAAAGTTTTGACCAATGCGCTACCATTCAGGATAGAATCACTAATTTTAACTCTTACAAATCTTCAAAATAAATCGACGTACCTAAACTTAATACTAGCTAACCTAATTTTTCTAGATACTTCTGCGGACAATGCTACCCAATGGCCCTTTGCTTGAGAACAGTCCACTCGAATACATCTCCGTTTAGTGTTTTTGGCGAGGATTATACACTCACTTCAAAGGAAAACTTTGAAACTCCACAAATCTCCGAAAATAAATATTTTCTTTTGCTATTCGCGTTTGATTAAAATCTCCCGCCGAGATCGTGCCGGTTCAAATGAAAAAGAGCAGACACAAAAAAATATATGTCGTTATAGTCGCTCCTGCTATCGTTTATACGTCCTTCGGCTTGCTGGTGTGCCAATCGAAAAAGACGATTCTGCAGTTTTTCGGGCCTGCAGGAAAACGTTTTTTCCACGGCAGAGGGACTCAATCGCACCATTGGGTTCAATCATTCCAATTGTGACTTGCAGGATCTACAGCTTAGTTTCATTTTCCATCGTTTCGCACCGGCTCATTCTACAATGGGATGGTGGCTCACCTGATCCATGTTTAGTTGTCTGGTGACAGTTCAAACTGTCAACTGTATGATGCCCATCAGGCTTTTATCGATTGCAATACTAGCGCATAAATTCATATTATTAATAAAACTATTCATTCATGTGATGCGTGTTGTTTTGTTAGTCCATTTGTCGTCGCAGTTTCAGTAGTGTTGCTGGTGACTGCGGTGTTGTTTGTGTGTAGAATCTCAAATTTGTTTGTGATGAATTGTGTTCTGTTCAAATGTTTGGTTTTGCGATCTCGTTTCTTGTTTTTCCTATCGTGACGTTCTTTTTTCTATCGTAGTTAGAATTATTTTTAAATTTCGATTTATCATACCTTCTAACCGAAACATTGGATCATTGCGAAATTCGCAAAGCATATTGATATTGACTAAAACGGTTTCAAGAAATTGTAAAAAAAGAATAAAAAAGCTGATTTAAAACTCTCTATATTACGCCATAACGTACTTACGGCTCCTGTTAGAGTGAATCATACGACAATATTTTAGTGTGTTGTCAAGCGAGTACAGTACATACAGATCTTTATGTCCATTAAATAAGATCGCTCAAAAAAAAAATGCTCGACGGGACTGGATAAAATACCCTCAGACAGTACTGTATTCTCTTTAATAACGCCTTGAACAATTGTCATTTTCTAGAATGGTGGAAAACAGTCAAACCTTTCCCGATTCTCAAACAAAGGATGGACCCAAAAAGTGCACGTGGCTACGCACTTATAAGTCTTCTACCCAACTTCAGCAATATATATGAAAATCTCATAAGCAGCTCACTGCAAAAGTACGTTCAGGAAACCAAACTGATCAGCAACTGTCAGTTTGGCATTCGGGCAGGACATTTTTTTACAAAAGTAGTCGCCGACATTTGCTGGCACCTCAATAATAGAAAATGCGTGTCTATTTGACACGGAGAAGGTATGACTTTCAATATTCGAATTTACAGTTAAGCCCTGAAATGTATTCGACGCGAAACGAAACGAAGTGTCAAATCCCATACAAAATCAGCCTGGCGCGGAATTTCGTTTCGTTTGGTTTTGCTCGTCAGTAATGTGTTCGAAGACGTATAACTGTCTTCGAAGACAACGCAGTGACTTGCTCTGAGATGGCGCTGCACTATGTATAAGTTAAATTACGCGGCCATTTAATGGCCCAGGTACCTTAAATTGATGCGAAAAATGTGACAGCTCATAATTTCATTCGAGTTTGCGGGTATTTTATTGAAAAATGAGTGAAAATGGATGGATGAACCGCGCATTCTTGCAACAATAGTTTTTGGTTTGCCGATTATATCATTTTTGATGCCGGTTAGTTAAATTTATATGCACCGAATTCAAATGTAATGCACTTGTTAAATGTCATCAATGGCAATTTATACTGCCTCCGGTGTCGGGGTGCGGAATTTTATTTCGTTCGATTCCGCACAGACGTTTTCGCTGCATTTCGTTCGCCGAATACATTACTAGGCTTTAAGGTATTCAATGACACGAAATCACATCCGGCAAAGTGCAGCACGATCCAGACTACGTTGGTGGCACAAATATGTTTTTTGAATATTAGAGGATGACTCTCGCCTACAATACTTAGCAGTTTAGTGTAGATAGATAGCTGTGATTTGTATCAGGATAAGTTTTAGATAAAATTATTATTTTTATAAATAAATCGAATTAGGCAGGAAGTCCTGCAGATGTCCGCGGGCCCATTTTAGACATCTCTATCTTAAGTATTTATAGTTGATAGTTTCTTAGTTAAGTAAGGATAATAGTAGCTAGAATTAGGAAGTAAGAGCGACCGATGCTGAAGGTTTTTGATCCTTTTCCTTCAATAGTTTAGTTAAAATATAAGATAAGTCTTAAACATAGATTCATAGTATTGGAAAAACTCAAACAATTAAGACATTAGTAAATTCGAGTGCTCAGTCGACCATTAAGTTCTGTATACTCGTAAGTCTAGATTAAACATCTTATCTTTCAGGATTTGGAATGTCATATAATTATGGGAAAATTAAAGCAATTAAAAAAAACTAATCCATTGAAAAGTGTGAATGTTAATTTATAGCGGTATAGACTTATCATACACTATATAAATCTATAATATCCCACACTATATAAATCAATAATCTTTCTATCCCTCTAACTTTCACTGAAGGCATCAGAAGATAACAAAATTCACAGAGATGGTTCATTTTGACATGAACCAATCGTCGCATACTTTTGGCTGCAGTACTAGTTAAGTGTTGCCAGCATAGAGCACTTTTACATTTTATGTTATAGGAGATGCTGCTATCATCATCTTTCATCAGCATCCTGTAATTTAAATAGATAACCAGTGTTTTTCTCTGAAATTTTGAAATTCATGGGAGAAGTTACCCTGGAAACCTTTCAACCCTGAGTTTCGATGCAGTCATCGGATCAAAGTCGTACATGACCTTAGATAAAGGTGAGTTGTAATTCAGGTTGAAATTCGGCTTATCTTTCCTGGTTTCGGTTAATCGTGTTCCAGTTATTTATACTGCTTTCGGCAGTTGAAGGCTCATTTATGACTAATTTGATCATGCTTGGGGGGTCCGTATTGCTTTTGGTGGTGGCTTCTATGCATTAGAAGTTTAATTTTGTTGCAGTTTGACGGCGAAAGAAGACTTATTCATAATACGTTATTCTCCTATTCAAACAACACAGCCTTCTCCATTGCTTTGTTAGTTGCTATTGGCTCGTCTATGTTTGACGCTTTAGAAAATTTAATTTTATTTCCTTTTCTACTGATTCCAAGTCGAATACAATTAAGTTTTTTACAGTTTTTGCTCGCACCGACAGGAAATGTTAAATGCCGTATAAATTCAATAGTCACGCACTTACTTTGAATTTAATCAGTCGACTTAACTGCACTTCACTTGAATTAGGCATACTATGAAGCCCAAATATCATATTGTAGCAATGGTGCACAGCTTTTGTCAATTCCACCACTTCGCACTTCATAATCAACGAAATAGAAGAACATGTCGATTATGAAAATCACGACCTGTCGATTGCAAATTTTACAGCAAAATGTAAAGAACTTTGAGAGCTATTTTTTTAAATTATCATACATCATAGATGTAAACGTAAACTTATGTCCAAACATTGGGTTTTGAAACTTATCAATATATTTTTGAAACTGATTTTCGCAATACAATTCTCATATCTAGAGCAGGTTTTTCAAAAGCCAGAATTTTTCATTGCACTATTCTTTCCTTAAAGACACCAGTATATCAAAACAATAATTTCTGCAACTTTTCCTGTATATCTGTTCTCGGTTTAACTCGGTGTAACTGGACAGTGCAGTAGCACTTTTCATTAGCTGTAATTGTACTCACTCTGTTGAACGTTGGTCACTTATGAAAATCCACTAGATGGAAACAACTATAAATAAAGTTTATCCAACTTCAATTCGTTCTGCGCTTGAACATTTTTATTAATCTACGACTCGACATTTACTTGCGGCCAAAATATACACCAATACCTCATCTACAAAAATCTATCTACATCTTACATAAAGCCAACACAATCTCCACCTCCAATTTGATTTTCTATCAGATACGTTTTTATGTCGCGAAGATTTTGATGATATCCAGCCATTTCGCTCATCGATGGTCGAATTTAGCCATCCCTGATTTGTATAGAATGATATTATTACTTTTCGTGTCATTAAACTGGCTATTCGTTGACTTGCTATCCATGAATATTGAACGAAAAAATCTGTTAAGTTTGATCAAACCGAAAATTATGGGCTCCATTTTGCATATTGTTTTGTGCCTTCGGAAATATTTTTCGTAAATAACTTCCACATTGTTCATTTTTAATGCGAAGCACATTATATTTTCCTATTAACGGAGCAGTATGTCATCAAAATTTAATTAGACGAGTTTTATGATGTGAATTTTATGTGTTTTCCGAAATGATTTTAGCTCAGATGATTCCTTTTCTGGAAACAAACACATTCTGTTTGCCTTTTCAGCTGATTTTACACGCAATAGATTTCATAAAAAAAGGGGATGGTGAAATAAAAGAATTGAGCGATGCAAGTAGTCGAATGAGCGATTTGAGTATGCATAGTGTTGGGCAATTTAAGGAAGTTTTGCATTAGAATTTCCAACTCCACTTCTTGGTTGTTTTACTTAATTGGAAAATGCAATTCATTGGTCTGCACTCATATTCATAGTTAAAGATAATCTAATTATACCTCACAACCGTAATGCAAGTCACACGATAAAATTAGTTTGCAAAAGTTCAGTTCAGGGTCCTTTCATTTGTGATTAAATTATTTAGGTAATAAAGTTTATGCCATAAATGGGATCAAAGTTTGCTGAAAACTTCGGGATTCAAGTTTTTGAGGGTAAAGCTGGCGAGGAACTTTGGCATTCTTGATTGAAAATTTGCTAAAATTTATTTAGGGTGAGTGCACTAGTAGTCGGCCACTTAAGCATTTTTCCCACTTTCGTGAAATATAACTGCCCAGAGAAAACAGTTATGGAACAAATTTTTTTAGTTAAAACTAAGCCTGTGTTTTTCATCGGCGAATAGATATTTAATATTTTATGTAACCAATCAACTATTTTCTTCATAATTAATTCCATAAAAAATATGCTTTTGCATCATAAGCCAGACCCTGAAATTTAGTCACCGGCTTCTTTTGTATCAGTGACCAGCCAAGTTGCATATTTCATTATTTACAAAGAAATATCTATGAAACATAAATAAATCATATGATATTTCAGATAATGTGTATTTATTCTTTAAGCAAAGTATATATTTTGGTAAATCGCATAAGAAAAATAATTTTGCATATATCAAAGTTTTCTTTTAAAGTGTTTCAATTCTAATATTGACTTATATTATTCTACTTTTCGATTTTTCATAAGACAGACACACGATCCTCACTTATTTTCCGGTTGGGCCTCACATATCTTGCAAGAACATTTCTTATCAGAAGCATTTTCATAGCTAAATATAACCAGAAAACAGTAAATATCGATGCTTTTCGTCCAAATACCAAATATTTACTAACAAAAATATTTTAGATGATACAGTTGTCGCAGTCAATATTTTTTAGGTCATCCTCTTCTGTGTCGCTAATATGTTGTCACATTCCTGACAATCGCTTTCTCATGTTTTTCCAGGTTCGTTTTTTTCTTTTTCCTTTCAAGTATCTGTGCGTCCTTCAATTTTCGCTTTTGGATACGATCCGCTTTTCTTTTTACTAATGTGCGCAGAAGAACATTCCTATTAGATATATATATATATATATATATATATATATATATATATATATATATATATATATATATATATATATATATATATATATATATATATATATATATATATGTTAAAATTTCAGTGAATAAATCTCAGAAACGTGCCATGCGATTGAACTGAAAATTTCAGGATACATTGATATATGCAGAATAGTGCCAGGTCTCACAAAAAGTTAATATTCTTTAACCCTTTGGCGCCGGCGGCCATTTTAGTGATATTTTAAATAAACCTATTTTTCTGTCAACAAATAACTTTCGCAAAAATAAGGTCTATGGAATGAATTTTGAACGTGTTTTTAATGTAAATATGATAATTTTTTTTGAAATGCTTAACCCTATGTGTGCGCTAAACGCTTAAAATGAGATTGGGAAAATTTGAAAAGTTTTGAATTGTGATAACTTTTGACTTGATTACCAAATCATTATGAAACTTACATGACAAATTGTTGTTCTTAAGTTTTAGACTGCAGCTACGGCAGGCATTGAAAGTGAAAACCTTCAAACCATCGACTCTCCTGAAAAATTTTCGTCTTTTACAGTGAAAATCAACTCATATATAAATCTTATGCTTTGTCTATACAACCAAAGGAAAACTTTTGAAATTTCACATCGGACAAGAACGGCAACCCTCTTCCAATTTACCTATATTTAAAGCATCAAAAAATTCTGTTCACAAGAACTCACCACCCACTTATCAGATATAAATGTAATTCACAGAATGTATTTGTATTGAGTAGGATCAGGTCTCCTAGAAGCGATTTGGAAATGCGGGCAACTCTGTGCCAGTGGTGCCATCTTGAAAAATTATAAAGAAAAAAACTGCTTTTTGCTATATGAATTCTGATTCAGTAATCAAATTTTCATGAAATTGACACAGTAGCTGAACATTACTTTAAGCCGTGTTTGGTAGAAATTTGGTTGAAAAACTCGGTTGGTGGTGCCAGCTATGGTAACTTTTGTGTCTTGGGTTTTAAAAATTCGCTCAGGAAAGTAAAGCATTTTGCCCTATAGCTTCCAGTGCAGTCATGAAATCAAAACGAATTCCATATGATATATGGAACTTATTGTAGGTATTATTCAGAAAGAATCTGGTAAAAAAAACCAGCATAGGGCTGCCGGCTATTGTTGGTTTTGTATTTATTTGCAATATCTTTATAAAGTGATTTTATCGTAAAATTTTCAAACGGTAATGATGTAATGACAACAAACAACAAACATCAAGTTTTCGAAAAATTCAAAACTATTGCGGGTGGTAGCCCTAAATTTGTTTCTATCTTTATAACTTGCAATGCAGTCATCGGATCAAAACGAAATTCACAGAGTAGGTTGATTTTAATGTGAGGCGAGTGTGATAGCAAAGGGTTGCCAGCACGAGGCGTTTTTGGCTATTTGCGCATCAATAAATGCTTACATTAGGTTAGGTTAGGTTAGTGAAGAGGGCTGCCGGGAACGCGGCCAGCATTAAGCCCCCAGTTTGGGCCCATTTGCCACCCTCATGCACAATCACACGCATTCACACTTACAGCCATGGCACTGGCAGGATTCGAACCTGCAGTCCCCGTAGCACGCCGCTTTTCGGCCTGACGCCTTAGCGAGCAGAGCTACCGGGCCCTCCAATGCTTACATTAAGTATTCATATCGCGAACATTTACAATGGAAAACATCAAACATCTTTCGTTTTGTTACCCTAAACATTTTTCTATCCCTATAACTTTCAACGAAATCATCGGATAAAATCGAAATCGATAGATTTATTTGATTTTGACGTGAAGCAATTGTGGTAGACTTTTATTTGCAGTGCTGGTAAAGTGTTGGAAGCACCAAGCATTTTCTTTGTTTATGTTATGTTACGCTGCTTTCAAAGTTTTGCAGTGTTTGGTTTTCCTAAATCTTGAAATTCCTGAAATCTTTTCCACCCTATGATCTTAAATGCATTGTTAAGATCGAAGTGATTTTGCACTCGAAACAGGTTGGAGCACATGTGGTAGAATATGCACTCAAAATCTGCACGATTCTTCTTCTGTTCATCGATCATTAGTATTTCTAGCGGTTCAGGTGCGCTAGAGTTTTTTTGTAGTAGTTTACACAATGGGACACAGAAGATGGATCTGATTTTCATTCAGCCTATTGATAACGACTTCTACCTCAAGTACATTTAGTCGGCCTTTCAATTATTATCACCTTGTACGGTGATTCGAATGGTGGTGAATCAAAATAGCAAAGAGCTTTTTGTTTTCTCCACAATGCATATATATATAAAATCGATACATTATATTACACTCCTTAAGCTACTGGAAATCTGCTTTTCTTCCATTTCTGGAGCTTGTATGACCCACAAAGAGTAAAAATCAAGGCACATTGACAAATTATGAAGTAAATAATTTAATATAGTCGCGAAAATGTGCTAGAACGTGGCAAACACCTATTTGGTATGAGCACGTGAGATATGCAAATAAACACGTAACTGCGTGTAACAGGTGTGAGGTACCCATTAAAGGCGACAGTTTCAAATATATGATTACATGCGACAGTTTTAAATAAATTCAACGTGTTAGCAGCGGAATCCGATTACGATTCTATAATTAAGTGGTCATTTGGTCGCCACATGAGTTTTCGCATGGCTTACTTGGTGCACCACCATTAACTGTACTGAAAGAAAACTACATATGCGTATGCCAGTTGATTTGCAGAACGCTTGAATTGATATTGGATACATTTTTCAGATTCAATACATTTTTGGTCGGCAAGATAGATTTTTGTTTTGTTGTGAAACCAATAAATAAAACTTTATAGCATTGGTAGATTGTTGCATTAAAATAATTATTTTAGAATCATTCATTACTTGCTGCATGAAAACTAAAAAATACTGATTCACACTTCCAAATATATTCTCATTCATAGTCCAAACAGTATACATAAAATTTTCATCAAATTCTCAATTTTAAGATGCATTAATCATTTTTTTTTTACCATGCAACCGCACTTTTATTATTCGGCTCAAACAACAGCCGTCATTACCGAATGAGTCACCAAACTTATAATGCATCTTCGCAACTACACCAATTAAAAGACATCAAATACGCCGGAAATATTAAATTTCAATTCCGATTGCACTGAATGAACACTTAACATGTTTAAGACGTGCCGTTAAACATTCATATGCTTTGAGTTTATTCACTTCCCCAATCACGGGGACAATATTGCATTTCTCGGAAGTGCTTTTATTTTATCGTTTGCAATCAATAAGTTCGGGGCTATTGTGTTGTATCAAATTTCATTAAAAGACTTTCAACGAAATGCAGTTTATGTGCACGTATTTCAAATAAAACCAACTGCTACATTTGATATGGTGGTAATAAGGCAGTTAGTATGTATTTGAAGAAAAAACTTGATTGGATTGATACCAAAACATGGTCTATTTGGTACAGTTTTTGAAATGAGCATTGTTGATAGAAAAATTTGGAAGTTTTTATTTAGAGCAATGAGTTATTTTTAGGATGAAAATATTCGAATTTATAAACACATTCGTTTAATTATTTTAGTGAAAAAAACTTACAACATTATTTTTATTAGATAATGTTTTCAAGACAAGACAATCGGGCCGTGGAGGAGGCACATCAATACTTGTGAAGTCAAACATTCGCTCAAAGCTTGTCAGCATGTCTGGTAAATATAACACTATAGTAGTTGAGCTTGCACTTAATTCAGAAAAAACTAACATCGGCACTTTTATAAAGCACCAAATAAAGAAGACCATCTCTTTCTCAATCATATCGACGAATTCTATTCGACTATCGATAAATTAATCAATGTAGTAGATACAAATATTGATATTTTAACATCTTCTGCCATATTCCAGTGAATATCTCGATATAATTGCGACAAATAATGGAGTTGTATTTAACAAGACAAAGCCAACACGCATCACTATGACGTCCAAAACACTACTCGATCATGTGATCACAAAACATCCAAACATGAGTGAACGTATGTCTTACAATGAGGACGACTGGCCCGGCTTAGACCATAAAGTAATAAACTTATCCATAAAAAATTTGGTAAAAGCTCAAATACGGCCTAAAAAAATATCGATGAGCAGAACCATTAATAAAGATTTCTTAAGGAACTTCATAGATAGTCTCCAACTTCCGACTTTGAGGAGCTGATTGAGAAGATAACCAAAGCTAAACAAGTTCGTGTACGAGTACAATCTTGGATCACTAGGAATGTAATCGATATTTCAAATCGAAAACGAATTGCTTACAAAAAATACAAAGCAGGTGCAAACTCCACGTCCAAGAAGCAGGTTTATTTATCTATGAAGAAGGAATCGAATCGAGCTATCATGGAGGTCAAAAAACGTTTCTACAGAAATAAGTTTGAAGCTTCAGCCGGAAATACTTCTAGATATTGGCAACTAGTAAATGAGCTCTTGTCTAAACAGCAAAACAAATCATCAACGTGCATAGAAGTACTGTTGATAAATGGAACATCCATTACAGACCCCGAAGAAGTAGCACAGCAGTTAAACAACTCCTTCGCTACCATTGGAACACTAGTCACCGAGCAACTGCAACTTTCATCACGCTCGAGTATTCATATTGAGCCTAATATGTTCACTTCAATTCACTTACGTCCCACTGGTCTTGGTGAAATATCTTAAATAATCAACAACCTCAAATCAAAGGTTTCTCCTGGTCTGAATAGTATAACATCGGAGGATATTAAATTGCTGAAAAATCATATTTTGGAGCTTCTGACTACAATAATAAATAAACACCTAGCAGCTGGTACATTCCCCGATTGTGTTAAACTAGCAAAAATCGCTCCAATCTTCAAAAGTGGTGATCCAGCAGATCCATAAAATTATCGCCCAATAGCTGTCACAGGTGTCCTAAGTAAAATATTTGAAAGAGCCATTCAAAAACAATTGCTACAATTTATTAAGACTAACTCAATTTTGACGCCAGTTCAATATGGCTTTCAAGAAAACAGTAGTACATTAGCAGCAACATTATATGCAGTATATTTCATTAACAATGGATTGGATAGGGGCAATCTTCGTCGATCTGAAAAAGGCCTTTGACACCATTAACCACGACATCCTGCTTCAGAGGCTCGAAATATACAGAATCCATCACAACTTCAAGCTGTTGATAAAGAATTATCTCTCCAACAGGCGTATTATTACAATCAGCAATATGCATAAAAGTCAGGAATGCACTATAAACATCGGCGTTCCTCAAGGATCAATCCTTGGGCCATTACTGTTTTTACTGTAAATTAGCAGCGTACAGGACATTTATCTGTTAGGCAAAATAGTTTTATTTGCTGATGACACACTACTGCTGTATTCCGGTAAAAATGAATTAATTCTCCAGCAAAATATAAATGATGACCTAAGAAAATATTGGAATTGGCTCGAACAAAGTAAATTAATTATAAACATCCAATAGACTAAATATTTAGTATTCCAACAAAAAAACAAGCTGCAAATTAATCCGTCAATACAAATCAATGGAATACAATTGGAAAAAGTCAAGTCAATTAGATACTTAGGATTAACAATTTTTATCTCTCAACATCAAACTGGACATATTCAATGCTTTTATTTTATCGAACATCTCTTATGGAGCAGTTTTGTGGAAGCAAACATCGAAACAAAACATTGATTCAATCGGAAGACTAATCACTAAGGCTATCAAGACTATATTCAAAATGCCAACTCTGAGTCCAAGTTCACATGTGTATCGTGAAACAGGACTACTGAGCATACAAAAAATAATGTGTCTGGAACAAGGAAAGCTAATATTTAAGATACTTAACAAAAAACTCAAATGGCCATATGTGATAAAAAATGTTGGAGAAATAGCTCAGACAGCCACAAGATCGGCGAATAACCTTGCGATTAAAAAAGCTAGGACAGATCGTTTGAAAATGGATCCTGTGCAACAGTCTTTGGCTTATTATAATACCTTACCTGAGGATATAAGAAAATCAGCGAATTTTGTTAAATTTAAGGAAAATCTACGATCATTCCTTACACAAAGCTAACGAAGACGCCAACCAGAGTTTTTTCTAAACTTTTCTCTGGGCATAAGTCTTGACGACAAGAAATAGGCGATATCATCTGAAGACGATAGTTTAGAATGAAGTGCTTTCCCTTGTACCAATATATTATTGTCTGGGAAGTACGAAATTAGCATATATTGAGGAGAGGATTGATGCACACGGACCGTGCATTTTGATTGAGTGATGGAGAGAGTGGAAGGAAGGAGGTAAAAAAAGTAATGGTATTTTCTGATCAAACTCTCATTCAGTAAAGTAATTGAATTTAAACAAATTTATGAGATAAATTAAACAAAACGAAATTTGCAGGAAAAGTTCAGCTTAATATAAGCCAAGTTTCATAGAGCCTTTTGACACGAAATCCCAAATTGAAATTTGTAGTATACTCAATTCGTTGAGCTTGCGCAAAATATCATTGTGCTTGTGTGTACACTATAGTTTTTTTTTTGTACACTATAGTTCTATGCTGTTCCCTTCATGTGAGCGTTCAGTTCGTACAAGCGCTCACGTGAGCATGTGAGCAAGTACATGCAAGGAGATTTCCAATATGGTGGCTTCTGAAGATCGCTCCTCACTTCGTGTGAGCATTCAGTTCCTACAGGCGCCTACGAATTGAACAGCAATTACCAGAAGTCGCCTTATTGACAACAAATCGCAATCCATGTATGTATATATAAGCAAGACCGCCGAACAAATTTTTATGGTTACACGAAATCGGGATTTTAAACCAGTTTAACTCCGAATCTCATGTGGCCATATCATTTTATCCAATACACACACATAGAAACACATAATACAAAACCGGTATTTGCAAATCAAGGTCATGAGACAGTTCCGCGCATGTATAAAATATGCGCACACATCCATCCAAATCACGATTTGGGATCTCGTGTAAAAAAGCTCGTAGACTTTTGGTTCGATGGGATTGCGGGCATTAGTAATTTTTGCAATTATTTTACGTAAAGATGCTGGCCACTAAATTACATTTTTTGTATTACTATGAGATGCTGCAATGAAACAGCTCTGTAATAGAAACAATGTTTAAATTTAATTATCATGATTAGAAAGTAAATTTTAAAACTTTTAGGGGTAAAAAATTCTCCAAAGGTTTCCACCCCTATATCGTCCGACGCAGTAATCAGATCAAAACGTAGTAGAATTACAATAGTCAAATGTTAACGTAAAATAAGTGTGACAGACAGAAGTAAGTGTGACTGTAGCGCTAGTGAAGAGTTGCCACCACAAGGCATTTTGGTATTTTTTGTGCCAATTGAAGAGTTATTAAATTTAACAGTGCCACATTTTTTTTAATATGAGAAATATTGAAAAACAAAAGTAAGCACATACTATTCAAATGTACATATATGAACAAGAGTGTTATAAAGTAAATGCGTAAACACTTAAACCATATAAGATGTGAAAATATTTTCTTAGAAAATCAGACTTTATAATGGTTTCGATGCGCTAGAGCTTTTTTTAAGCTGCTCTAAGTTTCAAAAGCTGGTGAAAGGTTACTCCTGAAAATTACACGTCGATGATTCATGCGTGAAGATGTCAAGTGCAGTTTCAAGGTCGTTCAGTTAAAATAAATTATCATTTAGGACAAAATCCTTTTACACACATATGTACCCTCTATCTATGATTAGGTTAGAGCTTCACTCATATATTTCTTATACGAATAGTGTACGATAATTACAAACGAAAGGTTATCCAGTTCGGCGATGCATCGACAGAGCAATCAGAGATAATGGAAGTATGTAAACAAAATTGGATTATACGACATGCTCTAAAAATTTTTAGCGTCATATCCAAAAAACTGCTGGGGAAGTAGGCAGGTATAAGCAGAATAAGTAATTTAACTCGACATTATGCCTAGTACTATACTCTTCACGAAACGAATTCAACGGTCAAATCCCATACAAAAAGAGCTTTTCAATTCGTGAGTAAAGCTCTTTTTGTATGAGATTTGACCGTTGAATTCGTTTCACGAAGAGTATAGTACTAGGCATTACTAAAAAAACCTACCAGCGAATCGGCAGGCCAGCTAAATGATTGATAAGCTTTAGAGACGATATACGTTGTCTATGCTGATTTATAGACAAGAAGGGAACCACGATCACAATTAAATGACCTTTATCTAAGGGCTTAGTTGTGTTTTCCTATGCATTTATAAATATGTTCAATTCCTGTTGAACTAACTTTTGACGCTCTGATTTCGCCATATACTAGAAACAAAAGATTATAAGTTTGACTCTTATTCTCATTCATGCTATAATATTATATTAATGGATTTGAAATTTATGTGAGGAATATTTGCCGTCTTGAAGCTAAAAATTAAATATATAGAAGTCACTATGGTGCAACAAAAAACCCACAAGCATACGGAAAAGAGTTATTTTAGTCAATTGAAATGTGGATGAGACGGAAATATGATAATGTCCGCGAATCCAATGGCCAAAAAAGGTATGTATGTTGCTGTTCGACATGCTATACAATTGGTGATTTCCAAAAAGAGCTCAATTTAATTGTTTTTCGAAATATCACTGCAAACATTTTCTATTTATATAGAAGTGAATCAAAGCGAGCAAACCAACCATGCAATACATAAGTACATACGTATGTATACTAAATGCGGTACTAAACACCACTTAACTCGAAATGAAAAATTCTTTATGGCTACCAAATAGAAAGAAATTCATAATCGTAAAATTTCTACTGTGAATGTTTCCATGGGCGATTAAATTAAAATTATGATCACAGTCTTTCTTAGTACCGAAATAGGACCCCTTTATTAGAATGCATGTTGTGATCTCTACAAACCTAGTCTGCAAGCGTGCATACCGCCTGTCGTGATAATGTGGTTAACGCGGAAAGTGCATCCAATTAAAATTTTTCTCGCGGATCATGTGCATATGTACGTCTGCATACAGAAAACGATCCAAATAACGGGCATGTTGGGCAAAATTAGTCATGATCATCATGTCGCTGGTTCGTTGCGTGGTTAGTAAACCTCATCGACAGTGGAGCAGATCTATAATACGGCTTACTTAGCAATCACATGAACATAAGCGAAAAATCCCATGGTGGTCCAATATTCATTTAAGCAAATGGAAGAAAACGAAATGGCTAATTTGAATTTTCGCTCTTATAAGTCACTAATTTGCATTTATCCATTTCTACATGTTGACCCTCAAAATGCTATCGAAAACTCTTGTCTTCTTAGCTTTTCTTTCAATCTTGGTTTTTTGTTCTAGTCAAACTGAATTCAATTTACTAAAAAACAAGAAACTAAATATTGTCAGCTGGTGGAGAACAAAAGATTTTAACACCAACTGTTTCCGATCAACTCAATTGTACGGAACAATGAATCGTTTCTCTGGATGCTACTACATGTGTGGCATGCTACATGTAATCGTCCCACGTGCGTAAGTTAGTTGGTCGGCTTCATGAGAAGTGCACTTTAAATGCAACATCGACTTGCTATACGTTATGACAGCCGTGAAGACAAGCCATTTATTTGGTACAAGAGACAATTTCATTGATAGTCTGCAAGTACAAGTATATTGTGCTGTGAGTATATATTATGCTTCCATAACGAAGCCTTGATATGTGAATTGCCGAGTAAGAATAAATTGTAATGTCTTTTCATTTCAACATTCCAATTAACTTAAGTTGAAGTTACAGCAAATAATATATACTTATATGATCTAAACATCATGTGGATATTAGATAATTCAATTTGAGTTAAGAATAAAGAACAAGCGGTTAAATTTTCATAAATGCCTTCATGCAGTTTCTAGTAATTTAAGCTTAAGCCTTTGGATCATCAAGTTGCAGCGCTGCAACCAGCACAAAAAACTTCCTGGAATGCATTTGTCAGTTTGTTACACTGCAGAAATTTTATTTTGACACAAAAAAAATACGTAATTCGTAACTCAATGTATAAGCTATGACCCCGAAACAAACGCAGAGCATCTCAAGGGAAGATTGAGTAGAAAATCTGAGAAAAGGGCAAGTTAGTGTAATTTAGAGCACAACATCTTGTGGAACACTTTTCAGGTAACAATTGAGGCGTTATTGTTGAAATTGGTATAAGTCCATTTTTTCATGTATCGAGATATTTAAATGTAATAAGATCCACTAATCACATAAATTTCGTTTTGATTTCGATACTGGATCAGAAGTTATTGGGAAAAAACCTTTATTTTCCAGAGCAAGTCTACAATATTTAGGAGACAAAAATTATATCTCTATACTTATTTTTCAGCCAACTGCGTTAATTTGGTTCAAATCTGGTGGCTAGATCGAAAGCTATAGGCCAAAAACCATTTTTTTTTTTTTAAGCGATTTTTCCAAATGGCACCATGGCCACAGTGTTGTCCGTATTTCAAAATCACTTCTATCAAATCTGGTCCTAAACAATACCAACATGTTCTGTAAATTTCATATTGATTGTATTATCCGATCGTCAGTTCTCGTGAACAGAGCTTTTGAGTGCTGAAAATAGAGGTAATTTGATCACGGGCTGCCGTTCTTGTTTACCGCGGGATTTTGGAAATTTTTATTTGACTGGGTGGACAAAAGTCAAAATTTATCAATAATTTGAATTTATTTTCAAAAATCAAAAAATTTTCAGGAAGGTCGATGGTTTGAAGGATTTTTTTTCATGAGCTTGCTGTAGCTATCGAGTTATCCGCACACTCTTAAAAGTCCATGTGTGTTAAATTCTAGTCTACATCAATACGCTCTGAAAATTTCACGATGATCCATTGTTTACCTTAAAAGTTATGACATATCGAAATTTGAAAAAAATCCTTGCCTAATTTTAGGCACTCAGCGCCTACACAAGGCTGAATATTTCCAATTCTTTATCATAAGCAAACTAAAAACATAAGTATTTATTCCTAGTACTTTTTTTTAACAAAAATTTACACTGCTTGGAAATATAGCAGTACCTGAAAATTCACTAAAATGCCCGCCGCTACCAATAGGTTGAAGGTATCTGAATTCTAGCAAGTTATGGACCTACCTGTTATATACATCTATATCTTTCGAAAATTTCAGCTCAATCGAATTGGCCACTCCAGAGATTATCTCCCTTAATCATTTTGCTGATATTTATACTGTGAGCATCAAAAGTCAGTGCACACCTTTCAAACTTGCTTTTGAGCGTCAATAAAAAAAAATTACCGATTGAAAATTATTTCTGATTGAGTTATATCAAACCTTTATTTGTTGAAAACTTTATACAAAAATATCAATTCCATATGTTATATAACACAAAATTTACAGAGGAACAAAAACAAAAAGTCAATGAAATATGAATCAAAAGTAAGTGCACACTTGTTCAAACGTTGCTAGATTCTAGCTGTAAACAAAGTCACGGATCCTTAACTATAACGGAATACAACTTCAATTTAATTTCTAGGAAACAGCAATCGCAAAAATTCTTGGTAAAGGTGTTAAGGTGTTATGACACTACATTAATAATGCCATTAATAATCCGAGTAGAGAGAGACAATGAATAAGCATGGATATGTGCATTTTGTATGAGCGAATAGGCCTCACTAGCCAATAATGTTAAACTGTTAAATATTAATGCCATAATTAATGTGGTGTGCCATAATAATGCGGCCGGCTTCGCATTATTCAGCTGCTAGCAGCTGAAATTTTGACAAGTCGGAAATTGAATGTGTCATATTAGAATATTTGACACATTTTAGCCTTGATTCCAGCAAACCTTCGACATTTCGATAAACAGTTAATCGTCACTGTCAGTTAATCGTCAGTTGTTTTGACTGCACTCATTTACTTGTCTCTTTCACACTAAATATTTCGATCTCTTTTCTTTTCGGATTAATAATGAGATGATTAATGCGCAAAATAATGTAGTGTCATAACACCTTAAAGTCATTTTTGAAGGAGTTAGTTTGATTTAAAACGTACTAGAAGAAAGGTGTGAAAATGAGGAAAGAGACTGAGCCATAAACACGAAAAATTATAGTGAATTTGCATTGTGAAGGTTAAAGTTTACGGGAAATTGGAAACATGGTAAAAAGGCCACACAGTGCAGTTAAAAAAATTATTGACAAAGACAATAAATTCAAAATATTGGACAATTTTAAAAGATTTGGACGGCCAGGGAAATTAAATAGAAAAGAAATAAGCAATAGAGTGAAAGAAGTTAAGGGTGATCCACGTTCAAGTGCAGCAAAAATAGCTGAAAACTATTCCGCGACACATAATCAATCCGTTTCAGCCTCCACCGTTCGAAGAATATTGAATGAACATGGGGTATATGGCAGAGCACGACGAAGGAAGCCGTTTATTTCTAAAGCGAATAAGAAAAAACGCAAAAATTATGCTAAAAAATATAAAAACTGTACTTATAATTTTTTAAAAATGTTTTATTCTCTGATGAGAGTAAATTTTAAATATTTGGCGGGCATACAAATAAAAAACTTTGGCGAACTAAAAATACTGAGTTCCATGAAAAAAATGTTTCCGGCACAGTGAAGCATGGCGGAGGATCTGTTATTGTTTGGGGGTGTACGGCAGCATCGGGAGTTGGAAGCCTTGAATTTATTGATAGTACAATAGATAAGCAAGGCTATCTCAATATTTTGCAGCGAAATATGGCTGACAGTGTTGCGAAATTGGAATTGTCTAGGACGTGGATGTTCCAACAAGATAACGATCCTAAACACATTTCTAATTTAGTAAGGTTGTGGTTGCTTTATAGAACTCCCAAGGTATTGGATCATCCCCCAATCCCCAGACCTCAGCCCCATTGAGCATTTGTGGGATTATTTTGACAGGAAAATTCGGCAACGTCTAATCACAAGCAAGGAAAGTTTGAAAAATGCTCTAAAAGAAGAATGGGATAATATACCAGCAGAATTTACCACAAAATTAGTAGAATCCAAGTCTAGAAGACTGAAAGCTGTTTTAAAGGAAAAGGACAGTCAAACCAAATACTAGTTTTTCTTAAAATCTTTATATGAATTTTTATTAAATGAAGTGTGCACTTACTTTTGACTCGTATTTCATTGACTTTTTGTTTTTGTTGCTCTGTAAATTTTTTGTTAGTGAATATATGGAACTGCTTTTTTAGTATAATGTTTTAAATGAATAAAGCTTTAATATTCCTCAATAAGAAATATTTTTCAATCGGTATTTTATTTTTTATTGAAGCTCAAAAACAAATTTGGAAGGTGTGCACTCACTTTTGATGCGCATAGTATATATATATATATATATATATATATATATATATATATATATATATATATATATATATACAGTGGCTCACAAAAGTCAGCATACAGCATGTAAAAACACGAATATGGTACAGTGGAAAAATACAGAATGCAATGAAAACGTAAAAATAGCTCTATTGGCATTAAATATAAGTTTCATAACATAAGAATAAAGAAAATCCGAACACAGAAAAAAATAAGCCATGAAAACTAAGAAAATTCATCCATCGAAAGTCAGCATACACTACGAGCCATGTTTCGAAAAGAACGAGAATGACCAAAAAACGTGAGCTCAATACTTTGTAGGCCCTCCACCAGCCTTAATAACAGCTTCTAAACGCCTTCGCATTGAACAAACGAGATATCCGGTAATTTCGGGTGGAATATTCATCCAGGTACACAGCAGAGCAGATTTCAGGGTCTCTTTGCTAGTAATAGTTGCTCTTACGGCTAGCTCACGAATTCTGCGACCCAATTCCTCTCATAAATGCTCTATAGGGTTTAAATCGGGAGACTGAAGTTAACTGTGAAGCTGATGAGGGACGTTATACAGCAACCATTCTTTGACATTTCTAGCTGTATGTTTTGGATATTGTCCTGCTGAAAGATCTAACCTGGCTGTAGGCCTAATTTCTGCACAGAAGGTATCAAATCACCTCGCAGTATGTTCAAATACATGTATTGATCCATAGTAATATCAATAAAATGTAATTGCCCCACACCAGCGGCCGACATACAGCCCCATACGAGGAATGACCCTTCATCGTGTTTCACTGTAGTACGCAAATTCTTCTTTGCCAATGCTCGGTTCCGCTTCCTCCACACGTATCCGCACCCGCCAGAGCCATAAATATTATACTTTCTCTCATCACTAAATAGAACTTGATTCCAAAAATTTTCGTCCTTATTAAGATGCAGACGAGCGAAGTCAAGCCTCTTCTTTTCATTACCTGGAGAAATGGAAGGTTTTCTGCGCGGAACTCTACCGTTATAACCCTGATTACGCAAAACTCTACATATTGTTTCTGGACTCACTTGCTTCCCTGTTGCCTTTGCAAGTGCAGTGGCCATTGCCGGATCACTTTTTTGTGGCTCCTTACTTATTTTCCGTAACAAGTCTCTCTCATCTCTCTTACTTAAGGATTTGGGTCTAAATGTTCGTTGTTTATTTTGTATTCTCCCTTCTGTTTCCGCTTTCAGTATGATCGTTTGCACCGTTGCCCGACTTCTTGCAACTATTTTATCAATTTCGCCATACGACTTCCCTTCCACTCGTTCACTAAGGACGATTTTTCGCACTTCCAAACTTTTTTCCTTCCGTGTACTCATTTTTAAGCATTAAAGGCACCCAAATCACTTTAGTTTGATCGACTTGCAATGTACTAATGTTTATCTTTGTATATTAACACGGGTAGCAATCTTTATCGCAGTATGACTCATCGCTTAGGCTGATTCTTTTGAATTTTCTGTGGTGTATGCTGACTTTTGTTTCCTCACTTTCAGCGGAATTTCTTGTTATTTACTATGTATATGTGTATGTATATGTATATTCTCATTAATTCTGTGTAAAATAGATTACAATGTCTCTGATATTCCTTTTAAGTTCGTTTTTCATCCGTCTTTTCATTGTTTTTCTACCTATATATTGCCAATTCGGCATTTTTAAGCGGTGTATGCTGACTTTTGTGAGCAACTGTATATATATGAAGATTTTCGGCGAACCGAGTTTAATACTAATTTTCTTCGAAAATTAGTAAAAACCAATTGAATATGGACTAGCAGCAAAGGTGATCAAATTATATGCCGACATTAAACTCCCAACCTCCTCTTTTCCGGTGAACTTAATGATTTATTAGCGACTTTAACCAAATTGAACTCACTATCATTATCGAGCACACTATCTTAATATTCCTCTACAGTTTGTTCATATCCTACTCCGAATGAATCAGAGGAATAGACACGCAGTGTAGGATATGTCGATGTAGTCTTCTTCATATACTGTTTGAGTGGTGAAGTACACTTGAGTTGCAGCTTCTATATTATTTCAGACGCCAATACCAAATTAGCGAATATCGTAGCTGAAAAGAATAGCTAGTCTGACGTTTAACGGTGCCGACAAATAAGTGGACGTATCAAAGAAAAATATGCATAAACGAATCAGTAGCCGTTGGAACAAGTAAGACACTTGTTGATGGCTTTCATTTGCTTTGAATAATGACTAAAAGCAAAATTGCATAGTAGCCATTCTTAGCCAATCTTCATTATGGTTTGCAATTTTCTTATATATATTTAACGCTATGACACGCTATTCTGCGTTCCGTGATTATTACAAAGGACTATGAACTCCTTGTTCTACCAGTATGTAATCGTTACTTCTTTAGAAATTTCTGAGTTTCATTTATGATACATGAATAATAAATCAAATAGCTCAGAGACTTACTTAATAATATAGATGTAACTATATATAATATAGATGTAACACTAAGTAAAAATAGAATTTTTGCTTAGTGATATCGAGGATATGCACTGTATCTCGTCAGCTTATAATGCATACCAGATTGATGTGACCAATTGAATCGTGAAACATATTATTGATTTTCATTGACTTAATTGCGACAAGTTTTATGATCAGCGAAATTCATCCAACAATAGTTTCTCATAAAAGTATTTGCTACATTTCAATAAGCTTTTTTCCTTCCTGTCTACTGTATCATTGAAAGCGTATATCTGCTCGAAAGCTTGTATTCTAAGCGGAGAATATTTAATCGGGAATGTGAACCGGCTTGCGGATATAGCTTCCGAAAGTAATACATTCCGCAAATTTCATATTGATCTGCTGATCCTGTCGTGAGTTCTCGTGACAGAAGTTTATATTGCTCAAAATTTATCAATCGTCTGCAGTTTTATTTAAAAAAGGGAATATTTTTCAAGAGAGTTAATGAATTGAAAAAACTTTCCACGTGCTTGCTGTAACTGCAGGATAACCAGTATACCCACCAAAAATCATCCATGTACATATGTCTACAGTCATTTGTATTGTGCTCTGTAAATTTTGATATAATTCAATATATTTATCAAAACTTATCGAAAATTGAAATTTTGAAAAAATAAACAAATCTACTTTGTGCTCACTTAGGCTTAAAAATTTCCAAATCGTTATCACAAACAAGCACAAAATTTTATCAATTTTCATTTCACATACATACTTGCTTTTAATGAAAAACGGTCTTACCATAGAAATATAGGGTAACATGTACTCTAATATGAATATTCATATATCTTTATCAACATTCATGCTCATTCAACTCAACTATGCAGTCCAGATATAATCTCACTATATACTACACATAGAGAAATGTGAATTTTCAGGCGAAGTGTTTCGAATACTAATTTTCTTCCAGTATTGATGAAAATAAACTAAAATACTCCAATTTTCAATACAATATTTTCATCCATATTATTTTACTTTAACAATTTTTATTACTTTCCAAATTACGATTCAAATCACATGCACACACTTTTAATCAAAATATCAAAAAAGGCCGAAACTATTTTGTCAGTTTATTACTTTCCTTACGTCATTTTAATGTGCCCATATACGTGATATTACTTCTGTTTGATTTTTACCGCTAATTAAAACCAATAAAACTTTTTAATTTAAATTTCACTTAGAAATGGGTATGTATAAATTCTCAGCAGCAACTACTATCGTTCGTTTGTCATTCAAAATAAATGATCATTTATGTTTGTATGAAAAATGTGTTTTTAAGACAGCTTAAGTCTTTTACTATTAGGTGCGTTTTTTTGCACACCCGAACTAATCAAATTTTGTTAAGCATATTGAATATAACAACAAAAATCCTGCACTTATGGCGTCACTGAATCAAAAAATGTTAAGCAGTGGTAGTTTATGGGTTTACATGTAGAGTGTGCTGATAACAGTAAAAGTGTTCTAAACGGTTCGTACCACTGCTGTTGATTATTGTGAAACCGGCAGTTTGAATTGAATGAATTTGCATAGCACTCTGCAATTTTCAATTATTTTACATCAAATCTTGTAGTGTGCAGACAGTTTTTGAGTGTTTCGATGCACTTTACCTTGTAGATTGTTTCATATGCAAGTTTCATGTCTGATTTCGATTAAAATCTAGATAAGATTTCATTCAGGTTTTTTCTATGGATTATTCTCATTTAACAACCAATCTAAGCAAAAGCTCAGCGAATGCAACAACATTTTCGAACAATGCGATTTTCTGCTCTGTATCGTTTTTTTGCAACCCTACCTTAACCTGCTCTGCTAGGTTGCAAAAAAACGCACCTATTATTTGATTGCAATGAAAACCTTAATCAAAGCGTCATTTGACTTAATTTTTGATCCGGTATTCATAAATAAACTATATAAAAGCATTAAACTTAACGTTATTCATATTCAATTAGGTGAAAATATTATGAAGAAAAAAAATTACATATATGAGATAGATTACAGGAAAGAGCTGATATCTGATGAGAAACGGTGAATATCTTCCAAACCATTTGAAATTTTTTTAGTAGAATCGCTGCCTTTTTATGTATTAATAATAAATATCCACTTTAATTAATCACTTTTATATATTAATAACAATTATCAAATGTCAGCAGAGTGTTACATTTTTGTTGATCGAAGAAGATTAAACACTCTAAATGGTCTAGTAAGACTTAAAAAAGGCAGCATTAATATATTACCGTCTCTGAAGAGAAAGCGTAGAACAGCGCCCAATGTGAGAACAATGTGGTGTATTTTTTATAGAAAGCGGTTATGATGACAATTGTTTGACACCCATAAAGAATAAGGGTACATATTGATGTTAATTGTTTTAATAATAATATTCGCAATATTTAAGCAAAATGTTCAAATAAACGATGCTTGCATTGCATTGTATCCACATTGTGCGTCGTTTTGTCGTGGAGCGTATCCCATCCACACAAAGTAGTTCAAAGCACAAGAATGTTCATATTTTACAAAAAAACTGAGTTTTGTTAGTAACAATTTTTTTTTGCGGATCTAATCACTGACTCCCCACTTTAAGGGGGTAGTACCGGTTAGAATGCTAAAAAACAGCCTAATGTTCAATATTTTTTTTCACCTCCTTCATTTTGTATAAATTTTAAAATTTGGATGGGTAAAATAAACATTTTGAAGATTACAAAACAAATATTTTTTAATTTTTTTCATTTTTCTTCTTATTTATTGAGGGCGCCAAAGTTGACGTCTCAAAAAATGCCTCGTCATACTGCGGACAGATAATCTCAGGAATGAAACATCTGAAACAAAAAAACCAAACTGCATTTGAAAGAAGAATGCTTCTTACTACCACAATATTTTTATAAAAATGATAAAAAAAATGGCGGTTGTTTGAAAATATTTTACAAAAAATCGTATTTTTTTCACTTTGTTACGCTTGCCAAATTTTTTCGTGCTTATCTTTGGCCTATATTGTGAAAGATTACCACACAAGATACCTGAATAAAGTAGTGCACCAAATTTGATTTAAATCGGTTTGGCCAATCCGGAGAATAAGTGTCCGCAGTTTGAAAAAACGTTATTTCGAGAAAAACGCGTTTAAAGTTTTTTTTTCCATTTATTTATTAAATTAATTTAAAAAATATATTTTTATCACCTACAATTGCTCAGTCTGCAATCCCTGGACCATACATAAGTATTCGTGAGTCCACATAAGCCAGTTGCTCTTGCAGTTGGGCAGTTTTTTTTTGGCCAAACGCGCTTTCTTTGCCGCTTTTTCTGCCTGACTTATGCGCTTTTCATCTTTTTTCGCAGTAATTAAAAGCAGTGGTCTACCTTTAACTGCTGTGACTACTTTATTTTTGGAAGTATCTTAATAAAATTGTAAGACGTGATTTCTGAAGGTATAAATTGAAAAATGCAAAAAACAAAAAAACTGTTTTATTTGTCATAATTATAACCGGTACTACTCCCATAAATAACCATGCAAGATGTGTATAACTTTGTAAGTTACACCTAGATAATGCAAAGAAAAAGATGTAAATTGTCAGAAAAACAAAAAACCACAAAGCTATTTGGACAAGCAAAGTGATTGAATTCCAGGTTCAACCGGATACAGGCTTAAATAGTGAACATTGAGTCTGATTTTACCCCACGGGGAAAAAGAAAACGCACGGGCATTATTTTCAAAAAGATCAAAAAGCAAAGAGACAATAAACTAGCACAATCACGGACACAAGTCAGAGCAAGGAACAAAAACTATACTGTCAAACTTGTATATTTAGCGGTGGAAGACACGCACGTTGAAGATCAAATAGATTACTAACTGGACGTGGAACTGCAAGATCTTCTCCCTTACGTTAAGCTAGGTATTATTGGCTGACATAAGTTCACATATATACCTCTTGGTCCGTAGTGATGCTAGATAAGAAGACCTGGAGCTCAAAAGTTCAGTCTAAGCGGCCGTTGAATGTCCGAAACCTTTTTTGCGGATTGAAGGATGTCCTTCAGCCTCTGCTCCGCTTTGTGCGTGAAAAGGACTCATCGAAGCATTACTGCCTGGTTTTCTCCAGTGACACAGAAGATCCTGAATTGTCCCTGAGACCGCCGGCTTTTGACATTTCCTCCCGGTGTCGCTGCATAGATGTTGCAGTTTTACGACATTTGCTGCTACAAAACAGTGGCCGTTTGTAACTAGTCCGCGTTAATTCAAGTAACTATTTATTAGCTTCGAGATTGTATGATTTCAACATGATTTTATTTTATCCCGCAGGTTTCTATTGCTCACCATCTGCACATTGCATTTAGCAACAAATTGGTGTCAATCAAGTACTTCACTGTTTGAATATGAATAGAGATGTTTAGCGGTATAAACATAAAAAACTGGCCCCATGATTGGCCAACGGATACACCCTCTCCTATAGTTCAGAGAGCTGCCAACTGCTGAATGCTGTTCGCCAAGGCAGCAAAGTTAATTCTATCTATTTTTTGCCACTAGGTCAGGCAGCCGTAAGAAAGTATCAGCCTTGCTGTCGGCTTTTTAGATCCAGTGTGTTAGAGCAGTGCTTTGGCCCCGACCAACCTGATTTCAGGAGTCTTGTGTTTCTTAGTGACGAATATAAGATTGGTTTAATCGGAAACGATACCTAGAACGACCGCATTCGCTCACTCATCAAGCAACCCCAAAGCATACTCAATAAGCTGGCCAAGGGAATGCGTAAACAAACCCCAACTTTAATTGCAATGCCTTTAGCATAAACCACAAAAATGAGCCCCTTCTGATCCAACCTCTTTACCAGATTTTACAAGAGAGGAAATGGGAGCCCCCTCTTGGAATGTGCTTCTATGAACTTTTCTTATGATCCAGGCTCTCATTCGTTTATGCTACTTACCCGGCTCTTGATAGGGTATGAGAGTCAAGTTTCTGCTTGATGTGAAGTTCTGAAAGTTTTCTGAAAACTTTGAGAAATATGCGAGTTAGGCTAATTGACCTGTTGTCTTTCGGATATGCATGGTTGCTGTTACCTACTCTGGATACAAATATAATTTTGGCGATCTTTGCTGCGGCCTGGAACATAACTTAGCACTAGGCAATCTTTATAAATTGGAATAAGCCAAAGAACATAGGAGGAAGAATTACATCCCGTCCTGGGGACTTTTAGGGGTTATAGGTACCCATTACCTAGAATAGTTTGTACTTAGCGACGACTTTGCTTATTGAGTCATCCAGAAGCAAATCAGCAAAATACAGTCTAAGAAAGAGTATTCTTTAATTATTATGCCTAGACAGAAAACTCCTGCAAAACGTCTAAGAAAATAGTCTACTGCAAGAACCAGAACCCCAGAACATGCATAACATTTTTTGAATTCAAGAAAGATATGATTTTTTATCAGTTTTTGCAACAACTCGAATTCATCATAAACATTTGATATTGCATTTTGTTTCGATTATTTCGATTTTTTTTTTGTTAGGCGCGTCCTAAATGCATGATCTAAAATACTTGTCTATTAAAGACAGTATACAAAATAATCGATGTGTTTAGTATAAATATAAAGCATCGGTTAAAAATAACAAAACAAAATCAGCTTGAAAAAGGTTCTTAAAATCATCCCCAAACTTGCTGTGAGCTACATCTGATACCGATGCAACGACCTGAAACTTTATTGTAAACTTACAGCTCTTCTACGAATACTCAAGAGGGTAATGGCTCTTATGCATTCTTCGAAATGAAAGATACATCAAAAGATTAAAATTAGAGGTGTATTCAGAGTCATTTCTAGGTATCATTCTATCTCATAGTTTCACCAACACAATGAATAATTAGCGTCTTTTGTACAATTGAAATAATACTTCGGTTCTTTGAAATGCAACCAGTCTATTGCAAAGAATATTCCCTAATGATTCTTTTTCAGTACAACTTAGCGCAACAAACCCGTATCAAAGATAATACTGCAGCAAGCAGCCTGTTAAGATTTAAATAACGTTGATTGCATAGGCGCAAATAAGTTACCAAAGTTTGTTGCATGAGAACCACACACAGTTTTTAATCGAACACAAGCTTTTAAACGACTATTTCTAGCTGATTTTCATTTGATAGCTGTGACAACCACTGGTTGGTTTTGTTTGAAATATGATAAATAGAAAAAAGAGAAGGAGCAAACTTCAGAAGAAATTGAAAGTTTTTTTTTTGTTTTATATTAATTTTCCGCAGTACTATAAATAAGCTCTAATTTTATTGTTGTATTTCACTGTGACTAAAATGTAAAATATATTTTTAGCCAAAATACGGGGATTTGATAATTTCGCTTCTTTTTAATGGTTTTACGGCCAACATATTAATATGTCAGTCTATAGCGCACTCAAATGGCTCGGTTTAAGAGGTTTAGAGTTTACAATTATGTATATACAGTGGGTAAAAAAAGTTAAGGTTCAAGCTTTCAGTAAGAATAAAAAAATTTATTTTTAATGCTACTTTAATCATAAATGATGGTGTTTTTGCATTTAATAAAAAATTTTGGATGTTTCCTTTAAGAACCATATCGAAAAAAACTGGAAACGAAACAAATTTCACAATATTAATGTAAAATTTTTCACTGAAGTACCAAAATAGCGCAAAAAAGTTAAGGCACAGCGCAGTTTTATCTGAAATTATTTGCAATTCCTGGAAAAAAATACCGTTCAATTTCTTTAAAATCATGAAAATATGATATTTCTATTCAATCTTGCTTGAAAAGTGTTTTGTGGAAGTAATTTTACTGAGGGTGTTGTTAAAAATGAGTGTGAATTGAAAATCGGTAAGTGCGTGCGTAATTCGTGAATGTATTGTGCGACTGATACGGTCACTTGGGCGTACAGGTGGCTCTCATGATCAATTTATGCACCCCGCAAAAAAAGCGTGTCAACGACAGCTCATGGATGCGCTTTTTAATTATGTAGGCCTCCCAACGAATAAAAGAGGCTAGATGTAAGACCGAGGATAACGAATTAGGTCTAATTAGGCTAAGTTAGTTTTAGTTAGGTATAAGTTAGACTTAAGTCATAGCGTAAGGTAGACTTTAAGTGGCTATTGCTAGGATAATCCTAGCAAAGAAAATTTAAAAGAGAAACATAAAAAAAATTAAAATATCAAGAGTCAGCAGGTCAAAATATTATAACCGTCAGTTAATAGTTTTTTTTATTGTAAATAGTACTTAAATTAGGTCAATAATGTACAAAAAAAAACTAAAAAAATAAAATCAAAGTGAAAGAACGATTTGAAAAGAAAGCCTCTACTCAAACTATTCGAAACGTTACAAAGAAAGCGGGTTTTAAGGGCAGAATGTGCCAGAGTAAACCTTATATTAGTAAAATAAATGAAGTTGTTATATTACGTTTTGCTTAAGAGTAGGTAAAAAATACAAAATCATTCTGGGAGTCCATAATTTTTGATGATGAAGTAAAAATTAATGTTTTTGGATCTGATGGGCAGCGATATGTTTGGCGAAAGCATAATACAGAGTTTAGGAGGAATCATACTACTCCCACTGTAAAACACAGCGGAGGGAACATTATGCTATGAAACTGTATGGGGGCATCTGGTTCTGGAAATAAAGATTTTGTGAACGGTACGATGAATCAAACAAGTTGCCCGTGTATTCTTAAAAGAAATATTAAGCAAAATTCTGAAAAAATTAGGCATTTTATACAATTTTGGTGTGCATCAGGACAACGATCTGAAGCACAATTCGGAGCAATGTTGGTTTGGGCTATTTGTAACGGATCAAATGCTATTAAAACCCCCCTCAGTCACCGAACTTAAACCCGATCGAGCATTTATGACATCATCTCAAAGCCAGAGTAGCATTGCGAAAGGTGAAGCATAACAAAGGGCTCCAAGATGTTAGTATTGATGAATAGAATAAAATTTTACCCACTTTTTGCAGAACATTTATGAAAACGATGCCGAAACTTTTAATTAAATGCAAAAACACCATCATTTAATATTAAAGTTGCATTAAAAATAGGTTTTTTGTTCTTACTAAGAACTTTTGCCTTAACTTTTTTTACCCACTGTATATATAAAAATGTTCAGACACAAAGACGTTCATTCCATTCTGGTTCACACATGACTTATTCCAGATTCAATGAACCAAATTAATCAACTGCTTGATATTTAGTTTTCGGTGTAAAAATCATACGATTTCAATTTAACTTTTGATATGACGGTTCTTTTATGAAGCCAAAAAATAACATTTGAACAATTCATCATAATTTAAAATTTAATTTTCTTTCTAGTATTCGTAACGCGTGCATACTGACGAAGAAATTTTTGAACATAAATGATCCCAAATAGATTCAATATTCATTATTTAAAAACTTTTTTGACCGTGCATATTTTTCCTGCAAAGGTAGGCAGGCAAACGCAAAAATCGAAATTGCCCATAATCAACGAAAACAAAAATCATTCTTGAAATTAGGTTTCTTTCAGAGTGAAATAAAATAGGATGAAAAGGGTTCCATGTGAACTGAGTATGAATGGATACAGTCAAGTCATGTTCTGCTCATCACTACTTTTTCATCAGTATATATTGTGTCGAGCACACATACATACGCACATTGAAAGCTAAATTTCTAATAAACATGTGTAGCTATTTCACAACACGTTTGGTGCCCCTATTCTCTACTTACTGTAAAAAAACAAGCTCTGAATCAACCTAAAAATTTCAGGTTATAAAAACGGTCTCCTATCATAATAGTTCCTCTTAATATAGAGTTTTCCTATGGCTACTTCCCGCTGTAATCACTCGAACCCGCTGCCAGCAAATCGCTGCTTTGGACTGGCGTCTTAGCAAGCAGGAGGTCGATACCTCCAATAATTCATACATTCAAGCTAACTAAAATAAATAATTTGTATTTAGTTAAGGTCAAATCTTTTTTCAAAAAAGTCACATAATGCTTATGAATTCAAAATAAACTCATATTCAATAAAGCTCAAACATATTTTTTCGTTTTCTCCTTTTCATAAAAAGCACTCTAAGCTAGAAAATTACCTTATCTTACTTGTGGGCATTGCCTTTTCTCATTGTCCCGAACAGATGCTGTAATTACTTTGTTTCCCCCAATTACTTAATGTTTATTTGAGAAGATGCATAATCGCTGCTCCTTTTTACGATGGCAGACATTAACTGCTGATAATGGCCACGTAAAGCAGATATCCGGGACCAAACACAAGCTGTAACTTTATCGGCTGTATGAACAAGGTGAATACAAAGTTTCTTAAGAATTTTGTACGTGAGGCTAAGAAATTTTCCACGAGGAGGAGCATTACTTGAATAGACATGGTTTGGTTTGAGTTAGATAATTGGCTTAATTAAGAGAAACCACGCCAGTGAATAAGCATACATATTATTTTAACAGATCCACTATGAAATTTTGATGCTTTAAGTTTAGAACGTAATAAATTATAAATTATTATGTAGCCTTATACTTATAAAGCATTTGTAAAATCTATTATTTGTAAAATGTAAATTGTCTCTTCTCGGATGTCAAAAAAATTGGGTCAAGCTGATAACCTGCAAAGACCAGCACCAGGTTTGAAATTTGAAGTATTGCAAAAGCATCAGATTCCAAGCAAGCTGAGATCCAGATCTAGGTCATTGACTACTGCCGAACCTTGTTTACTTGAGAGAATTAAGCAGGTCATACGACTTAGCAACAGTAATCTTCTTTTCAATATTTTTATATCTGACATATCGGAGGTTTTATCTGACATTCCCCATTTACTATATGCGGACGACCTGAAAATCTGCCATGTCATCAGGACACCATCTGACGCTACCTTTTTTCAGTCTAAGCTGAACTCTCTAGACCAGGGGTGGGCAAACTTAATACTGGTATGATCGACATTATTTTTTTTAATTTATACGCGATCCACTTCGAAAAATGGGTTAAATTAAAAACAAATAAACATTTAATTAAGGTCATTATTGATATTAATATATTAAATACATTGTATTTACTAATCTGTGCAATGCACTTTATTAAAAAATATTTTGGACTAATTTTTGATGTATATGCGTGACACTCCATTTCATCAAAAAGTATTGTAGAGTTAGGCTTGTAAGCACTGATGCACAATCGAATAGATGCCATTAAGTGGTCATCAGTCACAGAACTCCTCAATTGCGGTTCGATGTTTTTCATTTGAGAAAACGTTGCTTCACAAGCAAAAAATTGCAAATAACCTCATTGCCACCAATCTCAATAATGGATATTTTTTATGGTAATAAAATCCAAAAATTATTTACATTTGCACGTGCTATTGTTCAAATTTCTAACTCTAGATCCGATGAATTAAATTGTAAAGTATGAGCTAGATTTGATGAAATATCCTCGTTATCGAATTCTCCAAAAGGATATGAAATAAATTCAAAAATCGGTTGAAGGTTTTTGAGATTCGCAAATCGTCTCTCGAATTCTTGATGAAAATTTTCCAGTTCAGGACAAAACATTTCAATATTACATTCACCAGTAGGTTAGGTTGAACCGGTTGGCACAAGGCCACACATAGATCTATTGGTCCATAGTGATACCAGATAAATGGGCCAGAAGAAAAAAACAGTCCAAACGGCCATCGAAGGTCCCTGATTTTTTTTTTCTGAAGGATGTCTTTCAGCTTTTGCATTTTACATTCACCAGTAAGTTTAATATGTTTTTCTAAATATTGAAAATATTTAAAAATTTTGCCTATTTAATTGTGAAGCAAAAGGTTTTTATTTTACTTAGAAAACATTTACCGAACTCAACAAGTCAACAATATTTTCGTTTTCCATGTAATTGTAAATTAAACGAGCTGTAACGGCTCATAAAATCCGTAAGAAATGTTAATTTCCTTACCCATACTGGATCTTCCAATTGTTCATGTTTTTCTCCCAATGTGTCCAAAAATGCAATAATTTCAGGCAAAAGATTTAGAAATTTTTGCAAAAAGCTTCTTTAGCTGAGCCTTCTAAAGCTTTGTACTGTTTTCGATTTCACGTTAAATTTTCACGTGAAATTTATTTCGGCGAAAATTCAGCTTGAAAATAAACAAGAGTTGTGCTCACTTTTAAGCGTGAAAAATTGCTTGGAAGATGCTTTCGCTTTGAAAATGCCGATGGGTTTGGCACATGTCTCCAATCATTTCACGCCAGTTTAGTATTTGCAGTTCATTCTTTAGGCTAGTACTGAGTTAATCGTGAAGCTAAATTCTAACATGTCTCCATTGTCTGGTCATTCTTTCGAGCGAAAATTTTGAAAGGAGAAAAGCGGAGACACGTATCATTTCTGACGGATAAAATGTAAAGAACTTCAATTTTCGATTGATTTTGTTATTGAAAAGACATTTACGCAATTCAATTTTCAAATTCAAACACCAAATTTCACTTTTTAACTCGAAAGAATGAACTGCACAAACTAAATTGGCGTGAAAAGATTTTAATTTAAAATTTTATTTTATCTAAAATTGAGATTAACCTTTGTTGCGCTGTGTGCGACAATTTACTACTTCGGTAGCAGGGAGACGAAGGCAAATGCAGGCAAGGTGTATAGCGGAAAGCAAAAATATAAAGTGTGTAATTTAGAACAGAGAGATTTAAGGACATGAAACAACCGTATACGTATACGAGATTTAGTGAAGCAGTTTCACTACAATGATATAAAACTATAAATTGAACAAATCGAGAGCATAGCTATCTCGGATTTTTCCTTTGGCTTCTCCGTCACCAAGGCTGTGCGAGCTTTTGTATGAACTGAAACTGCGTGAACTGTCCGATTGGATCTATTAGGCCAAGGCCCATTCCAAAATGTACTGAATAATTCGTCTACGAAATTTTTAGCTCACATTTTAAATAAACCTAGTAAATTATTTAAAATGTCTGTGATCGACTGGCGAACTGATCGACCGTTTGCCCACACCTGCTCTAGACCATTGGTGCTCCGCGAACAAACTCCCTCTTAACATTGCCAAATGCCGCGCAATTAGCTTCTCTCGCAAAACTGCACGCGTTCATTACACGTACCGCCTCAGCAACACGTCACTCAGCAGGGTTGACAACATATTAAATCTCAGTGTCACCCTGGATGAAAAGCTCCGCTTCAATCTACATTACGATAGAGTGCTTTCCCGTGCAAGTAAACAGCTCGGTTTCATTAAGCGACGGGCCAAAGAGTTTAAGAATCTTTGGGTTACTAAATCCTTACATATTTCACTCGTGCGTCCTCTTCTCGAATATGCGTGCACTATCTGGAACCCGGCTTTCACAGCCAAAGATTTGAGCCTGTTCAGAAGCAGTTTTTACTTTTCGCTTTGAGGAATCTTTTCAACCCTTATGATTTCACTAATATACCTTCATACGAATATCGCCTTAAATGTATTACTTTGTTACCCCTTGCGTCGAGAAGATTAATGTTATCTGCCTGCTTCAGCTTCGATGTCATCAGAGACATGGTTAATGTCGTTTACTTGAAAGAAAAGTTTGTACTCAATCAGCCCTTGAGAGTCACTAGATCCTGACGATTGCTTATTGAATACCAACACAACACAACATATGCAGCAAACGAGCCAATAAATAGGTGCTGCAGGCTATTCAATAGCATGAGCGAGCTTTTCCCCTACGATCTGCAAATCAACGTTTAAAAATAACATCATCAAGGCTCTCTCTTTATAATCTCCCCCACCCCCACTATACTAAAATATATGCATTGTATATTCATTTTAAATTTAAATTTGGTATTTAATTTGTTAGTAATTTATTTGACATTTGTCATTTATTTATTACTTTATTTGTTGTCTGTTTATTAATAATTTTATTTATGCACTATTTATTAGTCTTGTATTTATATATAGTTTGTTTTATTTTTATTTTGTTTCGTAATTTTATGCATGTACTATTTTATTTTATTCTTTTTTTATACATGTACGCCTTGATTGGTAAATAAATAAATTATAAATTTTAAATTATAATCTATCTGTAGACAGTTGGAAGGTGGGCAAGGTCAGTGAAGTATCCGATGACCAACGCCAAGCCCTCATCATTATAAATGAGAAATACCTTCCATATTTAAAAGACCGTGGTTACAAGATAGGCCACGGGTTCGCTTTTGTTCACCTGCAGGTCTACCGAAGGGACCTAAAATTCTTAGGGCCGAAAGATTTAACCCCTACAGAAGTGAGAAATAAGTAGGCTACCTCGCAAAATTAACAAAACATGAAGACTATCCGAAGTAACCTTCACCACTCCAACGCAGCTTCCACTGCTCTTTTCTCTACTCCTGCACTTCTCCGTGCTATTCTGTTTACTCCATTTGTATAAGAATACGGAGGAGATAGTGTTAATCCAAAAACCATGGGTCGCGAAAAATCGCGTTTGCAGATTGCGTATTGATGGATGCAAACTGGTGTCGTCTGAGCGTCTAAGTCAAAACTCAAAATATGTATTCTTATCAAAAATCAATGAATATTCTTACCCCATAAAACTTCAGCGACAAAAGCAATGCTTCTTTTGTCCTCGACCCGAAGCAAAAAGCAATCAGGATCGATACTTTTTACATGGCGCACGAGAAATGAGAAAAGGAGAATATACTGTAGCTCGTGACAGATGACGGGCGGCAACAACATCGCACACACGCAATGAAAATCATCGCACACGCTTATGTACAGACGAAAGATGATGCGTAGGGTGCTTCACGCGTCAACCATTGATGGGAACATACGAGTTAGAGAAGAATTTTGTATTAACTTAAGTGGCAACTAAGCCACTAAGGTTTAAGCTATCAAGAATAGACAAATGAAGTGTTATCATAGAAGTAAAAGAAAAATAACGAGTTTTGACACAGAAATACTCCAGATGGCTGTTAAACCGGTGGAGACCTAACCGCCAACAGGGAGTTTTTAGAAGCCGAAAATTCATAAAGGAGGAAATTAATCATGGGACAATTTGGACACCAACAATAGGGGTGAATCTTTATATGGGTTCATTCATGAATTCACTTGCCTTCAGAATCTCTAACGCTAGTGAGGTCATGGGGATATAACACTGATAAGTGAGCACTCTACACACTTTCAAACGAGATGGAGAGTTTTGTCTTACTTTTTTGCCATTTTCATTAAGAGGATTCCTACATAGAGAAGCAACTCCTTACCCTAAAAGGCAAAGAGCTGTTTGAAGAAATTCCGATCAGCTTGCAACACTAAATTGGGCCACGTTTTGGTGCTCGCCAATTTAGAAGATTTGAATACGGCAGTAGACTTTCTAATTATTTCCTGCACCTCAACTAGATCCATAGGGAAAAAGAATAGAGCGAAGAGTGAGCTTGTGGCTCTTTGAAGCAAATGCAGTAAGGAGTTTGATCTTGCCAGAAAAAACTCAGCGAGTGGTCAAATTACAAAGTTAAATCAAGGCTACTCCAAATTGCCGTGCTTAAGGCGAGAGGTGCTTTGTGTGTAAATATTGAAGGTATCAATGAAGCCAGTGACCCCTGCATGGACCCCTGTAAGCTTCAAAGCTTAAATCCTGTCGCTCCGGGTTGCATACAAAAGCTTGGTGGTATATGGACTTAAAATAGCTTCGTGACGCTTAGTGTGCTGATGAACGATCACTTTCTTTGTAGTGAGGAAACACCTCCAGCACTACCGTTAGAGCCATAGAGGAGTGCAAATTTGGTGCCTGTCATTTCTATCGCATATATCAGGGTTTGAGGTTAGTTCGTAGCGCTCCACAAAAGATAGTGTTACTCAATTATCCGTAGTGACGCAAACAAAGGTACATATTTTCCGTAAAGTTACTGAGATGGTGCATTTTGCCCACTAGATGACATTTCGTTATTGAGTTCATAGCAATTGTTTTTGTAGAGAGTGTAATTTCATTACTTTCACATCAAAAAAGTGCCACGGAAACTCACCATAATTTAGTATATTTTTATGATGAACATGTTCCAGCTGAGTAAACGTGCCGAAAGTGGTTTGAACGGGTCACAAATAGAAGTTTTGACTTAGAGAACAAGGATCGTCCCGGAGAGCCGAATAAGTTCAAAGATGAAGAATTGGTGACAATGCTCGATGAAATTTCCCGTACCTGATTGTAACCTTTCTGCTTTTTTTACTAACCCCTTAGAAGTCGAATCGTTAATGTTGTCTCTTGACGCAAGCACTAGCTTTGGTTCTGACGGCATTCCAAATTTTTTTACCAAATCACTTTCATCTTCCTTGTGTGTTGCTCTGTCAATAATTTTTAACCTCAGCATCTCAACCGGAACCTTTCCATCCCTTTGGAAATCCGCCAATATATTTCCCATCCTTAAAGCTGGTGATATATCTTCCATCTGTAATTACCGTCCGATATCCCTTTTGCCATGTTTCAGTAAGCTCCTCGAAAGATTCGTTTACAATAGAGTATTCCCTTTCGTCCAGCCCCTGCTGGCCAGGGAACAGCATGGATTCATCAAAAGTAAGTCAACGGCTACAAACCTATTGTCTTTGACAAACACCGTTGCTTCCGCTATTGACCAGCAAAAGCAAGTAGATGTCCTCCATACCGACTTTGCCAAGGCCTTCAATTCTGTGAACCATGACATTCTTCTGTCAAGCTGGTGCCCTTTTTTGGTGGTTCACCTCCTACGTTTGTGATCGCTCTTGTATTGTTACTGTTAACTTTTGCTCTTCCACACCCTTTTTCTCTACCTCAGGAGTTCCGCAAGGATCCATTCTTGGCCCTTTATTGTTCTTTTTGTTTATTAACTATCTTCCTTCCCTCTTTAGGTCGCCTTGCCTTTTGTACGCTGATGATCTTAAAATTTTCAGAGTGATTGGATCGGTTAGTGACTGTATCATATTGTAGAGCAATTATGATGCTTTGACTAACTGGTGCACTGCTAATTCCCTCACTTTGAATGCTGTGAAGTGTCATCAAATGTCTTTCACCCACAAAACATCCCCTTTGGTCTTCTCCTACTGTGTCCTTGGCTCTCCTCTCAATGTTGTTTCTAGTATCAAGGACCTTGGCGTGATTTTTGATTCCAAATTGAAGTTCGACTTGAATATTCTACATATCACTGCCAAGGCTTCTCGTTTTTCTGGCTTCATCATCAGATCCTTTAAACGTTTTGTTAATCTTTCCACTTCTCTATATCTGTTTTTTTCCTTTGTCCGTAGTGTTCCTGAATACTGTTGCCAAATTCGAAGTCCGCATTACGGATACTTGATTGATGCGGTTGAATCTGTGCAACGCCGATTCACCCGCTCCTTGTTCTATAAGTACAGTATGCGCCTCTCCATCCTTCAAATTCCTTCCCTTGAGTCGCGTAGAGCGTTTCTTGACAAGTGCCTCTTTTTTAAACTTTTTAACGGCAGTATATTGGTTGACCCCATCATTCAACCTTCTGTTAGAGAATCGGGCCGTTCCAGTTGCATATTATTTAACTTTAATGTTACATTCGCCCGTACCGACACCTATTTCTTTTCCCCGCATTTGCGTTTGCCTCGTCAGCACAATATCCTTGACCTTGGTCCTCTACCTCAAACGTTATTAGTTAGTAGTTAAAAATACCTTAAATAATAACGTTCTTTCTTATACTTGGAATATGTCCTAATTTACTCAATTTGTTTGTTTCTTTTTCGGTCGACTAGCTTTTTATTCTTTTGTTTGTATTGTTATTCCGTTCTGAATTTTATTAATTTTCTTAGTTTTTATGTTATTTTTCTATCTTTTTCTTATATATTTTTATATATGTACTTAATTTTTTTACTGTTTTTTATTTTTTCTTCTTGTCTAATCTATAATTGAATTTACTCTGTAGATTCGGAGAATAAATAAATAATAAATAAATAAATAAAACCAACGCCAAATACTTCTACAGTTGTCTAAATTACCTGGAGTTGACTTACCTATGCTTGGAAAACGCCTCAAAACTGGAATGATACGAAAGCAAGGAACGTGAATTCCACATGCGTTGAAGCCAAGCGACATCGAGCGGCGTTTTTTCATCTGTGAGCAGTTGCTCCAATGGCAGGTAAAGAAGGGATTTTCGCAACGGATAATCACTGGCAACGGAAAATGTGTGCGGTACGAAAACCCTAAGCGCGCAAATCGTGGGGTTTGCCCGATCATGGATCAACATCAGCGCCCAAGGAGATCATGCTGTGCATCTGGCGGAATCAGCTGGAAGTAATCTATTATGAGTTTCTCGAACCAGGCGTAACCATCACTAGAAACTTTTACAGACTTCAAGTGATGCATTTGAATCAAGTATTACAGGAAAAGCACCCCCAATTGGAGAATCGACATGACAATGTGATTTTGCTCCTCGACAATGCCAAACTGGACACTGATTTCAAAACGCTGAAATGGGAGGTTCTGTCTTCCATTTGTTCCGGTTCGCAGCATATAGCTTGTTAGAGCAGCACCTCGACAACTACGAAAGTACAAAGGATTGGATCGATACTTAAGGGGAGATATACACCTAGGAGCCGGATAAAACGGTCATTTTTGTGCATTTTTTTAAGGAAAACTATTTGAAATATCGGATTGGGAGTTTAATTATCTAAAAGTATACACATTCAAAAGTATGCTTAATTTTTTTTTATTTAAAAATATAAAAAATATACAAGGATATTGTATGATCCTTGGAGCGCTGTAAAAAAAACAGCGTTAACGGTACCCACTGGCATTTGTTCAAAAATTATCTGAAGAAAAAAATGGAAAAAAATTATTAAATAAGATACTATAATCTAGTACTTGTCATAGCCGATTTTGAAAATATCGATTAATGACAAAATGGCGGACGTTTGAACATGAATAGTGATTTTTTGACCAAAAATTAGATATTATTTTGGCTATAAAACAAAAACTAAGTAACGAAAAAGAAAAGTCCTATGAAAAGTACTAGATAATGCTATATAAATAATAATAATCACAAAAAGAATTAAGGTAATCAGTTAATTGGTTTCCGAGAAATTTTGGGTACCGATTTGAAAAACGTGTTTTTAAGAAAAACGCGTTTGAAAATTTAGGACTGAATAAATCATTAAATTTGTCAACTAACATGGAATCATCGATACCAGGCCCATAGTGTAAGTCTTTTACTGTTTACGGAATATTCATGGCTTCTACATTGTCTTGCCGACGCCGTATTCAACCTTCTTTCGTCTGTTCTTGCGCTTGCAGTTCGGCTTTCGCTATGCAAGTTTCGTCTTCTTGCGCTGCGTACAAGTGCGCTCCCGATCCGAACAATATTCTTAACACATTCATGACTTCCAGCGATGAGGTGAAACCATTGTTGAATGTACATGTTGCAAGATATACTGCAATGCTAACGATTTTGGCCCCGCTGTTCATCGTTTTTGGGGCTATTGTCCAAATAAGTTGGTTGCAGTTTTGGGTATATCGACCAACACAGCGTTCCAACAATTTTTCATTGCTGAGGTGTTCGTTTACTGGTTTGATGACATCTAGCACCATTTTTGGCAATGCTCAATAATTGTGACGAACATTTTCCAGTTCTCCTTTAGCCTTTGCTCGTTGCAACAGGCACCACGATTCGGGGCCTTCGGGACAGAAATGTTGTTGAGGCTTGCTGTCTGTTGAGCCGTAATGGTAAAATGTTACCCGTATCGCTTTTTTCATTTCATCCTTGGAGGCACAGTTTCTGCAAATAGCTAAGCCATAGTAAATCTTCAGTATATCTATAAACTTTGCCCTCAATTTGTTTTTGCTGCTGATTCCAGGACTTTTTTCTTTCATTCGCGAAGAAGGGTTCACAATCGCTTTTGAACGTGACCCACTCATTCTTTTTTTGTAATTTCAATCTCGTTACCATACGGTTTCGCATTCACTAATCCCGTGTTCGTCTTAGAGTCACCATCCCCGGCGTAATTAGTGTACATAACTCTATACTTTTCGGCAGATTGTGAAAACAATTCTTTCATGGCGTCTACTTCCATTTTACCTGCCGATCCATCATGATTGGCCTGGCAATTTCCATCGTGATTCGATTTCTATTCCTCACATTGCTCAGTATTTTCGAGTTTATTCCAATAGTTACATTTAGCACAATAAGAAGATTTTACAAGAATATCAAAAACTTTTCCTGTAAACTGTCCAATGAGAGCCTCAACTCCCTACAATGAGGTAAAACCATGTTTTCGCCCCGTACTATCTCCAAAAACGGTTAGTTTGGTTATCACAGCACTCGAATTTTGCTTTTATTTCCCGTTGTACTTCTTTTACAGCTTGTTTTAACACCAATTGAACAATACTTGAAGCAGCCTAATGAATGTTATTAACTATCGTATCATACTTCGTAAAACACGTTTGATTATATCGGCTGTAACTAGCTTATTCATAGAAATATTAACTTGGTGTTTTCACCAGATATTTTTGAGACCTGTATCTTCACGAAAATGCAATAAAAAATAAATCGATTTTGCCGACCATTCTAGGTGGATATCTCTCCTTAAGGTAGTACTTATTAGTACGATACTTAAAGTAGGACAAAATTATGGAAACTACTTTGGATAATGCCACTGTAATAACATTTTCATAATAAACCATCCAATTTTGAAAAAAAAAAGTATGCTACAAATTAATTCCAACCCCATGAGACGGGCTGTTTCTTTGTTCGACCCATTCAAATAACCAAGTCCGAATGGTATCATTCCAACTGATATTCAGCGGATATTTGACGGCACTTTGCCTCGACACATGGCCATATATAAAATCTGCTAACAATTATCGTATATTCCTACCAATTTGTGGGAAACAAAAGTTGCATTTATCCCCAAGGCGAGGAAAGCATTGCAAGCTAAACCAAAGGATAACAAACTGATTTGTCTAAGCTGCTTTCTAATTTAGAGCAATTTGAATAACCAGTGCCTTGGACTCTAATCTGATCTTGAAAGTACAGTATGCTTATAAGAAGGGCCAATATGTCGAAAAAGCACTGTAAACCCTAGTAAAGTATGCTGAAAAATCACTTGATTGTAAGGAGTAAACGTTGGCTACATTTCTAGACGCCGAGAAATCTTTTAAGAATTTGTGTTCTCAAGCAATTGTAAATGCTCTGGAAAAACCGGGATGTCAATCTTTAGTTAGTAGCATTTACAAATCATCTACTCAGAAATTGAGTAATATAATCGTCTTTAGGTAGTTCAAACATCAAGTGAGCGGCAAAGACAGGTACCCCCAAGGGCAGTATTCTGTCTACCTTTCTTCAGAATTCCACATTCAATGAGCTTCTGAAGAGCCTTGATCTAACTGGATGTAAAGTTATAGCGTGTGCGCGTAACAAGATACCGTGTTTTGACCCTATCCGAGAGATTAAATCATTACTCACATATTCTGATGGAAGCATAAGATTTCATATCCACCGAATTTCTGAAGAAATCCTCACAAACATAATAAAATATCTGGGACTTATCCTGGACTCTAAGCTTCTATGGAAAGAAAATATAGCTGAAAAGGCTTTCACAGCACTGAGTCCTTTTTTCAGCTGTAAAATGGCAACAGGAGCAAATTGGGGCTGCAGCCTCGTATCGTATCCTGGATTTGCATATGTATAGTGGTATCAAATCTGCTGCATGGAACAAAAGTTTCGTGGTCAGCCATATTTAGGGCTGTAAATCAGAAAAATATAGAAAAGGTGGTTAAGATCCTTATTAATAACTGAAGCACTCCGTACTATCGCAATTAAAGCACTTTTGGTGCTGCTTCGTTGGAATATTACTGATCTAATCTGGAAATATATATCGATCCCTCCGAACTCACCGACAGTGTAAATTAAAGTGATCCCACGAAAACCCTCGTACGGGTCTAAAATTTGGAGCTGGTAGAGGGCTTCATCATAAATTTACAATCAATGTAAATGCGAGTGTGGAGTGAATAGTGCCAGGACTCACGTGACCTCTGATTAATTCAAATACCTATTCAGAGCTAGGTGATCTCATATACAACACGCCAGTACTCTACCCTCTAAGCTACTCAAGCTTTGTAAAACAGTGTGGGGTGTTGTATATATTCCACTGACCTTCACTTGAGCCTTTCTTCCACTTGCGAGATCACTGCAATGTCTTTCAAGCGCAAATCCTTGCGATTCTTGAAGCTCCCAATAGGTTCTTATGTTATCAGGAATTCGAAGTGAATATTTGCAGTTTCACAGTCAGCCAAGTGGCTATGCAGTCTCCTGCTCGAGTTTACACCTCGTTAAAGCTAGTCCTCAAATGATGCAGCTGTTTTGGGTGCCAGGATAAACAAACATTAAGGGGAATGGTGAAGCGAACCAAATTTGCAAAGGCTGCCAAGCTTTCGCCGGAAGTGCTTTCCGATGGCTTCAGTTTATGTGACCATCAGGAAAAAATACTTAAGGGACGCTGTGAAGCCCTGTATGGAAGAACTTTCCTTTGCAATTGCTAGGCAATTGCGGTAGACTTCTAACATTATTTGCACTAGGGAACTTCTTGATTTGGAAAGAGGGGCCTTTGCGCAACGCTGGCTGTCTTAAATAAACCCTTTCTGCTTCGAAGGCACGCAGTGCAGCTGGGTGCCCTTTACAACGACTTTTGCCGGAGCTGTAGATGCGAGGAGGAAGAAGAAAAAGTTCTTCACCTCCTGTGTGAACAATAACACCACCACTACACTTCACTAAGTGATCATAGCGAAGATTTATTATGCTTTAATTAATTTATATTTTAAAAATTTGCATGCATGGGAAAAATAAATATTGGATTCGTATGTTGCACTCATGCTCGTCGTGCACACACGGTAGAAATATTTGCTGATAATATCTAATGAACCATTCCAGTCATCATGTATGCGCCTTGGCATGCGTATTTAATTACAAATGCAGAATTTTACTTTATGAGACAGGATGATATTATTTGGGCTATCTGAACATATCGTGAACAAACGTTTTTGGTGTTAAAGTATAGGCATTTGGATATAGGGCTGTCGTTTTAATAGGTCGCAAAATTTCGAACGCTTCAAACTGACAGGGCAAACAAAGTTTTAAATTTATATAAAGCTGTTAATGTTTCTGAACAGTGAAAAGTTTTAAGGAGAATCCTTGATTTGAAAGATCCCCGTGTCCTCTTAAAATAGCCAGCTTTACATAATATTAGCTCGTTTAGCTAATACTTTTGCCATTTTGTCGCTTTAAAGTTGTATTCAAAATAAAAAAATACTGTGTATCCATAATTAGCATTCACGTTTAACCAAAAAATATCATATTAAAAAGGAGAGTATAAATTTGAAAAATTTCATGAGGGAGTCATCAATGTCAATCAATAATGCATTCCTATCATAAGCAACCTATTTTTCGTTATTTTTCGCCAAATTCCATACTCCTATCAGTTCTAATAAAATAATAAATAATAAATAAATACTAAGAGTACTTAAATTCCCGAACCTACATTCATATATATACTGCCGTCCTTAGCATAAACGTCCTGTTTACATGTTAGTACCTTCAGAGATATTCAATGATTTGTTTTTTTCTGCAGCATGCAGATACTTATATAGAGAGGGCATTTTTCACTATTGATTTTAACATACTTCTACAAAAGATTGGTTTTACATATTTTGTAGAATTATGTAATAGAATATGTAGTTTTCAAATCTGGTGTTAGCTGAAAATTCAAAAAAATATCAGAGAGTGCGTCACGACAGTATACATAAAGCATAGATACTCTTACAACATATCAGCACTATTGCTAAGCGTAAACATTTTAAAACAATATATTTTTAAGCATTCATTTTTGATTATGAAAAAAAATACTCCCATATCATTTTCTAGTAGACAAAATTAGAAATTCTGCTTGAATACAAGTTTCATGTCTAATCTCTTTGATTTATTAGCGCTGCACAGCACTCGTGTACTGCATACGCTGTTTATCCGGCTGAAGTTATCTTATTCATTTCTCATATTGTGTAACGCTCATCTTCACTGTATGATAGATACGAGTATGTGGACATATGCAAGTGGGTGGTGAATAAAATATATACGACACAACGAAGACTGGATATACGACCGCTAATTAGTCGGCGAAATGGTAGCACGTACATAAAATAAATCTTCGGAGCATAAAATTCCCGTGGAATACTCGAAATATTTTGCTTGATGTTATAAATTTCAGAATGAGGGTTATGACATGGATTGTAGCACAGATGAAAATAATGAGAATTCACAAAGAATATTTAGAGCTCCTGTATAAATTTGCGCTATGCATTAATTGTAAACAACAGCCAGTGCATCCGAATAGCAAACAAGTAAATTAGAGTAAATATAATCCGCATAAGAGAGGCACCACGCATGAAAATTGATAGGTACTTCAAAGCATTAAACATACCTATGCAAGTATAAAACTTATTTTTATTTGGCTTTTGGTCCCTGCAGATTGGCATCAGTGCACTTAAATGTACTAGTTTCCTACTGATAATCCACTTCCGATTCATAAAGAAATTCAAGTAAGCATGATAATGTCAACTCAAACAATGACTGTATTGCCAAGCCCTATTACAGCGTTTCACTGTTTACAGATTCTGAGCTTTTATGAGCGTTGATGTAGATTTAAAAAAATGTGTTCGAATTGGTTTAACTTGAAGCTACGTTGCCCATTAAGACTTCCTAAACTACCACTGCTAATCGCTAAATGAAGACTTGATGGAAAAGACACTTAACTGCATAAAAACCCTTTATCATCTGTTTATGTTCCCAACGGATACAATGAGTCCAGAATACATTTTCTCCGTGCGGAATGAAAACAAAGCAGACACAATGTCGGCGGCGAAAGTAGACATAGCGGAAACCGAAAGGGAAGTTGTTGGAGCATAATAGGATTAGCTCAGCAATTCAATTTATAAATAAAACAGCAAAGCACTCGAAAACAAATTATTCCTCTCGAAATGTAATCGAGCAATAATCCTAATGGACTGAAGGGATCCAACAGGTCGTACAGGTTTATCCTCATGCCATTGTAGTATTGTATTTAGGCTAAGCATAGAATATAGTCTGACACCGAGTTACTTGATAAGCGATGATCATCATTCATATATGCGGAAAATGGATTTCCATATTGTTGCTGGTAAGCAACTCAAAGATTTTCTTGGAAGCTTTTTGTGCTGTGTTGACGTAATACACTTTTACATATTTTGTACTTTGCATCTATTTATGCTGGAATTTTGCAGATGGAACATTTTTCTAAACCTATAAAATGTGGGTACCTTTTCCTGTCTTCAAAAACTTTCATGCTACTCTTTGTCGATGGGTACATACTGCTTCAAGCTTGCACAAATTATAGATGCAGAAATTATGAAACATTGTCAGATCGAAACTAGTTATACACACATTTAATTACGATACACATTTCATTAACGTCCGATACCGATACGAATACATCAACGTTATTTTTAAAATCCAGCCCACCAATTAATTAAGCAAATGATATATTCCGATTTATAATTATGTTTGCATTGATAACTTTTATGTGAATTTCGGAAATCAGGAGGACTGCAGGATTATGTCACTCACTCGAGACATTTTTAAACCGTTGGTGTATAGCCTGGAGCTGTAAGTCCAGAATGTACGACATAATTATAGTATATATACCAAACTGGGTAAATACTTGTCAGCTGTAGTGTTATTCAGGAAAGAAATCTGTTTCGTAAAAACTTGCATATATGTATATAGTAGCTCGAGATGTGTAAACAAGAAACTGCTACAGTTGAAACAATCTGGTATTCTGCGAAGATTTTCTCATATGTATAAAAAGTGTTGAAAATTTAACAGCGGTATCACAAAGGAAATAAAACATTATCTGTTCAAAATTCGAATTTATTTTCAAATAAAAAAAAAACTATTTCCAACACTTTCCAAATGTTCAAATTTCTAATCAAATTTCAAGAAAGGCCATTAGTCCAATCAAATTAGCAATCAACCTCGGAATGAGAGATAATAAGCTGAATTTTCGTATACACCTTTATTTTGGGGTTCTCAAAGCTGCCGGAAAAGTCTCATAAAATCTCGTTTCTGTGTCGTAAATTATTCAAAGTCAAAGGTGAGAAACAACAGTTTTTTTGCGATTATCTTGGTTTCTATTGCTCCAATGATGTTAACATTTATAATAAAAATTGTAGAACATACAATTTACGACAAATTTTATTTGATTGTTTTTTCATGCGCTCAACCCTTTTTCCGATAAAGAGTGGTGAGCGCGCAGCTCTCAGCCATGCGTACTGTAATGCAAGGCCAACCGTAAATATCTGTGAATACTATCTTGAATTTTGAATTATTTGTATTATTTATCAGTTAATAAATTGTATTAAATAATATTTTCCATATTTTTAATATTTTCATTTAATAATATTTACCTATTTTGTGTAATTAAAAATTCATTAAATGAAATACTTATTGTATACATAGGCACGCCGTAGGGGGGGCCAGGGGGGGGGCCAGGACCCCCCCCCCCCCAGACTCTAGGTAAATATTTTCAACAACAGACACTTAAGTTTTCGCCTCTTAGGTTTTTGTGTTTACAGCAAGTGTTGTGTAGTTCAGTAGTGTAAGGGTTTAGGCTACACTACTTATAACATAGAGACTGTGCTATTTGCGGTATTAATTACTATGTTATGGGACTTATCTTGAGAAATGGACGGCAATATTTAATTTCGACAAGTCATACGTTAAGGAAAAGACGAAAAGCGCCTCGCCCAACATCCTTTTTTTATTAAGATTATCTGTTCATTCCTACTTGGCAATATACAAGTATTTAGATCAAAACGCTTTTAAAAGCTGGCGTTTTATGCAATTATGGTTTTCACAAAACATAGTCTGATTATTAAAATGGTAGGCAATAAGATAATTGTCGTAGAATACAATTTTCAAAGTCATTTGGAGAATAAAAATGGCATCCCTGCCACTTTTAAGCTATCTATGAACTACTTGGCTTACACTCACGTTAAATGTGTGTAAATTTCATTATAATTTGATCACTGCATCGGAAGTTAAAAGGCCTAGCAATTCGATTTCACCGAGCGTTTTTTCATAGTGACACAACTGCCACATGGTTTTTATCATACTCATTAAACTTTTGTCAGACCTGTATCTACTCAAGACCAGTATAGCCTATGAATTTTATCCGGCCGCGAGATACCGTAAACGCAAGTTCCAGGTGCTAAAAATAAAAATAATTCGGTGTGATTTTTGTGCGATTGGGAATTTTATAGGTTTAGATTTGAATGTATAAATATGGTATCAAATTCATCAATCATTTGCATTTTATCTTAAAAACCGAAAAATATAATAGAGAGTCAATGGTGTGAAAGATTTGTATTTACGTACTTATGGTAGCTACAATGTTGCCCAGACATTATTTAAAAACGACAAAAACTTATTTTTTATGCCCATTGATGAGTCTTGTGAATTTCGTGATGATCTGATGAGTCGGTGTGAAGTTATCACAATGCGAAATTTTCCATAGAATTTCCATTGTCGGCAAAAATACACCAAAATTTCAGGTCGACCAAACTTTGCGATCCGAAAAATTATCCGGATAGTAAAATTCACGCACAATGTGCTCAAGGACATATTGCATACAATAATAAAAGCTATACAATAATACATTTCTAATAGTGCTTGGAAGACAGTAAGTGATATGGTGCTTGAACAGAACCGAAATTATTTAGAAAAGGCATCGACCTTACAACGTGTCTCAGCCGTCAAAGACGTGCTTTCAGAGGACAAGATGAAAGTGGTTACAGTGATAATCGTGATTTTTTTCGGAATTTCGTGCATTATTCGTGAAGCATGATTCAACTTTTGAAAATAATTTTAAAAACAAGGTTGCGAACTACTGAAATCGATCGCGAGAACAACACAGCTGAAATAAAAGAGTGCAAACTGATATCCATTATGGCAGACCAAGCAATTGTCCACAAAAAAGAACAACTCTTCGTGGTTGTCAGATTTGCTAAAGAGCTAGCAGTCGAAGAAAGGTTCTTAAGCTTTGTAGATTGCTCAGAAGCTAGAAATGCCTCGTATTAGCAGATATAATTTTGAGCCTGCTAGTCAGCTACGGACTTAGCGAATTGCCTGTTGTTGGACAGTCTTATGATGGTGCTAGTGTCACGTCAGGACAAAAAAGTGGTGTACAAATGTAAATTAAGATGAAACACCCTGCAGCCACATTTGTAGTTCATAAAATTATCCTTGTTGTGATGGACACATTTTTTACAATCAAAACGTGTACATTCTTTTTCATGCCATCGAATCTCTTTACCTACACTTTTCGAAGCCATCACAACACGAATTGTTGAAGCTGTTTGAAGAGGCAGTTGGTCTAAATACAAGGCGTAGAATGAGAAGTTTAAACTCGACTCGTTAGTCAATGAGATTTCACAATTGCAAATATGTGATCTATAGCAATGGACTATGAAAGAGACTTGAGCGAAAGAAATGCATGAGGGAAAATACAACAACTCAGTTTATTCTTTGGGGATCTTTCATTCAATTGGATGCTCGAAAGGGCATCATCAGGTACGGGGTCGAAAAACTGGCCCTACGTATCTATCGAAGCGACAGGCCAAAGAGCTCTGCTTCGGGAGATCCGATACCTGCCGAGCCTGACCCAAAGATGGTGACCCAAACGACAGTGGAGCCACCTGAAAAAGGGTCTGATATCTCTCTGAGGGAGAAATCTGATGAGGGATCGGATTTGGAATCCCTCCTTGCCGATGGGGTTAGTGTCGGAACTGCCTCCGATTTGGGTGGCTGCCTGGACCTCATGACTCTGGGCGCAGAGCAAGAGGCTGGGACGGCTTCTATGTCCGAGGGGGAGGACCTTGACCTAACCCTAATTAATTGATTCATTAATGGTGAAGGTACTCCAAGTGAATCTTCACCATTCCATAGCAGCATCAGCTGCCCTGCTACTCCGCCTGTCTAGGACAGAGGAGGAGCTAATTCTCATCCAAGAACCATGGGTTGTTAACAACCGGGTTTGCGGGTTACGCACCAATGAATACAGACTGATAACACCTGACGGCTCTTGTAAGCCACGTGCCTGTATTCTTGTCAGGAAAACCATAAATGTCCTTGTATTACATCACTTCTGTGACAAGGATAACATGGCTGTTGCAGTGGAGTGCGACCAAAGACCATGCTGGTTTGCTTCTTGCTATATGGCACATGATCATGGCACTAGCCCTCCCTGCGACATTGTCAGGGGGATCGTGGCTGAAGCCAGGAAAACAAGTGTGCCGCTGATACTGGGAGCTGACGCTAACGCTCATAACGAAGTATGGGGTAGCTCCAATACAAATGGTCGAGGCGAGGAACTTCTTGATTTCATCCTTGCCCACGACCTCTTCATCGCCAACACTGGCAGCGAACCGACCTTCCTTACCTCAAACCGAAGGGAGGTGCTTGACGTTACCTTGATTAGTGGGCGGCACTCGCAACTTCTCCGTGACTGGAGGGTTCTACAAGAGTGTTCTTACTCTGATCACAGGTACATATCGTACAACGTGGCTGGCCGCAGCTCTGCCGAGCAGGTAGCCTTTATTAACAGAAAGAGGACGGACTGGAAGCTTTTTAATTCTCTAATTCGATCCTCACTGGAAATTGTTCCTAAGAGCATTGACTGCTATCATGAACTGGATAAGGCAGTTGACACCCTTACTGGTTCTCTCAACTTCGCGTCTAGGGAAGCTTGTAAGCCACCCACGGGCAGGGGAAATCCCAAGCCCCTCTGGTGGAATAAGGAGATCAGTACCTTGCGAAGAGAATGTAGGAGGGAGTTCAATTGCTCAAAAAGATCTAATGACTGGTCGATGTATAAAACGAAGCTTAAGGCTTTTAAGTATGCCGTACGTAAGGCAAAGAGGTCCTCATGGAGATCTTTCTGTGGTAACGTGGAGAGTCTCAGCGAGGCAAATCGCCTTCGTAAGGTCTTAAGCGCGACACCAAAAGCTATGGGGTGCATCATGAATCCTGAGGGCATTTGGACTAGTTCGAGCGCAGATACTCTCAAAGTACTGATAGACGCACACTTTCCGGGCAATCATTGCCCTCTAGAAGTGGCGTGTCAGACGGAGCAAAATTACAGTTCAATCCCGCCGTTCAGAATATCAAATTCTCAACTGAGGTGGGCCATTAACTCATTTGAACCGTTTAAGTCCCCGGGCCCTGATGGCGTCCTTGCGGCTGACATTCAGCAGTCCATGGAAGTATCGCTACCTTGGCTCAGGGAGATTTATAACGCTTGTCTACGCTTCTCGTATGTTCCCACCAGCTGGCGGGAATCCAGAGTGGTGTTTATTCCCAAAGCAGGAAAAGTTACGCATGTTAAGCCGAAGGACTATCGTCCAATAAGTCTTAACTCCGTCCTGCTAAAGATTTTGGAAAGGATAATTGATTACCATATTAAAAGATCAATCGATCCTATGCTGATCTCGCAGTCGCAGCATGCTTATACCAAAGGTAAGTCTGTTGAGACCGCTCTTCACGTCCTTATTGAGCAAGTAGAGAAATCTCTTGCTCTAAAGGAATACACGCTTGCTGTCTTCCTGGACATCGAGGGGGCCTTCAACAACGTTAATTCTAACGCAATTGTTGAGGCTCTCTCGGTGCTGCATGTGGATGAACGGTTGGTTGCTTTTATTGTGCAGCTTCTCAAAAGTAGAGTTGTAATCTCTACGCTGGGTAATGCCAGCGTAAGACGAGGAGTCAGCACGGGCACACCTCAGGGTGGAGTTCTCTCTCCCCTGCTGTGGAACATCACGGTGAATACTCTTCTAAGGAAGCTGGACCGCGCCGGCTGCAAAGTGATTGCTTACGCAGACGACATAGCTGTTTCAGTGTCGGGAAAGTATTTATCTACGCTATCGGAGAGGTTAAATCACTCTCTTGACATAATTTCGCGTTGGAGTCGTGAGTGCGGCTTGAATGTGAATCCTAATAAAACGGAGCTAGTGCTGTTTACAAGGAGGTACAAAGTTCCTGATTTTGAGTTACCCAAATTGAATGGGGTCTCCATTAACTTGAGCCAGAAGGTCAAATACTTAGGGCTGATCCTTGACTCGAAGTTACTATGGACGTACAATGTGGTGGAAAGAGCTCGGAAGGCTTTCAACGCACTTTACTGTTGCAAAAGGGCCATAGGGGCGAGTTGGGGATTGCAGCCTCGTACTGTTGCTTGGCTTTACACTGCTGTGGTGGAACCAATTCTGTTGTTTGGGGTGGCGTTCTGGTGGCAGGCTGCTCTTAAGGCTACCTGCAAGGGGCAGCTTGAAAAAGTGCGAAGAATGGCTGCACTACAGGTAACTGGAGCGCTCCGCTCCACCCCTACTAAGGCACTGTTTGTGCTACTACATTGGCTTCCAACCAACCTACTGATCTCACAGCAAGCTAATCTTGCTGCTGTGAGACTAAACTGTATCTCAGCATGGAATAGGACAGAGTTCGGTCATGCGAGGATCTTGGTCGAGGGAGTACCCGCACCAGCGGTTGTTGACTACAACGCCCCTCAATGCATACTGGATTTGGAGTTTACAACTCGCATTCCATGCAGGGAGGAATGGTGTGATGGTATCACCCTTGATAATGGGCTTATCCATGTGTACACTGACGGCTCAAAGCTAAACAATAGAGTTGGGAGTGGTGTATACTCAGATGAGCTGAATCTCAAGCTGTCCCTCCGTCTACCAGACCACTGTAGTGTCTTTCAGGCGGAGGTGGTGGCTATTTATCAGGCAGTCGACTGGCTTCTGTGTAATCGAATATTCGGGGTCAATATTGGTATTTTCACAGATAGCCAAGCGGCTATTAAGTCCCTTGCTGGTCCTTGTACAATGTCCAAGATTGTTGCTGAATGCCGTGCATCTCTTAGGGAGATGTCGAGACATTCGGTTGTTCAATTGATTTGGGTACCTGGACATAGGGGTTTTCAGGGCAACTGTGAGGCCGATGAGCTAGCAAGGCTTGGAACTTTGCTACCTGAGGTCTCTTGCTCCTTTTCAATAGGTATACCGATGACATCGGTCAAACTGGCCATAAGGCAAAAATATCTTGAGGACGCTAAGAAGTCCTGGGCAGATGAATCTTCCTGTGTGATAACAAGGCAGTCCTGGGTATCCATGGATGCGCATCGCACCAGGCAGCTTTTAGGCTTAACTCGAAGCGCCCTTCGTTGCACTGTGGGCGTTCTAACGGGCCACTGCCTCATAGGACGACATGCACAACGTTTGGGCGTAGAGTTTAATGACTTCTGTCGGAGCTGTGGCTCTGAGGATGAGGAGGAAACCGTCCTTCACCTCATGTGTCAGTGTCCGGCTTTGGCAAGGAGAAGACTGGCGGCACTTGGTGCACCCTTTCTCTCAAACCTGACGGAACTGTCCCTGGTAGAGCTAAAGGGGATAGTCCGGTTTCTCAAAGGAAGCAAATGGTTTCCTGACTTTAGTGAGTAGAAGAGAGTCACTAAAATTATTGTGGTATCACAACGGACCTCTTCTGTGCCTATGTGTGCTGGTCGTCAGGCCTCTGAAGATCGGCAGCCACGTTAACCTAACCTAACCTTCATTCAATCAGTAATCGTAAGTTTATAGCAAATCTTTTTATCTTCCACTATGTTCTTTCTATAACGAACATGTTAAGCACATATTTCCAAACTAAAAATGCAACTCTTTGAGATGAGATGGATATTTTGAATGGAACAGTTAAAACACTAATAAGTGAGCGAGAAAACGTGTATGTAGTTTGAGAATAAATTAAATCATTCGCAGAGAAGCACTGTCTGGATCTCACATTTTGCAGAGGATCGCGAAAACGAAAAACAGCAAAAAACACTAGTTTTAAAGGATTCGCTGTTTCATCTAGGTTCGTACACGCAGTTAGGGCTACAAAGATATCCCTGCAAACCAAATGGATCGAAAAGAGTAAGTTACAGCACTCTTCATCTTGGCAAATTATTTTTGCTTTTTCTAGGTAACAAAAGTTTGAAGCAAGAGATCGATTTCTTCTTTCTAAGCTTAATATATTCCAATTTCTTCAAAGATATTTTGAAACTAAGCTATCCTCTTCTTCAAGTATAAATTGAAATATATTTAGCTTCTAAACAAAAAAAATAGTCTTATATTTCCATTCTATTCCCGTATAATTCATACAAGCGTTCTTTCTTAACGGTCATAGATGATTCACGTGTAGTTTATACTTACCATTCACATTATATGCATGTGGTAGTAGCTCATTCGTATTAACATACACGAAGTTTATTTGATATTGCATTATGCATTAGCAAAGAACAAAGAATAAATTAACAAACATATAATGTATTTGTAAATTATATAAGTTGTATGAACAATATGTGGAAGAAGAAATCATCGCATGCTTTGAACCTTTCGGTCCCTGGTGCCTAGCCCCTGCCAGATTTAAGGCTACGGCACGCCTATGATTGTATATGTAAATTTATAATGAGGATTTATAAGGTTTTCGTGTTAGCTTGAGGCCGCTCGAATTTCTGTTGGTTTTGCGTATCCAGACACAGGGATTTGAAATAAAGTCGGGTGCTGCCTCCATTGATATTAACAAATCGATTTGGTTTGCCTTCGAAATCTTAGACAATATGCATCACACCGAACAAGATGCATGAGTACGGATGGGTAAAAGGTGCACTGTTGGAATATTTGTAAATAAATTTTTGAACATGCTTACCTGCGCCCTTAAATTTCACACCTTTCAAAACTTGTCAACGTGGACAAGACAAGTTTTGTGACGTACTGAGATAAGAAAAGGGTATATCGCTTCAATAAACAGTTTTTAGTGAAGATATTGAATATATGGTGTATTGGTTAATTTTTTTTCCATATTTCCATAATATATAATTTTGATAAAAAAAAAGATCGTTAGTGATCGTGCAAAAATTTGATGTGGTTAAATAAAAATATTCATGATTGATTTTCTTTTCTCGGAGTGAAAACTGTATACTGATCTGTAGATAGGCTAAGCCTCTTTACAAGGACGTAAGATCGCAACATGAGCTCCATCAAAATTCACAATAATACGTGGAAAACCTGTTTGGCGGCAAATCCACGGTTTTGCTTACAGTTTTTCAGCTTGAGTCATTTGACACTTTCTCAACTTGCGCAAACATTATTTTTACGAATTCCGAAAAAAACTCGGGCATTGTCAATTGCCACAATGCAACGAAAAAATTGCAGTGCACCCACCACTTTTATAAGGCGTGTTTTTTTGCTCCTCTATCCAGCAGAGAACAGAGTATACGCATTGGAAACAACAACAATCCTGTACCAGAGAATCCACTAGAACAAAAATTCTATTCCTCATATGTAGTTCACGTGCTGAGCTATAGAATGTGCTGATAGAGAAAAGAAAAGCTCATGAGAAGTTATCTTTTTTGCTGTGAGGTGGCTTTGGTTTTTTCAAGGTTATGTTGAATGTTTTGGTAGTTAGAAAATTAAAAAAAGCCCTCGTTATGTGTAGAAAGTTAAAAGAGATTATTTTTTGTTAGTTCTTTTTCTATTTTCTATCGATTATGGTAGTTTATACTCGCTATTTTCTCCCTTTATTTTCAGCTGTTTTATGCTACCACAGCGAATATCTCAGTCTAAGCGAATTCACTGCTATTTTGTACTAGATCGTTGTTTTTTGCGGCATAGTTCTATTATGCTCTGTATCGGAGCAAAAAAAAACGCACCTATAATAGGTAGCATTGCGGAAGTCTGCACCTTTCCTACAAACTTATATTTTACTGCATCTAACAAGTAACCTACAGCTTATCTGATTAGTTTCTATCTTTCCATAAATCTGAAAATGTTTGCTTGAATTCGAAAAGATTTCTTTTTTTTATTACTCATTGCGTGGCATATGCAACGGATCCGAGTATTCATGCACCATTTTCCGCATCATATTCAAACTCTATTTCACATCCACGTATCACTCAGCGTTTCATTCTCAGCGAAAGCACAATTCCCACAGACACAACTCACAGCAAAAACACAAAATCGTATCAAAACGTCTATTTGTGGCATTTGAACAAAACTGCCCGGGTATGTTGAGTGAAAATTATCGAGTTCCACACCTGTGCTGCGAGCAGTGCTGCGAGCAGTGCTGCCAACTCTAGCTAAAAGTAAGTATATCTACTTACTTTTGCCCTTCATAACAAACCTACTTACTTTGCTTCTCGGTCTACTTACTTTTTCCTTCTATAACCTATCTACTTACTAATCGACTTATATTTGCTCTAGGCAAGCTACTTTTGTTTTGTTGAAACAGCATGAGAAACATAAAGTGAAATAAATCCTGTGTTCTCCGGGAACCACTTTTTTGGATATAGACATTTAACATTATGGCAAAAATAAAGTTAACGTAGTTGATCAGTATGTGTTTAAGAAAACTCATTCCTGAATTGACAATGTCTAGATGGAACGTTATATTTTATGAACCGTCAACTGTGGCGTGTGCTATTGGAAACGACAAGGAGTCGCTTAGCTCAGCAAGTGAGGACGAACTTTAATCAAAAACAAGAGACAAAGGTATGATCAGAACTATCGCGGTCAGTGAGAGGGAGTTTTCTCTTGTGTATCAAAAAGTACAAAAGGTAATTTATATGCTTTTTGCAAAATTTGCCTGCATCTTCTATATATTGCCAAAACGGGGCAAACGCCATTTCGCAAGCACAAAAAAAAACGCATTCACATATAGTACGTAGAAGTATAGTATGGAAACAGCCTACGGTGAAGGACACACATTCAAATGGAAAACAGTGTACTTCCAAGGGTGCTACTGAAGCAGAAGTTCGTTCTGTCCTCTTTCTGGCAGAGCATAATTTGTCATTTACTTTGATCGAACATTTTTCGCGGTTTGAAATTCTTAAACCGCACCTAAACCGTTTAAGAATTTTTGCTATTCTGATTAATGTTTGGGGGCAAATTATGTGGGAAAGTTCGCAGGAATTTTAAATAAGTCTAAATTTTCACTCATTATAGGTGAGGCTTCTGATATTTCAATACAACAAGTGTTGTGCCTAGTAGTTCGAGTTTATCATAATAATAAAATGAATAATTTATTTTTTTACTTATTGCAGGTGGGAAAAGCACACGCTAATAATTTTTATTCAGCAATTATTAAAAGTTTTCAAAATTATCAAATAAACTATAAAGGTAATTTTATAGGTTTTGCTGCCGATGGCGCAAATGCTATGTCCCGTAAAAATAATTCAGAAGCATCACTTTTACGCCATGATATTCAAAGTATTTTTGTAAAAAAATGTGTCTGCCACTCTTTCCATCTCTATGCTTTTTAATCATGTGAAAAGCTACCAGGATATTTGGAAAATTTGGCGAGAGACCTATGTAATTATTTGAGAAGTTCCAAGCGCCTTTCGAACTTCACGTCATTGCAAAGATTTTTCGATATGAAACTACTTTGATTTCTCTTCCCTTCGCAAACACGATGGCTTTCACTACAATGTGTTGTATCCAGTTTAGTTGACCAATTCGATTCACTTCAGTTCCGAATTATTACAAAATCTTGATGTTATTGAACCACAATGTATAATCGAGAATAAATTAAATTCTATCATTAAACTTGTTAGCACTACGAACCATCTACTTACAAACAGTGATATACAGACAATTGACGATCAGGATAGTTGCTTCAAAGTTCTTTAGAAGAAAGTGGTTTGAATTCAGAGAACATAGAAGAATTTCGGACTCATATAAATTCAATTACAATAAGTGATCAGGGTGCATTTGATACATTGTGTGTTTTTATATTCAATATCTTAGCGCTTCCACACTTTTCTGCTAGCACTGAAAGAATATTTTCTCATTATAGTCTAATTAAGACTTAAACTAGAAATTTTCTTTGTACTGAAACAATTAGAGGCTGCCTACAAGTAAAAGCTCTGTTGAAATTGAATAATGCAAACTGTTTTGATTTTAAAGTAACGCCTGATATAATTAAGAAATTTTCCCAAAACATGTATACTTTCAAAATATAATAATGAATAAAATGTATCTCATTAGTTTTTAATAAAAAAATCATGCGAGACATTCAAAGAAAATGAAACTTGTTTTTCTACTTACCGTTTTTGCTGTTCTACTTACTTTTCTGTGGGAAATCTACTTACTCGCTGGATTTCTAGTTGGCAGCACTGGCTGTGAGACTTAATATGTGAGTCGATTTTTTCACGTGACGTACATTTAAAACCTATTACAGAGCAACGTAGAAGAATTTCTTTCAAAACTAATTTTGTATGTTATCCGAATAGCTTTGCACAAAAAAAGCCGAAATATGCATGCAAATATATATGCAAGAAAAATCACTGATATAAGCCGATAAATATGCAATTAAAATGTGCGAAATATGCAAAAATATTCCAAAAATTGCCAAAACATGCAAAAGAGAACGAAAGGCTTAAGTAAACTTGATTGTCAGATTTTTATTTTATTTTTTCAATTGTACACAAAACATTTGCTCAGACGTGAAATATTGCCGTTTCTCAGTAAAAACTGATTTATAAATGAAAAAGATCGCTGTACAACTGCAGATGTAACAACGGCAAAAATTAGGAACGTATTTTGCGATGGTGACCAAAGTGCTACGTATTCGTTTCGAATATTATTTTGATACAAAATTTATGGCATTCGCATCAATGAATCGAAGCCCACATTTCGACTTTAATTTCGTTTTAGTCAATTGAGTCCAAAGTTAATCAAATATTTTCAATTATGTCGAAATATGCCTTGATTTTACACCCTTTCGATTCTAATATTTTGAATCCTTTGACGACACCCATAAAAGTGACCTTGATGCACACTGTGCTTTATAAAATATGCTAAACGTCATCGTTTTGTAATTGTTTGTGGATTTTTGTCAATATATGAAAGAGAAATACCATAAGTAGAAACCAGTACTACGAATTTCAATTTCGATGGAACAAAACTGATGAAAATTTCCACGAAAATGCATTTTAAGGGAAAATATGCTCTAAAAGCCAAAATATGTGAAATATGCAAAATATGCATGCAACATGTACGTGTATAACTATTCGAGCCTTAAGGCCTCTGTAAACGCTCAAACATGGTACGAGTAAACATGGTACCTGGACCAAGTTTGAGTGGATGTTGTCCGTGTGCGGGTATGTACTTGTACCTGCTTTTTGGTCTCACCAACGGTCCGACCTAAATCAAAGCTGGTTTGATTTTTGTCGATGTTTGTGGGTGGATCTCGGGGTTGGTGGTACCATGTACTAGTGATTGCGGACTCATTTGTCAACATTTACTCGCACATGTCATTTTCGTTCAGATTTCATGGTGTGAACATCGTGAGTTGAAGATGGCAAGCATTCCGAACAATAGTGCGTGGAGAAATTTTTTTGAGTGCCTGAAAAATTTCCCTTCTTTGTGGAAGGTAAAAGATGTAAAAAATAAGAATTACTGTCCAGTGGTTTTTCTGGATGTAAGTTAAGCTTTCGACAAAAACCGGCAACAAGGGCTGACCTTCAAAATCAATTCTTTGTTTCAAATGTTATTTCAAGAGGTCTTTTTATCTAACCTAACTGAATAGATGTTCCAGATTCGACATAAAAGCTTCAAGGCTGCAAAATATCAATTTCACGCTGGAGCTCCTCAAGGGAGTGTTTTTGAACCTGCGCTGTGTACAATACTCAATTTTGATTTTCCACTAAGTGACGTAATAGCCTCAGGAATTTTCGCCGACTAATCCTCTATTTTATCCACCAACTCAGATCCAGGTTGGTTCACACATTGCAGATTGGTTTATAAAGTAGAAAATCAAAATGAACAAATTTAAATGGAATTGTCTTTGTTAGTTGATCAAGAATTGAAATTTAGCTAAGTAACCTCAAAATGCGTCCGCACCATTTTCACATTGTTAAAACAAACTTTTGCTCAAATAAGTTTAATAAGTCCATTGCCTCAAAGTAAAGTAATCCTATAACAAACTTTGTCAGGTCTAGTGGTTCAAGCTGGTAGAGAGCTTCATTCATACTTTTACCATCAATGTATACGAGTGTGGAGTGATTAGTTCGACGACTTGCTCTGACCCTGATTTAACTCAGGTGCCTATTTAGAGCTCAGTGCGCAGTCACTCGGCCGAACCTAGATTCGAACCAGGGAATTCTTGTAAGGTAAAAGGTAATTTTTACGAGAAGCGTATGCAAGTTCGAGTAAATAGGTCTCACCTCTATCTACTGTCTGCGGATTATTAGTCGAACCAAGTTTACTCGAACCATGTTTGAGCGTTTACAGAGGCCTTTAGGAATTATCATCTCTTAAGGCCTCTGTAAACGCTAAAACTTGATACATACGAGTGAACATGGTTCGCACACCAAGTTCGAGCTGATGTTGTACGTTTACGAGGCTGTGCGTGTACCTGTTTATTTGTCTAAAATCAAACCTAGTTTGATTTTGCCGATGTTTGTGGGCGGATCTCTAGTTGGTGGCACCATTTACTAGTGATTGCGGACTGGTTTGCCAACATTTACGCGTACATGTCATTTTGGTTCAGATTTCGTTGGGTCAACATCGTGAAAACAAAACGGCAAGTATACCAAACAATAGTGCGTGGAGAGAATTTTTTAAGTGTTTGAAAAATTTACTCTCTTTGTGGAAAGTGAAAGATGGTATATTTAAAAATAGAGACGATAAAAAGAAATCATGGGAAAAACTTATGCTAATTTATAAAACAATAGATAATGCAACTTTGGAAGATTTGAAGAAAAGAATACTTAATATAAAATCGTGCTACAGACGAGAATTGAAAAAAAAATGAAAATAGTGAAAAATCCGGATGTAGCTCGCCAACAAAAACAAATGGCAACTCCGTATTTGTACTGGCTATGCTATTTGGCACAGGGATTTGTAGATTATGTTCCTTCATTTTTTCAGAAAATTTTGAATTTGCCAGGATACCACCATAAGATACTCGTCCGTTCGCTCCGGCTTCAACCATAAAAAACTTATAATCTGTATCAACTATAGCAAATAACACTATACTGAAACTTTTTTTGTAATTGAAATATGAATTTCATATCCATCGCACCGATACAGTTGGGAAAATTCCAGTGTTTTCGAAATCCCTCGGAAACTGCTATCCAATCATCTTCAGTTTGTGGCATCTGGTGAAACAAAGCTGTAAGGTAAATTTGATGTAGATAAAGTAGTATGAAAAAACACAGTATTTAGTACCTTAATGCAATTTTTTAATGCTTTCATAATCGCCCAGCAAGTTTCAATAGCAATATCACTCAAGCTTCTCGATGAAATTCTTGTTAAAAATTGGAGATCCTCATAACTTTGCCCCGAAGCTAGGGATCGTAAAGTGGCAGATAGTCTTTCATGCGGTGAAATAGCGTCGCGCATTTAAGTATTTTGTTTGATTATCGAAGGTGGTACAATTTCCAATAAATTTTTATAAGTCTCATTGTCCATTCGGAGAAAATTTTTAAAATCGTCAGGAACCGAGCTTTTTATTTCCTTCAATAATTTTACATGAGTATCTTTAGGCCTTTCTTTCAACCATTCTTTCGCCCATATTCTTTTTCTTTTACATTTCAACAATAGTTCTTCTTCGTCCCCTAAACACTCACTAACAATTAAAAAATCTAAAAACTTTTTTTTCGCACTCATTATTCATGATAAATAAATTATCAACTTCACTTGTCAACTAAATAAGACACTAATTTGATAGATTTTGACAAGAGACTTGTTCAAGTTTAAGTAAATAGGTCTCAGCTCTGTCTACCGTGTGCGGGTTTTTAGTCGAACCAAGTTTACTCGTACCATGTTTTAGCGTTTACAGAGGCCTTTAAATAAATAAACTCGCAAATAAATTATTTTCATTGCGGTCATGGTCGACTAAAGTTATTATTTTTTGCAGTAACCTAAGCGATTACTATGATTGATTGATTTTTTTTGTATATCTACCAATCTATCTTACCCTACACAACTAAGGAGAGAGATGAAAAATAAACGGATGTTAGCAAGTGATTTTTTTCCTATTTGCTGCTGTGTGATTGCTTGGAATTAATAGCATGAAATGTCTTCAATATGTTCAGAATACTTATAAATTAATACCAAAATTATTTCACATATATATGCAACTGCCGAATATTTGTAAAATAGGTGTAAATGTACATAGGTTTTATTTATTACTACACAAAAATAAATAGTTTCCATTGCTCTAAGATACCACGAAAGCCTTATTATACTAAAATTAAAGAATTCAGCAGATAAAAGGAAATCAAGCTTTTACATTTATTCAAAAATTCTCGCGAATATCCAACAACTAACCCAACATAAAGTGGCTTGATCTCTGTAAGAGAAAAAGTTCAAAAAATTAAGTCGGAACTCGTGGTTACTCGCAGCTGGTCATGAAATCAAACTGTTATGCTTCAAATACATATTGGCCGAGGCCAGGCGAGCCGAAGTCAGACGAGACCGCCAACATGTGGACGGCATTTGACAGCTCGTCACGAATCGCCTTGACTCGTGCCCAAAACCCATTCGAAGTCGCACGAGCGCCGGCGAGCCCTGTCAAAGTCGCTTGGCTGGACATTCCACACACTCGGGCTCGCCAGATTTCGCCTGGGCTCGGCCAATATGTATTTCCCACATTAAAATACCAATGCTGACAGTTCAAGCAAAAGTTTTAACAAACATAAATTAATTAGATCTGAATATACAAGTACAAATAAACAAATACAAATCTGTGAATGACTTATGCTCATATATCAAATCAATATATATATGTAGTTCTATGTAAATATTCATCTGCCCTTCGTTTCGTATCCAAAATAGTATCCATCTTTTTGTCAAAAAGTATCTTCTTTTAGAATTATACAATAGTTCCTTAAAATGAGAGTTTTTCAAAGGAAATGAGACTCCTGTCATTAAAAGAAATAGACTCCCAGAGTCTATAAAAGATTTCCTTGAAAAAATTGTTTCCGACAATAATAAGCCACATCACATGCAAATGTTACTAGTCTCTTAAGCAAGACTGATTCTTTTGTGTTGTATAACAATAGGCCCGGATTCAAATGAATGTGAATAAAGATTGTTGCGGGTAGCGTAGGATGTCATATACAAATCAACCGTCAGCTCCATTCTTTGTTACTTTCCTAGCAGACAATCATACGGCTAAGGGATAATGTAAATGAAGAGGCAAGTTTGTGATGGCTGTCCTGTGGGTAGGATTTACTGTTGCTTTGAAGAAGGAAGCAAAATATTCGTGCATAGCTTCTTTAAGCTAGGAACCGTTTTTTTATTGCAAAGATTTGGCACTCAGTTAGTTGAAAACAGTTAGCGCTGTTTTGAGTATACGAAATAGTATATCTTATGCAAGTTAAGCTTCGGTAGCATAAATCATCCATCTAAGTTTCAAAATGTAATCTCAATTATAATTAATACTTTCAATTAGATATGTTAACGTTGAGAAAAAAATAGGCTAGGCAGTCTTAATGAATATAAAAATACCAGTTGATTGACACAAATGTTCATAATTGAAAATTTGACTAGGAAAATAACGAAAACAAGAACAAACTGTTAAGAATTGGGGATCTTAAAGCATCCTCAACAGCTATTGTCTTTTTTGTAAACAACTATGCTGCGACTACTCGGCATACTGAAGTAAATCTACAAATACGGATATATACATATGTATATATATATATATATATATATATATATATATATATATATATATATATATATATATTTATATATATATATATATATATATATATATATATATATATATATATATATATATATATATATATATAAATAAAAGAGCTAATATAAAATATATAAAAGAGCTAATCAGCTTGTAAAGAAATATGCTCAAGCTAGATGTAAAGCGATAACGTATACAGACGACATCGCTATTGCCATATCACGGAAATATATCTTTTTATATTTAAAAATGACAACTCAGTGTTCCATTTTTATAAATTTCAGATTGTAGATAAGGATCAAAACTAAAAATGGATTTTTTCATACTATTCATTGTAAAGTGACCCAAATGTCAACTAATTTCAATTGCTTGTTCGTGACAAATGAAGTATAATTAACACTCTTACAAAAGCAAATGGTCACATCAAGGCTAACATCAAATACGAGCATACATATCTAGGATACGCTTCAGCTCTAGAAATGGAACATTGCATAAATCTATCCCTTGTCACCCAGCAAGCGATGGTCGTTTTTAACGGAAGCAGTGACAGCCCACACATTCACTGAAAGGCCCATGACAAGCTCGAAATCAATGACATGGAAATCAATTTAATCTATGATCAAAACGAAATTTCTTACGAAGTGAATAGCATACAATTGTGTGTGTGGGCGCAACGTGTGGGTAAATGTATGGAATTCTAAGAAATGTTCACAAGAATATATTTTTGAACACGATAAATTATAAAATTGTTCATTTACACTTACATATGTATATGTTGAAATTTTATCATCTAAGGACTTGGCGAAAGCTTATGTATTTATACACATGAGTAGAGTACTGAGTATGTGACCTCTGATTGAAAACTAGTAATTTATGATCAATCACAAGCATACATCAGCTTTTGAAGTGACTTATTTCTGAGCTATGCCAAATGAAATGAAAGCCAAATTAAAGGCAAAATGAGTTCTATTTATTTATTTATTCATTCATTCATTTCCGTTTTAACAGGAGCGAGATTTTGGGGAGCATTTACAATTGCGTTAGCCACTCGTTTTATAGAAATGCAGAAAGCGGGTACTCCTTGTATGCAAGTGCTTTTTCAGCATACTCTACTAGGGTACGTGGCGCCGTTTCAACAAATTCAGCCTCGGATAAGCATGCTGTGAATTCGAGATTAAAGGAGAGCCCAAAGCACTGGTAATCCAATACCCCACAACTCTCTCTCAAATCAGTAATAGAAAGGAACATAGACCAATCGGTATTTAATCCTTTGGTTTCGCTTGAGATTTTCCTTGCTTAAGAGATACAGACAACTCCCGTTACCTGCCAACTGATAGGAATATATGAAAGTTTTGAACAGGCACCGTTTATGGCCATGTGCCAAGGAATAGTGCTTCCTAATTTCTCCTGAATACCACACGGTAAAAAATTTTGGGATAAATTTTATCAATTTTCTTATGTATATAGTTCCATAGGAAAACGAATATTGAATTAATAGGCTTGTATCTTACAACTGAAATTTATTCCGACGTCGATAAAATTTATGCGAGCTATAATATAATGCCACGAATATGTTCGTGGTATAATATTCTATAGGCAGTTATATATGTATATGAATTGTATATATTTTCAAGATAAAATTTATAAGAGCGATCATATAATACCATGAATATGGCAGTGGTATTATATTCTATAGGATACCATATAGAAGTGATATATACGAATGTCCTATATAATTTGAAGGATTTCAATTTCATACAACAAAAGATCCACACAATTTTCATTAGAAGAAACTTTATTAAATTTGTAGTACATAAGATGCAACATAAAAAGAATAAGAACATAAAATACTAAACTGATTGGTTTTGTAATGTACACATTATATTATTCATAAGAACATAAATCACAAATACAATCAATTTTCGGAGCAGTCAATTTTTCGGAACAATCAGTTTTCTTTTTTCTTGCCGCATTTTTTGAATTCTGAATAATTTTTAAGGCAATATTCACATGAAGAAATTAATAATAATTTTTAGGATAAAGGTTTTTATTTTTTAGTGAATATTATTCAATACTTAATGCAGATTTTGATTCTGCTATTTGTTTGTAATTTTACCTAAACCTATGTAAACTGCATGCACTAAAAGGATGCTGCTATTAAATATGATTTGTTATTTTTTCTTGAAACAACAAGATCAAATATTTTCCATTTTCCAATATTATGATATGGCAAAATTACTTTATCCTGAATACAGTTTTCGTCTATTTGATAGGCGTCATGAAATGTATCGAATTCTAAAACAACCACCTTTTCACAAAGCAAGTAATATCTTCCTCTGCAAAATAGAATATTTTTAACTTTAAAAATATGTTCGAAAATTTCTAATTCATTGTTAGTGAAATATGTTTTAGACTTCAAATAAAACAATTCTTTGAGCCAAGTAACTGTATAAACTTCTTCATTTTCTTTTAAACTAAAGTAACTTATTATATCATTTTTTTCTTGCATCTCATCCCATTTTATGTTACTCATTTTTCCAAATTCGATTACTGTTTTTGAAGTAAATTTTTCATAAAAGCAAGCCAATTTTTGTTGGTGACGTAATGCTAGAGTTTTACAAAGGTTTTTAAAGTTTCTGAATTGTCGGCTGTAGGATTTAAACAAAGAATGCTTCGATTCGTATCGCATACTACTATATTGTGACAGCGGTCCCATTTTTTCCATAATTGTAATATAATGGGTAAGTATATGATGCTTAGGCGTCAAACGACGTTGAAATGTCCCTGAAATGAGCTCTAAATGTCTCAATATAGCATCTTTAAAAAAAAATTTTTTGCAGCAGGTTATATTTTTCGCGAACACAATCGAAACAATTTTTAGCAATGTTTGAATGAGTTCCCAATTGCTGGGACTATTTTCCATAACATCACCAAAAATAAAAGGAGTATGTAATAATAAACAATAGCATTCATATGCTGAAAATGGTAAAGAATCTTTTGATATGGATGCACTAGGTATATTTTTACGAAAGGAATAACCGAAATTAAATGATTTAACTCGTTCATTAATATTTTCAAAAGAAATTGTTTCCGAACATACTGCTGAATTAAAAAATATTAGCAGTGCAAAAGGAACTGTTCCCTCAAGCAAATCATGCATGGGGTCAATAGTTGCGTTGTCAATAGTATTATAAAATTTTAATTCGTTCAAAATACTTAAAAATTTTACACCTTTTGAAAAAGTTAGACCGTAAGATCGCGATTCAAAATTTTCTATTGAACTCTGAAGACTACGCATTTTTGTTCTATCTTCATTGCACCTACTTTGACATTCTGACTTATGCATTTCACATATTCGACAAAAGTAATTAGCATTAAAACCACCAGCGAATCCAAACAAATTGTTTGCAGCCAAGTTATCATGTATAAAAGCAACCAAAACTGCAAGCACGGATATATTATCAACCTTGAACCCTTTAGTTTCTAAAAAACTCAGATCATTAAATATTGGCTTTAAGATGTCGTTGTATGAAACGTTCTGACAAATATCATTGCTGTTAAAAATTGCTACTAAATAAATGAAATTCAATTTGGATCTGCATTCGATGGGAATATTTGCCAAGCTCATATATATTGCTCCAATTTTATGTACAGTTTTTCTACTTCCTAATGGATTTGTGCATTCAAAATCGTCATAATACAAATATATCTTGATAATTTTTTTATTCATTTGAGGGAAATTCAAAAGTTTGCTAGTTGTTCCACAGCAAAAGTATTTTTCAGTACAAGCATGAGTATGATTTAACAAATAATCTTTCAAGATTTCATTGTGCATTAACGCTCTCAAAATCTCAATAATAGAAATATATTGCATAGTGTTTTGTACACGCACACGTTTCCAGGCTTGTTTTATACGACAATATTTACGATCCCACCGAAACCCTATTCCTATTTCTTTTGGTTGCACAAAATATAATGAATTAGAAAAAAAAACTCTAGCGCACATGAACCGCTAGAAACACTAATGTTCGAAGAACAGTAGAAGAATCGTGCAGGTTTTGAGTGCATATTCCACCACATGTGCTGCTTATTACGGCCAAACTGTTTCAAATGCCACGTTTTACTTTCGTCTTAAGAATGCATTATAGCTCATATGGTGGAAGGTTTCAGATATTACCACTGGCATGAATTTCAACGTTTATGAGAGCAAAACACGGGTTAATTATATTCGTTATCAGTTGCTTATTTCACCAAATTTTGAAAGCAGCATCTCATATAACATCAATGAAGAAAATGCTCAGTGCCTGCAGCACTGTAACTGAAATTGGTGTTTGGGGCTGCGATCCGAAAAATTTGCAGAACTTTACGAATTGCAACATTGATTATTTATTTTAATTGTAAATGTTTCCGGTATGAATACTAACTGTAAGCGTTTATTGATACAAAAGTAGCACAACCGACTCGTGCTGGCAACCTTCTGCCAGTATTAAAGCCAAGAATATATCACATCTGCTTCACGTTGTTATATTACATTCGAAGTTAAAGGAGTATAAATAAATTTAGAGTTACCTGCAGCGAGTTTTTTCAAATAATCCAAAGTTTAATATTTGCTGTTTATTGTCACTACAATATCATTACCATTTGAAAATTCTACGATAAAACCGCTTAACAAAGATATTGCAATTAAACACAAAACCAACAATAGCTGGCAACCCTATCGTGGCTTTTCAACCAAATTTGGCCTGCATAATGTTTATGACAGGTTTCATTAATTGTATGAAATTCGTATTGATTTCATGACTGCACTGGAAGTTATAGTGCAAAAAGTTTTATTTTCCTGAGCGAATTTTCAAAACCAAAGACACAAAAATTACCATAGCTGGTAGCACCAATCAAATTTTTCAACCAAATTTCCAGCAAACAGAGATTAGAGTTAGGTTTAGCTACTGTGCCAATTTCATGAAAATCTGGTAATTTATTCACATTTCATAGGGCAAAAAGCAGTTTTTCTTCTTTGTAATTTTTCAAGATGGCACCACTGGCACAGACTTGCCCACAATTCAAAATCGCTTCTATCAAATCTGGTCTTACTTAAGTCCAATGCATTCTGTAAATTTTAGCTGTATCTGATTATTGGTTCGTGAGTTTCCGTGAACAGAAGTTTTTGATGCTAAAAATATAGGTTAACTGGGAGAGGGTTACCGTTCTTGTCCGACATGAAATTTCCAAAGTTTTATTTTGAACGTGTAGATAAAACATAAGATTTATATACAGATTGGTTTTATTGTAAGAAACGGACATTTTTTTGAATATTCGATGGTTTGAATGTTTTCACTTCCAAATTTTTTTTTTCAAAATGAAGACACCAAAATTATCATAGCTGGCAGCTCCAACCGAATTTTTCGACCAAATTTCTACCAAACGTGGCTTAAAGTAATATCCAGCAATTGTGTAAGTTTCGTCAAAATCGAACGATTCAATCAGAATTTATAGGGCTAAAAACAGTTATCTTTTTTAGTGGTTTTTCAAGATGGCACCACTGGCACAGAATCGCCCGCATTTCAAAATCACTTCTATCAGACCTGGTCCTATTTAAGGCCAATACATGCTGTGAATTTCAAATAATTCTGCCCATCGGATCGTGAGTTTCCGTGAACAGAAGTTTTTGATGCTAAAAATATAGGTAAATTGGGCAAGGGTTACCAGTAGGGATTCCAATCCCGAACCATATTTTCAATCCCGGGATTACGGGATTAAAAAATCTCAAATCCCGGGATCCCGGGATCCCGGGATTTGAAATTCAAAATACAACACAACAAAATAAGTCAAGTTTCTAGTAAACAGATTATATAATTTGCCATCATTTCAAAACTACAACAATAAGTAAGCTCAAAACTGGATAAAAAATTGCATTATTACTAATTTATATTATTGATGCAAATAAAAACAATTATTTTAATTATCCAAAACGTTGACAGTATGAAGACAGATATTAAAAATTACATCTTTTACAAATTACAACAAAAAATCACGACCAAAACCCCCAACAACAAAAACAAAAAGCATACCAGATAGCTCGATACACTGACGCTCTTTTATTCGGTCCAATATTGCAATTTTCATAGCGTTCAGAAGAATAGACCGTTTTTCTCCTAACAGCCTAAAAACAAATATTGATGAAGTATTAGCAGTGCATAAATTTGCAAGTCTGCGACTAAAGGCCGTCACAGCCAATTTTACAGGGAGTAAAACTTCAATAATTTTCTGAATCGAATCAAACTCTGTTGCTTCTAATTGCTCTCAATATTGCAGGCCTATTAATGTATACTATTTTTCAAAATGGGAAACTATTCGAGCATTGTCAAGAGACTATTTCATCTTGTTTTACAATCCATTTAAAGGAGACAGTTAAATGCCTTGCTCGGATCCGACATAGTTTTAAAGATCGTTATTATTTTCGTTGGAGCTTTTTTAAAATATAAAACTACCTAACGAACTTTCTTTATGCATGCACTGATGTCCTTCGTCTGATCTAGCGTGTCTTGCAGGCGACCGGTTTCAACGTAGTTAGCTGATTCAGGACCATCCAAATCTTCGTGGTCGTCGTTCAGACTATCGGCTGCTTCATCAACTCTTTAATCTGGAATGGACCTCATATTATAGCGAACATCGCAAACTGCCAAGTGGATGCTATGCGCCAAACGAATATGTTGCTCTGTACCAACTAGTCTGCCTACTTTTCGCATTTCATTTGACCCATCAGTTACGATGGTAACAATGTATTTTCCTAGAGAAACAGTAAACTCATATCTAGGTAGTTTCCAGCTGTCATTGATATTCTTACTCGCACCAAGCTCCAGTAAGAATTTACTAAGTAGATGTTTATATTTATATAGCGCCTATTTGCAGTCAAGGTCCATTCATCAAACATCAAACTGAACCGTTCACCTGAGATACTAGCCTGTTATATCTTATTTTTTATTATTTTCTTTACCCTGCTTGCATAGTCAACAACCTTTTTTTGATTGTTGTTAATAATTTTGGTAAATCTGTGTATGCATTCGCTAGTATTAATTTCCTCAAATCATTCGATGTAACGAATGCACTAAATGCGAAACAGTCCATACTTATTTATTTACAAACCCCTTTGTATTCTCTTGTTAACTGTTACATCGGTTTGTTTTGCTCTATTCTTTACGCATTATGATGTGAGCTAATTGTTTTCTCATAAATATGGATTCTATTTGCACTTTTCGACTCTTGCTGTAACTTGATTGCCGATAATGCTTGACTCCCGGCCCCGAAATCCCAGCCAATTTCTGATCCCGAAAATCCCGGGATTGATGGTTTCTAATCCCGGGATTTTCGGGACCAAAAATAGGCCGGGATCCCGGGATCCCGGGATCCGGGATCCCGGGATTGGATTCGCTAGTTACCAGGCGTGCCCGTTATACCATATCTTTTTTTTTTTTTTGGTTATGTAAACAAAGCACAAGATTTACATATAAAAGGCTTATTTTTGAAGAAACGGCAGTTTTTCAAGAGAGACGATGATTTGGAGGTTTTCACTTTCAGTGCCTGCCCTAGCTACAGGGTTGCCAGCACGCTCATTAAAAGCTACACAAATCTACAACTAAATAATATCAATATGTCCTGAAAATTTCGTAATGATTGACTACCTCTGTCAAAAGTTATCGAATTTTAAAAATTTTCAAATTTTCCCGTCCTCTTTTTAGGCACCCAGCGCACACATAGGGTTAAAAAATTCCAAAACATTATCCGATTCATATGTAAAACACGTTTGAAATTTATTTTGTTAACTTTATTTTTGCGAAAATCATTTGTGCACGAAATAATAGGTATATTAAAAATATCACTTAAATGCCCGCCGGCGCGAAAAGGTTAACAATAACTGACATTTAAAGAGACCTGGACCTATTCTGCATATACACCAATGTATCCTGAAAGTTTCAGCTCAATCGAATGGCGCGTTCCCGAGATTATCTCACTGAAATTTTTTGATGATATATATATATATATATATATAAAGAAATATGAATTTTTGGCCGAATCGATTTTAATACTAATGTTCTTCGAACATTAGTAAAAAATTGTCTCTTTTGTATCGTGTCCGAAAATTATTCATGAGAAGCTGGTTTTGACTAATTGTATTATCAATTTTTTCCATAACTTTGTTCGATTCAGATTGAGCAATTTCTTTAAATTTGGTTGAAAGTGTGTCTATTAACTCTATTGAACCAAAAAGTATTTTGTCTATTGTTGAATTTGGAAGTCCTAGCATATTAACATTCGTGGCAAATAGGGCAAAAGCGGTGCTGAAACTTGTTTGAGGATGTTGGTTAGAAATTAAGTCGGAAGGACTAGATAGATTATTATTTGCGATATAATTATCTTCAGAAACTTGGCTATATGAAATATTTTCTTCAATACTTTTATGCTTTTCAGTTACAAATATTTTAGTTGTACTTTGGATGACAGATTTTGATGACCCTTCACATTTTAAAACATGTCTTCGAAGACCTGAATATGTATTAAAAACTCTAGCGCACCTGAACCGCTAGAAACACTAATGTTCGAAGAACAGTAGAAGAATCGTGCAGGTTTTGAGTGCATAATCCACCACATGAGCTGCTTATTACGGCCAAACTGTTTCAAACGCCACGTTCTACTTTGGTCTCAAGAATGCATTATAACTCATATGGTGGAAGGTTTCAGATATTACCACTGGCATGAATTTCAACGTTTATGAGAGCAAAACACGGGTTAATTATATTCGTTATCAGTTGCTTATTTCACAAAATTTCGAAAGCAGCATCTCATATAACATCAATGAAGAAAATGTTCAGTGCCTGCAGCACTGTAACTGAAGTTGGTGTTTGGGGCTGCAATCCGAAAAATTTGCAGAACTTTGTGTATTGAAACATCGGTTATTTATTTTCATTGTAAATGTTTCCGGTATGAATACTAACTGTAAGCATTTATTGATACAAAAGTAGCACAACCGACTCGTGCTGGCAACTTTTCGCCAGTATCAAAGCCAAAAATATATCACATCTGCTTCACGTTGTTACATTACATTCGAAGTTATAGGAGTATAAAGAAATTTAGGATTACCTGCAGCGAGTTTTTTCAAATAATGGAAAGCTTAATATTTGCTGTTTATTGTCACTACAATATCATTACCAATTGAAAATTCTACGATAAAACCGCTTAATAAAGATATTGCAAACAAACACAAAACCAACAATAGCTGGCAACCCTATCGTGGCTTTTCAACCAAATTTGGCCTGAACAATGTTTATAGTAGGTTCCATTATTTGTATGAAATTCGTATTGATTTCATGACTGCACTGGAAGTTATAGGGCAAAAAGTTTTATTTTCCTGAGCGAATTTTCAAATCCAAAGACACAAAAATTACCATAGCTGGCAGCACCAATCGAATTTTTCAACCAAATTTCTATCAAACAGAGTTTAGAGTAAGGTTCAGCTACTGTGTCAATTTCATGAAAATCTGGTAACTTATTCAAATTTCATAGGGCAAAAAGCAGTTTTTTTTCTTTGTAATTTTTCAAGATGGCACCACTGGCACAGAGTTGCCCACAATTCAAAATCGCTTCTATCAGACCTGGTCCTACTTAAGTCCAATGCATTCTGTAAATTTCAATGGTATCTGATTATTGATTCGTTAGTTCCCGTGAACAGCAGTTTTTGATGCTAAAAATATAGGTTGACTGGGAAAGGGTTACCGTTCTTGTCCGACATGAAATTTCCAAAGTTTTACTTTGAACGTGTAGATAAAGCATAAGATTTGTATATAGATTGGTTTTATTGTAAGAAACGGACAGTTTTTGGAAATTCGATGGTTTAATGTTTTCACTTCCAAATTTTTATTTTTTCAAATTTAAGACACCAAAATTATCATAGCTGGCAGCTCCAACCGAATTTTTCAACCAAATTTCTACCAAACGTGGTTTTAAATAAGGTTCAGCTACTGTGTGAATTTCGTCAAAATCGAACGATTCAATCAGAATTTATAGGGCTAAAAGCAGTTATCTCTTTTAGTGATTTTTCAAGATGGCACCACTGGCACAGAATCACCCGCATTTCAAAATTACTTCTATCAGACCTGGTCCTATTTAAGACCAATACATTCTGCAAATTTCAATTAATTCTGCTCATTGGATCGTGAGTTTCCGTGAACAGAAGTTTTTGATGCTAAAAATATAGGTAAATTGGGCAAGGGTTACCAGGCGTGCCCGTTATACCATATCAAATTTTTTGTTTTGTTTACGTAAACAAAGCACAAGATTTACATATGAGTGGCTTTTTTTTGAAGGAGCGGCAGTTTTTCAAGAGAGACGATGATTTGAAGGTTTTCACTTTCAGTGCCTGCCCTAGCTACAGGGTTGCCAGCACCCTCATCAAAAGCTACACAAATCTACAACTAATTAATACCAATATGTCCTAAAAATTTCGTAATGATTGATTAACTGTGTCAAAAGTTATCGCAATTTAAAAATTTTCAAGTTTTCCCGTTCTGTTTTTAGGCACCCAGCGCACACATGGGGTTAAAAAATTCCAGAACATTATCCGATTCCCATGTAAAACAATTTCAAAATTTATTTCGTTAACTTTATTTTTGCAAAACTTATTTGTGTACGGAATAATAGGTATATTAAAAATATCACTAAAATGGCCACCGGCGCCAAAGGGTTAAAGATTATTAACTTTTTCTGAGACCTGGCACTATTCTGCATATACACCAATGTGTCCTGAAAATTTCAGCTCAATCGGATTGCGCGTTCCTGAGATTTTTTCACTGAAATTTTTTGATGATATATATATATATATATATAGAAATATGAATTTTTGGCCAAAGTGATTTTAATACTAATGTTCTTCTTCGAACATTAGTAAAAATAAGCTTGCACGACTTAGATTTAATACATTTTAATTGAAGATGTTTTGAATCTATTAGAAAATGTTCCAATTTCAAATGTGCGAACACTTTAAGCAAAATATCAGTTTGCATACTGCATAAGAAACAAAAAAACATTTCAATATTCATACAAAGTATTCAACATTAATCCTTTAAATGCTTAATGCTCTTTTGCTGCTAGTAACTTTTTGAATAACAAACCAATTTCTTTTATTGTGTTAGTAATCTCAGATCGTTTTGACGCAGCTATTTTGTATATGAAATGCTCCAAGTATATATAAATATGCCTTAAATTAGTTTCATACTTAATATTAAACAAAAAGTGAAGCTTAAAAACTATATCAATTGCGTTTATAAATGAATATGATGTGGGCAAAATAATCAAATTATTATCAAATACTACAAATTTTCCCTTATTTCTGTTTTGTTGGTACCTACAGCGACAATGTAAGGTGACTTGCCTTCAGCACCTTCCAATATCTCCGATTCAGTGGATCCGACCTGAACATTATTTTTCAATCATTTTTAAAAACAAAATTAAAAATGTTAGTTTTGGTCATACCTGCTTGAAAGCGACTAATTTTTCGACTGCGGCTTCATCAGTTACTCGGCTAACACGTTTGTTACCATTAGACGTTGGAGGTAGCAGTCGCAAGAGGTTGATGAAAGAAAGTATTTCAGCACCCCAATCTATAAACGTATATTGAATACATCTACTTGAATAATATATAAAGTGCTTGGCGGTGACTTACCATTTTCGCGTAATGGCTCAGTATATAAGACCGATTTACCCCTACTTCTAATCGCATCGAAAATAACTTTCTGATACCTACACCAAGTGTTTACCAAGGAACCCGAATCAGGAAAGTAAGTTTGAAAGTCAAAGTCAATCTGAAAAAGTTATCTGTATAGTACTCAAATTTAGCAAAATAATGAATGTACATACATATAATGGAGTAAAATAATAAAATGGATAGTATTTAAAAGGAGCAGTTGAAGTTTCTGTCCATTTCTTCCTGAACGTTGCAGTTTGTTTCAAAACGAGCTTTATCAGTGGCGTGCACTCCATATAAGCAAATAAGCATTGCATACCCTATACAAAATTAGAAAAATTTACAAATAAAATCAATCCACAATGTTCATAATTTAATTTTCGCGTTGTACTGTATTCATTCATATCAACTCTGCATTTTGTATACAAAATTATGTACACGCTGTGCTGCATCCACTCGTAACGTAAGGTAGGCACAGGTCGCTTTGCTTCCATCTTACGCACACTCTGATGCAAATGCCATACGAGACTTCCCTGTAGCTGCATACCGTGGAGATACACGTACAGTGTACAAAGCATTGTTTGGTTGCTATATCGGCAATATTAAATTTGCATGTGTGTTCGTAACTTGGAAGCATCCCAACGGGAATCGCGGTAATGTATGCTGGCGTAATGCATGAATCAAACAATGCTGGTAATGCACATTTCCGACTTCCAAAGCTATTTTCCAGCAATTATAAGATATACTCGTAAACATGACTTGGAGCATGGAAAATACTGCAAGGGAGAAAGCTCATATGTTATAAGTCCAAGACTGGCCAATGAAATTCACTCGCAGAAACAAGGGGAAAAGAACTTGCGAGCATACATCGGTTATGGGTAGTCTGCTATATAAAGCGGAAAGATGAAAATTTCGAAGCATTTCAGATCATCATGCACGGGTAAGTAAAATGTATGAAGACAATTCCTCCTAGTAGCAAAGAACATGCGCTATTGGAATTTCCAATGAGCGTCAGCATGCAAAAACCACACATGCAGAGATACGATCGGCCGCCGGCCAAAGCTTTCATTCATATTGAGGCGTATAAATGCGAGAATACGATGTCGTACTTTCCAAAAAGCTCTTATACATAAAGCTATAGAGCTAAAAGCATGAGTTTCCCCTTGTATAAATCTTCCCAGCCTAGGACATGCAATGTTAAAAAGAAACAACGCGTAATGGTCCGGTAATGCTTACACGCATTACGCGTAATGCTTACCGAATATATCCGTAAGCATTATTTTTCCCGTTGGGATGCTTCTTCGGTCAATGGTTTTGGGCGCTGAGCAGCGATATTAGCCGGGAAGTCTCAAGTCTCTCAGCCGAACTTGTCTGCGCGATTTTAGCTGCGTGTTCGCTGTGCTCCTATGTTCAAGCAGAGGTAAGCGGACGGCGCTGCTGAAATCTTTTGCACGCTGAGGATTTGAATGAATGATTTGGTTGAATGAATTATTACAGGTTACAGTACGAGGAAAAATTTAATGTGCAACAAAATTAACAACTTTTTTAGTAATGTATGTGTGCACTTATTTATATGCAGATAATATTTATAAGCAGTTGGGCAGTTTTATAAGCAGCAAAAATGTGGGTTTTCAATATGCAGTAACATTTTTGACGTGAAAAAAATATTTTTTAATTATTAAAATACGGGCTGTTTGAGTAAATTAAAAAATTATAAAAGAAAAACGTTAGAGATAAACTGTGTAAAAAGGCACAATGGTACACAGGCACAATGTTGACAAACACACGTAGCAGCCACAAATCTAATATTTTACGCAACAGGGTAACAATGCTGCTCATATGACACTTATATGGTACACTTATAGTACTGGTGCATTTCGATACAAGTTGTATTGTTGTAAAGTGAGTTTTCACTCCAATTTATGATGTGAAAACACATAAAAAGCTTAAACACGTTTACCACCAAAAAATTCAGAGCATTATTAGGTTTTATTATTTATTTACCGCCTCAAAGGCTTCATTTTTTGGAAAAATAATAATGAAAAAAAATACACCTGTACTTCTATGGCTGAGTATATTTTGGCAGTTGCATACCTGAGGTGAAAAGGCTGTGCACGCCACTGAGCTTTATTTATTCTGATTCATCGGGAACAATAAGATTTTTTAGGCCATCGAATTGCTTTCTCAAATGTAGCTCTTGACTTTCATCTATCTCTTCATTGCTTTCATTAGTTTTAACTTCATTCACTGAACTATAAAGGCTCCACTTTCGTTTCTTGGCTCTGTTATTTTTCAGCTTGTGCTTGTTGTAACCAGTGCAAAAATTATTTACCAGAAGGTCCTAAAAATTTCATGTATGCATAAAAATATATCAACTTAGGTCGAAGTTAGAATATTTGCAAGCTCGTTTTCTCCTTCACTTTTCAAGCAAGGGAAAATGGAAACACAAGCTGAGGCAACTGCGATGAGCTCACTTTTGCTTGGACTAGATCCGAACTGTTCTTCGGTGTAAGCAGCTGCAAATGATATCAACAAACGCCGACTTTTTGCCTGCAGTGCGTTTTTGGAATTAAATTCATCTAAAAAGAGATTGCCGCCAATTTTTTTGCTGATGTAAAATCTAAAGGACTGAAGCAAATATTCTTGCGTTGATTTTATAATGAATGTAATATTTATTTATTTTATTATGGTAAGCTACTTGTATGCAGCAACGTAATATATATATATATATATATATATATATATATATATATATATATATATATATATACATACATACATATATATATATATATATATATATATATATATATATATATATATATATATATATATAAATATATATAAATATATAAATATATAAATATATATATATATATATATATATATATAAATATATATATATATATATAAATATATATATATATATATATATATATATATATATATATATATATATATATATAAATATATATAAATATATATATATATATATATATATATATATATATATATATATAAAATAATTGACGTATATATATATATATATATATATATATATATATATATATATATATATATATATATATATATATATATATATATATATATACATATATATATATATATATATATATATATATATATATATATATATATATGTTTATAAATTGAAGCTGAATCTTTTTCATCTCAGAGCACCTTTTTTTATCCTCTTCACAACTTGGCTCTTTTTACCTTTACACTTTTTCTCATGTGGGGTGTATATAAAATAAATATTGGTGAAATAAAGTAAAATATACTTACCTCAGGCGTCACAAAAACTTTCGGACCAATGGCTGCATTTTGTCGAAATGGCACTCCCAACTCTAATGTGTCCACCCCTGAAACGGAGAATTCACGTTACCTTCACAGACGTTCTATTGACAATCTATAGTACTTACCCGCATCATTATGTTCATTATGAATGTTTATCTTCAGGTAAAACTGAGGATGAAATAAAAATTGTTGCACAAATGCTAAAAATATATTTTCCGGTATAGGAAAATCAGCGGCAGACATAAAACTCCCGAAATTTTCTTCTGCTATCGAAAACGCACTTAAACCTTTAAAATATAATACGCAATATTAATTTTATAGCCACAGATAACTTCAATTAATTAACTCACACGCCCTTTTAAAATCATCATACACTAAATCTGGACCGTATGAAGATACAATTTGACAATTTTCTTTTCCGCGGCGCATTCAACTTGCAACACAATACCGGAATACATTGCACTAGTTCACATGAACTTGAAATTTAATAATGGCTAGTAACAACTAGACTCACGCGTTAAATGACTATAATGCAGTGTTTGAAAAATCCGAAGGCACAAATTACCAATACAATCTAATCACTTAAACTTCACAAAAGAGACGCCACAATAAAAGCATTGGACTTATGCTACACTTACGTATATCTAGTTTATGCTATATGTACATACATTCCTAGAGACATGTACAGAGTAGCAGTCTCGCTAATACCAGATGTTCAAATTTTTGTAGAAAAATCACATGGAAAAGCCACATTTAAAGAAAAACCAAATTGACAAAAACAATTGTTTAAACTATGTCGTATAAAATTTATCCATTTTCGGTGTACATCACAAATGGAATGGTGTTTTAACTCCAATTGGGATAAAGTAGATAAAATCATGCTATAACGCATTTTTATGCATTACAATTTATTAAAGTATATTCGAAAATTCGGATGAATATGCGTATACTTTGAAAAGAATACATATTTCTATCCTTTATACCAAAATTTTTTACCGTGCAGCTGGGATGATACCATCTGGGCCTAACAACTTGAATGGGCCAAAAAACTTAAGCGATATCTTCAATATTTGCACACAATGATTTCCACGAAGCTCTTTTCACCTTACGCAAGGCATTTTTCATTATCTTTAATATAGCTATGTGAATTGGCAAACCCGTAAGGCTTTTGGTAAGATTAAACTACTTCTTGCATTCGATTTGAAGAGCCGCATTCTCAATTCTCCGCCACTGGGGCTTTTTTTCTCTATGGATCTAGTTGAGCTGAAAGGTTTTGAAGCAACATTGTTCAATACAGACGTCAGAGGGTTCACTACCTAAATCAGATCTTCTTGATTGGTGAGGGTCGGAACGTGGTCCAGTCCACTGTAAAATTTCTTCCAATCAATTTTTTCTTATTCAAAAATAGAGTTGCTTCTCTATGCAGCAGCTCCCTTACTGTAATTGTTACGTATATGTGGTCTAACAGAGAAACTAAACTAGGACCTCACTTCTGTTAGAAGTGCTGTCAACTCACTTGCATCGTTACCAGGAAGTAGCAAGCCTTTTTGGTGTGCCATGTATCATTTAGCGATAAAGAATGGCTTCTGCTTCGCATCAACTCCAATAGCAGCATTGTCTTCGTAACAGAAGAACAATAATAGCTTTTTGATAAAGATACAGGATCGAAGTTTACCTAGTGGTTCAGATGACACTAGTCTGTATCCGTCGATATGCCATCCGCAGTTACGGTTATTAACAATCCACCGTTGTTAAACTAACACTATCTCCTCCGTACTTTTGCACAGATGGAGGAGAAAAGCAGCAAAAACTGCCTTTGAAACACATAGGTTTATTTGGATAACCTTTACTTTCGCTAACTACAGTTCTATCCAAATTGTCACTAAACCCAATTACCACCTCTTCATCACCCGGTTGAAGATCCTGGAGATCAAGAAGGTCACCTATTTCAGAGTTTATTTTAAAGATGCGTAGGACCATTAGATGAACGTTTCCACAGTTTTCCTTTTTGCTGATGTTCGAAGAAGAACATTAGTATTAAAATCACTTTGGCCAAAAATTCATATTTCTATATATATCTATATATATATATATATATATATATATATATATATATATATATATATATATATATATATATATATATATATCATCAAAAAATTTCAGTGAAAAAATCTCAGGAACGCGCCATCCGATTGAGCTGAAGTTTTCAGGACACATTGGTGTATATGCAGAATAGTGCCAGGTCTCACAAAAAGTTAATAATCTTTAACCCTCTGGCGCCGGTGGCCATTTTAGTGATTTTTTTAATATACCTATTATTCCGTACACAAATAATTTTTCCAAATCATCGTCTCTCTTGAAAAAATGTCGTTTCTTAAAAAAAAGCCACTCATATGTAAATTTTGTGCTTTATCTACATCGACAAAAAATTAAATTTGATATGGTATAACGGGCACACCTGGTAACCCTTGCCCAAGTTACCTATATTTTTAGCATCAAAAACTTCTGTTCACGGAAACTCACGATCCGATAAACAAAATTAATTGAAATTTGCAGAATGTATTGGTCTTAAATAGGACCAAGTCTGGTAGAAGTGATTTTGAAATGCGGGTGATTCTGTGCCAGTGGTGCCATCTTGAAAAATCACTAAAAAAGATAACTGCTTTCAGCCCTATAAGTTCTGATTGAATCGTTCGATTTTGACGAAATTCGCACCGTAGCTGCACCTTACTTCGAACCACGTTTGATAGAAATTTGGTTGAAAAATTCGGTTGGAGCTGCCAGCTATGATAATTTTGGTGTCTTAAATTTGAAAAAATAAAAATTTGGAAGTGAAAACATTCAAACCATCGAATATCCTAAAAAATGTCCGTTTCTACAATAAAACCAATCTGTATACAAATCTTATGCTCAATCTACACAGTCAAAGTAAAACTTTGGAAATTTCATGTCGGACAAGAACGGTAACCCTTTCTCAGTTAACCTATATTTTTAGCATCAAAAACTTCTGTTCACGGGAACTCACGAATCAATAATCAGATAGAATTGAAATTTACAGAATGCATTGGACTTAAGTAGGGCCAGGTCTGATAGAAGCGATTTTGAATTGTAGGCAACTCTGTTCCAGTGGTGCCATCTTGAAAAATTACAAAGAAAAAAAAATGCTTTTTGCCCTATGAAATGTGAATAAGTTACCAGATTTTCATGAAATTGACACAGTAGCTGCACCTTACTCTAAACTCTGTTTGATAGAAATTTGGTTGAAAAATTCGATTGGTGCTGCCAGCTATGGTAATTTTTGTGTCTTTGGTTTTGAAAATTCGCTCAGAAAAATAAAACTTTTTGCCCTATAACTTCCAGTGCAGTCATGAAATCAATACGAATTTCATACAATTACTGGAACCTATTATAAACATTATTCAAGTCTTGGTTGAAAAGCCATGATAGGGTTGCCAGGTATTGTTGGTTTTGTGTTTGTTTGCAATATCTTTATTAAGCGGTTTTATCGTAGAATTTTCAATTGGTTATGATATTGTAGTAACAATAAACAGCAAATATTAAGCTTTCGATTATTTGAAAAAACTCGCAGCAGGTAACCCTAAATTTCTTTATACTCCTATAACTTCAAATGTTATATAACAACGTGAAGCAGATGTGATATCTTCTTGGCTTTGATACTGGCGAAAGGTTGCCAGCACGAGTCGGTTGTGCTACTTTTGTATCAATAAATGCTTACAGTTAGTATTCATACCGGAAACATTTACAATGAAAATAAATAACCGATGTTTCAATTCCCAAAGTTCTGCAAATTTTTCGGATCGCAGCCCCAAACTCCAACTTCAGTTACAGTGCTGCAGGCACTGAGCATTTTCTTAATTGATATTATATGAGATGCTGCTTTCAAAATTTTGTGATATAAGCAACTGATTACGAATATAATTAACCCGTGTTTTGCTCTCATAAACGTTGAAATTCATGCCAGTGGTAATATCTGGAACCTTCCACCATATGAGTTATAATGCATTCTTGAGACAAAAGTAAAACGTGGCATTTGAAACAATTTGGCCGGAATAAGCAGCGCATGTGGTGGAATATGCACTCAAAACCTGCACGATTCTTCTACTGTTCTTCGAACATTAGTGTTTCTAGCGGTCCAGGTGCGCTAGAGTTTTTTAAGCTAGCTTCCGTTGAGGCTAAATCATTCGATTTGAAGATTTTTAGGTTCCCTCGGTAAACGATTAGATGAACAAATTCGAACCCGTAGCCGTATTCCTTAAAATATGAAAGGCATTCCTTCTTTATAATAATGATGGCTTGGCGTTGGTCACCAGATAGTTCGCTGACATTGAACACCTTGTACCATCTACAGGCAGGTCACTTTTGATCATCCATATGACCAGCATGATCTTTTCAGACGAAAAACGCATGTCAGTGTCTAGCCTTGCTCGTAATCTGGTGCTTTTGCACTACCTTCAGTTTCGCACTTGGCCATAATTTACCCAGCTTGCTTACTGCTGCCTGCTAAAGATCTGCAGAGCATTGCTCTTGGCAGACTATCAGTTTGACTCGACCTTGATGTCATGCAGCATTATGACAACTGGGCGATAGCCCAAGATTTTTTCGGAGTAAATCATTAAATCCCACTAAAGGTGTCTTTTGCACCACTTCCAGCTGTCCGGTGAAATGACGCCGTCACTTTTACTAGTACCAATAACTGCCCTCACCAGACCCTCTATGGTGATTTCATTAAATATCCAAGCTATTGCGGTCGGAGTAGTGTTGCATTTTTAGTTTTCTGCTGATCAGTCTAACTTGGCTACTCAGCCGCCCTCTTCCGCTTCTGAGCAGCCAGGACTGGAATGCGGGAAGATTGAATTGATTTTGGTTTGCCCATTTAAGGACTTCGTTCTCCTTTACAGACAGTGTCCTGGTTGAGGATGTTTTCAAATCTCCTTAGAATCCGAAATATTAAAGAATCAGTTATTATTATTATTATTCTGTAATTTAAAATTATAGATAGAGCGATAGAGCAGATTTTCCGGCTATATCACCTCTGGTTGGCAGTGGTCAAAAGTTCCAGCCATGTCTTCTTCATCACTGACACCCTGCCGTGGAATAATCTCCTCCTTGACATTGGAGGCAGGAGATGAGCTGGAATCGCCAGACTTTTGTCAGACAGGGTTTGGTTTAGAGTTCTGGGATTTTTTAGGCAACATCGATGCTATGGAGTCCAATCTCGGATTCGCTATCTTAGCTCGAATGAGTGGTCACCAATATGATTCCATGCGTATCTTTGTGAAGCCGAGAGGCCATGGAAAGGTTGGCGCTAGTTCTTATGTGAGCAAGCTATCAGAGCCAGCGTGGTACTAATTAAGAGCCCCACTCAACTGAGCCTACTTGGCCAAATATATGGCTATGAAACTATGATCATGTTAAACTGGAGTCATTCACTAGCCGATTTCACTTTGTCGCTACCGCCAAAAGCCAACACAGTTGGAATGTATTCTTGTTTTGCTCCAAACAAATTTTTGCTTTGAATATAAATAGTGCTTGCGCAAGTCATACACTTTTGGATAGTTGATCATCTTGTAAATGGTATGCTAATGACAAGCACTTTATCCAAAACTAAATCAAAAAACAGTTTTTCTCACATGATTAGATAAAAATTTAGAAAGCACTGAATATTTCGCCACGAGACATGAATTCTAGAAAAAAAATCGAACGTTCTGCCTATCATATGGTAGCTATCATATGGTAGAGCTATGATGCAAAAAATAATTTCCCATCTACTTATTTCCACTCCACATTGGCAACTCTGAAAGCAAAAATGTTTACAAGGACACCCGTTGAAGAAGTATTATTATATTTTTGTTTCGGTTTGATGCGACATATGTTCATTTACTTCAGTTTATTTCAAATATGGACCCAACTTGAATTTAATTCAAAATTATATAAGATATATATAGCTTCCGTGCCTTTCAAATGGAAATTAGACTTAGACTTCTATTAAAATTCTTTGCTGCCAATCCGCTCTTCTCTGACAAAACTTTCCGTCAACAATTTGCTTGATAAAATCCGAATCAATAATGTATGAGTTATTTCACATCGAAGCTGCTTCTTAAATGTGCCAGAAATATTCCGCAAACTTTGATAGAACTGCAAATATCGTAGACTTCATGTCTAGGCGGTTTGAAAAGTCTTTACAATGTTTCCATCAGATGAAACGCAAAGGATTGAAGTGTAGACTCACCGCACTGCTGTCGGCATTCGCAAGTAGATGATTGCGGTAGTCATACCATATCGGCGATGCTTTGAACGCCATCACGAGCAGAGGGTTATTTTACGGCCCATTGGAAGCTCCTTACGACTGCAAAATAAACAACTGATTTCCATAATCGACCCGAAAGATTTTAAACGGGTACCATGTGACCCATCTGTTTCATCCTAGTTTGATGTAATTTATCGTTGAATGAGTTTCCTGGATAAACGTACGAGCGAATATTTTTGTTTTGATGGTGGTTTTTATGATGTGCCGGTAAGGTTTTACAAAATTGATGAATCCACTTCTTATAAGATTATTCCAATAAAATCAAACAATTTTGCATGTGCTGAAGAATTTGAAAAAGAAAGTGGAAACTAAACCTGTTTATCAAAAATATATTTTACAGAATCGCTGTGGAGCATAGTAAAATATAGCCATTCGCATAATTTTGTGATCTAAACCGAGTGTGAATAGTGTTGCTGCATGTCTTTCACTTACACAATCTAAGAAATAAATCAAATAATGGTAAATTAAGTAGCAAGGAGATCGTTTTAGCGAATGATGCACCTAATATTCTTTCACCATACATCTAGTCTTTCACTACAATATTCTAATTCCAAATAAATTCCTCCTTTTGACAACAGGTTAATGATACATAATCACGTAATGTTTCAATTCAATTGTATAACTGTAGAGACTTCCGGCTCGTCATATATGGTATACAGCTCGTTATTGTATCGGATTCACCATCCATCTTCTTCCCGTATTAGACCGAGGATTCTTCGCAATACCCTCCTTTTGAACGTATTTAAGGCTTTTTCAGACGCCTGGTCCAATGTTCGGGTATCGCTTCCATAGCATAACACAGGTCTGACTATTGTTTTGTGGATGCGAGGCTTCATTTTTCTGTGTAGAAGCCACGAAATGAATGTCTTATTGGCTAATTGAATCCGTCGTTTGATTTTGTCATGCTCAAGGCTATGGTCTCATATCATTATGTTTTGTCTTACTGGCGTCCTTTTCCTTGATTGGCTCATAATTTTTTTTCCTCGTTAATTTGAAGACCAGCTTCTTTGGCAGTTTCGTCTAGAGTTACAAATACTTCTTTGGCGTCGTTGATCGAACGTGGCATAGTACTGATGTCATCAACGTAAGCTACTAGCTGTGTCAATTTAAATAAAAGAGTTCCTCTCGCGTCAACGAGCATTTTTTTAATGACATACTCAAGTGGTAAGTTAAAGAATACAGGAGCTAGTGCATCCCCTTGTTTTAGCCCTGTATTCATCGAAAACGAGTTGGTTATGTCATTTTGAATTAGAACTTGTGATGTGGAGTTGGTCATGGTCTTTTTCACCAATCGAACCAACTTTGCTGTGATTCCGGACTGCAGCATGATGTTTTATAATGTAGTTCGGTTGACGTTGTCGTCAACAATAAAGTCGAAAATATTTGATGAAGGTCACTGTTGAATTCCCAGCATTTTCCCAGTATATGTTTGACCGTAATAATTTGGTCAGTTGTCGGTCTTCCACGTCTGAAGCCACCTTGATATTCACCAAGAATTTTCTCAACATGATGGGAAATCCTAAGCTCTAAAATCTTTGTAAAAAGCTTATACGACGTACAAAGTAGTGATATGCCCCTGTAGTTTTCGCAAAGTAGTTTATACCTTTTCTTGTGAATGGGACAAATTACACTTTTTCGTCACGCATCCAGCATTGTTTCTTGTTGCCAAATGCCTGTCCCCAATCCATGGATTGCCCTCAAAACGGAAACCTCGCCTGTTTTCAGGAGCCACGGGGATCTCATTGATGCCCGGTGCTTTGTTGGATTTCAAACGATCCCTGGCCTTTCGGACTTCCTCTAATGTAGGAAAGTGAGATAGATGAGGCACTGTCAAGGTAAGTGCAAATTAACGATACCCATTGAACATTTCCGTTCAGTAATTGATGAAAGTAGTTCTCCTTCACCTGTTCTGAGCCGCTGATAATGCTTCCATAAGCAACCCTATATAAGCTAGTGCGTGTTTTAAAGCCTTGTATTAAGTGTATATCTATCTAGTTGTAGCGATCGTTGTTGATTATTTAAGAATAATAGATGTTAATAAATCAACGCAACTAATGTAATATAATAAATTAATTGAATTTATTTATACTAATTGACTATTCGAAGACAATCTTTTTCATACTGAATTTAATTACATGAACTTTCTAATTACAGTTTTGCTTACTAACTAAGATTTACAGAAACCAGAATATGTAAAGTGTCTGGAATGCATGTACAATGTAGTAGATCAAACAATATATAAATTGTGTGGGATCGAAGTAAAATAATGTCGTAGATTAAACGATGTTGTAAAGTATGTGGAAATAGTGTCACCACAAGTGACTTGCTACCTTGTACGTTTGTCTAGTGCTGTTATTCACCATGTTGTCAAAATGCTTTCGTTTCTTACGTCTAATTATTCTACTAGCTACTCTCGGAAGATCGTCATATTTTCGTTTCTTGGCTCTTGTCGGTCGTTCAATGAGGGTTTTTTAGGCCGTATTCTCTTCACCCAAACCGTCTTGACATTTCTCGTCTAACGATTCATTTCTGCATTCCCGAAGAAAATTGGTAAAATTTCGAATTCTGATAACTCATCAGCTCATTGTGAAATTTACAAGACATATTAATGAGCACAAATTGTATGCTTTTGTGATTTCTGATAACGTTTTCGCTATGGCAGGTACGTAAACAGATAGCCTTCAAATCAACTTACCCTTCCTGAATAATTTTTGCTTTTTAGAGCAAGATGCAGATTTTTGATAAATTTCATTTTGTTTTTTGACGGCCGATTTAAAATTTTCCAAATTCCTCTTATTATAACTTTTAACTTTTCACCAAATTATCTCATCTTTTAACATCTCTATCTTTTAACTTTTCACCAAATTATCTCAATTGTTCGCATCCTGAATTTGTGTTCGCAAGAGATCAAAACTATAATCAGATCCAAATCAAAATTACAGGATGTACTGCCTTTAACCAAATTGGTTAAAAGTGGTTGTGAAATCTCGGCAACGCTATGGCATCTTGAAAAATCACTAAGAAAAAAACTCCTTTTTGTCTTATAAATTCCAATCCAGTCACCAGATTTCAACGAAATTCATGCAGTATCTGGACCACAACATAGTGAGTTGCTCAACTCCGTACACATATACGGTCCAAAACATGCAGTCAGCCTGAGATTATGTAGGTGGCTTTTCACATTCTCATCATTTGCCTTGCGACGCACTATCACTTACTCAGTCTAGTTGTACTAACATATTGCTCATGTACGACTCACTACTAGCAAAAAACACTAATGTATATTAAAGCCGGTTGCACACGGTTCCGTAGATTTATATGGTCGCAACTGGGCAAAAATCCTGTACCAAAGTGCCACTTTCCCTGGTTTAGAGGAAGTTACATACCTATCCCCCTATAATTGACCTTACTCTAAACCAAATTCGAAAGAAGTTTGATTGAAAAAATAGGATAGCGCTAATTATTGTCCTTGAAAATTAAAAATTCGCTCAGCACAATAATAGCTAATGTACTAAACGGAACTTGTGGTAAGTCCTTATCTGTGATATAGTTGAAAATGAACAAAGAAAACCTTTAAAGGCTGAATAAATGTATCCCTAATAAATAGACCGCTTTGGACTTGAAGCTCAAATGCACAATGTTCTAAACGATATTCTTATTGATACACTTACAAGCATGGCAGACTTCAATCCCCGAGACGGTCAGACCTTGGCGATTGAAAATATGGGTTCGCTGTACCAGAAAAAGTTTGGTAGCACAAGCTTGTTCGTGGAGTCTAGTAATACCGGAACCAACCACACAAACCACTGAGAATTGACCAACAATTGAGCAATATGACACAGTAAACTATTTTTTGTTCAACCTACAAAGACAAACAATTGAATCTAATTTGATGAAGAATCAACAAATCAGGACTGAGGGACTTAATTCTTTGATAAACTGATGAGTACTAACAACCATGGGCTAACAATCAGCGTTTTGGCCAATCAATTACTATTAGGAAAAAACTGTAACCATCCAATAAATCATACGCCCGATCCAGGGGTTTAATATAAGTAGTTATCAAGACCTAATGAAATATCCACCCAATTACAACAATCAGCTCACCGACTAGTCTTGAACATATGATAAAATTAAATCATACACTCTAAAAAGTGGATCTAAAATTAATTCTTTGATAAAAGTAAATATATTCATTTTTCTGTTTAAAATAACGAATCACAATTTTTTTACACATTGGATGTGTATTTTTTGCTTTTACATCATATAAGCTGAATAATAAATAGAGTTTTGTAAACCTTAGCAAAAAGAGTGTAAATTTACTACTTCGCTACTCTCATTTACACCAAAGCTGTAAAATTGTATCATTTGCTCGAATTTGACTTATTATTGATGTAACATTGTGACGAAAGGCGGTGATTTGGCTAGACTGACCGAGTCTGATATTTCGTGATCTTTGCTTTGAATAGCAGCAGTTAAGTGTCAGTCTTTTCGTGTAATAAGTGTAGAAGTGTAGCTATAAGTTAATTAGAAGTGTAGCTATAAGTTAAATAGAAGTGTAGCAGTAAGTGTTATAAGTAAGTGTATATAATTTGTATATAGTGTACATATATATCAAATTAAAATAAATTATAAACTTAAAGGAATTGCATAAAGTTTTTGTATTTGACAAGGAAAATATTTATATTTTGCTTATTTGATTTGATAGGACTCTCGCCTTTTTTTACAGGCTTTTGTTACTGATATTTAATTTCCGGGTAATATTTTATGGTATGGCAGTTACCTGTCTGGAGGGGCTGACTTTTGGATCATTAAGTTTTTTCAATTTTATTGAAAATGAAACTTAACTAGAGGTTAGCTGAAATTCCTGCTTCAGTTGTGTAAACTTCCTAAAATTGTTCGCAATAGATACATTTTGATGTCATTTGTTTGATAAAACATTCTTTAGGTGCATTTTTCGCATTCTTGAACAGGGTAAGTTACCTAAATTTACCTTAACTTACCCTGCCCAAGAGTGCAGAAAACGCACCTTTTATTATCGTTTTTTAAACATTTTTATGGACATTCACGAATAGATTGCGCTTATTACCACAAAAGACTCGTAAAAAATTGCCTTTGATACATAAATTTCATACGTTTCCGTCCTAAAGTTACGTCTTTTTAGGGTAAAATTACACGATTTGCTCGTAAAAAAAATTACACATTTAAGACGTAAAATATTTTTTTTACGCACTTTTGTAAACTTACATCTTTAATACTAGGAAACCAGTTTTCTACTATTATAAGGGTAAAATTAAACCAAAATTTTTTTGAGTGTACATGATAATGGCAACCTAGTCAAATTGATCTTATGCACAAGAAAAGAAACACCACTGACAGCAACAATCATAAAAATATCACGTTGCTGGTTACCGTTAATGCATTAATCTTGGATATCATATTAGAACGGACAGTGTTTTTTTCTCAAATTGTGCCAGTGAGGTAGTAGAAATGGATTGGACATGCCTATAAGATTTACATTGAAGGGGATGGAAGTAATTTTTTGTCCACACGGTAAAAAATATTGGGATAAATTTTATCAATTTTCTTATGTATATAGTTCCATAGGAAAACGAATATTGAATTAATAGCCTTGTATCTTACAACTGAAACTTATTCCTACGTCGATAAAATTTATGCGAGCTATAATATAATGCCACGAATATGTTCGTGGTATAATATTCTATAGGCAGTTATATATATGAATTGTATATACTTTCAAGATAAAATTTATAAGAGCGATCATATAATACCATGAATATGGCAGTGGTATTATATTCTATAGGATACCATATAGAAGTGATATATAAGAATGTCCCATATAATTTGAAGGATTTCAATTTCATACAAGAAAAGATCCACACAATTTTCATTAGAAGAAACTTTATTAAATTTGTAGTACATAAGATGCAACATAAAAAGAATAAGAACATAAAATACTAAACTGATTGGTTTTGTTACACATTATATGATTCATAAGAACATAGATAACAAATGCAATCAATTTTCGGAGCAGTCAATTTTTCGGAACAATCAGTTTTCTTTTTTCCTGCCGCATTTTTTGAATTCTAAACAATTTTTAGGGCAATATTCACATGAAGAAATTAATAATAATTTTTAGGATAAAGGTTTTTATTTTTTAGTGAATATTATTCAATACTTAATGCAGATTTTGATTCTGCTATTTGTTTGTAATTTTACCTAAACCTATGTAAACTGCATGCACTAAAAGGATGCTGCTATTAAATATGATTTGTTATTTTTTCTTGAAACAACAAGATCAAATATTTTCCATTTTCCAATATTATGATATGGCAAAATTACTTTATCCTGAATACAGTTTTCGTCTATTTGATAGGCGTCATGAAATGTATCGAATTCTAAAACAACCACCTTTTCACAAAGCAAGTAATATCTTCCTCTGCAAAATAGAATATTTTTAACTTTAAAAATATGTTCGAAAATTTCTAATTCATTGTTAGTGAAATATGTTTTAGACTTCAAATAAAACAATTCTTTGAGCCAAGTAACTGTATAAACTTCTTCATTTTCTTTTAAACTAAAGTAACTTATTATATCATTTTTTTCTTGCATCTCATCCCATTTTATGTTACTCATTTTTCCAAATTCGATTACTGTTTTTGAAGTAAATTTTTCATAAAAGCAAGCCAATTTTTGTTGGTGACGTAATGCTAGAGTTTTACAAAGGTTTTTAAAGTTTCTGAATTGTCGGCTGTAGGATTTAAACAAAGAATGCTTCGATTCGTATCGCATACTACTATATTGTGACAGCGGTCCCATTTTTTCCATAATTGTAATATAATGGGTAAGTATATGATGCTTAGGCGTCAAACGACGTTGAAATGTCCCTGAAATGAGCTCTAAATGTCTCAATATAGCATCTTTCAAAATTTTTTTTTTTTCAGCAGGTTATATTTTTCGCGAACACAATCGAAACAATTTTTAGCAATGTTTGAATGAGTTCCCAATTGTTGGGACTATTTTCCATAGCATCACCAAAAATAAAAGGAGTATGTAATAATAAACAATAGCATTCATATGCTGAAAATGGTAAAGAATCTTTTGATATGGATGCACTAGGTATATTTTTACGAAAGGAATAACCGAAATTAAATGATTTAACTCGTTCATTAATATTTTCAAAAGAAATTGTTTCCGAACATACTGCTGAATTAAAAAATATTAGCAGTGCAAAAGGAACTGTTCCCTCAAGCAAATCATGCATAGGGTCAATAGTTGCGTTGTCAATAGTATTATAAAATTTTAATTCGTTCAAAATACTTAAAAATTTTACACCTTTTGAAAAAGTTAGACCGTAAGATCGCGATTCAAAATTTTCTATTGAACTCTTAAGACTACGCATTTTTGTTCTATCTTCATTGCACCTACTTTGACATTCTGACTTATGCATTTCACATATTCGACAAAAGTAATTAGCATTAAAACCACCAGCGAATCCAAACAAATTGTTTGCAGCCAAGTTATCATGTATAAAAGCAACCAAAACTGCAAGCACGGATATATTATCAACCTTGAACCCTTTAGTTTCTAAAAAACTCAGATCATTAAATATTGGCTTTAAGATGTCGTTGTATGAAACGTTCTGACAAATATCATTGCTGTTAAAAATTGCTACTAAATAAATGAAATTCAATTTGGATCTGCATTCGATGGGAATATTTGCCAAGCTCATATATATTGCTCCAATTTTATGTACAGTTTTTCTACTTCCTAATGGATTTGTGCATTCAAAATCGTTATAATACAAATATATCTTGATAATTTTTCTATTCATTTGAGGGAAATTCAAAAGTTTGCTAGTTGTTCCACAGCAAAAGTATTTTTCTGTACAAGTATGAGTATGATTTAACAAATAATCTTTCAAGATTTCATTGTGCATTAACGCTCTCAAAATCTCAATAATAGAAATATATTGCATAGTGTTTTGTACACGCGCACGTCTCCAGGCTTGTTTTATACGACAATATTTACGATCCCATCGAAACCTTATTCCTATTTCTTTTGGTTGCACAATATATAATGAATTAGAAAAAAATTTGTCTCTTTTGTATCGTGTCCGAAAATTATTCATGACAAGCTGGTTTTGACTAATTGTATTATCAATTTTTTCCATAACTTTGTTCGATTCAGATTGAGCAATTTCTTTAAATTTGGTTGAAAGTGTGTCTATTAACTCTATTGAACCATAAAGTATTTTGTCTATTGTTGAATTTGGAAGTCCCAGCATATTAACATTCGTGGCAAATAGGGCAAAAGCGGTGCTGAAACTTGTTTGAGGATGTTGGTTAGAAATTAAGTCGGAAGGACTAGATAGATTATTATTTGCGGTATAATTATCTTCAGAAACTTGGCTATATGAAATATTTTCTTCAATACTTTTATGCTTTTCAGTTACAAATATTTTAGTTGTACTTTGGATGACAGATTTTGATGACCCTTCACATTTTAAAACATGTCTTCGAAGACCGGAATATGTATTAAAAATAAGCTTGCACGACTTAGATTTAATACATTTTAATTGAAGATGCTTTGAATCTATTAGAAAATGCTCCAATTTCAAATGTGCGAACATTTTAAGCAAAATTTCAGTTTGCATACTGCATAAAAAACAAAAAAACATTTCAATATTCATACAAAGCATTCAACATTAATCCTTTAAATGCTTAATGCTCTTTTGCTGCTAGTAACTTTTTGAATAACAAACCAATTTCTTTTATTGTGTTAGTAATCTCAGATCGTTTTGACGCAGCTATTTTGTATATGAAATGCTCCAAGTACATATAAATCTGCCTTAAATTAGTTTCATACTTTATATTAAACAAAAAGTGAAGCTTAAAAACTATATCAATTGCGTTTATAAATGAATATGATGTGGGCAAAATAATCAAATTATTATCAAATACTACAAAATATTCCCTTATTTCTGTTTTGTTGGTGCCTACAGCGACAATGTAAGGTGATTTGCCTTCAGCACCTTCCAATATCTCCGATTCAGTGGATCCGACCTGAATATTATTTTTCAATCATTTTAAAAACAAAATTAAAAATGTTAGTTTTGGTCATACCTGCTTGAAAGCGACTAATTTTTCGACTGCGGCTTCATCAGTTACTCGGCTAACACGTTTGTTACCATTAGACGTTGGAGGTAGCAGTCGCAAGAGGTTGATGAAAGAAAGTATTTCAGCACCCCAATCTATAAACGTATATTGAATACATCTACTTGAATAATATACAAAGTGCTTGGCGGTGACTTACCATTTTCGCGTAATGGCTCAGTGTATAAGACCGATTTACCCCTACTTCTAATCGCATCGAAAATAATTTTCTGATACCTACACCAAGTGTTCACCAAGGAACCCGAATCAGGAAAGTAAGTTTGAAAGTCAAATTCAATCTGAAAACGTTATCTGTATAGTACAAAAATTTAGCAAAATAATGAATGTACATACATACAATGGATTAAAATAATAAAATGGATAGTATTTAAAAGGAGCAGTTGAAGTTTCTGTCCATTTCTTCCTGAACGTTGCAGTTTGTTTCAAAATGAGCTTTATTTGCTCTGATTCATCGGGAACAATAAGATTTTTTAGGCCATCGAATTGCTTTCTCAAATGTAGCTCTTCACTTTCATCTATCTCTTCATTGCTTTCATTAGTTTTAACTTCATTCACTGAACTATAAAGGCTCCACTTTCGTTTCTTGGCTCTGTTATTTTTCAGTTTGACTTGCAAGTAACCAGTGCAAAAATTATTTACCAGAAGGTCCTAAAAATTTCATGCATGCATAAAAATATATCAACTTAGGTCGAAGTTAGAATATTTGCAAGCTCGTTTTCTCCTTCACTTTTCAAGCAAGGGAAAATGAAAACACAAGCTGAGGCAACTGCGATGAGCTCACTTTTGCTTGGACTAGATCCGAACTGTTCTTCGGTATAAGCAGCTGCAAATGATATCAACAAACGCCGACTTTTTGCCTGCAGTGCGTTTTTGGAATTAAATTCATCTAAAAGGAGATTGCCGCCAATTTTTTTGCTGATGTAAAATCTAAAGGACTGAAGCAAATATTCTTGCATTGATTTTATAATGAATGTAATATGTATTCATGGTATTATGGTAAGCTACTTGTATGCAGCAACATAATATATATATATATATATATATATATATATATATATATATATATATATATATATATATATATACATATATATATATATATATATATATATATATATATATAATAAAATTTACATATATATAATAAAATAATATAATTGATTGATAATATATAATAAAAAACATAATTGACGTATATATATATTTGGAGTATTCTACTTCGACTCCACTAGAGCGATCGCGTGATTATAAAAAGATTCGTCTTGGTCTTCGTACGTCTTTATTGAATGGCGTTTTCACTAGAACTAAAACTTAACCCAATTGTACAAGGTACTAAAAAATGTAAAAAAGTTCTAAATAACTAGATGGCGTTAAAGCCTTCAAAATTAATTCAATATTAATTATTTTTATTTTAAGTTTGTTTTTATGCTGCCACAGTACTCCCCTGCCAGACGAAGGTACCACTAGCGAAGCCGGTTTGAGATACGTACGCTCTTTCTGTGTTGAGCTACCTTCGTCGATGTCGTAGGTGTTATGGGCCATTCAGACATGCGTCCATGCGTCCAAGCGTCCAAGCGATCTAGCGTGTTTTGCTTACACGAGTCAATTTGATTTTGTTTATATAGGCGGGTCTAAAGCGAAGGAGGTGGAGTATGCTGATTCATGTACAATAGATTTTCAAATGATTTATTTCGCTCAGTAGCATGTGTGGATGATTCGTTGATGATCATTTTAATATATGTTTTGTGGATGATTATTTTATTATATGATGATGTGGATAATATTTTTTTTTGCATCCTTACGTGCATGACTATTACGAAAAAATTAGAATGCATACGAATAGCTAGACACAAACAATTTTATATGAAGGTATATATAGTCATATGGATAAATATATCCAATTGTCTGCTACCAATTTATTTTTACGGAGAAAAAAAAGGGGGAAATATTGAGGAATGAGAATTAGTAATGCTTTCAAATTGATCACAACGATGATTTTGAAATTTTTAGGCGTTTGTGGGCCTTGGCTGTTTGAAAATGATTTTATTTTAAAATTTCGATTTATAATAACTTGTTATGTAAAGGTGATATCATGAGGAAATACACACGCGGCGTAATGTTTACTGCAAATATATTGGATATTATATTAGGGCTGCCTGGTATGGATTTTTTTCTAATTATTTTAAGGGAGCATGAAACCATACAATTCGCAAATGATGGTGTCCATACAGTGAAAGTAAACAAGCAATATTTAAATTATGATAAATTTTTCATTGTTTCCGCGTGGCAAATCTAAAAATTTTTGCATTCTGCTAACTTGGAAGTAAGTCAGTAGATGTAAAATGAATTTGTATGATACGTTGATTTTTACGAAACAATTGTGATGTTTTTCAAACAGTTGGGATGCTTTTCTTCCATTGGTGATACACTGTTGCCGACAATGAAAATTACCAGCGTTTCTGTACTTGAACATACTGCCGCTATTTTTGTAATGATAAACATGCAATAGTTGAAATAAGCTTAAACTATTGCTGAATTTCGAAGAAAATTAGTATTATAACTGTTTCAATTGTTACAACTGTTTCAAAAAAAAGCTGCCATACCAATAAGCCCTAATAGAATATCCAATATATTAGCAGTAAGCATGATGGCTCGCGAAAATTTCATAATGATATCATCATTTGACAAGTCAACATAAACCGAAACCATCATTTTCAAGTTGTCAGTGCCTCCGAACGGCTGAACATTTTTAAAATATCGTCGTCACCAAGCTTAAAACCATAATAATACTGATTTATCATATTCGTTATTTTTACAATTTCTTTTTCCATATAAATAAATCTCTGCCTCAAAACTATATATATAGGTCAATGTATAGTATCTAGGTATATATATATATATATATATATATATATATATATATATATATATATATATACATATATATATATATATATATATATATATATATATATATATACATATATATATATATATATATATATATATATATATATATATATATATACATATATATATATATATATATATATATATATATATATATCTATATATATATAGATATCACTTTGATTATATTCGTATATATTCAAATAGTATGAAAATAAAAAAACCATCGTTGCAAGCGCGCAATATCCATCCTCTTATCAATCCATCCATCCACTGATCATCTCGAAATGACAAAGAGCGAAAGTAAAACAATTAAGTCAATGGTATATCAATCACCGTATCCGACCACTTTCGCCTTAGCCCCGCCTTCAAAAAACCGGATTTGAGTTGACTTGACTCGTGTAATCTAAAAACCCTTGGACGCTTGGACGCATGGACGCATGTCTGAATGGCGCTTTACTGATCCCGTGGCTGTCATCTGGTTGTCGACGTTTGCTGAGTCTGGTTCGGTGTAAGCAGGTTTAAGTCGATCGATCGAAATATTAACCTTTCGGTGGTTGACTTGAATGGTGTAGTACTTTGGGTTGCGCTTAACCACAAGGTACGGGCCCTCATAAGGCCGTGATAGTGATGCTTTGATTTGGTCACTTCTAACAAAAACATGTGTGCACGATAGCAGCGATTTATGGACGAAAGCTGCTCGTTGCGAGTGCCAAGCACTATCGGTTGGTCGCAGTTTTCGCATTGTTTGTCGCAATTGATTGATCAGCTCGTTTTGTGTGTGTTTGTTATTGTTGTCATCATCACTGAAAAATTCTCCAGGAATTCGAAGAGTTGAACCATAAACGAGCTCAGCAGCTGATGCGTTCAAGTCTTCTTTAAATGCAGTTCGGAGCCCAAGCAAAATTGTAGGCAGGTATTCGACCCAGTGCTCCGGCTCATGACAAAGAATGGCTGCCTTCATCGTGCGGTGGAATCGCTCAATCATTCCGTTCGATTGAGGATGATACGGTGTTGTGCGGAGATGAGTCGTCCCAAGCATGCGGAGCATTTCGTTAAACAACATCGACTCAAACTGCCTGCCCTGGTCGGTGGTTATACGTTTCGGCACGCCGAACCGAGAGACCCAGCCTCCAATGAAGGCCTTGGCTACGGTTGACGCCAACATATCCGGAATCGGTAGCGCTTCTGGCCATCGAGTAAAGCGATCGATAATGGTGAGACAATACCGAAAGCCATGACATAGTGGAAATGGTCCTACAATATCCATGTTCACATGATTAAATCTTTCGGTCGGTGGTATGAACTTTACCGATGCCGATTTCGTGTGACGCGATACTTTCGCTCGCTGACACTGGATGCAAGCTTTGACGTACGTTGCGCAGTCTTTACGAATTCCAGGCCAAACGAATCTGTCCGTCATCAATTTGGTGGTCGCGCGTGCGCTTGTGTGTGCTAGGCAATGAATATTCGCAATTAGTGATTTCCTAAAAGGTTTCGTCACAAATGGTCGAATACGATCGGTGGAGCAGTCACAAATTAAAGTTTTTTTGGTACCAGGAACGAGTATTTTCTTAAGCACTAAGCTGCTGGTTCCACTAGACGTCTCGGACAAAGCGAGTTGAAGCTCTTCGTCGGATTTTTGATCATCCGCCAGCTTCTCAAAATCCAAAGGTGTGCCAATCGATTGAATTCGTGAAAGCAAGTCAGCTGTGGCATTAGCTGCTCCGCGTACGTGCCGTATGTCCGTGGTGAACTGACTTATAAAGTCCAGCTGCCGAGCTTGTCGAGGTGCGGCCTTATCCCCTTTCTGCATGAACGCAAACGTGAGCGGTTTGTGATCAGTGTATATGTGACACTGTCGATCTTCTAGCATGTACCGAAATTGCTTTACCCCAAGAAACATAGCCAACAGTTCTCTGTCGTACGTACTATAACGCTGCTGAGTAGAAGTGAGCTTCTTTGAGTAAAATGCCAGCGGCTCGATTTCCCCATCAACGATTTGATGCAATGCCGCACCAACTGCAGTGTCAGAAGCGTCAACGTGCAGCGTTAACTCTGCGTTGTGAGCCGGATGCGCTAGCATTGTCGCCTCCGCTAATGTTTTCTTGCATGATTCGAATGCCTCGATCTTGTCATTGCTCCACGTAAGTGGCGTCCGGTCGTTTTTGATATTTCCTTGAATCATATCGAGTAGTGGAGCTTGAAACTTAATTGCATGGGGGATAAACTTTCGGTAGAAGTTTAGCATGGCTAAAAAGCTTTTTAATTCTCTCGCGACTATTGGCAATTTTACGTTTCGAATAGCATCGACTTTGTCGGGAAGTGGGGAGATGCCTTCTGGGGTGATGAGGTGGCCGAGAAACTCAAGTCTGCTTTCGCCGAATTTGCACTTAGCGACATTTATAGCAAGATTATTTGCCTTCAGCCTTTGAAAAACTCGTTTAAGATGCTCGCGATGCTCTTCGTGCGAATTCGATGCTATACATAGGTCATCCATGTACGGAAAAACAAAATCTAAGCCACGAAGCACTTCGTGCATAAGACGCTGCAACGTCTGTGCCGCGTTGCGAAGCCCGAAGGTCATGAAATTAAATTCAAACAACCCGAAGGGAGTTGTTATTGCCGTTTTCGGTATATCGGCGGGGTGTATAGGCACCTGATGAAAGGCACGCTGCAGGTCAATTTTAGAAAAGACTTTCTTACCTCGTAGGATTCATACAAAATCTTGCAAGTAAGGTAGCGGATAACGATCCGGAACTGTTTGTGCGTTTAGTGCCCGAAAATCCCCACATGGACGCCACGATCCGTCTTGCTTCTTAACCATATGAAGAGGACTTGCCCAATTACTTGAAGACGGTCGACAAATGCCTTGCTTCATGAGGTATTCAAATTCGGTTCGAGCTGCTGCTAGCTTGTCAGGTGCGAGACGCCTCGGGCGAGCGAAAACCGGTTGCCCAGTTGTTTCGATTCGATGTGTGACACCTGACGCAGTTGGCGTACCGGGTGGTGGTAGTCGAGTTATTTCAACGAATTGCTCCAGTAAATCCGCAAATGGATTTGTTTTGTCCAATGTTTTAACCGTGAGTGGAGAGTTCCATAATGCAATAGAACATAATGTTTTTAGTTTTGTTTTATTATCGATGAGCCGGTTGTGCTTGAGATCTATCAGCAAATCGAAATGGCGTATAAAATCTGCCCCGATTATCGGTTTGATTACATCGGCGATGGTAAACGTCCACAAGAATTCTCGTCTCAGGCCAAGATCAAGTTTGACAGGTGTGCTACCGAAAACCTTGATAGGTGTTCCATTTGCAGCGAACAGCTTCATTGCTGTTGGTTGAAGTACGCGTCGTGTTTTCGGAGGCGGAATGACAGAAATGTCAGCCCCTGTGTCGATGAGGTAGCTAACTGCCGAGATTTTGTCGGAAACCTGTAAATGAGAGATGACAGGTGAATTTGATGGTTTCCAACACTCACTCCCTGTCATATTGGTTGGATGTCATTGTTTTTCTGTGCGCATGCCAGTGTGGGCCTTCCGTCGACACGGGCTGCGGCAATTTCGTGCCTTTTCGCCATAGTTCTGGTGATACCAGCACTCATCTTCCTGAGCGTGAGTTGACGATGCCCGTCGAAATGTCGGTGCTCGTCTGCTGGAAGAACGACTGCGTCTGCTGTGTGCTACGGTGTTCAGCGCCTTTTCCAGACGTGTTGAAAGCTGCGCAATCTCGTCGCGAATTGATTGAAGGTCGTCATAGCAGACTTGAGTCCTGGTAGACGGACGCGAAGCGCGGGAAGTACATTGATCTATAGTGAGCGTGCGAGTCGGTGAAGAGGAAACGGCATGGATGGATTTCAAGCCTATCGATTCGACAATAGCGTCGGCAATGCGCGTAACTTCTTCTACTGACCCACTGGATGCAATTACAGCAGCTTGTGCGTAATTTGGCAAGCGCGAAATCCAGAGATCACGAACTACAGCTTCTCCGATAGTATCACCGGCAGTGCGCTTCATCTCGTGATAAAGTTGACTGGGACGTAAATCACCTAGGGGCATATCGGAGAGGAGCCTATTGAGCCGGCGTTGTTGGCTGTCAGCAAAATGGGCAATCAACTTCGTTTTTATATACTCGTACTGGCCCTTTTCGGGGACAGCATCAATTATGGTGCGGAGTTCCGGGAGCTTCTGTGGTGGTACTTGCGCCATCACCGTGTGAAATTTCCGAGCATCATTGTAAACGCCAGAAGCAAGAAACCAGTAATCCAAACTCAGGAAGTACGAGTCAATAGCGCCTTCCTGCATAATGGGGATGGGGATCCGTGGAATGGTCGATACGCCCATAGTGTGATGTCGTTCTTCACCAGGGTGAGTTAGAGGGAAATCACGATCTCCATCAATCTGATCGCCAAGTTGCTGTTTTGGACCCAATTCGTCCTCGGACATGGCAGCGAGGAACGTTTATCACTGAAAATGAGGTTAATTTTCACGTGTCGGGTGCACGTAGCCGCTGAAAATTACGGTTTTTGATACGTTTCGCGATTTTTTCGGCAAACGTGTTTGCTCTAGTGGATCACGTCGGGGTCACCACTACTTTGGAGTATTCTACTTCGACTCCACTAGAGCGATCGCGTGATTATAAAAAGATTCGTCTTGGTCTTCGTACGTCTTTATTGAATGGCGTTTTCACTAGAACTAAAACTTAACCCAATTGTACAAGGTACTAAAAAATGTAAAAAAGTTCTAAATAACTAGATGGCGTTAAAGCCTTCAAAATTAATTCAATATTAATTATTTTTATTTTAAGTTTGTTTTTATGCTGCCACATATACATATATATATATATATATATATATATATATATATATATATATATATATATATATATATATATATATATATATATATATATATATATATATATATATATATATATATATATATATATATATATATACATATATATATGTTTATAAATTGAAGCTGAATCTTTCTCATCTCAGAGCGCCTTTTTTTATCCTCTTCACAACTTGGCTTTTTTTCCCTTTACACTTTTTCTCATGTGGCGAAATAAAATAAATATTGGTGAAATAAAGTAAAAAATACTTACCTCAGGCGTCACAAAAACTTTCGGACCACTGGCTGCATTTTGTCGAAATGGCGCTCCCAACTCTAATGTGTCCACCCCTGAAATGGAGAATTCACGTTACCTTCACAGACGTTCTATTGAGAATCTATAGTACTTACCCCCATCATTATGTTTATTATGAATGTTTATCTTCAGGTAAAACTGAGGATGAAATAAAAATTGTTGCACAAATGCTAAAAATATACTTTCTGATATAGGAAAATCAGCGGCAGACATAAAACTCCCGAAATTTTCTTCTGCTATCGAAAACGCACTTAAACCTTTAAAATATAATACGCAATATTAATGTTATAGCCACAGATAACTTCAATTAATTAACTCACACGCCCTTTTAAAATCACCATACACTAAATCTGGACCGTATGAAGATACAATTTGACAATTTTCTTTTCCGCGGCGCATTCAACTTGCAACACAATACCGGAATACATTGCACTAGTTCACATGAACTTGAAATTTAATAATGGCTAGTAACAACTAGACTCACGCGTTAAATGACTATAATGCAGTGTTTGAAAAATCCGAAGGCACAAATTACCAATACAATCTAATCACTTAAACTTCACAAAAGAGACGCCACAATAAAAGCATTGGACTTATGCTACACTTACGTATATCTAGTTTATGCTATATGTACATACATTCCTAGAGACATGTACAGAGTAGCAGTCTCGCTAATACCAGATGTTCAAATTTTTGTAGAAAAATCACATGGAAAAGCCACATTTAAAGAAAAACCAAATTGACAAAAACAATTGTTTAAACTATGTCGTATAAAATTTATCCATTTTCGGTGTACATCACAAATGGAATGGTGTTTTAACTCCAATTGGGATAAAGTAGATAAAATTATGCTATAACGCATTTTTATGCATTACAATTTATTAAAGTATATTCGAAAATTCGGATGAATATGCATATACTTTGAAAAGAATACATATTTCTATCCTTTATACCAAAATTTTTTACCGTGCACTAAACGTCAAATCTGGTCAAATCCAAGTAGTTCCCCTGCAATTTGACATTTAGCGGAAAATGGCGGAAATGCTGCTTTAACATGCTTTGTGCGCGAGAGAATTAAAGGGGCTATTGGTGGAAAGTTATACCGTCGATGTCATCTTCACTTCTACTACCTCACTGGTTTGTGCGAAATCAAAGTAAAGGCACGGGCAAGACGGAGCGACGAGAACATAGAGTCGAGCAACGCGCTCAAACGGTTCATATACATATCGTCGCTGTGAAATCAAACCGGCATATCTGCAAAATACACATTTTTCACTAGAGCGCTTTAAAGTTTTCGCATGTGGGCTATTTCCACGTGAATGCAAAGCGGCAAAACACCATTAGACGGGTTTTTATTCAACTTTACGATATGCCGGTGCGACATAAAAATAGAGGGGAAAATAAGGAATTTTTTTATACCAAAAACTCAAAAACTCAATTTTTGCAGGTATGCCGGTTTGATTTCACAGCGACGATATTTCCATGCCAAAGCAGCGACCAAAGCAGAAATGTGACAGTAGCGACGAGATCGGTTCATATCAATTTCGTTGCTTGACACTCTCTTGGCTCGGTCTTGTCCGTACCTTAAGACAACTGGACTGTTATTGACAAGAGTAGGCTTTCTTCTACGCTCTATTCAAATTCAAAATATTTGTAGTTGCCATCCGAAAAATTTATAAAACAATGAAAATTCAAACATTTGTTACTTATACATATATTTAGCTTTTTAAGTCATGAAAATGTAATAGCAGCATTTATTGATACGGAAAAAAATACATGATGCTGGGAGTCGTTTGCCAGCACTGACACCAAAAATATACCAAATTTTCTTGATATCTGCAAATCTCGTTTCAATTCGATGATTGGAAGCTAATAGAATAAAAAGAATTTTAGGGTTATCAACCAGAAAAATTTAAAAATTTACGAAATTGAAACAATTATTCTTTATTAATGGTAACATCTTCAAGCAAAAAGATGACGACAAAATATCACAGCTGGCTATTCTATCTTCTTAACCCAAATCTTGCCAAATCTGGTTTACAAATAAAGCCAATCATCTAGGTGAACTTCAGTTTAATTTGATGGCTGCATCGGGAGTCATAGGCCATTAGGCATTAAATGTGGGCAACCACAAGGTTGCTCATATTTTCTAATTATTTTTATCAAATTTATTACTGCACAAAAATGATACATTCTCCGAATTTCATTTTGCACTGACGATCTTGTCGTGAGTTCCCGTGAACAAGAATTTCCTTTTTTATTGAAATGCCAAATTTTTTCATAATGATTGATGACTTGAAGATTTAGAAAATGTTTAAATTTCTTACAAAACGTAAAAAAAAGTATCAGCCCTTTAGTTCATTATCTGTTTTTATCCGTTTTTATTCTTCTTATTGACTTTTTCCTCAATTTGTTCTCTACTGCTACTGAACTAATGGTTCTACAACGATGAAAATTTAAGCATTAGCAGTTTAAAATATACATTTTTTCTTATATGACTAACAACTAAAAACCTAAGATGCCCAGGTATAAATTAGAAACAATTACAACACTTGTTTAAAGTTTACTTGGTTCTAAGAATTTGGCTGTTGTTCGGACATATTACGTATGGTCATATTTGTACACTACTACGAATCACAAAAACTTTGTGCTTAAAGTTACATGGTAAATAAGCTTGGCAGCTAATCTTCACCAGTGGGATGTACCACTAGATCACCAGCTCGTTTTTAATCCTGAGTAACGGTTGATAAATAATTTGGACTCTCTTACGGCTGTTTTTGTCTTCGGACTTCTTAAGGCTCACGAAATGGTTCGGCTTCGCTTAGGTTGAGTGCTGTAGCAATCCGGACCTAGTCATCTTCAGGCGCGGTAGCGACGGAGTGAAATCCGCATTATAAACGGCTCCAATTTAATACGGCCATCTCCGTCCGGTTAAAACCCTAGCAGACCTTAGATTATGTTTTGAGTTTCGTTACCATTAAGGAGAGATATCCACCTAGAATGGTCGGCAAAATCGATTTATTTTTTATTGCATTTTCGTGAAGATACAGGTCTCAAAAATATCTGGTGAAAACACCAAGTTAATATTTCTATAAATAAGCTAGTTACAGCCGATATAATCAAACGTGTTTTACGAAGTATGATACGATAGTTAATAACATTCATTAGGCTGCTTCAAGTATTGTTCAATTGGTGTTAAAACAAGCTGTAAAAGAAGTATAACGGGAAATAAAAGCAAAATTCGAGTGCTGTAATAACCAAACTAACCGTTTTTGGAGATAGTACGGGGCGAAAACATGGTTTTACCTCATTGTAGGGAGTTGAGGCTCTCATTGGACAGTTTACAGGAAAAGTTTTTGATATTCTTGTAAAATCTTCTTATTGTGCTAAATGTAACTATTGGAATAAACTCGAAAATACTGAGCAATGTGAGGAATAGAAATCGAATCACGATGGAAATTGCCAGGCCAATCATGATGGATCGGCAGGTAAAATGGAAGTAGACGCCATGAAAGAATTGTTTTCACAATCTGCCGAAAAGTATAGAGTTATGTACACTAATTACGCCGGGGATGGTGACTCTAAGACGAACACGGGATTAGTGAATGTGAAACCGTATGGTAACGAGATTGAAATTACAAAAAAAGAATGAGTGGGTCACGTTCAAAAGCGATTGTGAACCCTTCTTCGCGAATGAAAGAAAAAAGTCCTGGAATCAGCAGCAAAAACAAATTGAGGGCAAAGTTTATAGATATACTGAAGATTTACTATGGCTTAGCTATTTGCAGAAACTGTGCCTCCAAGGATGAAATGAAAAAAGCGATACGGGTAACATTTTACCATTACGGCTCAACAGACAGCAAGCCTCAACAACATTTCTGTCCCGAAGGCCCCGAATCGTGGTGCCTGTTGCAACGAGCAAAGGCTAAAGGAGAACTGGAAAATGTTCGTCACAATTATTGAGCATTGCCAAAAATGGTGCTAGATGTCATCAAACCAGTAAACGAACACCTCAGCAATGAAAAATTGTTGGAACGCTGTGTTGGTCGATATACCCAAAACTGCAACCAACTTATTTGGACAATAGCCCCAAAAACGATGAACAGCGGGGCCAAAATCGTTAGCATTGCAGTATATCTTGCAACATGTACATTCAACAATGGTTTCACCTCATCGCTGGAAGTCATGAATGTGTTAAGAATATCGTTCGGATCGGGAGCGCACTTGTACGCAGCGCAAGAAGACGAAACTTGTATAGCGAAAGCCGAACTGCAAGCGCAAGAACAGACGAAAGAAGGTTGAATACGGCGTCGGCAAGACAATGTAGAAGCCATGAATATTCCGTAAACAGTAAAAGACTTACACTATGGGCCTGGTATCGATGATTCCATGTTAGTTGACAAATTTAATGATTTATTCAGTGCCAAATTTTCAAACGCGTTTTTCTTAAAAACACGTTTTTCAAATCGGTACCCAAAATTTCTCGGAAACCAATTAACTGATTACCTTAATTCTTTTTGTGATTATTTTATATAACATTATCTAGTACTTGTCATAGGATTTTTCTTTTTCGTTACTTAGTTTTTGTTTTATAGCCAAAATAATATCTAATTTTTGGTCAAAAAATCACTATTCATGTTCAAACGTCCGGCATTTTGTCATTAATCGATATTTTCAAAATCGGCTATGACAAGTACTAGATTATAGTATCTTATTTAATAATTTTTTTCCATTTTTTTCTTCAGATAATTTTTGAACAAATGCCAGTGGGTACCGTTAACGCTGTTTTTTTTACAGCGCTCCAAGGATCATACAATATCCTTGTATATTTTTTATATTTTTAAATAAAAAAAAATTAAGCATACTTTTGAATGTGTATACTTTTAGATAATTAAACTCCCAATCCGATATTTCAAATAGTTTTCCTTAAAAAAATGCACAAAAATGACCGTTTTATCCGGCTCCTAGGTGAATATCTCCCCTTAAATTGGTGGTGAAGGTGAGAGCACTGATCCGGTTCTGGGAACTTTTCCCCATAAAAACCTATACCAGTCCTCAAATGACCTCCCTACTTTCACAAATAACCATGGGATCATTAACGTGGCTACACATTCCGATAGCGGCTTTTAACGGGGGCTCTCTTGTATGGAAGACAAAAACCTATGCTCATTAGCCTCGGACAGAATCAGTGTCAATGAGGGGATACAGACGGTTTTGCCGTAGATTGCAGCTAAAGCCCCAGAAATGGGAGTTATGGTAAAATAGCCAGCTCCGCGGAGTGTTGCTTAGTTTGTGCGGATATGATGAATGAGCCAGCTCTTAACACATCCTCAACCACTGCTTCAAGTGGTCCCGGGACTTTGGTCACTAGTCCTGGCCCGTAGGAAGTCCAAAAAACCGATTATGACCAGAGTGGCAAATAGGTTACAGCGAATGAGTGAGTGATTACAGTACCGCTCTTTCTTCAAGCACTCAACGCTCTTCCGCCAATTCCTACCGGCACTTACATAACTAGGTCAACCTTCAAAGTGCTGAGGAGGTTAAAAAACGTTTCCGCTGACGCGGTGTCTGATAAGGACAAAAATCTCTTCAATGGGCAACTAAATTTATCGGAGAACGCCAACTCCCTCGTAGCCCTACTGGGCCAAATCAGAAACGATAGTGGTTGGCTGAGCAAAACGGTCTAAATTAATGGCAGCTGCTATAGGACTAATTCAGCCTTTCAGTGAAGTGACCAAAGAAAGCCTTACATAGGATATGATTCGATGCTAGCAAATGAAACGGGCAGAGATTGGCAGCCACTTACCCAACCTAGCCCAGCTTAATGCTGACTAGTCGTCGTAAACATTGATTGATAAAACTTGACTACGTACGTTTTTTTGTGTTTTCATGGTTGTGTGCTTGTTTTTGAGGGTGGTTTTCGTTTGTTTGTTTGTTTACCTTCAGTCTTTTGTCTTGACGTGTATTTTTTGTACGTTTTTGTTAGTTATTTTTCAATTTTTGGTTCCTGATCATCCTCTGTTGGTAGCTGGGGCGAAAATTTCAAGAAGAATACTCAAAAATATACAAAAACTAGACGAGATGAAAACTCGATGATAATAAACAAGCAAACAAATCAAAAACACCATCAAAAACAAACAGACAACTACCAAAACAACACGATCAGCAAAACGGAATAACGGCTACGGGGGCCCGTAGTCGAATTTGGCCCATTATTTTGACCACTAGGCTCCATGTATAATATTTTCGCTCCTTACTTGTATGAAAATCATCCCATTCCACACAAAAAATCAATCCATTCAAATTCAAGTCCTTGAATACTATCTATGAGGCACAATTGCACAAATTCTATTTCAAATTTTCATTTTAAGAACATTTGTCGCAAAAATAATCATTTTCTTGAACAAAAAATGTATTTAGCATTTGCACATGTGACCATTCTACTGCACAATAAAAACGTGTTCTATCATGATTTCAAGGCTATCGAGCGTTCGCTTACAGCCCTTGCGAATCTCTTCGATTTGTATGTACATGTTTTGTGTAGCATAAAAGAAGCTGTCGAGATGATTTCCATTTCTAATGCGATTCAATGCACGCACGTCCTTCCATATTCAAACCACTTCTTCCGAAAATTCGCCCACGCTATTTGAAATGCCGGTCATGACGTTGCTCTGCCGATTCATTGAAGCAAATTTTTTGGGGTTCACCATTGTTTCCATTGTTCCCCAAAGTCCTCTTAAATATCCAAGTTGAGAGCCATTCACTTGACGGCTTTAACATTAAAGCTTCTTCTCGACTGGCGTAGTAATTATATGCGTCGTGTGGTCTGAAGTGTTCGAGGAGGATTTTCGTTCTTTTTAAATATCGTACATTAAGTGGTTCGGTGAATGTTTAGAGCAAAAGGGATATTCGAGTGTCGACAAAGCGCTCTGAATGTAAGTCATTAGAAATGAGATTCAATCATTTTGTATTGCATAAAATGCTGAGAACTCGAATGTGTCATACAGAAGATCTTGAAGCTTTTTGAAAATTAATTTATTTTCTTTCTAATTGTGTACTTGTACAAAATTGCGTATATAAAACCATTGATTTATGCAACAAATGAAATTTTAATGATGAAAGAGTCAGTCTTTTTTCTTTCATCCCTTTGGATTTTAATTTTTGTTGTAGTCTAGTAACAAGGATTGCAGTGAATTAACCAAAATTAAAGTTTAGAGAGAAAGAACTTTGAAGAATTGGTTCAAATAAGCTCACTCGTGGAAAGCTCCATAATTCTAAACTTCAATTTAATTTAACGCATTATTAGTATATTTGGTTTGGCAAGTTATCAAACCTCTTCTCTTTGCAAAAACTTGGATATTATCGTTGTTGCATTTGTAATGTAATAGCGTTTTGAGAATAACAGCATTATGAAACTTATTGTATTGGTATGGAAATAATCCTAAGAGGAACTGCCTACCTGGCGCTACATCCGTGTCTGTGCAAGAGGACAAAAACGCACACTTTTATTCTCTCTGGCTTTGGCCTGATTGGGGTTGGCTGTCAAAGTTGTTGTTAAGCCGCGTACACATAGGACCACGACAAACAGCCAAGCCATTCGTTGGCTTGGATTCGCTTAGTGTGTACGGAGAGCCAACCTTGGCTTTGGCCTTGGTTGCTGTTCGCTCTGCTGGCGGTAACTTCAAAGCGTTGGCGATGGATTGGTCTTGGAATTTCGTTGTAGTGTGGACGGTTGGTTGAGTTGGCTGTCATTAAAATCACGAGTCGTGTGTTTTTTTAGTGTCTTGTATAGTGTCGTGATTATTGCGTAGTGGTGTAATGAAATAGTGTTAGCTCTAATAAACTTATATCGCGGACGAGAATGTTTATATATATTAGAATGTTTATACTGATTATAAAAACAAACTAAGAAGGCACGTTTCGTGGAGCGAAATCAATGAAATTATGGAAATCGCTGTCCCAGAAATAAAAAAAAAATTGAGTCGCTATTGACATCGTTTCGCCGGGAAAGACTTCGTGAAAAAAGGAAAACTGGATCTGCTGCTGAAGAAGCTCCACGCTCGACATGATTCGCATACAGTAGTATGGAGTTTCTACAGGACCGTTTTACTGTGAAGAAAACAGCAAACACAGAGGTAAGTGAAAGCAGCTTTTTAGAAAATATTTGTAAGCATAAAGCTAACATAATATAAATATTACTGTTATTTCAAAAGCGATTTTGCATCTCATAAACAAATATTGCAAATGTTCAAATTTTGACAGCTTTTTAATATGACATATTTTCAGGATGTTGCTAATACGAAAAAAAGCTACATTGTCGAAGGAAGCCAGCATGGGTCAGATGAACACACTTTATATTCCTCAGAAACGATAAAACAAAAAAAGCTCAACTTCATACAGCCTAATTCCCCATCACCTCGCAAAAAAACCAGAGCAGATGAGGCGTATGATGTTATGAAGGAGATCACAAGCCGACGTTGCAGAGATGCAAGTGAAATTTATGGAGAGCATGTTGCATCTAAGTACAGGAAGTATTCTGAGCACACAAGAAACATTGTCGAGCATTTATTATCTGTTACAAAGCGGACATGGGACTTTTTGAAAAAGATGCAACCAGAGCATACTCCCTGCTCGATACTTTTCCTTTCAATAGTGGCGGGCGAAATCTTAACAGCGATGGAAATCAAACTTCCCAATGTGTTTCCATGTCATCAGAGACGTACAGTGCCCACTCCTTACCCGTGGCCTCATCTCCATTATTCGATAATGGTAATATCCATTGGTGCCAATTTGTTCCTGTGTAGACGGCAGGACCAACGCCAAGGACCAATATTCGATCAAACTGTCATCGGCTGTTCGTTGGTCGTTCGTTGGTTGTATGTGTACGCGCCTTAAACGAAAGCTTTTCGGCCATAGTTTGAGTAGAAGTGATGTAGTGTCAGTAGTGATTTTAAACATGATTAGTGATTTCAGTTTAGGATCAGATTCAGTTTTTGTGTTTAAGTGCGCGATTTGCAAAATAGTCAAAAATTTAGAGAAGAGAAATTAAATCTACGTGTATAGATAGCTCTTCCGGAAATAAACAGGGATACATGATTAGCGAGTGCTTCTAAAAGCAAATCATTGAATATGCATGCAATTTCGGTTGAATGTATCCGCGCAAGTGAAATATTTTGCACAAATTATACATGTTCTGCGTAAAATCAAAGAAAAGTTCATACATCAATTATTTGTTTACACTGTCGGAAATGACTAGTGTCAACTCGTTATAACGTTATGCACTTAAAGAAACAAATTAGTTGCTAAAATAAAATTTGAAATTTAACATTTGCTTAGTTCACGAAGTTAGGATATATAATACAAATTGGAGGAGTAAATTCTCAAATTCAGGAGGCTAATAAACCATTTTTGTAATATTTTAATAAAAAAACCGATTTTTCCTTTAGAAGCTAGATATATTGAATTTTGTGACATTTCTTCTATTGAATTTTGTGACATTTTTTTTATCGATATTTCGAGGGTAATCTGCCCTCTTCTTCAGTGTCTATCAGTCTAATCTTAATCTAACTTATGTATGCTACTTATAGAGCTTACTTTTAAAGTATTGACTTATACTAATTACCAACTAATTGCCTATTAATTACTTTATTATCCATATTAATTAAATTATCCTCCTCACTATGAAATGAATGTTCAAATTAGCCTGAACAGTGGTGATGAACCACAGTTTCCTTGGTCTGTGTTTAGTCTTCTATGCATAGGGGTTTTCCATATGTGCAGGCTTTCGTACGCATCCAGTTTTCGCACCTGCTGTACCTCCTTGATCACCTCCACGTTGTCCCAAGTTATGTTGTGATCCTCCTCCAATATGTGCTTTGCTACTGCTGAACGTACTAATGTTGTATTCTTTTTCCTCGCTGAAGCTGCTTCCCGTTTATGTTCCGTTAGTCTAACACCAACTAACCGTTTCGTTTGCCCGATGTATATTTTGTCGCATACTGGGCAGGTAATTTTATAAACTCCACATTTTTCCTTTTTATCCTTTTTGTCTTTGACGTGACATAGTATAGTACCTAATTTTTTAGTTTTACTGGTTGGAACTGCTTTAATATCAAAGCGTTCAAGAAGTACCCGAACTTTTTTGAATACTGATGAATAAATAATTGGAACTCTTATGGTCGTTTCTTGTTTTTCCTGCGTAAAAAGCGTCGTTAAAAGATCACGCTGTATTCTATACTTTTTCTTTTTGACAAGACTTCCAATTATCCTCTCGTCAAATCCATTTTTTCTCGCCGTATCTTCAATATATTTAACTTCTGAGTTAAAACTATCCTGATCCATGGGCACTGTTAATAGCCGGTGAATCATGGAATTAAAGGGGGCCATTTTTTGGGAATGCCAATGATCAGACGTGGATCACAAAATTCAATATATCAGTTATGAACAGAACATGTCACAAAATTCAATATATCTAGCTTCTAAAGGAAAAATCGGTTTTTTTATTAAAATATTTTTTTGAGCTAGGAAAAAATTGGTACACATTAAATACAATTCATTTTTGTAAGTTAAATTTTCTTTCAAAGATGTGACATTGTGTTCCATAAACTTGTGCAAACAACGCACAAAAATATCATTCTGAAAAGGAATAATTGAGGTGTTCAGCGGATGAAAAAATATTGCTTAGTTCCGTATCCAAATTTTTATTACAAATACATTTAAAAGCAAACAATAACTGAATACAATAATTGTTTCTTAGCAACACATTCAATTTTACGATTTCATTTAATCCACTTAACTTGATCAATCTACTTCATGTATTTGTGCCTTTTACAACAAATAATTTTTAAAATGGTACGGGATGAAAAGTACGGTTTGTATACTGTATGCTGATGACTTGTTTAGCATACGTATACACTATTCGAAACGGTTATTTCTGGCGCACCTTACAATGGCAATATTAATTACACATTTTACGAAATTCAAGTTGCATATTTTTACATGTTTTATTCTTAATTAACTTCACTGCACGTCTTAATTTTAACCACGTTTGTTATATCTTATTAGAGCTGGAGCTTGAATATTGTGTGAAAATAGCCTGAGCGGCATGTATTCGCACTTATATGAAATTCCGAGTGAAAGATAAAGAATAGAAAAAAGAGGCAACAGCTAGCATATACTAAGCAAAATACTTTTGAATGTGTTGCTTGGATGATCCTAGTCGCCATAGAATGACTGTAGAGTTGGCTCTGCCTTTTATTGGGTTTCAATTTTCCAAAGTGAGTGGGGAAAATTTATCTATACTTATGTGATTATCACGAAATTCGGCTCAATTACATCATAAAATCTTTATCTTGTTATTTTGAAAGTTGTTAAATTTAATTTCTTCTCATTTTTAATTGAGTTTCAATTAAATTGTGTGTAAATGGATTTGAATGAAAATTCGTGTCTGCCATAATTTTATTCTCGCGGTAAATGGCGGCATTTTCTCCACTTTCGATTTGCTATAATGTTGGAGGATTCTTATGTCTTCTTCTTTTCCATATGTTTTATGCACAATTTGAATCAAGGCGCCATATTTAACAAAAATGAAAGATATTTATTTTGTTCATTATTTGTAATTTTAATTTTGTGTATGTTCTTCATTTCAATGAATTTTGATATGAGTTTTGATAAAGAAATAATAAAATAAAAAATAGAAGTGTTCATAAATGGAATCGATTTTAGATGTAAATGTAATACTGATCTTACGGAGAGATGTCACTAGTGGCGTTAATAGGACATATACATTTATTTATTATTTAATTATTAATGTCCAAATCAACATTTATTTATTAATGTCCAATTCAAAGTATAGAGAAACGAGTGCATCAAACGAGCTGTCAAAGCGTAAGTAACATAGTTTGTTTGTTTTAGTACTGTTTTAGACCACATGCAAATATATGGCTGAAGGCCCAACGACAAGTGCAACTTTTCAGTTTCAGTCGGGATATATCTAACCCTATTTTGTACCGTTGTAATTGTGCTGTTTCCGATTTTCAGTTGTAGTTGCAGTTGTCATTATGCCATGGGCATAATTTATCACTTTTTACTCTGTATGCTACTTAAAAATAAACATATGAGGATCGCAACAGCATTTGAGCACTATGCTGACTTTCAAGACTTTCTACATTGTAATATATTATGTGGCCGAATTTTTTGTTGGTATGCGATTTTCGCCTTATGTATTTATTGGCTTTATTAAAGTTCCATTCCAAATTAGTTCTCTACTCTTATAGATGGAATACAACGACAACAAAAGAAATACTACATCATATTCATATTGAGCTTTATTCGACAATGTGCGACAGGCTTTGTTTTTATTTGAAAAAATAGCAGAACACTTTTTCAGCATTAAAACAGTATTTTTGTCTCGTTTCAGTTTCCAGACTTCATCAAATTTCTTGAAATACTGCTAACACCTCAGAGTCGAGAGGTATTAGAAAATAAAACAGCAGTAAGAATTAAAGTGTTGATTCTGAGTAATAGTATGCTGAAGTTTATAAAGACTGATTTCGATCTGGAGTTTCAAATATTTATATGATAAAGATCGAGAACATTTGCAAAATTTTCATTCAGGACTACTTTTGACAGAGTTATCAATTCATTATGAAATTCACAAGGCGCATTTATGTTATTAGTCTGTAGACTTATGTTGTTTTCTATGAACGTGCTGGCAACCCTGTTGCTACGGAAAGCACTGAGAGCAAAAACCTTCAAACCATCGATCCCACTGAAATATTTTCGTTTTATAGAAAAAAACAGCAATTCATATATGCATTTTTTTTGCTCCGTATACACAGTGAAAGTTAAACTTTAAAATTTTTGAGATAAGAACGTCAACCCCTTCTCAATATGCCTACATTTTTTTTTACCTCCCTCACTCCACGCTCTCCATCACTCAATATGCACTGTCCGTGTGCATCACAAAATCATCACTAAGTAATTATTCCTAGTACTTCCCAGACAATTGGTGTATTGGTATAAGGGATAGTACCATCCTTTTTTTTATCCTTAGTACTTTAGTTCATGTCGTATACATTTCATTTGTCATCAAGACGTGCGTCCAGAGAAATGTTTACAAAAAACTCTAGATTTCATTAGCAGTGTGCTCTTTCGATGTACATCTTTAGATTTTCTTTAAACTTTATTAAGTTTTCCGAATGTTTAACCGAATTAGTAAGTGTGTTCAAAAAATGTATTGCTTCCTGTACAGGGTCAGTCTTCATTCTTTCCGTCCTTGGAGTTTGCACTGATAAATTACCCGCACTTCTTGTTGGAATATTGGTGGACTCACCAACAGTTCGAAGAATGTTTGGCCATTTGAGCTGTTTCGTTAAAATCTTATAAATCAATTTACCTCGTTCAAACAGTACAAGTTTGTTGATATTTAGAAGCCCAGTTCTAGCATATACCGCAGAAGTTGAGGTAAGTGCGGGCATTTTATGAATTATTTTGATAGCTTTGGTCATACGTTTTCCAATAAGCTCAATGTTGTGTTTAGAAGTCTGACTCCACAACAATACTCCATATGTGATTAAAGAAACAAGATACGCATGGTAAATGTTGAGCTTGGTTTGCAAAGGTATAAATTCAAACTTTTTATTACTCCTATCATAGGTGCCACTTTGCATCTGATGTTGTTGATGTGGTTTGTCCATGTCATTTTATCATCTAGCATCAATTCTAGATATTTAGTTGAATTTACATTTTCAAAGTGTATTCCGTTTATTTGGATGCGGAGGTTCCTCTACTGAAACACAATGTATTTGGTCTTATGGATGTTAAGAACTAGTTTACTTTGCTGAAGCCAGTTGATATATCGTTCTAAATCTGCATTGATAGTGTTCTGTAGTGTCAATTCTTCATTCCCGGAATAGAGAAGAAGGGTATCGTCCGCAAAGAGCACAATTTTATAATTTTTTTTTAATATCCTGTATGCTGTTAACGTATAGCAGAAAAAGAAGCGGGCTGAGGATAGATCCTTGTGGTACACCGATATTGATCTCACATTCTTGGCTGACGTAATTAGAATTTTTGGTTACTATCCGCCTATTTATTAGGTAACACGGGTTTGATGAGTGCGGTGACGTCATCGGGCTGACCGGGCGGGCTTGGGTGAGGTCGGTTCAGTGCGGCGGGCTCAAGGCTCAGTTGAATTTCATAGTTTCCATATACTTTGCAATGGAAGACTGAGTGATAGTTATCCAACCGGTGCGTCGGACGGAACGGAACGGAAGAGATAATCAAATTACATCTTTGGACGCATCGAGAGAGTGAAAAGTTGAGTTTAGAATGTGTGATGAGTGTTTTGCAAGGCATTCTGTCAGTTTAGTATTTTTGAAGGTGAATATGTTTTCAAAATGTTTTGTGGAATTGATAATTCCTTTTCCTTATTTCTTAGTGTACTTTACCCATTCGGCTCCTGATGAAATAATGTTAATTTATCGATGGTTCAAAAAACCGTCAATATTTGTTGAACCGATTAAATTGATGTCTGCATTGCGCTTAAAACATCATTGAGAACTTTTCAGAAATAGCATGTTTGAAAATAATGTGACATAAATAATAGTAGCTGTAATTTATTATAGTTCGGAAGTTTGATTGATTCCATTGGTTTTTCTAAAACCTATTGTTTTTCTAAAACTAATCGTTTTTCGTTTTTATAAAACGAATCATTTTTCGTTTTTTTAAAACGAACCGTTTTTACTTTGTTAAAATGAACTGTTTGGTATGGGAAAACTGTTTAGCGGCGGAAAACAGATTTATGTATGTATGTATATATAATACGAGCTTGTCAGACTTATAAGGTGCGTATTTTTGCATCTCGATCAAGAGCAGATTAAAATAGGTAGTATTGAAAACAACAACAGTTTCTGTTGTTTTGAATGCTGCATACCAGAACCAACTCTCGATGGCATACGACCATGCTTGATGGTTCTTTACAACCATGTGTACTGATTGGTGTATGATTAAACTAGTAATGGGCAGCACCTGTGTGTGCTAAGCACAGTCTGCTAGCACAATTCGGTGTGTTGGGCGAGTGCGACACTTTATAAGTGTGGACTGGCGACACACTTTCAGTAACAAGGTGTTGTTTGCATTGCACAGTGTACACATTTTGCGGTTTCAAAAGCATTAGCTATTGAATGCATTAGCTGATGAATGAGATAATTAGGGAATGAAACAGGGAGATAAAATTTATTATTCGTAAGTTTTCTGTGTCAAAGTTTTAATTTTGAGTATACTAGCGTCCTTCTATCTGCGTTTCAGTAACTTTCGAGATATTCAAAGATTGTATTTTTGTAAATGCTGCGGACGTTTTCAAACGGAATGAAAGTTTAAACACGGATACAAATACGTTTATTTGCGGTGCATATGAAAGAAATGCTTTCTCGTTGAAAATATTTGTGGAAAATAGGTTTTGCGCAGATATAAGGGTTTTGTCGTAACATGCAACAAAAAAATGATAGCATTATTAAGCATAAACCTTAAACTACACATTATTTAGCATAAACCTTCTATCTGCTGCAGATAGAAGGTTTATGCTAACTAGTGCTACGTTTTTTGTAGGTGGGGCAATTTTTCATTTTTGATTTTAACGTGCTTCCACAAAAGATAGGTTTTTCATATTTTGCAGATGATGTAATATACTATGTAGTTTTCGAATCTGGCGGTAACACAAAAATGAAAACAATGTCAAATAGAAGGGTTATGTTAACGATGGCCGTATAGGATAGTATAGTTTATATTGATACCATAGTGTGTTCAAAAAACTGTGTAGTTGATGCAGAGACTTGCACAGTGGTTGATGCAGAGACTCGCACAAGACAGCACGGGCTTGATGAGTGCGGTGACGTCACCGGGCTGACCGCGCGGGCTTGGTTGAGTTCGGTTCAGTGCGGCGGGCTCAAGGCTCAGTTGAATTTCATAGTTTCCATATACTTTGTAATGGAAGACGGAGTGGTAGTTATCCAACCGGTGCGTCAGACGGAACGGAGCGGAAGAGATAATCAAATTTCATCTTTGGACGCATCGAGAGAGAGAGGAAACGTTTTTCTAAAACGAACAATTTTTCTAAAAGGAATAGTTTTTCTAATACCAATCATGTTTCTAAAACAAACCGTTTTTCTATAACGAATAGTTATAGAAATGTCTCAGGTACTCAGAAAGGTGCCCGAATCAACTTTCCCGAACAAAAATTTTTTTTAAATCACTATTGTACTCCCCGACTACTTTCAATCATCGAATGCGCCGTAAAGGCAGTTTTTGCCAAACTATGGCCAAAAAACCCTTGACTCCCCTACAAAACCGAAATGTTTGTAACACAGCAATTGGTCTTGGCCCGTTATGTCCGAACCACTCTAACCCAAAATTGGCCGATTTCAGCTACTTTTGCCCTAAAAGCCTTTTGAATATTTCAATAAAATACTTGCAAGTACAAAAATACTCGCAAGTACGAAAATCTCGATACTTGATATGCTTTCATCTAAAAGCAGATTTTATTTTAACATACTTGAAAGCATGACAAAACTCAACTTTATATAATATTTGATCATACACTTTGATCAGACTTAATGGTAAAAAAAACAGTTCGTTTTCGTTGATTGAAAACAACTGTTTGATTTCTTTATCAGCTACAATAGACATACCACATATATACAATAAAAAATTTCATTCTTATTAGCAATACTACACACATTACCACTGCATAGCCTGCCTAGCAAACAGTATGGGTCAATAACACTCTATTAAAAGTAATTTGATTGCCATTTTTTGTGTATATAAATAGATATGCAGGAAATAAAAATTCATTCCCAGACAACACATTACAGACACTAACGGACATAATCAACGGGATGCTCCATCTAAAGAGATATCCAAAGGCGTGGAAATCAGCCATCATCATAGTTTTGCCAAAACCAGGTAAAGACCTAAAATTTCGCCAAAATTGTAATGGCTCCTCCCATAAGCCTCCTTACATCTCTAGCTAATTTGGCTGTACGAGTTCTCCTTTCTCGCCTAAGCGAAAAAGTCGATGAGAACAACATTATCCCAGAAGAGCAGTTCGGCTTCAGGCCACAACATTCCACGGAACTCCAGTTAGAAAGGGTAGTGCAATATATCCGAACAAGACTCAACCAAACAAAGTCAACTGGACTGGTGATGTTCGATATAGCAAAAGCCTTCGACAATGTCTGGCATGCAGGACTAATTTTTAAAATGCATGAATTCAAAATACCTCTCCCACTCATAAAGATCATTTGATCATTCCTTAAGGGCAGGACATTCAGGGTGAGAATCGAAGGTCTTCTCTCAACAGAACGTATAATTGCAGCTGGAGTACTACAAGGCTCCCCGCTATCACCACTTTTGTATAATCTATACACAGCAGATATCCCCAAACTGCCCGTAGCAAAAATATCACTCTTCGCCGATGATACGTGCATCTTCCACACGTCCAGGCTAGCAGAAGCCATTACTTCAACTCTGCAGTCCTACATAAACACGCTAATGGAATATTTCCAAAGATGGAAAATCAAAATCAACTCGGACAAAACCCAGGCGATTTTCATTTCGAGGAAAAGGCGACAGACACCACACAAACTGACCGTGGACGATCAACAGATACAATGGCAACGGAGCGCAAAATACCTAGGACTAACATTCAACAACAAGTTAACCTGGACTGAACATATACAAAACAAAAGAAAAGCGTGCAACAACCTCCTCCAATCCCTGCTCCCACTTATACAGACCAAAAGACTACACATAAAAAACAGAAAACTTTTATACAAACAAATAATTAGACCGACTATTTTATATGGGAGCCTAGCCTTTGCACAAACCACAAAAACCACTCAACGTAAACTTCAGACATGTCAAAACATCGCACTGCGGCGAATTTTCAGGATACCATGGTATGTTAGAAATAAAGACATACATAAGGACCTACGAATAGAGACAATCGAACTGTACTTACGAGACAAAGCCCTTAAACTCTTTGACAAAATAGACCGACACGATAACAGTACCATGAATATCCTGAAATTTCCGAGCAGAGGACACGAGAAGTATCCACACTTGAGAAGTCTCGCAAATATTTAACAAATAACTGAACGCACAAAAATGCACTTATTGAGGCTATGAAAGGAAGCTGAGCGCAAGACCGCTCACTGACAGGAATGGAGTAAGAGTGAGTTATTCACTAGCTCCAAACCAACACACAGTTCCAAAAATTCATTCAGTTTCGTATACTTGAATCAGGCGTTTCATTCTTCAAAGTAGTATAGTTACTGCTGTTCGTGAAACACGAGTATCAATTTAACTTCCAACAAGTGCAATCGCTTGGTGGAATTCATATTCAATAGAAGGTTCTCTAAGTTTCAAGTGCTTAGTGAACCACTATTGAATCAATAAAAACAACAACAGAAACGCCCATCCGGTATAATTTCCAAATGCTGGATTTCTTCAAAGTTAAAATATTCAATCTTGATGTAAATTCTACCAATTGTTTCATTCAAAAGCCATTTCGATTAAGGCAATACATCCGGTGCAATGAACACATATCATAAATTTCAGCATTCTGTCTGTACCACTACCTGCGATGTCATACCATCCTCGTTCTCGCCTAGCACGAAGATCAGCTTGCCTATGCATTCGGCTCGTATTTTTCACCCCTCGGTTTGACTCTTCAGTGCTGCCGCAATCCGCGGGCCAAAGCTGGCCCGGTGCGGTGCGGGCCGTGACGTCACCGCACATCGCGGGTCGGGCCGAATAATGCTCAGTACTGTGCTGTGCTGCGTGGCGGTACAGCGTGCACGACTCTGGTTTGCATTACTCTTGTTGGCTTGGTTGCATTTAAAATAATCCCGTTATTCATCACCAACTTCTGTTTACGGGAACAGGTGTCCCAATAATCACATACAATTGAAATTCACAGAACATAGTGAATAGGACTAGGTTCGATAGAAGCAATTTTCAAGTATGAGCAACCTCGTAGCAGTGGTGTCAGCTTGGAAAATCACTAAATATCACCACGAAATTCACCTAGTAGCTGGAACATATTTTAGGTCACGTTTGGTAAAAATTTGGAAGAAACATTAGGTTGGAGGCGTCATATAGTGTAATTTTCGCCTTTTTAATCTTAAAAATTCGTTCAGCAAAATAAATATTTTTGCCCGATAACATCCAGTACAGTCAAGAAATCAAAATGAAATTCATACAGTGTACAATTTAGTAGGATTTTGGTTGAAAAGTTATGATAGTTAGCAGTTTTTTGTATTTTGTTTGCCATTTCTTTACTGGTATTGGTTGATATTAAATTTTCAAATGGTAATGATCTTATTGTCACAAGAAACAACATACATTAAGATTTCGAAAATTTGAAAACATTTGCGGATGGTAGATCTAAGTACCTTTTTTCCCCTATAACTGCCAACGCAGTCACCGGTTCGAAAGAAAATTAATAGAGGGAGTTGTTCGTCCTCAATGTGAAGCAGATTTGTTATACTTTTGATTTTCGTATTAGCCAAGGGCTGCCAGCACCAATATTTTTTTTAATGCTGTACCAACAAACAGCGATGGAAAACATCTACAGCGAAAATAATTTACCAATGCCGAATTTTCGAAGCTCTGGAAATTGTTTGGATGGCAACCTCGAACATCTTTTTATCCGATGAAGCTATTATCGATGAAATCATTATATTCAAGAGTATGTGTGGTAAAATATGCATTCAAAATATGGACGATTCCTCTACTTTTATTCATAAAAAAACAGATAAAGTATTTCTAGCGTTTCCTGTGCTTTATTGTTTTTTTCTTTCCACCTTTCCCTCATTTGTTATTTTTTGCTTTTTATCGTGAAGTGCTACATCATTAGCACTTTGATGGGGAATGAATTACAAGTCCAAATATTGAAAAGTTGTTCAGGATCTTGAACGAAGACGAAAAAATAGCATAAATTGTAAGTTGAGCCAAATTTGAAGCATATTCTGAAAAGGAAATTTTAATGTAACTCAGAAGATTATATTAAAATGATTAGACTCAGTTATTGCAAATTTTGCTGGTGAACTAAGATTCATTTCGCTTTATTCAGCGATCATACATTCTTTTCATGTTTTGTAGTAAAAACAATTTGAAGTCTAAACTGATCATCATACTTCAGCTACTGTTTCTATCACTCCAAATAATAAATGAGTAACTTAGCAGCTAGTAGCGATTTAATAGGTTACTAATGGTGCAATAAATTATCTTTGGCTATTGTAACATTAATCGTTTATTGTTTATTTCGGTGTAATGTACATAATCTATATTCGACAATTTTCGACATCACATGAATTCGCAATAAAAGCCAGTTCTCAACAAAAATTAGCATTTGTACTAGTTCATAAAAATTAAATGCATATTCGTCATCAAAATAGAAGCCAAACTTGCAATTGATTGTGATTTCTTTTCAAGCTATTATACTAAACTATGAATGTAAAAATAAATATTTCAAACGTTAGCCAAAATGAGAATCATTATTTGTATGAAATTTCTGATTTAAAACTTTTTTTATACATTGTAGTAGCAGTAGTACTTAAAATTGTGAAAATGTAATTGATTGCCCTTACTTACTTGCCCTTGAAACTCAAGTTCACGTATCCAAAGCTAATCAACGTTTAAAGCTTTCGTTTTTCAAATTATACTAAAAAATAAAAACCAACGCTACCACTAAAGTATGTATCTGAATAGCCTTCGAGTATGTCGTACTTACACGCACTCTTCTCCAATATACGAAATCGTTTCAGTTTCCGACCCCAACCTTTGACATACTTCCTTGCCTTTTCCGTTCGCACATAAAAAATATCTCGAAGACATTATTCGAGATGTAGGTGCAAGACAAGGTTACTGATATATCTCGAACCCGATTTCCAGCTAAACACTTGTAAAGTGAATTTGCGAAAGGGAGGAAGTCTGATGATCCAATAAATCCTGCACAAGTTGTGATGTGAGTCGAATGCCTGTCAGAGAAAGGTTGGAAAGAAGTGGATGAAATTTCTTTCAACATCTGCAGGTCGACCATAAATTTAGCTCTTGAGAAGGTTTAATCGGGATAAAGGGCTTGTTCTACTTTGCTTCAAGTATGTATTTAGTTTGATATGGTTTGTTGGGAATACGATAGTTCATGCCACAAGATGTGTGAAGAACATAACAGCACAATTCAGTCACATTATATTACATAATTTAAAATTACCTGGATAGCTTGATTTGTATTATTCATTGTTATTTGCGTCCTCACACACATCATATTTGAAACATGTTCTAGCTTAGCACAAAAATTAAACTATGTATTCATTTACGCAGAAACACTTTCAAGGCAAACATTTTTGCTTCATATACTGTACTCACATCATTCTTTTCCATACTGTGCTACGAATACATTTCACATAAGCATGTATCCCAAAGATAGATCCTGAGATATCTTTATGAGCAAGCACCTTTATTGAGCTGTGCCGGTACACGAACTGATGTAGTACGAATGAAAGTTGGTGCAGTAATTCCACTTTTTCATTAACTAGAGCTAATGTGGCGAACGTAAAGGCCCATTAAGGAACCCAAAGTTTCATTACACGTGGCCAATCTCGCAAATTGGCGAAGCAGTGCAGAGCCTACGAATTGCGTACAAGATGCTTTGATCAGTGCTATTCATACACGTTTGCCACTTTGGAAGGTGAAGCGTAAGAACATCAGCAGAAGTAACTAAATGAGCTATTGGCGAGGAAAATTGATGGAGTTTCCTAGATGCTTGTAGGATGTAATATAGCTTTTAGCGATTAGGTGTGGTTAAGAAATTAGTTGGGGTAGGATCTGATGTAACAAAAAAAAAGACATATATAAGAAAGACATATATAAGAAAAAATTCAAGCTTGGCAGATAAATACACTCCTCAGCATTATCGCAACTTTGCGATGTCATAGTAAAATAATAAATATATAAAATAAAAATTGCTTATTTCGGCCAACTAAAGGGTCCATAGTGTGTTAGTAAGGCTTACAGTAGGTTAGTATGAATGAAAACACAAAGTACTTTAAATATAAACATAAAAGACACAGATAAGTCCACTTTCCTGCGCCGAGTGCGATTAAGACAACGAGCTGGTTTTCATACAAGGCACCTACATACTGGCGAAATGAACCTATCAGCTTTAGTATTAAGGATGCTGTTGGGTCTGTTCCGTATTATATGGATTAGAAATATAGTTTTTTTGCGAATAACGGTTGCAAAGCCATCATTCTGTTACTCCACAAACATCCCTGACGCACTGCAGAAGCAGGCCAATCCCATCATAATGATATTATTATATTGGATGCGCAAGGTGTCCAGCGATCTTTTAGTATATGTGACTCACAGTTTCCCCATGTACAAGCTCTGCTAATATGCCTGGAAAAGCGTTATCTTAACTTGCTTAGTTTAGTACAGCATGAAAATCTGCGAGCCAAAATATTACCTCTGACTGCCGAAGCCCTGCGCTTCCTTTCAATATCAGCACCGTCTTTAAGGTCGTCGGCATTGATATGCCCTATAGTACTTTAAGTTCATAAATTATTCACCTGGGGGCAAGTACGCATAGATAGGACAACAATCGCGCTCGCCCGGTGGTTCCGGGGCAATGTGCAAGTGGAACGCACTCACATTTGAGGACGGTTAATGCCCTTGCGAAAGGCATGTAGCTACATTTAGACAGATCGTGCGTATTGCTATGGATGCTGTTTTGTATCTATCAAAAAAATGTCTTTCTTTTCGTGGGTCCCATGAAACCCCTGACGGCTTCATCACACAAAGTCTTCAACCTGGTCAAGGGAGCTTCGTTAATTTAATTTTCCTGCTCTCCAAACATAACTCAACTCTTAAGTTTCAATTAGAACAATAAAAAAAGGTACAAGTATATTTATCAAAGACAATACAGAATGAAATTATTGACATAATGGCAAAAACAGCTAGAAATAGCATTCTAAACGACATCAAAGAAGCCAAATAGTACACAATAATGTGCGACTGCACTCCAGATGTCTCACATATAGAACAAATCAGCCAGGTCATTTGCTATTTAAGAAAAAACTTGTCATGTGTGTGAAATAAAAAAAAGGTTCATTGATTTCATAGAAGTTGGTGGAAAGGCAGAAGAGTTCATTTGTCAACAGATTATGAAAAAATTGACAGTTGATGGTTTAGATATTAGACAATGTCGTGGCCTATCTTATGGTAATCGGTCCTATATGACTGGCACCTATAGCGAAGTGCAAGCCAGGATTGCAGAAAAGATAAGCTGGCCGAGTTTGAACCGTGTTTGGCTCACTCCTTAAAACTTGTCGGTGTCCATTCTGCCTCATCATGTCCGGAAGCAATAAACCTATCTGGAGTAACTAAAAAAGTATATTGCTTTATTTAAGATTCCAATGCTTGGTGGGATACTATGAATAAATATATTAAAACCAATTTAAAAGGAAGCAGTCAGACGAGTAGGTCAGTGAAATATGTCGCTGTGAAAGCCCTCTTAAATAATTTGTCGGAAGTGGTGGAATCCTTGGAGGAAGTTGAACAAACTTCTCATGCTCCAGAAGCAAAATACGAGGCAATTCGTCTCTTAAATGCTTTAAAGAATTTTAAATTGATTTTGAACTTGACGATTTGGGCAAATATTCTCCGCGAAATCAATCAATTAAAAAGAGGATTGATAGTGTTACCACGTTGAATTTTCATTTTGTATTTCTCAATGGTACTGAAATGTTGAATATGTCAACTGAAGAGCTGCATAAGCAAATACGAGCAAGATTTAAGCAACATTGAATTCTGCGAGGAACTCTACGTTGTTAAGGAGAAATAAATTTATAAAAAATTCTAGCGCTTTCAATCTCTTGCAACAGATCTATATGCATGATTTGCAGGATGCCTTTCCTAATATTTTTATTGCTCTGCGAGTTTACTTTTCGCTTCCTACTAAATCCACAACGTGCCAGTGAAGTTTTAGCAAACTTAAACTTATTAAAAATTATCTACGATCGTCCATGAGCCAGGAACGTTTATCGAGTCAGGCAATATTACCAATAGAAAATCGAACTGCTCATGAGGTTAATTATCACAAGGCCATAGATTTGTTTGCATAACAAAAGGCTTGAAAAGTAAAATTGTGATTTCAATATGCTACATAATAATTACTTTTAATCTCACGTTTTATTTCATACCCTATCCTTTCCTACTCTAATTCAAATATATGTCCGACCCATTCATGTGCTTTGGAAAAAATATATGGCTAACAGAGAAAGGACAGCGGTAGACCGATCGCGTAGACCGAGCGGTAGACCGAAGGACAGCGGTAGACCGATAGACTATCAGTGGGCTGAAATGATAATGATGATAAAGGTAAAAATATTGGTTAGCGGGAGCGGCATTTTTCAGTTTTTGCCCCGGCTCGAAAAAATTCAAGATCCGGGGCTGATTGAAATTGATCAAGGTTGCTAGCAAAACTAAATTCATTTGCTTTTGGACCCTCAACTAGTCCATTGTAATTTATGCTTTATCATCTTGATCCAAGATTGTTATGGCTGAGGTGGATGTATTCAAAAGATGAATTATGTGCCTCTACATTGGTTAGTAATGGTTTTCTGAAGAAATTTTATCTGCATTAACAGTCGGGCTTTAGGACACTCAGTCACCGGGTTACAGAATTAACGATAAAATTTTACGGACCGACAGACGAAAATGGAAACGAACTGATTTGATCATTCAGGGGCCATCAAAAAAAAAAAATTTGAATAGAATCTCAGTGATTTGCTATGCAATTACCTAAGCCTCTCTACCAAAAGAAAGGACTAGATCTAGAAACTTTGCTAAGATTTGTGTCTATTTAAGCTAGGCTGATTGTAGTTAGGTGTAAGTTGAATTTTATTTACAGCTAAGATAATATATAATTAATTAATGATCCCAGGATCTGAGCAGTTCGGATAACACAAAGACGAAAAATATTATATATAAAAACTATTAAAGTGTATAGTTATAAAAATAAAATAATCTATTTCAATTAAGTTAAATAACTTTGCTCCAGAGATCAAACAATAGTTTGTATTTTGATCGTTTACATTGAGAATCGCATTGCGCTAAAGTCCGTCGTTTTTGTCTGGCACTCTGTATATATATTTGATTTCGGGGCTGTGATAAAAGATTGCACCTGATACCATAATACGTTGCGAAAAATTCATGAAAGTAGGCAATATCAGTTATAGTTTGCAAAGCCTTGTATTCTAGCCTCCCCCGCCATGCATTTTATCCCTGAAAAAACAAACAAAGTAAAACCAAAACTCAAAATTATTACACTCTGTTATATATTATTATATCATTGCAAATAAATTCTTCTTGATTATTAAATTGTATATCAAAATTAACTAGCTTTTTTTAAAATTAAATACAATTCTTCTCTATTCACTCCTTGCAGCTTCGCAACTGGAGCTTCATGTAAATCTATATAATGTTTTCAAATAAATTAAAATTGTACACTTTAGAAATTGAGCTAATATTACGCTCAAACATTTAAAATAAGTATACTTGATTGAATGTTTAGTTTTTCAATTCATCAACTGACTCAATGCTTAATACGTTTGAGTTTCTATTTATCAGCAATAAAACAAGTATCTATTCTATTAAATGTAGTCCTTGTTTTCAGTGTTGCAAAAGTCTCTCAATGAAATTTAATCAACTTTAGCACTATGGCATTTAAAAATAAACATTTTATTATTATATAGAATAAAAAAGCTTAAAAGGTGGTTTAATATAAGCCCATCCAAATCGAAAAAAGGTCAAAAAAATTTAGGCGCAAAAAAAAATATTATAACATTGTCATTTTAGGCTGGAAAATGCTTTGAAATGTTTGACTATAAGCTTATTGGTAATTTTTGTCACAAAATAGTATCATCCTTAGACTTTGATAGTGCAACACTGTACATAAAATATAGTAAATTGTTCTTACGGCAGTCTCCATGACTCCTTTCGAATGATTTAAATTATGTTTTAATTATTGTGAGCTATTCGAGTTCAATTTTTATTATAAGTTTAAGACTTTCAAGCAGGTGAAACCCAGATTAAATAGTAATGAATAGTCAAGAGCGATAAAAAAGTGAACATTTGTATTAAATCATATGAATTATACTACAAATTGTCGTTTTCTGGTCGGTTAATATTATATAACAATGTGAATTTTCAAATATTATTTTTGCATATTTGATTCCCAAATATATTCTGCAAATTTTCATCTCATTCCAAATTTCATTGTTCTCAGCTTGTATATAAAATTGTTCAGTTCAACGAAAAATTTGAATGTTCGTAAGTATGTTATCTTTTTTGCAGCACTCTAAGCTGATAAGACTATTTGAGCATGCACCAGGATAACCGAGTTTCTGCCGTTCCAATTTCTCACATAATAAACACAACAACAAATGAGAACAAACCCTCCACAATGCTTTTGGCTTCAAACTTTTAATGACATCAACATTTCACTGCCAATTATATGGCGCCACAAAGTTTTGTTTCAATTAAATGCAAACAAGACGATTAAATCTCGGAGGCAAACAACAATTATTTCAACCATAAATCAGAGTCAATCCAACCGAGTCAAGTGAGTTGAATTCGCCCTTCGCCTTCGTACCGTATTTGCGTAAATACCCGACCTTTGTCATTGAGTCGACGTTGGGTTGATTGTTTCCATTTATCACATGGGCCGCATCCTAAACAATCTGTAGAAGGAGAATCATGCAAACTTTTGAATCGTATCTTTAAAACAACGTTTCTCCCGATAAAAGTTTGCAGAAAATTGAGAAAGTTGTGTTTTAACTGGGATTTACTTGATTTCAGAATGTTTTTAGGATATAAGACGTTCAAAGTTAAAAATTATGAGGCTAATAATTATTAGCGAAAAAGCTATCGCGGGAAATGCTACAAATTGTTTCAAATAACTTGAAGCTAGAGCTGATTTTTTAATATCAGCGTTCGCTTCAAGTCACTTGAAAGAGTTCGTACCATTCTCGCAAAGACTTTATCATTTCCGTTTTTGAATTAAGTAAGCATCATACTTGTGAAATCCTACTTGCTTGATCCAATTTACTCTACACGATGCAGACAAAGAGTACATTATAAGAAAAACATAGTTTAGAATATAAATAAGCTTAGAAATTCTTGCGAAATAATATTTAATCCTTACTGTCAAAAAAACTGTTCTGATAAATTGAAGATATAGCCATACAAAGGTGAACAAATTAGTCAAATTGAATTAATTAATTATTACTAACAGCGATCAAAGGAATTTCAATCGAGAATCAATTTCCAAACGACTAAAAACTCATTTTTCACATATTGTATTTTCTACTCGGCTATGTTAAATGTTTAAGTTAAATCAAGCAATAGAAAATTTAGTTAATATTATAAACAACCGTAATGACCAAAATAAAGTAAATTTAAAGTAACTAATATGGCTATGATGGTCATCGGAAGAATAAGCAACGCTCAAAGCAATTGTCAGATAAAAGTTAAAAAATCGCAACACTCGTTTAACTATTTACAGATTTTCACAAACTTAATCCATAAAGAAATTCTATAATTTATCATTAGGAAGTGTAGAATCACTTAAGTCATCAATAGAAAACTACGTTGATTAAATTGGGATTGTTTTTTTTTGCGGGATGATTGAAATTGAAAAATTTTTTATTTATCTTGAAAATTTTTATTTGACGAAGTGGTTTCGAAAGCATGCACTGATTCTCATCAGACACCAGCACACAGTGCATACCTGACTGGTGTGACCACTTGCAGTTGGAAATCATTCATTGTTATTTACGCTGGTTGTGACAAATTTTAACATCTCCGACTTATATCCATGGAAATTATTTACTCATAAAGGCTATTGATTTGGTTATTGATTATTGATTAGTTACTACAGCTTTTTGGGACACAACCCGTCATCCAATAAAGGAAGCGCATACGCTCATCAGCAATTGAAGCAATTTGAACATTGAAGCAATTTACACAGACCAGACGTATCAACCACAAAATCACATGATAGTGAATGGTAATGGTAATTTCTGATTTCTACAGACAACTTCAGTTGGTGTCGCTCTAGATCACGTAATTTGATCGATCTGAAATTTTCAGAATATATTTATGTGTATGATTTGTAGGCTTTTTTTTCATTTATAACAAAATAAATTTAACAGCAGTTTATATAGAAATAGAAAATTAATTTTACTATAAATTGAACACCTAATTTCCTCTGGTAGCAATATATTTTGCTCGGACAATATTTTAAGTTTTGAAGAGCCTTAACAGAGTTTAACAGGCTTTTTTGGATTTATGAAGCCATCCCCGTAGGTCTTCCTCCATGTTGCTATCGGTCCTCGTGTTATTATCGGTTGCTATTATTGAAACAGCTGAGAAATTGCTCTAAGAACTATCCCAGCAAAATTTGAAACCTTTTGAGTTTAGGTAAATGGGTTGATTTGTTTACTATAGCTACAGATATACAGAAACTACATTTGTAAACGTTAGTGTCACTTAAACTGAAAACTTTAAACTTTCCTATTGAGGCCCGACATTAAGTGCTGAAAACAGCTTCATTAACGATTTCTTATGCTTTTTTCAAAGCTAGAAACATTTTTAACTTTTTTAATGCTTTCGTTCTAATATTCGTTTCATTTGAGCCCAGTATCGTTCCATTGGTCTAAGTTCGGGACAATATGGTGGGTTGGCCTCCTTGGGGTAAGAGTGGCGTGGCTATCACACTAGCGTTTTCGTAGCAAAATGATTTCCCGCAATGAAAAGCAACAATGGCTTTTGCAGACATTGCACGATGTAAATTAGAGCATTGCTTCTTCCTTCCACTAAAAATAAATTGCTCCTCAGACCACATCGACAAATTGCCTGCCACATCACGCACTGTCTAGAAAATTTATTGGTTTTTGATTCAAATATTTCTTTCACTACACTCTTGGCTTTAGCAGTGTAAAATTCATGACCAGAAATTTGCCTGAAGTCCGCTTTGACATAATTCTCATCATCTAAAATGACACAATCGAATTTCGTCACATATTGATCCTATAATTTTCAAGTCCCTATTTTTACTATTTTCTCCTTTTCCTTGGATCGACCTGGAGACTTCTCTACCTTATATGTTCTCAGGCTGTAATGTTTCTTTATTTGACTTCGACGTACCAGCAAAAATGGAAATGTTGATTTTCGTCACGAACTTCCAGACAATTTTCTTCGCTAAGTCCTTGTTTATACTTCCAGATTTTTTACTTTATACGCTTTTCATTGTTAAAGCTAGCAGCTTCGTACAACTCGTTATTATTCGCTTAACTGTTGAAAGTAACGCTTTAAGGTAATAAGCAATTTTTGAAAATTTTATTCCGGGACATAAGCCAATATCTGGCTGGATTTGGTGAAGTCCTTCTTATTAACATAGCAGAGCCTTGGATTGACTTAGTACGTTAGTCATGGTCAACCTATACGCAATTGTGTCAGTTTGCTTAAAATACCAAATTCATTCATGGCTTTAAACAGTTCTTCCCTGAACATGTTTTTATAGGTAGCCTTAAGGGGACATTCGCCTTTGAAATTTTCAAAAAATCGATTTTGAGATTTTTACATATTTCAATTCTATATACGTGCAAAAGTTGCCTCCTAAAATTTCATCAAGAAATTCGTAATAGAAAAAAAAGTTACAGCTAAGCTAAAAAAAAGTTTTCGACCTTTTACTCAATAAAATTATGGTGAAAAAAACTTTAAACGCGTTTTTCTCGAAACTACCTTTTTCAAACTGGTAGGACATTTTTCTCCGAATCTACTCAACCGATTTTCAAAAACCAAAGAGCATTCGATTACTTATTGAAAATAGTAAACAATAAGCCTCTAAAAGTTTAAAAAAATACTCCCCTCTTTTTTTTTACGGACTTAGATGACTTACCCCCAAAAAATGCCGTTTTTTCGCATTTTTCAGAAATATACATACAAAAACTTCAAAATATGAAAAAGTATGAGTTTTAAAGGCTTATTGTTTAGTTTTGAGTCTCAAGAATAGAATCCATTTGGAATTTTTCAAAAATCTGTTACAGGAGTCCACAATATGTCCTACCGTTTAAAAAGTAACTTTTAGATAACGCCCTCTACAGCAGCCAAGGGAAACTAAAAATGAAAAACAAATTTTTTTTATATTCTTTAGAGACTGTTTAACAATGTTCAAAAGAAATTTTGACAATAAATATAATAGTTTTTTCATAGTAAAATTTTTCAAAAGTGTTTTTTTTTTTCAATTTCAAAGGCGAATGTCCCCTTAAAGGTTTATAATAGAATATTAGATTCCAGATATTTTTCTATCGCCTACTAATAGAGTAAAAATCTGACCAAATGCTTACTTGCCTATGATGAAGCCACATTAATATTGTCTGATGATGGCTTTAACGTATAGGCCTATCCACTTTTACAGCAGAGAGGAGAATATTTTATCGAATATACTATAAAGCAGCTACACGCTTCCCAGCAAAAAATATGATCAGGCATATCAGGCTAAGGCTTAAATAATGAATAGTTCTGCAGAATAATTCCGTCTGCATTGGCATTTCTATGAATAGACTTGCAAATTTCAAAAGTGATAGGATCGATTTATAGTTAAAAGTGATAAAAGCTAAAAGTTATAAGTGCGAAAAGTAAAAGGATTGATCGGAGTGTTTAATCGGTATAAGAGTGTAATTAATTATATAGATTAAATATGTACGAATTTTTTACTCCTTTAATTAAATAAAATAAACCAGTTTGGGAAGACAGCCATATCTAGTAAGCGTAAACATAAGGATTATCAATTAACAATAGTAAGCCTTAGAGTAAGACTTAATCTAATCATTGTTTAAGCCTGATCATAAGGCACATATAATGCTAAAAACGGTATGCCTTACAACTAATGACATGGAAATAAGGAATAAAATAAGGAATAAAATAAAATAAGGAATAAAATAATGTAAAATGTATGCAGACTTTTTTTCCTTACGAGAGACAGGCATTCTGCACTAAGGAATAGATTACACCTAATTAAGCCTTATATAATGATTAAATTGTTTGCTGGGTTATAATTGCTGAACATTGTTACATCTCCTTTCTTATGCATGGGACATATTATACGTTTTACCTATACGTGCACTATAATTTTACGGATTGCTTGATGTAACCTAAGCTTTTCATATTTTACTAGCTCAGCTGCAATGCCATTTAAATTTAAAAAAAACTTATTATGGTCTTCACACTACACTCTAATTCAGGTAGATTGAGGTGCTGTCAAGTTAATCAGGTGAAGCGTTCACACTAGCCGAAGCGATGGAGATTAAGAGCGAGAAACGTCATTCGAATTTATGTGTACATTTTTATTTGCATGAAAATTGTTGAAAATGGTGTGGGAACATGCAAAAACATTTTTTTTCACAATGTACAACTCACTTTTTTCTTTTTGTGCTCAATTTTCATTATTTTAGAATGAATTTCCAATAAGATTTCATTAAAATCCACTCTCGCTCTCACGGATGAAATTCAGCGCGCTCTGAGAACAATTCAGCCGGTACTAAATTCACAATAGTACCTGATTTGTACTTGATTTCTAAACTTTCTAAGCAAAGTTACTTTAAATAGTGCTCGGGAAAAATGTGATTGGCCTTTTAAAATGAAGTAATCTACCTTATAAGTAACAAAAGATGGCCACCAACTTTTCCACACCTATTTATAAAATTGGCCTCTCAGCGGGATTTTTTATTAAGTTTGAAAACGTTATACGGTCTTTACTACTTTACTACTCAAATTTTTGCCTTTCAAATGCGTGCAGAGTGATATCTATTGTGTTATTTTGACTATTTTGCAGATCTACCGGACTATTTTGCAGATCTACCGCGTCCGGTTGGTTTCCCAGATCATACTTTTCCGTCTACTTTCTTCTGTCTGCTTTCTTCCATCTGTAAAAAAAATCTTTGTTCTTCTTAGATCATTACGTTAATCCTCGTATGCCCGCGTTCTATGATATTGCTGCATTGCTCGATATGCAACATTTTAACGTTCCGTCGCTAGTTGGCTTTCATCATCAAACCATTCGCTCCGATCTCTGCGATTACTTCCTTAGATGGCGTCAGCAGTACTTCTGACAGTATTCCTAAGGCGTGTCCACTTTTCATCTACGTCCAGCATCCTACCACAGAAATAACACTGCCTTCATCTAGATCTTTGAACGTGACTTCTTACACAGGGCCAAAGGTTTAACTACGCAGTCTTTTCTTTGCGTAAAGGAGCCATGTTGACCTGAAGCTGGTTTAGGGATGCAAAATATACAAAACAATCCGCGTTCGGAAAACCATACCAATAAAATAGCGATCCGAGTCTATGTTGGCAATTCGGCACGTTCATGCCGTCATCAGGCTCAAGTTGTATTGACAATGTGGCTCCATTAACTGATACCCAGATGGTCTTATGGAAATCTTTACGCAAAAACCTGCTACTCGCACCCATCAAATTCTTCGATACTGGAAGTTTTATGGCTTTAAGTTCATTGTAATTAGTGTTTTCATACAAACTTGAGAATCCGATCTATTGTTCATTATTGTCATCATATTGTTCAGTGAACTTTCCTACTTTTCGCAATATAAAGAGCTAATAGGTTTACACCAGCCAACTACAAATTAATAATCTCAGTATGACATTACTATAATAGATAGCTCTTTGCAGAGAGTGTATTGCAAAATAATATATTCTTTTTGGTGACGATTGCAAACCTTGAATTTCGGCTAAACGATTTAACCAACTGATCCCAACAAAATTGGTTCATTGTCGGGCTCAAGGACATCGAACTCAACAGATTCATAATTAAACGAAAAACAAGAAATACAATTTTTTCCGTACAAATTTCGACATTAACTACTTGTGGACTTGTCATGGAACTGTAACCATATTTACAAAAGTCTTAGGTATGACAAAAAGCAAATCACAATGGACCGACAAACTACTGGCTGACAAATTACGTCCCAGAGAGTGAAAAATTATAGCCATTTACAGTTGAAAATGGAAACAGGCGAAAGGAAGTCAGCATGTAATAAATCCTATTTCTGCAAGAACATTTGTTATTGTCGTACATTTAGAAGCTAGGACAATGGCTGTTTTTACCAAAAAAAAACTTTTCTTTTCTAAGATCTTCTGAAAAATTCTTCACAGGAAGATTTTCAATCATTCCTTAGAATGAATTGTAAATGGTTTTTTCTTTCTTAAATGGGGGTAGATACAAGTTGTATTGCTGGTAGTTTTGAAGCGTGTCAAGTTCATTGTTCAATTCGGCCTTGACTACAGTTGCTTGAAAGGTGTAGTCAGAATGTAAAAACTTTTTTACGACTTTCTTGATATGATTGAAAGTTTGCTATTCGTCTTCTACAATATAAAAAGTAATTTATTCTTTTGATTACTTTCATGTGATGCAAATTATACCAGTGTTTCATTGGTAATTTGATTTAAGCTAGCATTTAAATAAACCATATATTCTTATGTTTCAGTTTCGTTTTTCCATAAATACGTTTCTCCAATGCATCATTCTGTACATTGATGTGTTGTATCGTGGAGTATATACAACATGACACAACATATCTGTAATGTAGTTCTGTAAACAATCTTTGCGAAAACCACTTCAAATGAAAACCTTATCAAAAGCTAATTCCTGAGAAAGTTCACATCCAAAAGATATTCAATAACAAAATCTCTTACGAACTATCGTTAATAAATGAACGTCCTTTTGGGTTTCGTTCAGAATTTTATTTCCAAGATACATGGATGGTAAAGCCCTAAGAAGTTAAGTCCAGTGGTATGCCAAAGACTTTATATTAAACTATGGATGAAAAGAAAACTTGAATAGAATTTAATCGTATCGGCAAAGAAACATAGCGTAAGCAACATTGTTTCTACAAAGTTTCTTTGCTATGCCTAAGCACATATATTTCTACTTCAGATCGAAATGTTTTCCAAACAATTTTAATCACCTAACCATATAAATAAACCACGAAGCAAACTCATTTTTTCAATGAAAAGATATTGAACTTTCGCTAAAGTTTAAACCTAATATCCAGCTCCAGAGTGAATGAAAATCGGCAAATTTTTCATCGAATAAACTTTCTAAACACGCAAACTTTCCATTCATAATTAATCAAAATGTAAAAAGAGATTCCTCAACTAAATCATTATCCCAAAACAATTCGACGAGTAAATATTGGTGAAAACGAAAGCCACATATGTTGCCACTTTACTTAAACACCTTAATTATCCTTCCAGGATGTTAATTTTACCGTTATTACATAACACAGCAGATGTTACTCGTGAATCTGTTGGTGTGTTTCAAATAAGATTCGCGGGAAACCTAATTTAGAGACTTGATTAATGTTTCAGATAAGATCAAGGTAATTTCTCGAAAGTAATAAAGTCTTTGAGAAGATTCGACGGATGGTGGAAATGAAGAAAATGTTATACAGCTGAGGTAAATCCATTTAATTAAGATTTCGTAGAAGGTAAAATAAAATGCATTGTATGAAATCATCTCTTTATGAAAAGATAGCAGTAGGACGCTTTATTATAATAATTTCCAATGCATAATCAAAATAGGCCAACTCTGAGTTAATTGAAATATTGCTAAAAAACCCTGTGAGGCACTAATTTATGAATAATGTGTGGGTCGACTAAAAATTGTATCTGTACTCAAAATGTTGTAGTATGTCAAAAAAAATAGTTTGATTCTTCTGGTTTAATTGACTACAAAAACTAAAGAATCATACCGTTTGATTGCAATGCCCAGGAGAGTACAAAAAAATGATCCAGCTGACTTGAAAATTTGCTCATCACTGGCAAATTATTACCGCAAAAATGATAGGGTTAATCGCGAGCATACAAACTGTAGTATTATGCTCAGTAACTAGAATCAGCATAATAAAAGCTTTGTTAACTTTACTGATAATTCATAGTGGAGATATATTCATTATCCAACGAAGAAGGAGAAAATGTTTGCCTTGGCTAGAACATCGATCAGATCCGAATATCAAACAATGGCAGCGTATTCTGACGATTGTTTAGACGTTACTAGCCACCCTAGTAGAATTTAAAAAAAAAACGTTTAGCGTGAAGAAATTGAAGACTCCGGCTCCTTCCTGGGCTTACAATTAATTCGCCAGTTACACAGATTCATTCTACACTACGCATCATCATCCAACAGGGGCCTTAAACACAGACCTGCCCGACCCAGGTAGGACGTGCTACCGCAGCACTTTGAAGTCGTTGATAAGCCAGTCACTGATCGAAATATTGTCGGCCCCACAGGGGTTGTCACATCAAATCGCCGTTGCAACTTTTTTCTTACTTCGGAACTTCAGTGACAAAAAAAATATCTTTCAATGGAATTTACCTGCTTGTCAGATATTTCCTTCTGACTTCCAAAATAATGCTTCCACTCAAATCACCAGTGACACAACAAATGATAAAAAATTTCGGTATTCATCAACGGCTTTCTTCCACGGCACCGGTTTTTCAGATTTTCCGTATATCCAGTCGAATGAGCTAGATACGCGTGTCCATCCTCGACACGAACCCACATTGAGTGTTTTTTCCCTGCGTTCTGCCACACGGAGGAACTTTGTAAGTCACTATGGCCTGTTGTCGTGTTTACATTTTTGTTTATGTTTTCTGTGACGACGGATGGAGCTGCTAACGTGGTGAAAGTTTTGGCTAGGCCAAGGATGTTGAGCTTGTGATGCTAGCTGGGGCTGCGCTGGTGGCGACCAGCCACTCACCAGGCACCTGGACGATTTAGCTCAGGTAAGTACTTGTTTTTTTTTATTTTCCTTTTTTCCATTTACGTTTGGCCTCCTGAGCTTTTGTTGCTCAGGCAGTGATTTCTCATGTTGGTCAACCAACCCAGATCACCTATTAGTACAGAACATCAAGAATGACCTGATAGCATCGGGCCTCTAACCTCGTCGCGTAGATTTGTCTTTGAACTCAATTGAGTGATGCCTCTGCGGTTCAGCTCTAGGCAACCTTTCCCGGGGAAATTTTTTTTTTTGTGTGTTTGTGTATAAACATAGGTCTATATGCTAATAGTGTAGACATATGGACCCATTTTTTGTACAGTATTTTTGAGTAAAAAAATTACAAAAATCTCCAAAGCGGGCAGCTCTATCTCAATTTTTAACCAACATTCTGCCAAACTTGGTTTACAATAAATTCCAGTTACTGTGTAAATTTTGTTCTGCTCAGTTGACTGCATAGTATGTTTTTAATTGTTTTCAGGAATTTCTCGCTTTCGAGCAATTTGATTTCATTATAGGTAAGCTAACAGTATCCAACTTACTTCCCAGATACTGTTACTTTCATTCACAATCAGGAAAGGTACGTGGATGCGATGAACATACTTTACCAATGCTTTCGATTGAGTAAGCCGTTGAATCTTTCTCTCAAGGCCGGGAAGATTCGGTGTTTTGGGTCTACTTTGCTCTTAAATTTAATTTCACATATTTAATTTTGCTTAATTCGTAACTTTTAACTCATGTTTTCTGTCCTCTTTTTGTCTCACATCTGGCGTTCACTTTCTTACTTAATTTCAACTCTGCCTGGCATGCTGATGGCCTACAAATCTTTAGGGTAATAAAACCAGTAAATTTACTGCTCCCAGTTGCAATGCCGTATATAAGCAAGTTATGTTTTACAAAGCTTTCTTATTCTATACATGGTGTTTTGCTGACAGTTTACAAGGTATTTGTGTATTATTTGACTCAAACCTTAAATCGTTGACTGCAGAACACACACAAGACTTTTTGATTGAGTGGGTTCATGCCGTTGATCTGTATATCTCCTGTGTGCACAGTAAAAACAAGTAAAGCAATCATACGAAAATCCTTGTAGTGTCTTTGTGGTTGAAGCTCGTAAAGAGCTTCAACACAAATTCACAATCAATGTGAATACGAGTGTGGAGTGATTAGCATAAATGCCCTATCAGACACTTTTTTCATTTTTCAGTTAAATCCGAATTTGAATTTAACATACTCATTACATCATTGTACAAAATATAATTCAAATCAATTTTCAAATTGCACTACGAATTCTTTTGCAAATATCAGCACACTCGATGCATGAGCCCATTAACTAGCTATGCAAAACATAATTCTGCCCCAGTGAATTCACTGGAACAGGAGTTGTTGTTTTCAATGCTACTACAATGTTCTGTCCTGGATAGAGGAGTAAAAAAAACACGCCAACTATTTCTTCGCATTCCCTATAAAAAAGTCCTATCTGCTTAAAACCGATCTTCCATAAATATTTTCAACGTGAAAGCTATTACTTCAGATAAACTTCAAATAAACGTATTTGTATTCATATTTAAACTTTCATCCCGTTTGAAGATGTCTGCATCATTCGAATAAAACACAAATCATTGAATGTCTCGAAAGTTACTAACATGCAGTTAGGGCGTTTATGCTAAACGCGGCAGTATATTTTATTACTATTTATGAATGTTATGTCCACGAGTTCTGGGAAGAACTCAAAAATTCAATCAAGGATGCGGTAGAAAACGTTGTGGGATACAAAGCCCGACTAGCGAGAAATGAATGGTTTGACAAAGAATGCAAAAATTCACTTGACGCAAAAAATGAGACCTAAAGGCAATGGAGTCAACGTGCGACGACAACCAAAAACGAAAAATATGACGAGCTACGGCAAATATTCAGTAGAATAATTAGGCGTAAGAAACCGAAATACTTTGACGAGCAGTTGCTGAATATAAGTGTTAACCTAGTTAGTAAGAACACTAGACAAGCATACAGACTAGTAAACACTATCGAAAATGACTACCAACCCAGGACAAGCCTCTGTAAGGAAAAAAGATGGCAGTATTAGCAAACGATGGGCGTTCTACTTCGAAGAGCTACACATACTTTGAAGAGCTAAAAATCCTGGCAGCAGAAGCTGAGCTCCATGATGTTACCGTGGATCAACTCATCCATACAAACCCCGACAGTAGAAGAAGTTGATCTCGCGTTGCGTTCACTGAAAAGAAACAAAGCGCCGGGTGCTGATGAGATTCCAGCTGAATTACTGAAGTCTAGTGGGGCGGGTTTATTAACTGCGCTACTTCAACTACTGCTGCGAATATGGGAGACTGAAGTGATTCTAGACTGCAAATTAATTTTACAAAAGAGACTGACTATAGACAGCATATTCTGTCCCATACATAAAAGAAAGGTAAGATGCGGCGCGAGAATTACACAGGCATCTCCTTAGTCTGTACGGCCTACAAAATTCTGTCAAAAATCTTGGAGAACAGAATTAATCTGTTCGCGGAAGAAATCATTGGCGAGTATCAAGGCGGTTTCAGATCTGGTCGCTTTACTATCGACCAGCTCTTCACGGTCAAGTTAATTTTGCAAAAGAGCTGGGAATACAACGTCGACGTATACCAAATCTTTGTCGACTTTAAACAAGCATATGACAGCATCGACCGAGGTGAACTATATAGCATCATGCTGCAATTTGGTATTCCGGCCAAATTAGTGAGACTTGTAAAGATGACGATGACCGACTCCGTCTCGAAGGTCCGCGATAGAATAGCGCCCACCCTCTTCAACCTGACATTTGAGTTCGCTATTCGAGCAATAAACCCGAACACTAGCGGCACGCTACTTTTTAAGTCGACACAATTGACAACGTACGCAGATGACATTAACATAATGGCTCGAAAACTGACCGATGCAGAAGCACTTCTGCTTTGACTTCACACCGCAGCAAAGGAAGTTGGATTACCAATCAACGAGGACAAAACAAAAGTTATGATGCAATCGAGAACAAGGACGCCAGCGCACACAACCATCAACGTAGGAGACCTTAGCATCAAATTCGTGGACAACTTCGTTTACCTGGGTAGCAACCTATCGAATGACGCCAACAAAACTGACGAAATCAAACGACGGATACATAATGAAATCAAAGTATGTGCACAGAAAGACTAAGCTTTGCGTTTATAAAACTACCGTAAGACCTGTGCTGCGCTATGGCTGCGAAATGTGGACTCTGACCCAAGCCTCCGAAAATATGATCGACACTGTCGAACGGAAAGTTCTACGGTGGATTTTTGGGGCTGTTCGCGACCGAGATCGATGGCGCATCCGGTAGAACAATGAGTTGTACGAACTGTACGATGCGCTGGAAGTCTCCAAAATCGTTAAACTTCTACGGATACAATGGGCAAGATAATTGGAGGAGATCGATCCAGGCGGCCAAAGCCCGACGCCGGGCTGTTGTGCCACGATGATGATGAATTATACTACTTTTACTTTGTTTGTTCAATGGAATATCTACCGATTTTATTTTTGTAGATTTTCGTGGGCTTCTCCACATTTTGAGTTGTTGAATTTGATCCTTGTCAAAATCACAGGTGAAAGTCAACCGAGTAGGTGCGAATATCTCATATAAAATTTTCTGAAACTTATTGTTAACGCTGAAGTCAAATGATTACCGCCAGTAGCATTAACTCTTTTGTTTACTTTGGCTATGTTTTGGCTACGATGTTTTTGAATTACGCAAAGTCATCAGATTATTATGGAATTCACAAAGCACATTGTTCAACAAAGGAAATACACTTGAATGAAGGAAACTTTGTAGCTACGACAGGTATGTAAATAAAACATCTTCATTAGGAAAACATTCCTGAAAAATTTTGGTAAATTGATAAATTAAATGTTTTTTTTTCTAGACAGTTAAAATTTTCAAACCAAATCAATTAAATCGTGTTCACCTAATTACTTCTATGTTAAATTAACAGGTAATTGAATTTAACTTAAACTCGCAGCATGTATTGGACTTTAGTAGGACTAGGTCTGATAGAAGTTATTTCCAAATGTAGGTAACGATATGGCGGTAGAGCCTTCTTAATAAAATGGAAACTGTTTACCCATTAATTTTCAATGCGTTTGGTAGAACATGCATTCCAAATCTATACGATTATTCTGTTTTTCTTCGAATATCACTATGCATGTAAGATTGTACAAAAAAAACTAGAAAAAGAAATACACTCGCAAACAGCCTAAGATATTTATTTTTGTATGTATATTTTTTTTTATTTCGCTTGCAAGATGTCCTTTCTTCAGCATGGTGTGGTGGACTTCCGAGCCTGAAACTAGAAAAAAATGTGTGAATGTGGCATAAATTTTCAGCATTTCATTGCATAAATACAAACACACTTACAAAATGATAAGCATTCTACTTGCGTGGCTGGCATTATTTTTCGCTTGGCAATAAGCGAGACGGGTTCACGAAAAACGAACTATTACATTCCTGTTTAAGGGAGAGCACACGAAAACAGGAATATAATGCGCGAGGAGAGGAGTACCATCTCCGCATTTACGTTCGGGAAAAACTACCAGTGAAGTAGTAGAAATGGAGTGGACATGCCCATAAGATTTACATTGAAGGGGATGGTAGTAATTTTTTGTCTGCTCATTGTCAAATCGGGTCAAATCCAAGTAGTTCCCCTCCAATTTGACAATAAGAGCGAAATGGCGTAAAGGCAGCTTTAACATGCTTTGTGCGCAAGAGGATTGAAGGGGCTAATGGTGGAAATTTATACCGTCCGTGTCTAGGGGCTGAAAACTACCGCGTGTACGTGTAGCGGAACGTCATATAGGTTATTCACAATACAGCGTTTTCCGCTGCGGCTAACGCAGTGGGCTGCGGGAAGTGCTGTCAAAAAATTAGATTGCACTCTTTTTGCGGCAGCGGCGAAATTTGCCAAATTTCTAATTTTGCCGCACCGCTAGCGGTGATACCTACCATAGGTTGCTATCACCACTAGGTTGAATTAACTCTGTTTGAATTAGGTTGAATGGTCTGGTGGAATAGACAAGCGATGGCTAATGTGTATTGTGATAAGCCAACCTAATCCTCGTACAACAGGATTTAGCAATACAAAAGAAAAAAAAAAGATTTTGGTTGGTGCCTTGGTTGCATTGACAGCCGCATTGTCGCTGCATTGTGATTCACCAAATTCAACAGCGGCATTCACGCCTCCCCCTGTGGAACGCTGCGTTCGCCGCAGCGGAAAACGCTGTATTGTGATTAACCTAATACTCATCGCCAAGAAAGAGCGCCCAAGACGATGAACATAGTCTGCGAGAAGAGGAGTGTCATCTCCAAACAAACGCATGCGGTAAAACTAATGCACACACAAAGCACATCGACATTACCAAGGGAGAACGCACGAGATGATGAACGTGGAACGAGGGGAGAGGAGCACCATCTCCACACACATAAAAGGGGAGGACCACCAGTCACCCATTCACTCGATCGATGCAGTAGCTAGGGAGGAGAGCCATCCCCCACAAATAAAACTACCGCACCTAGGGATGAAAACCGTTCCTGGTACCCAGCAGACACATTAACACGTAAACAAGTTTGCGAACGGTACGCCACGATCAAGAGGGTTATTGCTTTTTCACTGTCACACTCAAAAAAAAAAAAATGGCCGCTATTTAATCCCAAAATCAACTATTCTAATATTAATTACAAATCTATGCTTCTTTTATTTAAAGGAAAATATATCATACTCAGTGAACTACCCACCCAAAAGTTCCTCTTGTGTCAATACACTTCCAAAAATAGTTTTAATGCACTTTTTTAATACAAATATATTTCTAGGCCACCCACCTTACTAGCCGCAACATTCCGAGGGTCTAGCAACGAGCTCAAGGCCATATGTTTATGCGGATTGACTCATACATACACACTCAAAAGATATAAGGCAAAAGATACAGGACAAACGACAGATACAAGGATACACACCTTTTGTTTTGCTTACATGAACTTTTTTGTTTTAAAATGGCAAGTAAATTCAAAAAGATATTTCAATACTGTATTAATACAGACTTAACTGTATTAAATTTGTTAAAAACAAAGATCAAATCATCGAGAGAAATATGTAAGGTTCGAATTACTCAAGCTCATACAGGTACCTATTTGTATTCAGATCCAAATCCTAGCTAAACTCACTCATGAATCTGATCATTTCACACTCGTGCACCTTGATTGCGAATTAAGTCCCAACAACAAACTCGAACGATCTGTGCTAGAAAAAAATTACTTTTACATCTTTTATACTATTTGTGTAGTAGACGTACCTACTAAATTATCAAAACCAAGCATCAAAAATTTAATGCCGTGGCATGGTTATGTTCTCATAAACTGCTTTTGCACCATGATTTAACATTTTTACTACAATTTCCAACTATTTATTTACATCTTTCCAAATTATCTTTCCACAGCATTTGTAAATTTCACGAAAACAAAAGCTAACGGTGCACCAAAAGGGCAACAAAACAATAAATTTCATCTCGGTTAGTCGCACTCACGACAACGAAATTCATTTGTAAGGTCATTTTGTTCAACACGCGAAACAAAGTTTGAGTTGTCTTGGCTCGCCAACAAAAGTCACTTTGTTCTGCCTGCCCTGCTTGCGTGGGTATGATTTTCACAGTGCATTCTTCTACCAGTCATCCACAGGCAAGATAATGGAGTTCCTGCAACTACTCCTAGAATTTCCTGGCAACTTAAAACTTGCAGACCGCAGATATACAGAGATAAAGCGTTGGGTCTAGAGATGAAACTGGAAGTTACTTCAAGTGGAAATTTCGACTGAATGTGAATTTTCATCACAAATGGATTTGATTTATTGGATGGATATGCAAATAGTGTGCACAAGGGTATGTGGATATGAATCGTCTACATTCTAAAAGCTCATTCATATATCATCACTTGTCTGAAGAGAACAAACACTAATCAAATTTTCAAATGATGGTGTTATTTTTGATTTCTAGAAAAGTTTATTGCTTGTGTGTAATGATTCATATTCGTTTAGATAGACATTATCACTCCAAAATCAACCTGATGTTTTCACAGTGGACTAGACTAAACAAAACAACAACAAATATGAAGATTCAAAGCCAATGAGCAAAGAGCAAGTCAGGTAAAAACACGTCCAAACATAAAATCCATTGAAAACAATGGCAAGTTTTCAATCGAATTTCCAGAATGAATTTTTCGTTCCGATTGTATTCTCATATTCAATCCGTACCGATTCTGTGCCTGCTTCAGAAATGAGTTACATCAATTGCAATTTAAGACCATTTTGCCAAAGAACCTAAGGCAACTTAAAATTAATGGCTTGCACTGGAGTCCATATACGCAGAGACTGTCGATGATAATTGGTTTGACCTAGAGGTGACTTAGTTGAGAAGTGCAGAATAATTTAAATCGATGGGTTTCTGTGAATGAATCCGAAGGCAGTGAACATATTGATTAAAGAATCAGTTTATGTATTATAAATAATGGAACTTGAATTATGTTTTGAGTAAGTTAGTTTTACTTTAATCAAGTTACATAAGTTATTACCATATATCTTTTTAGCCGTCCGTAAATAAGTAAAAAATTTTACTAATGTGATTTTGGTTTGGGTTAACTAAATAACAATAAATTCATACGTAACGCAGCTTCTAGCAGAGAAAATCGGATAAACGGGCAGAGGTTGAATATAAAAGTCAGAGAAAAGTTAATATGTTTTGTTTTAGAAACTCATTTTATACTATTACAGATGTCCTATGTCTAACAACTGGTGACCGGTTCATCTACGTAATATAATAATTTCAGTACAAGCTCATGGGCTAACAATTGATTGTAATTAGGTCTGTTCCCGTACTACGATTAATTGCGATTAATCGCGATTTATTGCAATGAAGCCGTTCCCGTACTCCGTTTTACTGAAAACTGAAGATTTCCCCTCTTTCAGTAAGTACGATGAAATTTCAGTAGGGTCTGAGCTACTGAAAAATACTGAAAAGTGTCAAACAGAGTAAATATTTTCAAATGTGCGCGGCAAGCAACATATTTTTTGCGTAATGTTGCTATGAAGGTCGAATATTTTTGTGGCGATAATTTATTACCGCTTAGGATCGCTTTATAATCACTAATGTTCTCCCAAAAACCGAAAACTGACACTTTCGGTTGTCAATTTTCAGGAAATATAATGTTAGCGTTCCCGTACTTTTCATGAAATTCCCCACCACAGGATTCAGGAAATTTCAGTAAAATTCAGTTACTGAAAGTACAGGAACAGACCTATTGTGAGCCAAAGCGTTTGAAGTGGTTGGTGCAACCATTGCTTAGAGTGGTTACACATATCACTGATAGTTCACATACTGACAGTTAACAGATTGACAGTTCAACGAAATTCAAACATAAATTTGAAATCAATTAACAGAGCAAGAGAGAAAAAAGCAAGCAGGTAAAAGAGGACAATACTATACAAAATCTAACCAAGGGGCATAGCCATTACGAACTCCCAAGAGCCATATATGATCTCATACGGAGGAAGAATAGAACTCAGAGAAAAGCTAGACGTACGAGTGTCCCTAGCATAAGAACGTAACGAGAAGTGGGATGACTTTCTATAGAGCAGGAATCTGGCGATGACATTTGTTGACGCATGACTAAATATTTTCACGACAAAAATCAAATTATTTTGCCTCCAAGATACGGGAAAATTTACTAGGGTTGGTGGAGCTTCCATTTCAAGAAAATCGCTTTCCGTAAGATGATCTTAGCGAGGAAGAAGAAGTTGCTGATTCTGCTGATCGAGTCTTTCCTTCCGCTCTAACAAGAGACCGTTGAATCAGGCCAACAAACTTTGGACACGTTAAACAACTTTTAAGAAGCCTCAATATGTGCAAAACAACCTGGCTTTAGCTCGATTGGGAATCCATAGTTAGTACACCTTCCTGACAATACACTGATAATTATTTCATACTAGATCTTCGCTGAGGTCGAGAATAAAACCAATTATTATGGTTGTGCCTAAACCAGACAAATACTTTCACTTAACACAGAACTATAGATCTAAATCTCCTATCCTTCGTAGGTTCTTCTTCTGGCCCGGCTTAATTAAGTCATTGAGGGTAAATCTATCTTCGTGGAGGCACAATTTGGCTTCAAGCAAATACATTCTCAATTATATATTTTCTCCAGGAAAGAAATTTCTGTGTTAGAACTAACAACCGCATGTCCACGTCTGGATTGTAGAATATCAATAGGAGGTGGAGTCCCACAAGGGTCAAACGTATAAAATAAACAAAACTTGGCTCTAAAGAAAATACTTAGGATTCCATGGTAAAGGAATACGGACAAGAGTCAAAACATTGAAACTCTTCGACAGACTAGAAGGACATATTAAAAACTCGATGGAACATCTGAAAAATAAATCTAGTGAGGGATACCCTAGCGTTCGACAGCTTACGGAATAGTTCAGAACACCTTGATTTGGGACGAGAAATCAGCCGTCATCGAAGAGCGGAATCAAAGTGCCGAAGGCACTAGGTCCAAGTAAACATAGTTCTACAGTCACAACATCAAAAAATACCTACTAAGGTATATTGAAACCAATAAAAACACCGATTTTTGACGAAAACTCGAGGAATTTTGTAGATTTTGAATACATGTTCTACTTTTATGGATGGGATTTTCTTCGCAGATGTTTATATACAAATTAAATCAGCATATATTTGCCGTCAGCTCAGTTCTCAGACCTCTGGAGTTTTCGTTAGCAATATCCATGTAGCTACAACGCAGTTATCTTACCTAAACGAAATTTAATGGGTTGGTTGCCTTCGACGTGAAGCAGATTTGGTATATTTTTGGCTGCAATGTTAACAAAGGATTGCCAGCACAGCATATTTTCGCAACAATAGATACTATTTTCAAATGACCAGCGTCTACACTGCCCTACTAAGCATAAATATTCTATCTACATTTTATTACTTTCGAGATATTCAACGATTGGTTTTTTGATTTGTACTGGAGATATTTGGAGAGTACATTTTTCAATATTGATTTTAACCTACTTCCACACACGATAGGTTTTTCATATTTTGTAGAATGATGTAATAGAGTATGCAATTTTCGAATCTGGTGTTAACTCAGAATTGGGACAAATGCAGATAGAACGTTTATGCTTAGCAGGGCAGTACAATGAAAATAGATAACAAATGTAAAAATGGTAGCCTCGAAAATCTTTCTATCCATATAACTTCCGACGTAATCATAGGATAAAAAATTCACAGGGTGGGATGATCTTAACGCGGAGCAGTTGCTATCGACTTTTGGTTTATGTGCTAAAACATGTTGCCAGCATTGAGCATTTTCATCATTATTGTACTATGAGATACCATTAAATTTTCATATGATAAGTATCCTATAGTAAAAATAAATGACAAATGTTTTATTCTTGTTAATTTTGAAACTCATTCAAGTGGTAACCCCAGAAATCTTTGAATCTATGGCTCCCTATTTAGTCATTAGATGCCAGCCGATACAGGTTTATTGTAATAGGAAGTACGTTTGGAAGAGCATGTATTTTCTTTTTTTGCAATCTACAATATACCTCCGTACCTTATACCTGCTCACTAGATCTCTTCTATTCAATACCGGCTCCCCTTTATTCCGCGTTAAGCATTCTATTTCGCTGGATATACGCCAAAGTAATACATAAATTAGTGTAGAAGAAAGTAAAATAATAATAAAAATAGTCAAGCATGATAAGAAGCTTTCAGAATTGATTCTTTGATTCGCGATTTAAATTGAGAAAACGTTAGTGGAAAAGGACTAAGCTGAAGATCGTTGTGTTTTCTGAGGATACACACTAACGGCATTTTAAAACAAACTTTAGACTTAGCGCGGAAAAAAACATGAAAGAAGATATATCTGATCGATTAACGTTAAGTAAGCACAGCTTATAGCCAAGATCAGATAGCAAAGGGCAGCAGAGTAGTTTAAAGAGCAAGCACTCGTCAACGAACACTTTTCGAGCACCATGTGAAGAATTCGGAACAAAAAAAAACGATTACTAAGATCACAATATAAAAGGGATTTTCAAATTTTGTGGAATGATGTAATAGAGTATGTAATTCTCGAATCCGGTTTTAACTCAAAAATGTTCAAAATGCAGATAGAACGTTCAAGCTTAGTAGGACAGTATAGATCACAATATATTAAGGGTTTTAGAACACCATTTGCACAGTTTAAATATCATTTTGGAGTTGGAGGCAGTCGTCGGTAGATTCATTTACTCGAATATAAAGTCATCGGCAAACAAGAGGCAAACGGAACAAATAAAAGATGGAAGATAATTGATAAGGACTAAGAATAATAATGCACCGAGAATGGAGTAATGAGGAACTCCGGAAAGAGGACTGAGAGGAAAAGAGGTAGTTGAATGCACAATTACATCGAAGGTACGACCAAAAACATGGGATGAAGACTAGACATCCCATAGCTTCGAAGCTTTGCAAGGGGAAGATCAACAAAATCAAAAGCTTTTGGATATATACCACTTGTTTCCGTTAGTCTAAAGCAGAAGCAACCAAGTTAGTAAACGATATAAGATTAAAGGTGGAAAAGCCTGTTGTAGACAACGCATTCAAAAACTTTGCTAAAACCTGGACGGAGGCAAATGGGACGATAGTCGGAAATACAGCTTGGTTCGTCAGACTTGGGATGGGTGAAGTATAAGCCGATTTTCAACTGATTGACAAGGAGCCGGAGGAAAGGCTAAGGTTAAATATAATAAAAAAAGGAACACACAATGACAATCAGACCCTTAACCGACATTGACATCAAGACACTCGAGTAAGGATTCAATTTCTAGATGATTGGAGCAGATGAAGAAGAGGGAAGATGAAGCAACATGGAGAACTTCACAACGTGAGATTGTATTGCGTTAGAAAAGAACGAAGAAAACTATTTTGCAAAGAGACGACAAATTAATCGTCGATTAGAGGCAATAGTATTATCTAGGAACATGGAATCGGGGAGAAAAGATGGGAACTTTAGAGAGAACGGACATAAGACCAGAAGAGTTTTTGTTGATTAGAGCAGATAGAGGGCTCAATGGTAGCAAAGCAATCACAGATAGCTTGATTGCCACCAAAATTTGAGGAAGTTATCATGAGAGCCTGTATTTCTAAATCAAGCTCAAGCTACTTCCGCCAAAACCAAGGGGCGTCATTAGGCTTGCAAGGATGGCTGGAACAAGTGAAGCGGGAAGTAAGGTTGGATAGGAAATTGTGGAATTTTATAACAAGCTCATCAACAGTGAGACCATGGGAAAAGGAGAACCATTTAACCAAGTTCATTTCAGTCGTAATAGCAACAAAGTCTGCTTTATGATAGTTAAAGAGCTCGGTTTAAGAAGGAGCTTTACTGGTCTGAAAATTAACACAAAGTCCAACTGACAGAGGAAGATGTTGCAAGACGGCTTGGGCGCAGGGAAATGAGGCAGTATGAACATTGACATTATGTGAAAGAATATAAGATAAGACAAAGTCTAATATTTCGTTGTTTATATTGGAACAGAGTTGAATTGAGAACGAAACAACAATGAAAGAAATAAAGAGGCTATCAAGGAAATGTTGCTGGATAAAATTAAGAATTTTTTTTCCATGCGAGGTTCGGTAAGTTGAAATCTTCACAAATTGAAAGCAAGGCAAAAGGGAAGCTATTATTGAAGTAGCAGGATAGCTCATCGAAAAAAAATTTATAAATCGCAACTGAGGAATTACAAGGAACATATACTGAGAAAACAATGAGAATTATGGAGAGTGAGTGGGTAACACACATAACAATACATTCAATAGAAGGAGAAGAAGAGTGAACAGCAACTAACAAACTACCGCCATTGCTTTTTCATAATGAAGCTCGACAGCAATCACAGTCGAAGACTGTCTGTAACAGGAAGAACTCGTTATCGCAAATATCTCCAGCCCAGGTTACCATTTTTTGGTTAAGTAGATGAAATGGTCGGAGGAAATAGTAAAGGAGAGAGATTATGATCACTTTTAATATCAAATTTCTTCAAAATCTGTATCAATATTGGTAAAAATGTATCAACAAGTAGCCAAAAGTGTATTTGGGTCCAGGTGCTGAAACTATAAATAATAGTATGAAAAAACTTAGGAGCTATAATATTTATTGAATAATATAGAGCCTAAAAAATATCACAAATTGCTTCTGCTCTTTGTTTTTTTTTCTGTGTATTGCCGTTAATATTTAAGCCACACAAAGTAAAATTATTACAAAACGTGAGTTCTTTGCGAATGCATTCAAAACCCTCACGAAATTAATACGGATTACAGATTATTTTTAAAGAAAGTCGCTTTTTTAAATTGAAAAAAAATAATTCTTTGGTTTAAAAAGGAACCATATAGCTATCGGAAAACTGATGGTTTGATAAATATGATATATAAAAGGATGTTCTGGGCAAGTATGTCATACAGTGGCACCCAAACATTGTTTGAATTCTTGCTTCCCCAAATTTCGCTAATCTCTTTTCAACTCTAATCAGTTCTTTTTTATATTGCCATCCAAGTTTAATATAGCAAAACTTCGTTCTCAGTTAAACTATAAGGTACAAATTGGAATTGTTTTTGCGGGATGATTAAAATTGAAAAATATTTATTTATCTTGAAAATTTTATTTGACAAAGTGGTTTCGAAAGCATGCACTGTTTCTCATCAAACACCAGCACACAGTGCATACTTGACTGGTGTGACCACTTGCAGTTGGAAATCATTAATTGTTATTTACGCTGGTTGTGACAAATTTTAACATCTCCGACTTATATCCATGGAAATAATTTACTCATAAAGGTTATTGATACACCTACATTGGCGTGCCGTGGCCTAAAATCTGGCAGGGGCCAGGGACTAGGGACCGAAAGAAATTGGAATATATTAAGCTTACAAGGAAGTAATTGATCTCTTGCTTCAAACTTTTGTTACCTAGAAAAGCTAGAATAAGCAAAAATAATTTGCCAAGATGAAGAGTGCTGTAACTTACTCTTTTCGAGCCATTTGGTTTGCAGGGATATCTTTGTAGCCCTAACTGCGTGTCCGAAGCTAGATGAAACAGCCGAACCTTTGAAACTAGTGCTTTTTGCTGTTTTTCGTTTTCGTCACCCTCTGGGAAATTTTAGATCCAGACAGTGCTTCTCTGCGAATGATTTAATTTTTTCTCAAACTACATACAAGTTTTCTCGCTCACTTAGTAGTGTTTGAACTGTTCCATTCACAAGATCTATCCCATCCATAAGAGTTGCATTTTTAGTTTGGAAATATGTGCTTAACATGTTCGTTATAGAAAGAACATAGTGAAAGATGAAAAGATTTGGTACAAACTTAGATTTGCTCAGATTTGCTTAAACAGAGTTGTTGTATTTTCCCTCATTCATTTCTTTCTCTGAAGCCTCCCCATAGTTATAGATCACATATTTGCAATTGTGAAATCTCATTGACTAACGAGTTGAGTTTAAACTTCTCATTCCACGCCTTGTATTTAGACCAACTGCCTCTTCAAACAGCTTCAACAATTCGTGTTATTATGGCTTCGAAAAATGTAGGTAAAGGGATTTGATGGCATGGAAAAAGAATGTACACGTTTCGATTGTGAAAAATGTGTCCATAACAACAAGGATAATTTTATGAACTGCAAATGTGGCTGCAGGGTGTTTCATCTTAATTTATATTTGTACACCACTTTTTTGTCCTGACATGACACAAGCACCATCATACGACTGTCCAACAACAGGCAATTCGTTAAGTCCGTAGCAGTCTAGCAGGCTCAAAATTATATCTGCTAATACGAGGCATTTCTAGTTCCTGAAAAATCTACAAAGCTTAAGAACCTTTCTTCGACTGCTAGCTCTTTAGCAAATCTGACAACCACGGAAAGTTGTTCTTTTATGTCGACAATTGCTTGATCTGCCATACTGGATATCAGTCTGTACTCTTTTATTTGAGCTGTGTTGTTTCCGCGAACGATTTCAGCAATTATTTTTATTAATTCATTTTGTATTTTGCCACTACAGTAGTTCTTAACCTTGTTTTTACAATTATTTTCAAAAGTTGAATCATGCTTCGCGAATAATGCACAAAATTCCAAAAAAAATTCACTGTAATCACTGGCACCACTTTCATCATGACCTCTGAAAGCTCGTCTTTGACGACTGAGGCACGTCGTAAGGTCGATTCCTTTTGTTTTCTTGTCCTTCAAGCACTATTAGAGTTTTATTATTGTATAGTTTTTATTATTGTATGCAATATGTCCTTGAACCCAATGTGCATGAATTCTACTATCCGGATAATTTATCCGGATCGCGAGGTTTGGTCGAGCAGAAATGTTGGTGAATTTTTGGCGACAATGCAAATTCTGTGGAAAATTTTGCATTGTGATAACTTCACATTGAGTCATCAGATCATCGCGAAATTTACAAGACTCATCAATGGGCATAAAAAATAAGTTTCTATCGTTTTTAAATAATGTCTGGACAACCTTGTAGCTACCACAAGTACGTAAACACAAATCTTTCATACCATTGACTCTCTAGTAATTTTTTCGGCTTTTAGAATAAAATGCAAATGATTAATGAATTTGATACTATATTTATACAGTCAAATCTAAACCTGTAAAATTCCCAATCAAACAAAAATCGCACCGAATTATTTTTATTTTTAGCACCTAGAACTTGCGTTTACGGTATCTCGCGACCGGATAAAATTCACAGGCTATACTGGTCTTGAGTAGATATAGGTCTGACAAAAGTTTAATGAATATGATAAAAACCATGTGGCAGTTGTGCTAGGCATTTTAACTTTCGATGCAGCTATCAAATTATAATGAGATTCACACACATTTAACAAGTAGCTCATAGATAGCTTAAAAGTGGCAGGGATGCAATTTCTATTCTCCAAATGACTTCGAAAGTTGTATTCTACGTTAATCACCTTATTACCTACCATTTTAATAATCAGACTATGTTTTCTGAAAACCATAATTGCATAAAACGTCAGTTTATAAAAGTGTTTTCATCTAAATACCTGTACATTGCCAAGTAGGAATGAACAGATAAAGGACAACAGATAAAGGATAATTGGCGAGGCGCTTTTCGTGTTTTTCTTAACGTATAGCTTGTTGAAATTAAATATTGCCGTCCATTTCTCGAGATAAGTCCCATAACATCGTAATTAATACCGCAAATAGCACAGTCTCTATGTTATAAGTAGTGTGTATGCTTTGGTATAGGCTTTCACTATTGCACTACACAACTCTTGCTGTAAACACAAAAACCTAAAGCGGCCCCTAGACGGTCAATATTATTGTGACAATATATTGAACAATATTATTGCTGGGCGCTCCAGACGATGCAATATTTTTGAGCAACATTTAGTTTTCGTTCGATTTTTCAGTAGCTTTTGACATTTTTGGCTCTATTACTCCAAATGTTGTTTATGCTACTAACGACGATATACAACTGAGCCAATATTGCGCAGTACTGACCACAGACAATGCAATATATTCTATATTGCATAGTAAAAATCAAAACCTTTTTGATTCACTCAATATATTGCACAATGCTTCAATATGATCTATAGACGATCAATATTATTGTACAATGCTACATATTGTGCAATAATATTGATCATCTAGGGGCCGCTTAAGAGGCGAAAACTTAAGTGTCTGTTGTTGGAAATATATATTTTTCTGGGAGGGGCCAGCCTAGGGTCTGGGGGGGGGGGTTTCGCCCCCCCCCCCCAACGGTGCGCCTGTGGACATCTATTAAAGTTAACGTGAAAGGCGGCAGATATGACATAGATTCACCTACATTCTTTTCAAACAAACTCAGTTCCCAAAGACTGTTTTTACATGCTCCTGTTTTTCCGGTAATATTATTCTTTTTAGAAATAGCGGTTATCAAAGCTGATTCACCTACTTTCAATCTAAACAAATCAATTACATGAGCCCCACAAATCAGCTCGCACCTTTTGAGTGCCAACTATCTATAACGTTTCATATCCCAAACAATTTTAATACCACGTCTATGTATTTGTTCTTCGAAATCGTCAGCTTATACATATATGCGATTTGGGCTGTTTATTCATACTTTAGTTGTGAAACTTCATTTGCGCAGCTTTCTACCTGTCTGGAAATTCATTCAATCATCGTGGAGATGATAAAAAAAAGGCAGTAGAGCGAGTTCCGTACAATTAATTTTATTTAGTGCTAATGAAGTCAAGTACAAGAAACTGATATTTAAATATATATCACTCAGAAATTCACGACCATCAAAGATGCTAGTAATATTAAAATGCTTAAATATTTGTGTGAATTAGATTGAACATTTAAAAAACTAAAAATATTGAGTATAAATAATTTACTAATTTCAAAAAATTGCCTTCATACAACTGGGTGAGATTTGTTAACTTCAAAGAATTCTTATATGTAATAAATTTCATTTTATTGTTTTGCACGTATCCAATTCAAACAGGTAACCTGGCTTTTATTTCCTCTATAGCATAGCCTTTCAACAGTTGTACATTTTTCTTCTAATTTTTCATTTTCTCTTGAATCTAAACTATGGACTTGGATACCTTTCACCATTTTTCTGTTAACTAGGTCATTTATTGATTTTCAAGTACAAATAATGTATTCATATTGATCTTTGTCGGCTTCTTTCAAAGCAATACTTATTAATAGTAAAAATATATTCAATCTAAAAATTTGAGTAATGAATAATCAATTACACTTATAATCCTCATATAATCTCAGATTTGAGCCTGAAAATATTTACTTTCAAAAGCAAATATATTCAGAATGCAAAAGTATATTGAATTTTCCAATATTCACTGGAAAATGCAAAGTACACGAATTACTTTCAATTCAAACTCTCCAACATCAAGTTTTACTTCATGTAATAAATCTGCACATTATATTCTATATCATAACATACTAGATACATATCGATCGACTCAGTTCGGTAACCGAATGCTCCGATACAGTATCATATCAAAGCCAGAAAATTGAAAAGAAGCAATATTCAAGTCGTCAGATATTGATCCTTTTCAAGAGGAAAGTATTAAGAGATTATACCAAATGAAAATTTGAAATATGCCTGGAACCAGTCCTCTTTTCATTGAATCGGTTGGCTATAGCAACGTGCACGTATATTGCATCTATCAAGTATGATATCATAGTGAATTTTTCGCATTTAATAATTTCAACGTAGTGGCAGGATGAAGCATGGATTTAAAAAATACTATTCGTGAAATAGTCATTTCATAGGAGAACTTGTTTTCTTGATTTAATAGCCCGTCCAGACTACGGAAGTATCCGCATACATAAGTATCCGGAAACATATAATCCCGTCCAGACCGCAGATACAATTGTATGCGGAAACATTTGAAAAAGAATTGCTGTGGACCTAATTTTGCGGATGCATTGATGAATGCATGGGATATGAGAATGAAAATCTGATAAGAAAATTTATTTTTGAAGAATGGCTAAGATACAGTATTGGAAAATGAAACATTTGTGGGCACTGAAATTCTAAAAGTAGGCAATTACTGGTTTTCAATGAAAACTACTATTAGAATCACTTTGCCCGAAATTCAGATGCATATATATATACTAACATATTATGCATATACATATATATATGTATATACATATACATATATATACATATATATGGATATACATATATATACATATGTAGGTATACATGATGCAATATTGTTTTGTGTATGATTCAATATTTAACCGAAACACTTAGTATGTAATTATGATTAAAAAAAAAACTTTTACTTGTACATGAGCCTATTTTTACCTCTTTTGAATTTTATTAGGGGTAGGACCATATAAGTGTTGCATGCGCCCGTAGACTGGGATATGCAAATATATTACCTGTACACAAAAAACTAATAAAATAACAGATACCACAAATAATCAATAGCGTAGGTAAAACTTAGGTAATGCATGCCAACAATATACTACCCTTTTTCGCAGAAAGAAAATTAATAAAGAACTGAAAATGATTACAAGTCTTTAAGTTTTTGTTAGGTTTTTCCGTATTTTTAATTAGGTGTAGGGCCATAAAATTCAATTAGTATACATGTACACTAATATACTCAGGTATACAGTGGATGACATTTCCATGGCAGTGTTTCTCGGAACGAAAGTGGCCAAATTACTCAGTAACAACCATCAAAAGTCTCTTAGTCCTGCTGCATCTCCAAACCGCCTTGTCCCGTGAATTTCATTTTGGTATGATAATGAGGTCGAGAATTCTCAACACATGTTTTGTGTGCTGAAAAATGGGTCATTTGGTCATTGGCTATTTACCAGGAATGAGGTAAAGATTTTCGTTTACATGCCTGCCGTAAGGCTAACCTGCAGAGTCATTAAAAAACCACTGCACTGCATTGAAATTTAAAACTCATGTGATTCTGTGTAACAACTTGCACTGCATCGTTTAGGCTAATTTATGAAAACACTGCATCGGTTGATATTTTTTTGAAATCAACGGCCGTGCAACAACTATTTAAATTGAGGCGGGAATTACATTCCAGGCATTAAATTGTAAATGGACGAAAAAACCGATACAGAAAATCTAAATATCAAACCTCCACAAATTAATTTGGCATTAATTGTGAGAACATAGCATTTCTTTCAAGTGCATTACAATGCGTGCACTGCATCGCAAAGTGTTTCTCGCTTCCGAATCAATAATCGCTCAATCGAAGAAGTATCCGCATTCATTTTCCACCAGCGCCTACAATTGTATCCGCATACATAAGTATACAGAAACAACGGTCCACACTAGTAATTTTCACATAGTTTTGTATCTGCATACAACAGTGTGAGCTAATTTCAAGTGTGGACCGTTGTTTCCACATACTTATGTATCCGGATACAATTGTATCCGCTATTGCTCGAAAATGTATCTACAATTAGCGCATACTTTTCATTGATTTTCATGGCAAGGGTAAAATGTATCTGCAAATGTCGCTGCAGTGTGGACCATCTTTTGGCAGATACCTATGTATGCGGATACTTAAGTATCCGTAGTCTGGACGGGCTATTAGAGAAAAGGGCGTTTGAATACAGTTTTCCAGTTTGATCAAGATACCGTTTTATTTCAAATAATGCGTATTAGTTCAGAAATTATGTAAGATGCGTTTTTTTGCACACCTGAGCTGATCAATCTTTGTCAAGTATGTCGAATATCGCGTTACTCAAGCAGAATATGCTGGGTAGCGGTTGTTCATGGGCTTACATGTAGAGTATGCTGATAACAGTAAGAGTGTTCTAAACGTTTCGTACCTCTGCTGTTGATTATTGTGAAACCGGCAGTTTGAATTGGATGAATTGACATAGCACTCCGCAATTGTCAATTATTTTACATAGGTGTGCAGACTGTTTTTTCAGTGTTTCAATGCCCATTATATTGTATATTATTTCATATGCAAGTTTCATGTCTGCTTTCGACTGAAACCTAGACAAAAATTTCATTCAGATTTTTTCTATATGTCATTCTAATTTAACAACTAACCTAAGCGAAAGCTCAGCGAATGCAACAACATTTTCGAACAACGCAATTTTTCTTCTTGGGATCGTTTTTTTTGCAACCCTAGGCTAACCTGCTGTGCAAGGTTGCAAAAAAACGCACCTGTAGATTTTTATTTAGGTGTTAATTGTCAAAAACAAATAGTTTTCAATGTTTCATCAGTTGCTTTATTTAGTGAGTGTCATGTAGAGGTATAAGTTTATTCTCGCTATTTTTTGCAATCAATATGCAATCCATGTAGTGACGGTTACTTTTAGTTGTTAGTTATGCGTCCATTTTCATGCGTGAAGTTAAAAGTTAAAATTAAAATAAAGTTAAAAGTTTATTTTACTGAATTCCGAGGATAGATACCGGACAATCAGATCCAGTTGAAATTTGCTGGATATATTGATCTTAAGAAGGAATACGTCGGACAGATGTAATGTGGAGTATTGGGAAAAATGGGAAAAATTGTAGCCATATTCAAAAAACGCTAAGACAAATAAAAAATTTTTGTCTTTTTACTTCCTAAACATTCTAATGAAAATCGCACAGTAAAAGTCCTTTAGTGTGAGCCAAATTTGGCAGAATTTTAGCTTAAATTTTAAGTTTAGGCTGCTGGCTCTGGCTTTGTTTCATTTTTTTCCAAAGAGTTACTACAATTAAATTTTCAAATTATAATGAACATGAAGATAATTTTCTATGGATCATAATCAGCTATGTATTTAAAAAATTGAAATCGTTAAACATACTGTGAATCAAATCAGTGAATGGCACTGCTTGTCCTGCACTTTGCTGGATTCGCTTATAATCCGCTCCAGATCTATTTGAGTTTCCAAGTAGTTTTTGCAATTTTCTTTTCTGCGTAATCCTTAAACGGCCCACAGACGAGAGATCTCGTCGACAACTAGATCTGCAATATGCTATATCTGCAACGAAATTTTCTGTCTAAGGGCTAGTCTCAGGTTGCATTTTTAGTCTCTGCAACGGTTCCAGTAAATATCAAAATTTTTTGATATTTGGTGGGCGGAGCTAGTGGTCGACGACCACTTTGCTGTGTCTGTTGTGATTTTGAGATTAGAATGCAGATCTCATTCGAATTTAGATTAACGTAATGGTTACATCATGCGAAATTATTGATTTAACGAACTGGATTGTGTAATAATATGCTCAGAAAGAGTCAATTAGCATACCTCATGATTTTGTTAATGTTTTACATATTTCAGGAATTATTTATGAACGTAAACAATAAGTTTGAAACTAAAAATATCTTTAAACATTTGTTAAGTTCATTTTCAGGTACCTTTATAATTCTATGGAAAAGATATAAGGTGATTTATTATGAAGTTAGGTTTTTAATCTCAAACAAAAGGCATAAAGTTGAATTCTATAGTAAAAATTTTATTGTGAGTCGAAAGAACAATCTATGACATTTTAAAGATTATCTCATTTAAATGTTGACTGCGACTATGCCGTAAATGGTCCATCCTGAGGGTCCAATTTTGGACTACGCATTGACACGAGTAATGTTGGCTTCTAAAGCGTCAATTGAAGCTGGAGCCAGAGACTTCGTGTTACCCCAAAGAAAATAATTTAAAGGTGTCATATCACACGATCTAGACGGCCAATTTACTGGTCCAAAACGTGAAATCAGGTTCGCACCAATAAGATTTCTCAATTAGTCCATTGTTTCTCCCGCTGTATGCAAAGGAGCGCCGTCTTGTCGAAATCAAAGTTCACAGACACCACAGGCTTCAACTTCAGGTAGCAAAAAATCCGTTATCATGGTGCGATAGCGGTCGCCATCACTGAACAAAATTTCACAATAAAACAGCAGATTTTCATTGAGCTGATTCAGATAATACAGCTGAACGATTTGAATACTTTGTTGCGGTGTAAGTCTTCCCATGATGATTTGTCAAACAATACTGAATAAAAATGACATACCAGTTTGACAGGAATCACGCGTGATCTGTCAAAAAAAGCCCATTGAAAATCAAACCTCATAATGAATCACCCTGTATATTTGAAGAAAAAAAACCATGTACCTATGCCAGTATTTCAGCAAATACAGTAAATCCAGTAAATCAGTAAATACACCCTTGATAGGCACAATTGCTGACCCTGCTCATGATGTCCCTCAATTAACAATTCTTTAAAAGGATCTATGACTAAACTTCATGTGCCTGAACCAGAGAGTACAAATACCTCATATACCTGTTCGAAATTACTTTGCGTGAAACCTAATTTTTTAACAAAGCTTACATTGCGTACCATCAATTTTCTCGAAACGAAAATGACCTGAGAACACCTGTTCCAAAGCATGTGCTGCCTCAACGAAAACAAAGTTCGAATGAGATTGCAATTCAAGTTGCGATTATCTTCCGTGTCTGTGGCAAATCAATTGAGAACCAGTCGACGACTAGATCTCCGTGTCTGTGAGCCGTTTTAGTCAACGATGTCCATGTGCCATGAATGGCCACTGCAAGCTGCTTAAAATTTTGTAGTTTTTTTCATTAAAGTTTGAACTTTAAAAGCCCCCACCTGATTTCGATGGCATTCGCATCCGGAGATTGTGACCGCCAATCGAATGTCTTGATGCTGTTTTCCCTCTTCCACTCTGCGGACAGTTGACAGAGGTACTTTGGATCGTTGTCTTGTTGCGAAATCCAATCATCATTTTCCGCTACAAACATATTCTTCTCTGACTTCATAAGCCTATGCCGGTAAATTTTCAACATTCATTAAATAAGTATAGGCAACCAAGTCCAATGTCCGAAAAGCGTCCCCAATGTTGTGAATGTCCCTTTAGTTTAGCCATGATCTACTACTGTACTTCATTTAACTAGTACTTCATTTGTTATGTAACCCACTTTGTACCATGTCACGGGCAGTCGTCACTCAACCCACTTAGAAGTAAGTACTCAATAAATGATTATTCGTAATAAAAGTTTACTTTTATTTTAACAATAACCAAACATGGCGCAGCTGGTTTAAAGAACATAAAAAGAATAAAAGTGGTATTAAAAAAGTGTTTGACAAGTGGAAATTAAAAGTAAAAATTGGAAGATTAAATTATATTAATTTAAATGGCGGATGAGTACACGCATAAAAAGTGAGAAAAAAGTGGAGTGTATAGAAAAAAGTGACGTCGAATTTGTAAAACCACCTGTGAACACAGATAATTTGTCAAAAAATTTGGAGAAGCAAGAAGAAATAGATAATATTGGAAAAAGTGAAGGCGTGCATAGTGAAGAAAATATTCGAAGAAACGGTAAAAGTCACTGTACATCTTACGGGCAAGAAGAGAACAATACAACAATGGATTACAATAAACCAATACCGTTAGTACTGGAAGGAAATTTAGCAGCCAATTTTAAAGTTTTGAACGAGATTTTAAGACTTACATGGTTGCATCAGAAAAATATAAGAAAGCAGATATTTTTAATAAGGCCATTTTGCTCAATTTAATTGGAGATGATGCAAGGCAAAAATTTTACACGTGAAAAATTTCTACTCAAGAAGATAAGAAAATGGAAGATGTACTCAAGGAATTTGAAAACTACTGCAATCCTAAGAAAAACGCTATTTATGAAAGAATAAATTTCTACAAAAGAGTCCAAAAGGAAAATGAAAGTTTTGATACATTTTTGGCTGACATTAGACATCTAGCAGGTGGATGTAATTTCGAAACTCAAAAGGAAAACATGATACGTGATTTTATTATCATGGGACTAAGGAATTCGGAGCTTAGCGATAAATTGATGAATACACCAGATCTTACGTTAAAAAAGGCAATAAATATATGCAGAGTAGCTGAGCTAGATAAAATTAGGTCTAATTAGGTGCACAGAAATGGCAATAGAGCAGTGGACATTTACGCTTTGGAGAAGAAAATGTCGACATCAATCAACAAATACAATAATTTAAGTGTAAAATCAAAAAGTTTCAATAAGTCAAATAAAAAATTTAACTACAGAGAACATCGGGATGAAAACGTCAAGTGTTCTAGGTGTTTAATGATACATCCTAAAAATAAGTGTCCAGCGTATAAAAAACTGTGCTCATATTGCAGAAAACCCTAACATTTTTTTCAAGCTTGTAGAAATAAAAGGAAAGGAGACAGATTTAAGGCAAACGAATTGAAAATTGATGAAAGTAGTGCAGCGTCCTCGAGTACATCAACGTCGGAAGAAAGAATACAGGTGAAGATCTGTCAGTTACAAATTTTTATATAGATGCTTTATTTAAACATGGCAAAACAAACTCTTATACACAATGGTTTGAGTTATTAAATTTCAGAAATTGCAGTATAAAATTCAAAATCGATACAGGGTCTGAGGTAAACATATTACCATACAGTTTTTTAGAAAACATCAAACAAAATTATAGAGTTAATAACACAAATAGTTATATACAAACATATAGTGGGGAAAAACTCAAACCATATGGGACTGTGAAACTTAAATGTCAATATAAAGAACTTGTTTTGCTACAAGATTTTATTATTGTGAATACGTCTTGCTCTCCGATTTTGGGACTTCCAGCGTGTCGCAATTTCGGTTTAATAAAAAAAGTAGATCTCCTCCGAAATATCAAAGTAGATAAAATTATTAAAGAAAATTTAGATATATTTCAAGGGTTAGGCTGTTTTCCAATAAAATGCAAATTATATTATAAAAAGGGAATACCACCCACGAAAAAGCCAGCTCGTCGTATTCCAATGGCATTAACAGAACGGGTACAAAATTATTTAGGGAAACTTGAAAGAAACAATATAATAGAAAGGGTAAAGCATCCCACAAGCTGGGTAAGCAACATAGTTATAGTAGAGAAGCCAAATGAAGACATTCGACTATGTTTAGATCCAAAGGATCTCAACTCGGTTCTCATAAGCGAGAAATTTTTATAACCAAAACTCGAGGAATTGACCTCTAAACTAAGTCAAATGAGATATTTTAGTGTACTAGATTTACAGGATGGATTCTGGCAGGTAGCTCTTGATGAAGAGTTCAGTAATCTGTGTACGTTCAGCACACCTTTTGGCAGCTACAAATTCAAAAGACTACCCTTTGGCTTGAACGTAGCACCTGAAATTTTTCAACGATATACTTCAAATGCTTTCTGTAATCTTCCGGGAACATTTGTTTATATGGACGACTTGTTAGTTTTCGGTAAAACAGAGGCAGAGCCTGACAAAAATCTGAGAAATGTCTACGCGCGAGCAAGAAAACTCAACATAAAATTTAATCCGGAAAAATTTCAACATAAAGTTAAAAGTGTAAAATATTTTGGACAGGTTTTTTCTGAAGAAGGAATAAGACCTGCCCAAGATCGAGTTAAGGCAATTATGAACCTAGAGTGTCTCAAAGACAAAAAGGGACTACAATGTATTGTGGGTATGATCAATTACTTACGGAATTTTATTCCAAATTTGTCATCAGAAACTACAAAAATGCGGGAACTTTTAAAAAATAATATCGAATTTTAATGGTTACAGGAGCACACAAGCAAACTGCAGATAATTAAAAATATTATTGCAAATGCTCAAACTTTACAAAATTTTGATGAAAGTAAAGATATAGTAATTGAGTGTGACGCATCATAAAATGGGTTAGGGGCATGTTTAATGCAAAACAATAAACTAGTTTGTTTTACATCACGGAGTTTAAGTGCAGCTGAACAAAATTATGCACAAATAGAAAAGGAGCTTCTAGCTATAACTTTCGCGGTGAACAAATTTCACTACTACATATACGGAAGACCAGTTACAGTTCACTCTGATCACAAACCTCTAATATCTATATTTCAAAAAGAATTAAATAAGCTAGACAACACAAGACTACAAAGAATGAGGCTCAAATTGTTGCGTTATCAAATTACCATAAAATTTATTCCAGGGAAATATCTATACCTAGCTGACCCGTTATCACGGTTTTATGACAAAACAGAAAAAAATAATGAAGAAGAAAATTTTAACGAAATAGTACATTCAGTTAATGTTAGCCATTCTAGGAAGATACAAATAGAGGAGAAAACAAAAAAAGACCCAATTCTTAGACAGATAATAAAATATTGCAAGGAAGGCTGGCCCAACCATAAAAGTAAGGTGCCAGACGAAGTAAAATTATATTATAAAAATAGAAATGATATATTTTTGGAGGATGAACTACTCTTTTTTCATGATAGAATTATCATACCGATCTCTATGAGAAAAGAGATCCTACAAATTTTACATAAGCCACATTTAGGTATACAAAAAACTAAAGCGCGCGCACGTGAAGTTGTCTATCGGCCAAATATTGATAGGCATATCGAGAATTTAGTATCAGGGTGTGACACATGTCAAAAATATGTGGCAAAAAAGTGCAAGGAACCCATTATTTTTCATAACATTCCACCATTCAGATTTTCGAAATTGGGAATGGATTTAATGGAGTATGCGAATACAAATTATTTATTTAGTTATTAGGGACTATTTTTCAAAATGAATTGAGATATTAGAACTAAAAACAATAACAGTTAGTGAAATAATACAAAATTTAAAAATATTTTTTTCAACTCATGCGTTGCCTATAGAAGTAGTTTGCGATAATAACCCATTCAATGCTAGTGCGTTTAAAGAGTTCGCTGATATTTGCGGGTTTAAAATACAGTATAGTAGTCCTTATTATCCAAAATCCAATAGGTTTGCCGAAAAATGTGTCGGCATAGCAAAAAACTTTGTTAAGAAATGCAGGGACAATAAAAAAGAATTTTTTTTTTTTTTTTACGAAATACTCCCCCTTTTAATTACGAAATACTCCCATTAGCAGTTTAGGGGCATCTCAAGCACAAATTTTATTTAGTAGAAGATGTCGAACACTTTTACCGCTTACCAAAGATGAGCTTGAACCAAAAATAGTTGAAAATATTCCGGAAAAGATTAGTATATACCAAAAAAAAAGAAAAGAACGTATTATAACAAAAATGCGATATATCGTCCAGATTTCGCGATAGGTGAGAAAATATGGTTTAAAAAACCGAACTCCCTTTGGTATCCTGGTAGAATAGTGGAAATATGTGCTAGTCCTAGGTCTTAAATCGTTGAAAATAAGAGAGGAGAGAGATATAGGAAAAATCAGAATCATATTAGAAAGCGACAAGATTCGGGGAGTGAAGACATAAGTCAGGAATTGTTTAAAACCAGTAATACGTCTACAAAACCAAGTTTATGTACTGAAGGCCATCTGCAGTCAGTTTCTCCGGTTAATGAAGATCAAAAAAGCTATACAACCAGATATGGGCGCACTATTAAAATACCTAATAGATTTTCTTCAACTAATTATTAAAAGAACAGAGTTGACGCCTTCATCCTGGATGCCATGAAACAAACAGTATTAAATACAATTTCCTTTATTAAAAATATACTTTAATTTTTTCAGTATAAATAAATTTCGATAATTACATAATAAATAACTAAAATATTATGATATAATACATGGCAATAATAATATTTAGAGCTTGAAAATATCTGAGAACATTAAACTTTATTGTATGGAAACAAGAATCTATAGAACTTTGAATTAAATATAGGTTTTGCAAATATGAAGAACAAATTTTAAAATAAATCAGAGAGTTTGAAATTAAATTCAGAATGTTGAAGTCATAATATTAATATGGAGATATAAATTTGAAATTAATCAAAGGATTGGAAGTAGATATGGAATATTGAAAAATTAAAATATAGACCTGGATATAAACTCAAAGAATTCAATTACATAGGTATTAATAGGGAACAAATTTTGTACACTTTAAACATCTGATTCTAACTTTTGAGAGTTATCTTAAACTATGAGAATGAGGGAAGGGTTTTGTGAATGTACCTTTAGTTTAACCATGATCTACTACTGTCATTGTATTTAGAGCTAGTACTTCATTTGTTATATAATCCACTTTGTACCATGTCACGGGCAGTCGTCACTCAACCCACTTAAAAGTAAGTACTCAATAAATTATTATTCATAATAAAAGTTGACTTTTATTTAAACAAAAACCAAACACCCAAACCTGCATTTTTACGGGAGCTTAGCCGTTCGCTGGACCAACCGCATTCCACGGTGAGAGCCCAGACAGACCCAAAATGAAGCTTCGTCTGAAAACATTACATTCGACCAATCACGGTTGATATTCTGGGTGGTAAATCCGCTGTCTAAAAATTCCAATGCACTAGTCTGTATGAAAATGCCCACTTTGCCAGCGACCAAAATTCGAGCGAATATTTCGTCGGCAATGTAGAATTGAAAAACTCATTTTGAATTGATTGCACCAAAATGGTTAAGGGAAATAATCTCTGGAGTGACCAATCCGATTGAGCTGAAACTTTCGGAAAACATAGATGTATATAACAGGTAGGTCTATAATTTGCTAGAATTTAGATATCTTAAATCTTTTGGCGGCGGCGGGCATTTTATTGAAATTTCAGGTACTCCTATGTTTCCAAGCAGTGTAATTTTTTAGTAAAAACAAGTACAAGGAATGAAAACTTATTATGTTTTTAGTTAGTTAATGATAAAGAAATGGAAATTTGGAACCTTGTGTAGGCGCTGAGTGCCTAAAAGTAGGCAAGCATTTTTTTCAAATTTCGATTTGTCATAACTTCTAAGAAAAACAACGGATCATCGTGAAATTTTCAGAGCGTATTGATGTAGATTAGAATTTAACACGATTGCGGAGGCAACTCTGTAGCTACAGCACGCTCCTGAAAAAAAATCCTTCTAATCATCGACCTTCCTGAAAAATTTTTGATTTTTGAAAATGAATTCAAATTATTGATAAATCTTGACTTTTGTCCACCAAGTTAAATAAAAATTTTCAAAATCCCGCGGTAAACAAGAACGGCAACCCGTGATCAAATTGCCTCTATTTACAGCACTCAAAACTTCTGTTCACGAGAACTGATGATCGGATAGTCAATATGAAATTTACAAGATATGTTGGAATTAGCTAGGACCAAATCTGATAGAAGTGATTTTGAAATACGGGTAACACTGTGGCAGTGGTGCCATTTGGAAAAATCGCTGAGAAAAAATCTGGTTTTTGGCCTATAGCTTCCGATTTAGCCACCAGATTTTAACAAAATTCATGCAGTAGGTGAACCTTACTTTAAGATAGATTTTATAGAAATTTGAGTGAAAAATTAGTATAAGGACACCAGCTACGGCAGTTTTTGTCTCCTAAATATTGTAAATTTGCTCAGGAAAATAAAAACTTTTTCCCTATAACTTCCGATCTAGCTACGAAATCAAAACGAAATTCATGTGATAAGTATATCTTGTTGTATTTCTAATTCTGTAGGAATTTCGTTGAAAAATCGTGAAAGCGTTGCCACCTATGATGAATTTCGTAATTTATTGACATTTCTTTCCAAATGGGAATGACCTTGCAATGACAATTAACAAAAAATATTTACGTTTCAAAAGTTCAAAAAGTTTGGACGGTGGTAACCCTAAAATTATATTCACTCCTATAACTTACAGCGCAGCCATTCAATCGAAACGAAATTCATATGGTAGGTTTAACACAACGTGAAGCAGCTATGGTGCTAGCACATGATTGCGTTAATATTGCACCAACAGATGCTTCCATTTTGTATTCATAAGCAAAGCATTTACAATAAAATAAGCAACCGATATTTAAATTTTCCGAGTTTTGGAAAGTTTTCGGATGGCAGCCCCAGACATAGTTTAATCGCTGAAACTTTCGATGATATCCTTGGATGAAAACGAAATTCAAAGGATAGGTTGATTAAGCACGAGCATGTTATGGTAGACTGCTGTGTTGGACAAATGTTGCCAGCACTGAACATTTTCATCATTTGTGTTGTATGAAATGCTGTCAGAAAATGATATTTGTTCCTTTGAGTAAGAAATGGTTGATATGATACTACAAAGAAGTGTATAAAGTCTTCACACATTTTTAAATCCCTCAAAGATAACTTCTGCGAAAATTAGTTTTCTAGCCATTTTTTTACTTTTTTCTCAAGTATATTCTGTTGTATTTCTAACGTCAAGATAGAAAGTAGATTCTGAAATAATCAAGGATAATCAATCAGGCAAGGATAATCAAATTTCTAACTTGAAGGTTCGCGTTAAGCCCAGCTGGTCTGCAATATTGCATAGGGAGGGACGTTGGCCACACTTTTTTTTAGGCCGGAGTCAGTGGGCAGCGTCATTTGAACATAACCAGGGTCAGAGCCCCACCAACATTAAAGGCCAGAGGTTGTGGTTCTCTGCTCAGACAGCATCATGGATTGAAGCATTGTTTTCCTGCAGGGGTTTTCCTTTCGTCTTTCCTTCAGATCTTTCGGTTTACTTTGTTCCACGCTGGCTGGGTTTGGCTTTCCAACCCGTGCCTGAGTACTTAGCTTGGTCCTACTTGGACAAAAGTCTCCTATTTCCATTTTGATTGTTGGACATTGCGGTTAGTACTTATTTCGTGACTGATGAAATAATACGTAACGACCAATGTTTTTTCAGAGCATATTGGTCCCATTGCTTCACGACCAACCTTAGCCGCGAAGAGCTAGCAAAATGTCAATTGAGCATCCGTCAGGGTTTGATAGAAGAGCGCTTTACTAATGAGGACGAGGGGTTTTCACGGTCACTCTGCTCCAGGGGCAACTAATTATTTTTTTTCCTGCCCTTGTTGATGGTCCTAGCCATCTAAACCATTTGGTAAGCTCCCTGTTGGAATTCGGTTCAGTTGAAATGCTCTGCCAAGCACTTTTTATTTCACTGAAATGCTACAACTTTTCTTTGAAAATCAGTGTTTCTAGCAGTTCACATGCTCTTTATATCCTGTACTTGATATGCAGGGCATTGTGATGACCATGCATTTTTGATGTGGAACATAAAGTGGATTTCGGGTATGGTTCCCTCCTTCCTCTCCATACCATAATCTGCTGCTTTGTTCTCGAATCATATTCAGAGACCTACGATTCACTCATCGATGATGACCATTTTTTTAAATCACCACTAAAGATTCAGTCTTGCTTTTTTTTCAGCAGCGTCCGATTTCGTTATTTTTGTTTCGTTAAATATTGAAATATTTCAAAAAGGTATTTTCAGCGCACGCAAATATAGTCATTATTTATTGGCGTAAAATAAATTACATTCCTGTACAACAAATACTTTAACTTAGGATTCAACTTTCATTTTATAATAAACGAAAATATTTTCTAGCATTTGTTCAGATTTCGAAATTCAGCAATTAACATGCAAAAGTTGAAGTAAAATAGAAACTTCTCTGCCATATGTTTAAAACTTTCAAATATCCGAAAATCTCACATAACACATCCAACCAGTATTTCACGCTCTGAGCTGTAGAACTCATACAAGCGCCTCTCATTCATATTATTAGTTTCAAAACTTTAGTTCGGAAGCTGTAAAATTTGAATTTTTCATTCATCCGGTCAGGCTATCGAGCGTTGGAAGCGTTTTATTAAAATTCATCTAAGTGAAGCGAAACCGTAGTAATTGCAGTAAAAAGCATATTCCACATGTGGGAGCTATGAGTTAAATGAAACAATACAGCTGCGTTTCCATGCAAGCATATGATATTGTCTGCCTGCATATCATTTCATTTAACTCTACTTTTATGCCATTGGATGACTAGTGATATGTGTGCAAGAAAATTTCAAGTCATTTGATAATATTTGTTTAGAACTAATCATACTTCAAAAGCATGTTTCCAATTGACATTTTACTTACTTGCCAGCAATGTGGCGTCGGTAAATTTTTCATCTTGAGCAAAATTATTTTAAAGGGAAAATAGCTCAAGTCGAATGACAGACATTCGATATGCCGTTCAATCATCTGGTTCTCATTAAACAAACTACAGTCTTTACAAACTGTCGAGTAGATTCCGTTTTCAATAAACTTTCCCAAGCGAGAAACATATGGCACTTGAGAGATTTATAGGGAACTATTTGAAAACTAATATTTTGGATGTAATTAAAACATGTCGTAAGTCTGAATGCACTTTCATGCGTCACATAAGCGCAATTGAAATACTTGATCGTTTATAATTTATTTTGTCAATGCTGAGATGATGTAAGCAATTGTAACAATGAATGGGTCCATTGCATACTCAACAATGTAGTTTATAGTATTCTGCTAACATTTTGATTATACATATCCACTATCTTGTTTCCTGTGAAGGCAAATTTTATGCTTTTGTGTTGAGTAGATGATCTTAGAAGCTTGCTTACTGTCACTAAGCCGGATCTTCCTCTAGAGCGAATGGAGCAGCTGCGCCGGGTGCACGTGAGAAGGGACGCAAAGTTCATAATAACAAAATGTCCTAACATTTTTAGTTCATAATAACAAAAATATCGAAATGCACAAATATTCAAAGCTCATTCTGAACAGAATTTACAAACACGATCGTTGCTTGGGGCACATAACGCACTCGATAGCATTAATGTTTATGAATTAATTAAGATTATATCATTCTTTTCATTACCTTACTTCTTTGTATGCTGCATTCCCCTCCATTTGTATTATTTCCAAACGTTCAAACAATTTAACGCAGAAGTCCACAATAGCAATTGCCCTGGCGCGAAAATCTATATTGCTCCATTCACGACTTCATTTCGTATGAAGAAAACTAAACCATCACTACTCGCATTATGCATTTTCGTGTATGATTTTGGTGCGGACAGCGTTACCAGACATACGGAAATTACCGTAGTTTCAAGGTAATTTATTAGAAAATCTAGCCTACGGTACAAATAAATTACCTATTATGAGCCCTATGGAAATTTCAAATTGGGTGTCAAGCACACATCTGTACCTTTACTTGCAATCATTCGAACAAATACTAACAAATTAAGTGAAAAATCAGATGTTTTTGAAAAACAATGTCCATGCTATGTTCAACTACCACATAACATGAGAAACAATGACATCTAGATCAATTTCAACAACTCATTTGGGAAATTTAAGGAAATCCCCAGACACTATAAGTGCCGACTAGTAATCCGGGAAATCCCCACAACATCTGGTCAAACTACGAGGCGAAACGAAAGAAGCCAAGAGAAGGTTATACACCGCCAAGCGAATAAAAATTCATCGCTGAGCTTACAGCGATAAAACGACATGGTTTGTCTAAAAAAACAGTAGAAACAGTGAGGTAGTAGAAGTGGAGATGACATCGACGGTATAATTTTCCACCATTAGTCCCTTCGACTCTCTCGCGCACAAAGCATGTTAAAGCAGCTTATCCGCTCAATGTCAAATTGGAGGGGAACTACTTGGATTTGACCAGATTTGACATTTAGCGGACAAAAAATTACTACCATCCCCTTCAATGCAAGTCTTATGGGCATGTCCACTCCATTTCTACTACCTCACTGGGTAGAAACTCCTCGACAACGATTTTAAGCTTTTATAATTCAGTGTAGAATGAAGAACAAACGAGATTAAATTTCAGTATAGAGAGAGCTGAAGTAAAGCTTTGCTCATTTTTTGCTGAGCATAATGTACCTTTTTTAGTAATGCATCATATGACCGATTTAATTAAAAGTTGCTTGCCAGATTCGAAGAAAGCTTCCAATTTGAAGTTAAAAAGAACTAAAGGAAGTGTTATAGTTAAAAATGTAATAGTTTATAGCCAAAAATAAATACTTGTTCATAATTTAAGTAAACGCAAATTTAATAACCTAAAAATTTAATAACCGCAAATTTAATAACCTAATAACCTAAAAAAAATAAGGCTAACAATTTTCAAATTATAGACACATATCCGTAACTTTTTCATGTACTCATATAAAAACTGTCGACGGATTTGCGCGAATATTCCAGCGCAAGATTTAGCTAACAGATGGCGTAGACTAGTGACGTTCTCACTTCCACGACACTTGACCGACCCCCATTTACGCATAAACCGTTTTAATTTTAAACTAGCCAAAATTCTGGACCATGAAGATCGCAAAAAAATTGAGAACCTAAGTCGTTTTGCCTTAAATTTAATGTCTCTCCCACATTCAAATGCAGACTGTGAGAGAATTTTTTCGAAGATTCATATAATTAAAAACAAATTCAGGAATATAATGAAAACAGATACTGTAAATGGGTCTGTTTTAGCATCAGAGAGTATCAGAGCTTGTGGGTGCGGTGAATTTCAGCCAACTGATTTAATGTACGATAAAATGAAATATGGAAAACTTTGTAGATTTTTCTTTCACAAGTGATTAGTTGCCATAAAAATGTTTTACTGATATCTCTTTTTTTCTGCAAACTTATGATTTAATAAAGCAGTATTTTTTGTAATTTTTGTTTTGGAATAAAGTTAAGGTAAACGGTAAAAGGTGTTTTTTTTTTCAAATTAAAAAAAAATCAACCAATACGGCGACGGATAAAGCATCCAAAACAAGGTGATTTTCTTGCAAGGCTACGGTAATTTTCCAAATAGATTCTGGTAACACTGGTGCGGGATGAATTCTTGCGCCTGCGGTATCAACGTTTTTCGAGCATTCTACTTCGACGTTTATTTCATTCACCCAAGTCCGTATTCCCTCATTCTCTGTTTATTTCACATTCTGATGGATACTGAGCTGCTGCTGAATATGCAGGTTTACAAAGCAGGTTGATATCGGCAATAGACAGGTTGATATCGGCAATAAGTAAGTTGACATCGGTAATATCGGCGCAGAAATAATTTTTGCGCCAATGAAAAAATACATACCGAAGTATGATTTTTCCATGGTTTTCACTTTGGGTGCACTTGTTCGTCAGCATGAACAAACTCATGCGAGCAGGTAGGCCGTGTTTGTATGCAGATATGATAGTATATATGTATATGATAGTCTTCCAGTTTATATTTTCTTTTTATTAGGGAAAGAATTTTCTAATAATATACTTTCAATTTGAGGAGCAAAATAAAGTGTGGAACTTTCAGTTTTAAAACATAACTGAAGTACGTTTGATATGGATTGTTTTTTAGTAGTGAATTCCAATTATATTTTAAAGTGTTTTACTTGCATTTAATTGTTTTTACGCTTGAATTATTTAGTAAAAATAGTTTTTGCTCTCATTTGTCAATTTAAAAAAAAGCTGGTAGTGCATAACGGAAAAAGAAAAAGTGTTTAAAAAACGAAAACACTTTATGACTAAATAAATTCGTGACAACCACTTCATCAGCCATAGACTTCGTATATTTATTCCGAAATAGTGTCTCAAACGTGCCAAATTTTGTGCTAGATGAACATTTCCCTTCCTTGACGGAATCGGGAGAAAAAAATCTTTCTACGGACCGGAATGCTAGACTTCTAAATAATTCTAGTCCGTGCCTTTCCGTTTCGATGTGTATATTTTTCAATTGAATCAGAACTTGGGAATTCTTATTAAAGGCCCACACTGGTCAAGAAAATAATTATAATTATTGTACAGGAAGGGTCCGTCCTAATTATAACATTCGATTTTCCTGTCACTAAAAATAGGAAATTCAGTCCACAGTAGGTACTACCAAAGATTGTTGAAATAATGGCAAGACAGTTTCTAGGCCATGGCTGGTTTATATTTACAGCAAATGTTTTTGCTCTCTGATATTTTCAATTCATAAAAGCAGTTCTTCATTTTCTAGTATAGGTTATAGGGACTGGAGTCATTTAAGTCGAACTATCAAAGAACATCAATCTAGTGTAATTCACATGACGAGTTTTGAGCGATGGAGGGACTTTGAGCTAAAATTGAGGACAGGGAGTACCACAGACTGTTTTGTCCAAAATCAAATATCAAAGAAAACTGAGTACTCGAAAAATGTTCGTAAACGTGTTTGGAAGTGATATTTGCTTCCAATTAATTTTTTAAAATAATATATTAGTTTTGATAAGAAGAAAAACATGTGTATATGTTAAAAAAAATATCACATATAATTTACCAAATTACACTTTACTTAGCCTATATATGTTAAAAAAAATATCACATATAATTTACCAAATTACACTTTACTTAGCCTACTGTGTCTATAAATATTGTTGCAGTGTATAATGATGTGTTTCCACACGGTTATTAATTCTCGTGCAACTACTAGCCTCGCAATCTTCAGAGTTAAGAGGAAGCTGAGACGCCTTATATGGGCCTAATAATAACCATTTTCTGTTGCGGAATTCAGTTCAGTTTTGGGGGAACATTTGAGGCGGGGCAAAAGTGAAGATTCCCGCGACAAATATTAGATACAAAATTAAGATATGAAGCAAGAGATGTGCCTATTCGAGACCCTCATCAAAGATTGAAAGCAGAATTTTATTTAAATGCTTTGGATCAAGCAATTATTTCTTTGATCGAACGCTTTGAACAGCTAAAACACTATACTGAAATATTAAGCTGTGTGTATCAGATAAGGAAGCTTAAAATTAACCCAAATCAAATCACATTTCGGCATTCCTCAAAGCTTGACAAATCGTTTACGCATAATGGATATTCAGATTTAAAAGTTGGGAATTTTATAAAGAAAAAATCATGCTTACAACTTTAAATAAGGAACACAAACTCCACAATGATATTCTTGAATTCATTTTCAGTGGAAATATTGAAGATCTTTGAAAATAGTGTTGACTTTTGACACTCGTAACTCACGCTATAATTTAAAACAAGTTTATTTCTTTATCAAAACTGTACATATGTGTATGAAATTCATTTTGTATGGATATGTCCGGCTGCGAGAAATTTCTTCATACGGTGGCGGTGTCGATCTCCTTAACATGTCTGGACTGTACCACGGTTCGTTGCAAACTGACGCCCGGTTCATTTCACGTATTCGATGTCGTTTAACTCATCATCAATTTCTGGCGGAATGTAACACCAAGGGCGCATCTTTTCTGCGGAATAAACGGAACCAAAACGTCTGGACGAGATTTTCATACCTGGTACGTCTTCGATAAGATATCGATCTTTACCGAAAATTCGCGTTACCACGTATGGTCCTTTGAATTTAGGCTCCAACATGCGGCTTTCACCCGTTGAAGGCGCGTCATTTTCTATCGAAACCAAGTCATTGACAGAATACTCCTTTGGTTCACCATGTTTTGCATCGAAACGGGCCTTCCATCTTGATTTCTGCTGCATTAAATTTTCCAAGGCTTTCTTCCGTTTGGTATGGATGTCAATTCTTTCACCATCTGGTGATGGAACCACGGCTTCATGTTATGCAGTGAGCAATTGGTTCTGCGTAGCATCTCGAAGTGTAAAGTCAAATATAATTTCATTGGAGCTAAATCCAGTTGTTGAGTTCGTTTGGGAGTTTATGACCCACTGTAAGGCTGGTAGATAAGTGTCCCAATCGTTGTCATTTTCTACAGTTGCGGAAAGGTAAGACAAAACGGTTTGATTTGCCCGTTCTACCTGTCCGTTAGCACGCGGCGTTCAAACAGCAGTTTTAATGTGTTGAATATTGTATTGATAGCAATATTCTGCAAATTTACGCGATGTAAATGCTGTTCCTCTATCCGTGACGATACACTTTGGCAACCCAAAGTAACTAGTTAGCTCGATGAGAGTATCAATAACCGGCTGTGTCGAGGTATTGCGCACAGCTTTAGCTACTATATACTTGCTAAAGGCGTCAGACATAGCGACAATGAAGGAATTCTCCTTTTTACTTCGTTTGAAAGGTCCAAGATGATCGATATGGAGGCGGTGAAATGGTATCGGTTCTGGTCGTACATGCTGTTGCGAAGATTTCACTATAGGAGTCGACGCACCTTGGGGCTATTATCATTTTCAGATATATTCGAAACCTGCAAACACTTGATTGACACTCTAGCTCTGCTATTCGTTGCACTAGCGATTTTTCACGATTACCGGACTGTATGCGATTTTTTTCGTGATCCGTCAAACGTTTTATTAAGTCCTCTCTATTTCCCGACGCCACTATTCCACGAGACCGGCACTCCCCTTGCAATGTATTCAGTTTTTTTAATTGAAATTTCTACATACTTTATGGCACTGAAGACGCACAATTCACTACACTTCGCAAAAGGTTAACAATCCCACTTCTGAGTATTGACACTCGTAACACACGCTTTAATTTAAAACAAGTTTATTTCTTTATCAAAACTGTACATATGTTTATGAAATTCATTTTGTATGGATATGTCCGGCGGCGAGAGATTTCATAATACGGCGGCGGCGGCGATCTCCTTAACCCGTCATTGCAAACTGACGCCATATTCAGCGCTACTCACCCACACACCCATTGTCGGTTTCATGTGTGTGTGACACTTTACTCTTTAACCCTAGAATGGTACCAATGAATAAATTTTACTCACATAGGGTATACATTTCGACGCGCACCAGCCAGTTGGCCACTCCAACTGCCATGAGGCTAGAGGCTATATAATCTTTTTATGTTTAATGATAAAATAAAAAATGCACATAATACTATTGTTGCCATCTTTTTAGTAAAAACATGTACCTAAAATCATCCAAAAATTTATCGTACCATTCCAGGGTGAAAGTTACATTGGGAGAACGATATTTTTCAAAACTTAAAAATTTTAAAAAATTATTTGAAACTTACGAGGACGTAAAAAAGATTAGTAAATTTGGCAATTTTATCCATAGAAAATAGTCTTGTCTTCCAATTAAATAGTGATTATTTAGTCAACGACTTAGTGAAAATTAAAGCTTGCTGCGCTGTGCTGTCAACTAGATAAAATAAAGACTTCTCACAAAACTAAACGGCCTCTCCACAGAATGTGTAATTTTTGTGTATTAAAGAGATTGAGAGTGGAGCAGCACAGTGAACTCTCTTCATTGCCGCATAAAAATATGAGACTTCATTATAATTTACGTCTTTCACATATATTTTAAGCTAATTTTTGTTTGTTATAATATAATAATTTTATTTTCTTATAAATATTAGAATTTTTTCTCCTTATTGTATTGTTTTTACTATTATGCATGTGCTTGACTAACGAAAACTAGGCCAACAGGGGAAACCTCTTTAAATAAACACATGTGAGGCTCTACCGCTAGGTGATTTGGAAAAGAAGTGTTGACGAAAACTTTAGTTCTGTACATAATTAGGCGCAAACAATTGGTTACTATCCGGTTAACAGAATTGCACAGCCGAAAATTGGAGAAGAAAAATATTTCTGCGTATCGAAGACTTGAGACAAGAATATTTTCAGAAAATAAGTGCATTGCTCGAATGAGCAAATGTCTAGTTTTTTCATGGAAATTTCTAAATACAATAAATATAAATATTCGTGAGTGCTAGTAAAAACTTACTAAGAATTCGCAGTGGTGAAAGAAGTGGTCAGAAAATTATAATCATAATATAGATGGCGCCAAATGCCGTTCTGCGCCGGGCGGAAATATGGCCAGAACCGGCCCTACATCCTGACGTTTGTAATATATTGAATTGAATTATGCTTTAAAAAGAATTTTAAAGGTTTGTAACATTTCTCCAATATATTCTTTAATATTCTTACCTTACGCAATATCTAAGCCGAGGATACACCCAGAGAAAAATCGTTGTATAAATAAAAAAAATAGATATGAATCAAATATTTTCAAATATGATTTGGCGTCATATACGTTTCTTTTTAATTCAAATAATCTGCCTTCATTTCAATAACGCTGTTTCAAAGTGGTCTTGTTTCGCACAAAATGTTTTGTTCTACATTCAATGATGAACACTATGATATCAAAATAGCATTTGTATAATAAAGTGGAATCATTTTTATTGAATGTGGGGGCTTATTTAATTCAAATAAAATTCATTTTTTATTTAAAAGTGTTTAAACTTTTGATTTAAATTTGATTCTACTAAATTTTAAGTGGTGAAATTTTTCTGTGTACCATATTCCACAAACTGATCACTCTAAATAAATTCTAATTAATATTATATACCTGAAAGCAATATTTCAGAGGATACAAACATCAATATGTGCATTTGACAGTCGGAATCATATTTATATCTGCTCTTCTATGGCACTTATTGCCTCTATTCATCGCACTAACGACTTCAACTCTTAATGACCCTCACCGTAACTTTACCACTCGATTAACTTCTAGTTGACTAAGTCCTTAATGATGCGTGCCCATAATGAATCCTAGGTAACGCATCTGAGAAGAAAACTCTTACTTCACGTTGCGGACGTCTAATCTACCAAAAAGGAGTCTACCGTAATTGTACAACTCTGTCTGCCTTCATTCTCAAACATTCGAGGCTATTATTCAAAGAACTTTTTCCGTATGCCGAAAATAATTACAGATAATGCTCTCTAGAGAAGATTTCCGTAACCGAATATAGAACGTAACCTTATCTATTCGCCTGCGAAAGAAAGAAAAGCTTCTCAGATACGCCCACGAGGACGAAGGTAAAATCTTTAATTGGAAGGTTTGCTAACAAGTGAAACACAAGTGCGCTCCTTGGATGAAATTCAAAGTAGGGTTTTTTGTTTCGTATTCGAAATGCGACGCAAGGATGCGATAAATCGATACAAATTGGCTTAGTTTCTTTTCTGTGACTGAACTGAGACGGGGAATTGTATTCATCGCGCTTTAAAGTAATTCTAATTTATTGCGGAAATAATTGGTCGTTTCTGACTGTTGTATCACGAGAGCGTGAAATTAACTCATGATGAAACAGTGTTCGGAAATTTTGTGTGAAAAGCTTGTAAATAGGTTGTAATAGTAGCATCTCATGACTATTAAAATTTGGGACTGTCGCACCTTTGTGAAGACAATATTTTATTTCTTTCCTAAGCTGGAGCACGTGATACGGCTTAGAGGAAGAATTTTAGAACGATGAGTTTGATATCGTTCCAAAGTGCACAATTTATTTGATAGTTCGAAATGATTCACATAAAACTATTTGAAAATTGTTTTCATCCTTTATCATCTGTTTTATAATCTTCTTACATAAAGTTTACCTATTGCTACACACAGGGCCATTTTTCAAGATCTTACCTGTCTCGGCAAATAATATTTTACCGCCCCATATTTTTTGTGTATCCATATCCATACATCCAAGTCGCAACATTTTAAGGGTTTTATACGCAGTCCGGATGCTTAAAAAACTTTTACTTCATTTTCGTATATTCATTTTCATATATTTCTTGATTTATTTATTTCGTGCGTATTCAATTTAACAGGCGAACTTTCCAACTAATAATAAGCAAAAAATAAGGTGTAAATAAGTAAATATATATATATATATATATATATATATATATATATATATATATATATATATGTATATATATATATATATATATATATATATATATATATATATATATATATATATATATATATATATATATATATATATATATACGAATACAGAAATTGAGTAAAGTAGGAATTAAATAAAGTAAAATTAAGTAAAACACAATAGAGCAAAATAAGTTTAGTGATAAGGTAAAAAAAGGCAATTTGTGGTATTATAAAATAAAAATAAAATTAAAAACAAGAATAGGAAATAAAATTAATTGAAATAAAATATATTACAACGAGCCATATTCTTAAAGTTGGTAAAAGAATATGGAAGAGGACCAAGTTGAAGACTGTTATGAAGAAAAATTAAAGATATTGTCTTATGATTAGAAACGGTGCAGACCTTCGAAACCACTCAGTTAAAATTAAAAAAATTTAAAAAATTAGTTAAACATTTTCGATAACATCGTAATCTGAACACTTCTATCTATAAATCAAGTAAATGTGTTTAAATGCTTCAACAAAACATTTATGTGTCTATTTTACTAGTGTAGATAGCGCATCCATCTTTAAGTCTCTATATATTATTAAACATTCAAGTAACATTGTAATACCCAGTTTCCGGGGTCCCTCTTGCGTTAAACTTATCCTTATTCTTCTGAAGAAGAACTGAGCAATTATAAATCTAAATGCCACATCTGCACAACTTTTCTCTTCTGCTCGCCGCAGAGAAACAAAGAGATGATTTTTTTCTATTCTTGTATCCAGTCCTACGGAATTAAACGAATGGGATCAGCATGGCTGAACGGAAGCTAATGATGCCAGTCAATAGAAATTCATACAAAGACTTTCGAACGACAGGACATCCTTTTTCGGGTTCAATGCAATATCGCTTTCATTTATAGATTGAAGAAGATAAGAAAGAGATTCTGATAATTGTATCACTGAATATCCTAGTACTTTGTATTTGTGATGGATGTTTGATTTTGTTTTTGTAAGGAATTTCTTCATGAAATAAACGCATTAAATTTATAAATAACTTGAAAGCAAAAGTTGCTCAAAATTTAATCTATTGCCTGTGAAAATAATTGGCACTAAAGATATTTTACTTTGTGTATGAAAGTAAAAGATACACTATTTATTAGTTCACGTTTCATTTTTGGTGACTAACCAAACAGGAAAATCGTAATAGTTGTTGAGTGAACAAATGTTAATCTTTCTTTCATGAAAAGAATGTAAGCTTCTTTCTAAAATTGAATTGGAATAAGTGAATAAAAATTTGCACAGAATTCATCGCTTGCCTATCGTATTTTCTTGCTTTATTTCACATTGGTTGATTTTAAGGATATCAATAAAAAAAACTCTAGTGTAACTGAACCGCTAGAAACACTCATGTTCGATGGACAGTAGAAGAATCGTGCAGATTCTGAGTGCATAGTCCTCCACACGTTCTCCAATCTGTTTCGATTGTAAAATCACTTTGATCTTAACAATGCATTTAAACTCATAGGGTGGAAAGAATTTCAGGAATTTCAAGGTTTAGGAAAGTCAACCACTGCAAAACTTTGAAAGCAACATAATATAACATAAACAAAGAAAATGCTTAGTGCTTGCAACACTTTACCAGCAATGCAACTAAAAGTCGCCCACAATTGCCGTAAAAATCAAATAACTCAAACGATTTCGGTTTTATCCGATGATTTCGTCGAAAGTTACAGGGATAAAAAAATGTTCAGGGTCAAAAAACAAAAGATGTTTGGAACCAAAAGTTTTTTAGAACTTAGAAAATTTAAACATTGATAGCTTATTTTAATTGTAAATGTTCGCGATATGAATACTTAATGTAAGCATTTATTGATACGAAAATAGCCAAAAACCGCCTCGCGTTAGCAACCCTTTGTTAGCATCAAAGCCAAAAATGTATCACACCTGCCTCACATTGAAATCAACTTTCTCTGCGAATTTCGTTTTGATTCTATGACTACATTGGAAGTAATAGGTGTAGAAAGAAATTTAGGGTAACCAGAGGCAAAAGTTTTCAAACTTTCGAAAACTTAATATTTGTTGTTTATTGCCACTACAAGATCAATACCGTGTGAAAACTTAACGGCCAAAATTGCTTAATAAAGATATTCCAAATAAATACAAAACCAGCAATAGCTGGCAGCCCTATAATGTTTTATTACCAGATTCCTTCTGAGTAATGCCTATATTAAGCTCCATACACCATATGAAATTCGTTTGGATTTCATGACTGCACTGGAAGTTATAGGGCAAAAGCTTTACTTTCCTGAGCGAATTATCAAAACCCAACGCACCAAAATTACCATAGCTGGCAGCATTAGCCGAATTTTTCAGCCAAATTTCTACCGAACACGGCTTAAGCTGCTGAATCAGAATTCGCAGGGAAAAAAGCAGTTTTTTTTTCTTTATAATTTTTCAAGATGCCACCACTAGCACGAGCTACCCACATTTCAAAATCGCTTCCATCAGACTTGGTCCTACTTAATACCAATATATTCTGTGAATTTCATTTATACTTGATAATTGGATCGTAAGCTATCGTGAACAGAAATTTTTGATGCTTAAAATAAAAGTTGATTAGAGGAGGGTTACCGTTCTTGTCCGATGTGAAATTTCAAAAGTTTTCTTTTGGTTGTATAGACAAAGCATAAGATTTCTATGTGAGTTGGTTTTCACTGTAAAAGACGAAAATTTTTCATTAGAGTCAATGGTTTGAAAGTTTTCACTTTCAATGCCTACCGTAGCTGCAGTGTTGCCACCACGTCCATAACTACACGAGCCTACAATTTAATAATGACAATATGTCCTGTAAATTTCAGAATGATTTGATGATCAAGTCAAAAGTTATCGCAATTCAAAAATTTTCAAATTTTCCCAATCTCATTTTCGGTGCTTAGTGCACACATAGGGTCAAAAATTTGAAAAAAATTTATCTAATTCACATTTGCAACACGTTCAAAATTCATTCCATGAACTTTATTTTTGCAAAAGTTGTAGGTTGACAGTAAATAGGTATATATAAAATATTACTAAAATGGCCGCCGGCGCCAAAGTGTTAAAGATTATTACTTTTTTGTGAGACCTGGCACTATTCTGCATATAGACCAATGTATCCTGAAAGTTTCAGTTCAATCAGATGGTGCGTTCCAGAGATTTTTTCACTGAAATTTTTTGATTATATATATATATATATATATATATATATATATAAATATGAATTTTTGGCCAACGTGATTTTAATTCTAATGTTCGTCGAACATTAGTAAAAAGTAAGGAATTTGGGAATAGGGATGGAATGATAGGAAAGGATGTTAAGGATACAGTTACGTTCATAAGTCTGTAGAGTCGATTCAACTATACTGTTCCGAATCAAGTATACTGTTCCGGTCCTCGGTCTTGAGTATGGTCTATTATAAAGCATCATCGTGGTATGTAGAGAGGCTTAGTAAATTTCTCACTGAGCTGTTGGGATATTCAGGGCATTTTCCAAAAAATTTTAAAAATTGAATTACAACGAATAAATCTATCTTAGGATATTGGCTGCAGCACAGAGAGTGAAATTAGTATGGAATTTTTAAGTATATGATGGAGGTTGTTGATTCAATGTCTCAGAATCTTCTACACTGTTGCGTTCAGGAAAGATCAAACCAAGTCGGAAAACCATGAGAAATTATCTGATGGATTAGTTGTTTGAAGGAGCTTTTGAGGTGTTCCAAGCAGTGTAAGATGGTTAATTTACTATGGTACGCAAGGTTAAAAGAGGGTATTGAAGATAATTTGATGCTCAGAATCACTTCCACGTATGTAACGGTAACATGTCCAGGGATGATATTGTTGCGCATTTTTTGGATTATGGAGAGAAGATGACGTCTGATACTTTAGGAAAGCTAAGGTGATTTGAATTTGGATGGGTTGGGTAAGGTGGCACGAGAAGAAGTAGCTATGAAGTGTTTCGAGGTATGTAAATATACGCCCTGTATTTTTTCAGACTGCTTTTAGGTGAATAAACGATGAGGTCATCAGCAAACTGTAAGATTTTTAGTGGGACTTGCAGGGGTAGGAAATCAGCTGTGTAGATGGCGAAGAAGAAAGGAGAAACACCAGAGCATTGGCGATTACTGTCTGTGTTTGGATAGGAATTTGATGGAATATTGTTTGTTTTCACTACCGAAGAAGTAAAGAGACTAGAGAATAAACTGTAACTGATTTTGCACAAGCTGTGATGTGCGCGCGGGTGGTTAAGTGGGAGTGATTGCGAAGAGAGGCACATAGGTATGGTGGAATAAATTAAATGGGACAGCACATATTCCTCTATGATGCATTCAAATATTTTATTGGTAGAGGGTGAGAAAGAAATTGGTGTGTAGCTTTCGGATAAATTTTCTTTTTTAGGGCTATTTTTCTCAGGAATTGGTACAAAATTGACAGTTTTCCGACTGCTGGGAAAATTTCCATTGATAAAGCAATGATCAAAGAGTGTGGATAGAAATGGGGAAATGGAATATTTGGATTTCCTCACCACGACGTTTAGGATGTTATCGGGACCGGTGCACTTTTTATTACTACGAGAAGTAATGATAGAAGAGATGGTTTTTGAACTAGTGAATCTAAGGCTGCCGCATTAATTACCCGAATATGGCGTAGATGGAACAGGAACACTGAACAGATCTTCATTTGGAGTGGAGTTCAAAAGAAAGGTTCAAAAGATTGGCAGGTATAGTAATCTTAGATTCATGAGAAAGTGATTATGAGGGAATGAGTCTCGAAGCAAACATTGTTTAAGTTTGATGTTTCTTAATTCAAGAAAGCTATTTTGATCGAGGGAATTATTTGCAAGTTTGGCTTTGAGGTGCGTTCTGATCTAATTATGGCTTTATATGTAAGTTCTATAATTGTGTTTCTTTTGGTTAAAGTTTTACCCAATTATTTGATGTTCAAAAACAATTATCAGTATTAATGCATCAAATGTATTTGTACCGTTTTTAGCTATATTTAGACAGATTTCTGATTCACTGCAAACTTTTATCATGAAAACTACCTTCATTCCAAATTTCAAATTTTGAATACAGCAACCGTTATGCTGCCTCCTCACTGTGGGCCATCATCCGCCACTGCCATGGTCACAATAATCGCCACAATTACGGTCACCATCAGTATTGCCACGAAAAAAAATATTTGGGCACCAACATTTTGGAAAAAAAAAGAACCAAAGGGGACCAACCAATAGAAAGTGCAAAAAAAGTCTTTATTTCGTTTCAAAATGCTGAAAATATAACATTTTTCGATTATATTATACATAAAGTAGATACCCATGTATGTGCATCTTTGTAGATAAATGGTTTCTTTTTGTTTCAAAGCTCTCTTTTACGAAAAAGGAGGAGTCTTAAATGTACAATCAGCCATCCGACAGAAATATTTCTATGCAGCATAAACAAATCAAAATGCACTTTTTGAAACTAAAACAATTCTTCAAGAAAGTAGATATGCGCTCTGAGAACTAAAATTTTGTTTTTTACATACATACTAGAACCCAAATTTAAATAAAATTTCAAAATCTTCTTCGATTTTCATAATTTTAGTTCATACGCTCATTTGGTTAGAAAATTTACTAACTTTTCAAGCACATTATACCCTAAATAGTGAGTTAGTTACTCATTATATGCAAAAAAAATTAGTCATTATATCATATCAAAATACCGAAAATATAAAACTTTTTACTATGTTGATTCAGGAACTAGATACATATATGTATGCATCAATATAATTTGTATTTCTGTAAGTGCATCAAATGATGTAAATCTTTTTAGGCAAACATTTCTTCAAGAAAATATCACTTTTCTGTAATTAATTCAATAAACTGCATAGAACGGAACAGAAAGTGAGATATGTGCTCTGAAAATTAATCATGTTTTATATTTTTTTATGCTTTGGTAGTAGATTGACATGCATACTAACAAATTAAAGTGAAACGTACAATCGAGTTTTTGCTTTGAAGAAGCGCACGCTGCGCAGGTAGCTCTTCTTTTTTATTTCAAATGAAACAAAGTTCCAAATTATGGATGAAAGTAGTGATGAGGGATTTTATTTGTAGATTTGGTAACGAAAGCAAAGTAAATTGCTGATAGATGCAAACGGGACCAAAACCTGATGGTTTTCCCAAGAAATTGACCAAAGGACCAAAATTAAAAACATTGTGTAAAAGGGACCAAAAATGGTCCAAATGGACCAAAGTGGCAACGCTGGTCACCATCAAAAATTTGCCTCCACACACTGGGCCGCTAGATGGCCCAGTCATGATTTTTCGGTTGCTCATGATGGCCCGCTTTGATGTGTGCGAAAAACCGCTCCGAAAGCCATCCTCGGCCATCGCCGTTTCCATGCTTCGCCACTGTCGACCACTGCAAGCCATCGCCCGTCTACACAATGGACCACATGATATCCCACGCACATGGGCCACATGATGGCCGACAGTGAGGAGGCAGCATTAAGTGTTTTGGTTGAGTGGCTTCAAAAGCTCAATTGATCACTTTATAAGTCACGGTTGCACTCGCTTTCTGCAGCCGCAGTTCAAAGAGGCCAGACAACAAACACCCTAGTCGGAGCCCTTTGAAGAGTTTTATTGGGCTGGAAAATAACCTGGCGTTTTTTACAACTCCACAGCGTGATATATGCAGCATTATGTTTTGGACTATTTTGTAGAACTTCAACAACTAGTGCGGGCCTTGCTCTCCATTTTTCCTTTTCTCCTAGCTGCTTTCTTCTATTTGCAGGCATTTTTCCTCTGCTCTCTTCTGCTAATCATATACCTTAATTCATGCCTGGATTCTAGGAAATTGCTACATTGCTTAATATGCAATTTTGTAAGTTTGTATTCATCATCAAACCAGTCGTCCCTATCCCTGTAACTACTGTATAAGATACAGCCAGCAATACAAATGACACTGCTTGTTTTTTAATCTTTGAAGATTATATTGGAATAGCTTACTTACTTACACCTTATTAGTACACTTTGTGACAGTACAATCAAAACAATTTCTACCTCTATCGTTACAAAACACAAAAAAATCAATAATTTTCTTTTATATCTTTGGATTGAAATTTATAATTCTGTGAAAATATTCAAATAAGATAAACTTCATAAAAATAAGCATCATACAAACATTGTTTTCATAGTTCCTCAGACTTCAATACGAAAGTCATCGTACAGCTAACGATCCATAAAACCAACTCCGTAAAACGAATTGCAATCGAAAAACTTTCTTCCTTCGTATAGACAATAGAATCAAGTGAAAGTTTTTCACATTCTACCCCATCGTAATATCAGCTTTTTGCTCTTGACATAAATGGAAATTTATGGCGAAAGTTTTTTAGCACATTCACAACAGCAACGTCGTCACTACAATCAAATGCAAGTTATCCCAAAGAAGTGGACGGCAAGAATATTATCATCAAATTCGAGCAGAAATATTTTATAGAGAGATGATTTTTACAGGAGCTAAGCATGCTTTCCTTAGCCGTTAAGAAAATTCTAGTAAAACATTGGACGAATGGTTTGTAAATCATTTTTCATGTTTTTTTTTACTTTGGATCAGAGACGCTCATTTATAATATAGAATTGGATTCGTTGCAGGTCATAAAATGTTTGAAGACAATATATTACAAGCGAGATTTCCGTTTACCCGTGAATGGTAAAAATAAAACGATCCAAACGAGAGCCAATGCACTCTCAATTACTTAGTCTTAATGATCTTCCATAAAGAAAATTTAACTGTTGTCATGTTTACAGGCAAATGAATCGGTTAACATAGTTTTAGTAGCTTCGACCGAATTATTTTGCCGTAGCGATGCGAGTTATTAGGTCGAATGGCAAATTCTCTGCAACGTTATTTCTCAAAGCATGATTTTCTGGGTATCGCATAGCACTCCTGGCTAATTTAAAGATAATTGAAATTTAAGATAAATTTAACATATTATCAGAACCGCTAAAACACTGATTTTCGGAGAAATTGAGAGGAATTGTGCAGATTTTGATAACATATTGTTTAAGTTTTTGGGTTATAATAGAACAAAATAGCTGGTTAAACATTATTTGTTTCTGAGTTGGTTCAGAAATGTTTTTGCTATCAATAAATTTAACTGGTGAATGTCAAATAAGGGTTTTGGGAATAAAAGTATTTAATTCATTTTTTCATTCTTATTGTTACCAATAAACATTTGCAACGTTTATGACTAATAAATATTTCAGGCTTTGAAAATAAATCCATCAATGAAAACATCAAATGCATCACATAAACTTTTTAATTAGATTTGACCAACGTTCGGTTCCATCATTGTTCAGATATTATGAGCGCCGCATTAAATTCAAACTACTTAGAAATTGAAGTTGCAGATCTTTCTCGCAGTGTCAGACCAGCATGCACCATAAATACATAGAGCACATAACTTTTCATTGTACCCACCCCAGTATTTTTTTGGTGGGATACCAACTGTTACGGAATGTATGAATAGCCGACTTAATGATACGAAAAGCAGTTTCAGCTTCTTTCACAAACGGAACACAACCATCCCAGCTATCATCGAACGGAAGCGGAAAGTATCTCCAACAACTTGATGATGTAATAATGTAGCGTATCTGAAACGAAATAGAAACTAGAGGGTGGATAACTGAACAATTCGCCAGAATGCATAGATACTGTATTCAGATTTGTGCTTTTACTTTTGCTATTGTCAAGAAATTTTATTGGCATTTCCATAGTTTGCAAATAAAAACCATTGTCGGTTGAACCGTATTATTCAATTGGGGAGAGTGATCGAAAGTCCCCCATGAATCATGAACACAAAATGGGATAAAGTATTATACTTACGCATACATTTAAGAGTTCCCAAAACGAAATTAATGATTTGATCTAAATGAATCACTGAACGCTTGGACTTTTTGAATATAAAGATTATCTGTTACTTAGAAATATGAAGAACTCAGATACAACTGAGCAGTTGCCAAAAACTACAGATAATTGAAAAGAAATTCATGTAGAAGCAAAATAAGGAAATTATAAAGTACGAAATTGGTGATATTAAAGAACATGTATGTATGTACATGCGAATTGCGAAAAGTTTTCATCTTGTAAACAAATATTTGATTTGACAGCAACTATCGATTTTCGATTTGGATACGACACCAGCTACATAAGCAACGATTCTAATTCTTTGGAAATAAAATGGATTTTTTTTGTATCTATTTTTATAAATAACAATATTCTTGGTTGATTCTTCCGAACAAATTTTTAGGCCACATAGATTGTGATCGCGATGAACTTATCCATTTTTTTCTGGCTATAGCTGGCTAGGTTCTATAAAATATACGTCCGGATTTTGTAAATCAATTAACATGTGATTAAAAGCTTAGAACACAGCGCATCATTTGCTATAAATTATCATTTACTTGCTGCGTGCCATATGGTAGTTATATTCGACTTCCACTAAATTACCTATCAATCATTAAAATATCGCTAAATGATAATTTAGCTCTCGCCACTTATTCTCAAATGAGCTCAAACTGTACGGAATCATGCATAATCTTTTTGTAAGACAGTTTTTTTTAGATTTCCTTAAAAAACTAATGGCTTTGAGTTACAGACAGACAGTGACACACTTAAATTAGCAAGTTTTAAATTACTTATTACTAGGCCTTAACGATATTTTTGAATTTGCGAATTCTTCAAACTTAAATATAACTGGCTTGAAAGAAACTTGGCTTTCTGCAAAAATCTCAAATATCTAACTATTTTTAGATTAGATTAGAAAAGATTTTATTTTTAGTTTTCTTTTTTTATCAATCTAATTTAAGTACTATTTACAATTAAAAAAATTACTTACTAGCGGCTATAATATTTTGGCCTGCTGCCTCTTGATTGTTTTATTTTTATTTGTGTTTATCTCTTGAGTTTTTCTTTTAATCTTACACGCTAATTATCATACCCAGCCGTGTACAGTGGCTCGGATTATCCTAGCACCAGCCACTTAAAATCTACCTTATGCTATGACTTATGTCTAACTTACACCTAACTAAAACTAACTTAGCTTAATTAGACCTAATTCCTTATCCTAGGTCTTACATCTAGCCTCTTCTATTCGTTGGGAGGCCTACATAATTAAAAAGAGCATCCATGAGCTGTCGTTGCTGTCGAGCTATTTTCGCTTGGCGCATAAATGGCTCATTAGAGCCACCTGTACGCCCAAGTGACCGTATCAGTCCGTTCTCATGTCCGTCTGTCAGTCCGTAGAATCTTGTCGTTAATTCTACAACCCGGTCCCTAAGTGGCTTCAAACCCGACTCCTCATACAGGAGAAGGTTCTTCGGCCACCTTTTAGTAATATCTAACTATTTGATTCCGAAAACCATCCACTGTACACTTGACCTACTGTCGTCAAAGACATGTCGTTAAGTTATCAAAAGGGTTACCATCCACGCGATTTGCATAAGACCACCAGTTTTAACCCGTTTGCCGCCCTCAGCTGGCTAGTGAGATTTGCCAAGTAAACACTCTCCTAAATTTATTCAGCTGAGTCAACGTAACAAAACTAGCAACTTCTGCTATCTCTTAAAAATTGTAGGAACCTAAAATTTACAGACATTTACTGTTTAAGGCCGGACACTCGTTGAGAGTATGCTCGATTGTGTCATCATCCATCTCGCAGCTCTTACATAAATTGCTGGCTGTCAGTTATATTATTTGCCTGACAGGAAGTAAGATAGTGCCTTGTGAGCAAGTCAACCGTTGCTTGCAAGTATTTCTGCTCTTGCTCCTCACCAAATTCAGATTTTTCTTTTGCTATGATAACACTATGCCCTGCTATCCACATAATCTGGAAAGGATTATTTGACAGAGTTTTTGGGAGCGTAGCCAGAACATGAACTACAATAACATCAGTATGCCCTACCAGTTTGAAACCACTGGCCCTTCACTGAAAGAAAAATCTTGGTAAAATCTACAATTTTCCTTAGTTGTTTTTGCATCAACTACGGGCTATAGTTAAAACAACTATAAGAAAATTGTTGATTGCTTTTATGCACCATGATGCGTAGTTAATAAACAACGTCCGTGGTGCAAAAAAAGTAAGCAACCACAAACAATGGTATTCCAACAATATACATAGTACAGAATAGTAAATGACTTAAGTTTGTAGTGTGGAATTATGTTTGTTGAATTTAACAATTGTAGAGTGGTTCGCTTACTATGAAAATTGTTGATAATTCAATATTTTGTAGTGTTAAATGAATTGATGCTTATTTTCCTGTAGATCAACTATTTATCGTAATTATGAATTCGAGGATTCAACTGTGTTAATCCTCGAAGGTTTCCATATTTTTGTAACAGCAAAGTCAACTACTTTTATATGGTCAAATTAACTATTTTAGCATAGTAGAAAGAACCATATTCCGTAGTTAATTCGACAATTTTGAATGAATTGTTGCAGTACTATCAATAATAATTAAATCAACCACGACTTTTTTTTCAGTGTTAGATTTTTCAGTATCTCGTTAGCTTTGAAGCTCCAGAAAAGGATCGATGTGATCCCTACTGGTAGTGCTCTCCTTGCGACTATTCCCTTTCCTTTCATCCCAAAAATGTGTCCTCAATTTGTCTGTTTTTGAGTAGTCCCGATGCCCAAGTCATCAGCGTTTCATCTAACCTATATCCAACTATAGCGTCAGTGATATCGAACATGTTTTAATTCGCTACCCAGCTGGTCCGGCCGGTGGAATGTCTTCAATTGGTCACATCATAGCCGATTTCAGACAGTGAGCTTCCAAAAGCATGTCCATATATTTGTTTGTCGCGATTTGCGGGAGCTTCACTTAAAACCCTTCCTGATTGTGGCAGCTTCTGTACTTCCCTCGATGCTCTCACTCATCCCCTCCATGAACCGTATTTAGCGTGTCATATTTTCTTTTTGAGGAACGACACCTCTTGTTTATATGGACTCCAATCTTCAACATTTGCGGCTCGCCTTGCTTTATTAAATGTGCTTGGTGTGCAACCTCTAGCTTCCGTAAGTTTGCTGCTCCATCATATGCAAGAGTTTTTGCTACGGGATTCTCGGGGTACACATCTTTGAAATCTGATACAAAGATTCCTGTTAAGCAGTTCACGTGCTCGTTAATTTGTCCAGAATTCGTCAGATCGTCAGGTCTATTACCCTGACGTGTGTCTTTGTTTTCCTGGGGCTAACTTCTCCTTGTGCATGGAACTCTTTTGGGTAAAATTACGAAATTACCGGTATTCCACCGTAACTATTAGTGGCCCGTCTTTCAAAAGCAACTTCTTCTTTCCTATTTTTACGCCTGGTACTCGCTGGCATGTAGAAAACCTCACGAATGCTAGTGTTTGGTTTGAATCAAGTCAGCAACATCCTGAATAGTCATGGAAAGATTCTGGGTCTCGTCTTTACCTCTAGTGCTTTTATAACGGACATCTAAGTACATGGCCATAACGCACGCTGCTCCGAACAGTGCGCATCGTAATGCACATTGCTCTGACAGAGTGTAGCACGTAATTAATCACATTTCTTTGTTCAAGATTATGCAAAATCATTTAATTTCTTCTGACGAGGATGAATAAATGGATTTTATTCAATTTGATCAAAAGATCCAAAATAAATAAAATAAATCGAAAAAACTACAAAGAAGGGTTGACTAACTTATTTGACGATTTTAGGGAAGATTCTGTAGTTTCATGACTTGTTGCATTTGAATGTTGTCATATTCAATACTATTAAAAAAACTTTGGGCAGCTAATAATTAGATAAATTAATTGATTAATGTTAATATTCCGCAGAGACAATTTTCATTTTATTAAAAACAAGCAAAAAAGCATTATTCACAAAATATTTTCATAGCAAAATTATGATTCCTAAAAAGTTTCAATATTTTCGTTTTATTCCGGTATGATCTTATGAAGTAAATGCTACTTGGATGTTTGCATTGCATGAATATCCTTGAAAACTAATGACTGAAAAAGAATTTTGATATGTATTTTCATATTGCGAATTTCATTCAAGAAGCTGTATAATTTATATGGAAATCGCATTTCTTACGAGCAGTTATATTTTCACATGTGGCAAAAGGCTATTATAAAACGTTATGTCGTTCGCATTTTTTTCCGGAGACGAAAAATATGCTTTAGATTTATTCGAATTATATTCAAACAAGTTTTCCGGAAATGCCGAAGGTTTAACATCACCTTTTACCAGATTTTGAGCCAAAATGACAACTGAACAAAATGACGATGACGGAATCAACAACTATTTGACAAAAATTTTGGACCAAAGCAAGTGTTCAACTTATTTCTTGAGTACATGATAAGAAAGCTACCTGTAGACAAAAGAGATACACTTTTAAATAATTCCAGCCAATCGCTTCAAAAAGTACGCCGGAAAATCGGCTTGACAAAAGCAAAAATCATGACTCAAGCAAGATATACATCGGTGTAAACGCATCTGAATATGAAAACATCTGAATATAATAGGATCAGATTCAATTGAGCAGTCGACGCGGTTAGACGTGTATTCATTGAGCATTTATCATTTTAAAATAATTTTTCACAGTGCATCATGGAACATTCCTGCAATATTTGTAGTGAAAATTTTACCGATTTAAAAGACATCATAATGTGTATCGCATGTAAAAACTATTTTCACCCCAAGTGCACTACACTAAAAAATGAAGTGAATCTTCGAAAACTCGGACAAAAGCGCGATCAGTGGAAGTGTGATTTGTGCAAGTTATCCAAGCAACGGAACAACGTTAATTCTGAAAACAGTGTTTTGTTGGATACAAATTTCAAAATTGAACTTACAAGCAAAATTGATGAACTGACTGTGGCTGTACAATTCATGTCGAATAAATTTGACAGCATTAAGGATGTTTTGGAGGAAATTAAATTCTTGCGCCAAGAGAATGTGGATCTAAAACAGAAGGTGGCACAACTTTGTAATCAGAACGCTGCACTTCAACAAGAGTTGCGATCAAACGACATATGCGTCACCGGTTTGCCTACAAACAAAACGGAAAACCTGTCGGCAGTAATCCACTCACTGGCAAAGCATTTAAACTGTGAGATAACCGAATTTGACATCAGCTGTGTTTATCGAAAGCAACGAAGGTCAACTACAATGGTAACCGGTCAACGACCGCCCAACATAATTTGTAAATTCACCCGACAAAAAATTAGAAATGATTTTATGAATAAATATAAAGAACGTGTTCAACAAGCAGCAAATGGGGCTGGAATTGTTTACAATAATGGTGATCGTATTTACATAAACGATCATCTAATTCCTCATACCGCTCAACTTTTGAGAGAAGCTAAACTTCGACTCAAACCGAAAGGTTTTAAGTATATATGGACGAAGGAAGGGAAAATATTCGCGAGAAAGGATGAAAATAGCAAGGCAGCACTAATAAGAAACCATGACGATTTAGAAAATTTAGAATAAGATCAACTTCGTTCTCCTCATCCATCTTTAAGTAACTATAGGTATATTTTGTACATTTATTGCCACTGACGAAATGATTGATTTTGAAATATTAGAAGATGTTCCTAAGACTGTGACAAAAATTTTAAGGCATGAAAAAGAGATCTCCGAATTTTACATTCAGAATTCTAAAAGCAGTTATTGCTTCAAATTATTAAGCATGAATATACGTAGTGTGTCAAAACACTTTGATGAGTTTCAAATAGTTATTAACAGTTTGAAAATCAGATTTGACGCAATTATTCTGACTGAAACTTGGCTAGCGGATACAGACTGCTTTGAACTTGTGGGCTTCAATAAATTCAACAAGCCCAGTAATTACAATAAATGCAGCGGTATACTTGTATACATTCGTAATAACTATTCTGTTGAGGTTATAAATTGTGATATATGTGATGCGAACTCCATAGACTTACTTATAAATCTACCCACAAATTATAAACTTAGACTTACTAGTATATATAGGTCACCGAGCCTGAATCCTTTTAATTTTGTAAGTTCGCTGGAAAATTATCTGCAAAATAATCGTAGCTCAAAAGCCCATATAATAGCTGGTGACATAAACATCGATATTCTGCCAGAACGTTTAAGCCCGATTGCTAATGAATACCTAGATACTCTGACCCAGTTTGGATTTGTCAATTACCTTATAGGTAAGACGCGGGTGACGACACACACCTTCTCTTGCATAGATCACATTTTTTGTAAACACTCTAACGACTGTGATTTTTCCCCAGCGATCTTCGAGACGTATATAACTGATCATTATACTACTGTAGCAAATCTCCAATTCTCTTGTGATAGAGACCAAACCAATGATAAGAAAGAATCTCACTTTCAAAAGCCTAGCATAGAACAACTAAAAAGTATTCTTTCTGAAGAGGATTGGAAGGATACGTTTCTTTCAACAAACGTTGAAGATTGTATAACCAAATTTCAAAAAACCCTTAACACTGCTATTAATAGGGCTAATACAAATTCTATTTCAAGATGCAAGCGAATTTTTAATCCAATTAAGGAATGGGCCACAGTGGGAATTGTTACTTCCATAAGACGCAGAAATAAACTTGCAAAGAAAGCATTAGCACAACCGTCCAATCAGTATCTCATTACATACTATAAAAATTATAGAAACAGTCTAAGTCAGATTATAAAACAAGCAAAAATAGCGTATTATAAGAATCAGATTAGAATCTCCAAAAATAACCCTAGAAAACTGTGGAAAGTAATTAATGAAGTTACTTCTAAAAGTAAACCATCAAACATAATGCAGAGTATACGTGATCCGACTGGTAATATAATTAATCATCAGATGGAAATATGTGAAATAATGAACCGACATTTTGCAACTATTGGGGAACAAATTTCTAGTTCAATCCTTCCGGCTGAAGTATATTCGGACAATGTAGAAATCTCAAATAACAATACACAAGTACTAACGGAAATGAGACCAATAGAGTTAGGCGAAATACTCCTTCATATAAATAATTTGCGTATTGGTAAGGCACCAGGCCACGATATGTATACACCTTTTATGTTCAAAGAAATAAGAAACTATATAGCTGAACCCCTTGCCTACATCTTTAATTTATCGCTCTCAACTGGAATTTTTCCAGAAACCCTTAAAAAAGCTATCGTCGTACCAATACACAAGGGTAACGACGTTTTAGACCCAAATAACTATCGCCCTATTTCAACCTTGTCAGTAATATCCAAAATCTTCGAGAAGTGTATAAAAACTAGACTAGTAGAATACTTTACTGTCTGCAATAGTCTAGCTTATAACCAATATGGTTTTAAAACAAATTGTAGTACATCTGATGCGCTTTATGATGTAACATCCTACATAAATGCAGCCCTTAATTGTAACGAAAAAGCAGTGGCCATTTTCCTTGATGCGAAAAAAGCTTTCGATACCGTAGACCACACTTTACTATTGAAGAAATTACACGAAGCGGGTATTCGCCACAGAGTGCTAGAGCTGTTACGATCATATATATCAGGTAGATCTCAGTGTGTCAAAATAGGTACGACCTTTAGTACTTCTCTATGTCTGAACTACGGCGTGCCTCAAGGAACAGTTTTGGGGCCTTTGCTCTTCTTAATATACATAAATGAACTATGTCACCTAGAAAATCATATGAAAGGGCGCATTGTAGCATATGCAGATGATACTGTATTAATGTTTAAAGGAAAGGACTGGCACTCGGTGACTGTTTCAGCAAATCGTGGAATAAAACTAATAAACGGCTGGCTCTGTGAAAACAAAATTGCACTTAACTTAGAAAAAACAAAATATATAACCTTTGGCGATAGCCCTAACATACAATTAAGTCTAGTTTTAAATTCAGCCGAAATAAAACGTACTCACGAAATAAAGTACCTGGGTGTCATAATTGAGGGTAATTTGAAATGGGAAAATCACATTCTTAACTTATGTCAAAGAATTCGGAAAGCCTATTATAAGTTTCTCATTCTGCGAGATATACTTGATCTTGATTTACTCAGATCAGTATACTTTTCTTTCATTCAGTCGACCATCCAATATGGAATCATAGTCTGGGGTGCAGCCTTTACATCCAAACTAAAACCTTTATGTAATGCACAGAGTAGACTGATAAAGCTATGTCTGAAGAAGTCGAAGTTCTACTCAACGTCGCAGGCTTTCGCAGATTTCAGTGTACTTACAGTGCGTCAACTGTATGTAGTTAGTGCTTTGAAATACGTATTTGCAAATATTGCTAAATTTCCACTATATTGCTCACCCTATACAACACGCTTGCAAATTAATTCCCCTTTAGATATCCCACGAACGAAGAAAACATTAACTGGAAGGCACATAAGTATCTTGGGACCTAGATTATTTAACAAAGTTCCTTCACAGTTGCGCTCAAATCTAGATTTGACTAACTACAAACTAAAGCTTAAACTTTTTGTCACACAACATTTTGATGTGTTTAATGATGTAATGCAATAATTGTTCTCACGTGAATTACACTAATGTTATTATTTAAATGAATTAAATGAATTAAATTATGAATCAAATTCAGACATGAATTCCAGATATCAATAGTTTTAAAATTAGCAATCTATAATTTACAGTTTTGGCATTGATACGACTGCTCAATTTCCCACACACAAGCCTTATGCTCAAGTGGGAAACACTTTATTTTAAATGTCTGTATGTAATTGAATTGTACACACATATGCATCAATAAAGTGTATTTTCTAAAAAAAAAAAAAAAAAAAAAAAATTGAATTATTCAGAAAAATGGATCTTGATTTAATTTAATTTAATTTAATTTATTTATTTACCAAGCAAGGCGTACATGTATAAAAAGAATAAAATAAAATAGTACATGCATAAAATTACGAAACAAAATTAAAATAAAACAAACTATATAAATACAAGACTAATAAATAGTGCATAAATAAAATAAGTTATAAACAGACAACAAATAAAGTGATAAATAAATGACAGATGGCAAATGAATGACTAACAAATTAAATAGTGCATAAATAAAATAAGTTATAAACAGACAACAAATAAAGTAATAAATAAATGACAAATGGCAAATGAATGATTAACAAATTAAATATCAAATTTAAATTGAACATACAATACATATATGTTAGTATGGTGAGGGGGGTGGGGGAGACTATAAAGAGAGAGCCTTGATGATGTTATTTTTAAACGTTGATTTAGAAATCGTAGGGGAAAAGTTCTCGCTCATGCTATTGAATAGCTTGCAGCACCTATTTATTGGCTCGTTTGCTGCATATGTTGTGTTGTGATGGTATTCAATAAGCAATCGTCGGGATCTAGTGACTCTCAAGGGCTGATTGAGTACAAACTTTTCTTTCAAGTAGACGACATTAACCACGTCTCTGATGACGTCGAAGCTGAAGCAGGCAGATAACATTAATTTTCTCGACTCAAGGGGTAACAAATTAATACATTTAGGGCGATATTCGTATGATGGTAGATTACTGAAATCATAAGGGTTGAAAAGGTCCCTCAAAGCGAATAGTAAAAATTGCTTCTGAACAGACTCAAATCTTTGGCTATGAATTTCAAAAGCCGGATTCCAGATAGTGCACGCATATTCAAGAAGAGGACGCACGAGTGAAATATACAAGGATTTAGTAACCCAGAGATTCTTAAACTCTTTGGCCCGTCGCTTAATGAAACCAAGTTGTTTACTTGCTCGGGAAAGTACTCTATCGTAATGAAGATTAAAGCGGAGCTTTTCATCCAGGGTGACACCGAGATCTAATATGTTGTCAACCCTGCTGAGTGACTTATCGTTGAGGCGGTACGTATAATGATCGCGTGCAATTTTGCGAGAGAAGCTGATTGCGCGGCATTTATCAATATTAAGAGGGAGCTTGTTCGCGGAGCACCAATGGTCTAGAGAGTTCAGTTTAGACTGAAAAAAGGTAGTGTCAGATGGTGTCCTGATGACATGGTAGATTTTGAGGTCGTCCGCATATAGTAAATGGGGAATGTCAGATAAAACCTCCGATATATCAGATATAAAAATATTAAAAAGAAGAGGGCCAAGATGACTTCCTTGAGGTTCACCAGATTTCACGTCAACTTTCTTAGAAATTAGACCCTGGAATTTCACGAATTGCAAGCGGTCGTGTAGGTAGGAGCCAAGCCACTTTAGTAAAGGTCCTACAATTCCAAATTGTTTCAGCTTGGGGATATTTGATCGATGTTATCGTCGGTTTTTGACGTTGAAGACCGACCTGATCGAGGCAAATCTTCCACCACTTCATGACCCTCTTTGAATAATTTATACCACTCATATGCCTGTGTTTTAGACATTGAAGTATCACCATAGGCTTTATTTAACATTTTCAGTGATTCGGCACAAGAAATTCCGTTCATAACACAAAATTTCAAACAACCTCTTTGTTCAATTATTTTTCCATGATAAAATTCGCAGAGCACTTCTGAGGTCGACTGACTCTGACAGCTGTTATAAATAAGCTAGCTGACGGACGGCGCTAAAATTTGGCTTGTTGTCGGAGGAACGATGTGCCAACGTAAGAAAAAACAAATTTTACCAATTCCTACTTCGCGGTTTTTTTAAATTACAAATTCCGGGATTTTTTTTACAGAAGGTATGTCAATACATAACAACTATATGACATATCATCCGTTACTATTCCGATTCTCTATGAATTTCAAAATCAGCCCCTTTCACGGAAAAGTCTTTTTAAGATTTAATGTAATCCAGCCTACTCTATTTTCTGCATTTCATACAATTGTAATTTCCTTTAAACAACCTCTCCAAGCCAGACAGATTTTTTGATTAGTTTCATTTATTCTTGGTTATTCTCCAGTATTTATCATCTTTCTATTGAAGTGGTTTCACAAAACCGATTAAACTTCCAAGTTACTTGGAATTTCCAGTAGCAGTATGTTACTACACGTTGTAGACACGGCAACAACATTTCGGCAAAACATCTGTATACGGTTCCGGGTTACTCATTTCCACGGACCACGGTCATATTTTACGTCCAGTCCATATAAGTACTTTCGCCAGAGCTATTAAGCAACGTTAACGGCTTCCGTTCCAACGTAAAGTGCTACCATTAATTTCCATCGATGTCGTCGGCAGAAGATCTTCGTGAAAAAGATTGGCACTCAGACTCAGCACAGCGAAAATGGCATGACCGTCATCGAATCGATGTGTCCTCCTTGTCATACTGCAAATTTTCCTCGATAGCAGCAGGAACAATCAATCAGAGTGTCATAAAACTAATTGGCGATGTTATGCCACTCTAAAGCCGCCCGGAACGTTTACATGACTACAGAATACATTACCTACATATTTTAATATTGGCCCGTTATTGCCTTGTTTGCTTGCGGCGACGTTTTTCATCACCTGCTTATTTTCCTACCAATTTCCAAGTTGATTGTCGGTGTAAGAAATTGTTTCTTGTCCACAAGGTATAATTTAAATAATTTCACGCTAGTTAGGAAAGATTTTCTGGTTAAATGTAGACATAAAGGTGGTATCTGATGTTTGTCTGCGTCTGAGCGCTCAGATTTGTCACAGATCGTGTAGCTCAAGAGCGTGTCGGAATCTGAAAAATAAGTAATAATTGAACGAGCCGTTAGAGTTTTGATTGATTTCTTGCTTCTTTGGCGAGCGAATGTCAACTTTGGCATTTCAACGTGTTATTTCTGAAAAACGATTACTGGATTTCATTCCGTCCGTGATTAAGTAAATTATAAACTTTTAATCGGACTAGCAGAGCGCCGTATAATTAAGTTTCACGCTCCGATTATAAGAGGCTGATTTTAACCAACGAACTTTTACCGCAATCGACAATGGCATAAGGCAATGTATATTATGGTATGCAAGCAAAAATATCTTTCACGTTTGCATATGTAGCTCAGCAATTTAAAATTCTCAGTTTTGCTTATTGTTAGTTTTTGGTACAAATACTTAGGATTGTTTATCACCGTTTGAATTTTGCATCATATTAGTTCAGCTAATGCGCGCATCTATAAATATTTGTATCTATAAATCTTTAAGTACTATTTGTAGCAACTGAGCTTCTAAATACGCTAAAATCTGCTGTAAGTGGTGCTTTGGCGTATTGTTGGAGGTAATTATAGGTAGCAACTACAGAATTTCACTACCACCAAGAGAAGTTGGTAGAAATATAATTGGAAATTTGAAAGCTACTATTTTTTCTTCCAACTTTCGAAATAAACTTTGAATGTTTCGAAGTGTCATCAAATGTCTTTCACCCACAAAACATCCCCTCTTCTCTTCTCCTACTCTGTCCTCGGCTCCCCTCTCAATGTTGTTGCTAGTTTCGAGGACCTTGGCGTGATCTTCGATTCCAAGTTGAAGTCCGATTTGCATATTTTACACGTCACTGCCAAGGCTACTCGTTTTTCTGGCTTCATCATTAGATCCTCTAAACGTTTTGTTAATCTTTCCACTCCTCTATATCTGTTTTTTTCCTTCGTTCGTAGTGTTCTTGAATACTGTTGCCAAATTTGGTGTCCACATTGCGCTTACTTGATTGCTGCGGTTGAATCCGTGCAACGCAGATTCACCCGCTCGTTGTTCTACAAGTTCAGTATTCCGTATTGCGATTACAGTATGCGCCTTTCCATCCTTCAAATTCCTTCCCTTGAGTCGCGAAGAGTGTTCCTCGACGAGTGCCTATTGTTTAAACTTTTCAACGGCTGTATATTGGTGGACCCCAGCATTCACCTTTCTGTTAGAGATTCGGGCCGTTCTAATAGAACATTTTTTAAATTTAACGTTACATTTGCCCGTACTGACACCTATTTCTTTTCTCCCCTTTTGCGTTTGCCTCGTCAGCATAATAACCTTAACCTTGGTCCCCTGCCTCGAACATTAGCAATGTTTAAAAATATTTTAAAGAATAACATTCTATCATATACATGAAATATGTCAGAATTTAATCTTTTGTTGTATCTTGTTTTTGGTCGATTTTGCTTTTGATTACTTTTCCTTTCTGAATTTAACTTAATTTTAATTTTTCTTTTTCTTTGTATATTATATATATATTTGTTTTCTTTTTTTGTTATGTCTAATCTATAATTGGATTTGTTCAGTTGATTTGGACATTAATAAATAAATAAATAAATAAATAAATAAATATATGATACGTTTTTAATATGTTTGGCTGTGTTTTTATGAGTATAATTAGCGTCATTCATGGCTATAAATCAAACTTTTTACACTAACTAAAAAGCTTGATTTCCAATCTAAAGACTCCTCATTCAGTGAGCACCAGCTCCTTACCAAATACAAAATTTAGAACCAGGCTAGGCTGCATCCTTCCGAAAAATGTATACGTATAGTATTTCTCCATTATTTGCTTAACTTTGACTTCATTTTGAGAAAAAATTAAGTTAGATGAGCACAAGACTAGTGTATGGTTGATAGTACGTTTGCACTACACTTCTAAATCAGGAAGATTTAGTGCTGACAACTAAATCAGGTGAGGTGATCGCACTGGCTGAAATGATTTAGATTTGGAGCAAGAAATGTCATTCAAATTTATATCCTTAATTTTTTTCGAGTGAAACTTGCTGAAAATATTTAACGAACTTGCAACAATATTTTCTCTTCACTTTATACAATTCACATTTTCGTGTTCAATTTTCACTATTTTAGAACGAAATTCGAATGACAGTTCATTCAAATCTATTCTGCCTCTCATAAATAAAAATCAGCAGGCTTGGAGCAAAATTTAGCCAGGACAAAATTCACAATAGTATCTGATTGACTCTAGATTTATATAAATCTAGTTTCTTTTGACCGTCAAAAGCCGAGGCAAATGTATGGTAAATCAGGTAGATTTGTGGTCGATTTAGTTTTAATTGATCAACTGATCGAAATCACGTGATTTAGCTTCAGTGCGAACGGGCTAGAAGTTGTATTTGACAATGTCGAAACAAATGACAAGAGATCATGGCGGCGCACATCGACTTCGGCAATGCTGACCTCAGGGGCGGATTTGACCATTTCGCCGCCCTAGGCCTCAGAAATATTTGCCGCCCATTTCGTGAATTATGTTATATGTAATAATGCGCGATATTTTTCGATCCCTAGAATACTTCGCTGTTTTTCGTTGCGCCCGAGCTCACAAAAAAGGAACATCAGAGCAAAATCGGCACCGGTTCGTTCGTAAAAATTCCTATTATTGCCTCCTTGCCACACAAATAATTAAAAATACACACACGGTAAAGAACCTAAAAGTACCTAAAAAAAAAAAAACCACAAATACCAATTTTTAACAGTCAAAAACCGTATACACCTTTACATCGCATATAATTTCAACGTCTTCGCTCATATTTTTATAAGTAAGCTTACTATTCCGTTCAAAGTTTGCATCCGCACTTGACTGGAGATCAACTATGAATTCGACTACTTTAAATTAATGTTATTAGTTAAGATATGTTATTAGTTAAGGATGAATCCGAAATATTTTGACCTATGATGTTCTAGATTTCATTTTATAGAAATTTTTTCATAGAAATTAATTTCAGTAATGAAGTGCAATTTAAAAAACACGTCAAAAATAAAGAAATTCGCATGTAGCTGATATACCCTGTACCATAATAACAAAAAACAAATTCTCTGACAAATCAATGCACTCAAATATTTACCTCTGATAAGCTTTTCCTAAATTGATGAGGTATTATTTGGGTTCTTTATGGGATCTTCTTAGGTCTTTTTAGGCTCTTTTTAGGTATTTTCAGATACTTTGTAGGTGCTTTTTAGGTATTTTTGAGTTTCTTTGGTCCTTTATCGTGATCACATTTCGATATTTATTATAAGTCAAACTTTTTAATGTCCGAAAAACAATCATCATAGGTGAATTTTTGCGTGCATTGACTATTTAGAGAATTCGGTTGGCTTGAGGTGTTAGGCTCATTCAATTCAGATATATGTACATATACGACAGAAAAAAAACTACCGCCCCCCCAAAAAAAAATCGAAAAGTGGCCGCCCAAAAAAAATCGGATATTTGCCGCCCCGAAATTTGCCGCCCTAGGCCCGGGCCTACCGGGCCTAGTGGCAAATCCGCCCCTGGCTGACCTCAAAAAGCTGTCGGAATTGAAAGTAATCTGAGGCAAACTGGCCAGTCACAAACGACAGACACTGGCATTGGTCCTGAAAATTATCGAAGACAGAAGGCCGATTAAAAAAAATTAGGGAATTCATGAATACGTGTGTGGAATGTGTTGACAAAGCCCTGAAATAAGTTTACAGTGAGACATCTGACAAATCAATTGAAAACACGGCAAATGAAAGCTTTGATAAAGTAATTGTTAAGATGATAAATATCGAACCAGCTAAATTGTCAGTTTTCCAAAAGTGAGGAGTTGAATTCGCAAACAGTTTGACAGGAAAAATTAATTTGTTTCAATTCGTTAGGATATCAAAATGAAAGTACTGCCGCCCGGGGAAAATGTTGAACTGATTGTTGACTTCTGTTTGTAAATATAACACAAAAATTTTGAAAATGGGCCCAAAATCTGCAGTGGGACAAATGGACATTTTCAAATTAATCGCTCTTGCATATTTTTACCAGCAGTAAGGAAAAAACTCGAACATAAGTCGCAAATATCTTTCTAACCATAGATAGGCACATTTTACAGTAAGTTTGACATAAATCAATATGTCCTCATTTTACGAAAATATTCGGGCTCTTGTGCATGGAGTTTATGTGATAAACGTGCAGATACTTCGAAGAAATTTCGCCAAATTTTCCCGGCGCATGTAAAAAATTTAGAGAAAAATTACATAGATTGGCAACGCTGGCTGAACACCTAAAATTAAAGAAAACTAAAAAACCACATCCACTAGCTGCAAGACACATTGAAGAGAGAATCCGCTTTGCTCGCGAAAATAATTAAATGGAAAAAGCGAAAGCGAAGAGTAATTTTTACCGAAGAAAAAAATCTTTTGAAAAAAAATCAAGCCTCAATTGGGGGGAGGTGAAATTATGGATTAGGCCAGGATTTAGTTTAAAAGAAGAACAGAAATAAGGTTCATATCGGGTAAAGTGAATAGCAGGGATTATTTTAAAACAATGGATGATGTAATCCAACAAAATGCGGTCAGAATGTCTAATGGAAACTTTCTCTTCCAATGCTGCCGTACATACGATTTGATGAGCAAAACATAAATGTGCTACCATATTCATCAAGGTTGCCAAATATTAATATAATTGAGGTGAATTAGGTTGAACTGTTATTTTTCAATTGATGGAAACAAGTGTGCCATTACTTTTGACTGATAAAAATAGAACTCCTACAATGTTTTTGCATATAAAATGATTAGTGCAGCAAGTATTGCTATGAAATTATTATAAATTCTTGAGAACAAATAAAACTTTGCTTTGAGACAATCAAATGTTTTCTATATCTTACTGTTAGAAAAATATGTTAGTTCAAAAATGTAATTTCTAAGTGTGCCATCCCTTTTAACTCGGAAAGTATATATTTTGGTACATATAGATTCAGAGGAACTATTTGTTTGTTTGTTTGTTTATTTAGTACGTATAGAATTCAACAGGCAAACAGTTGCATGCAATGCAAAAAAAAATAAAGAGCCATTAAGGAAATATATAAGTATATAAAATGCAGTAAAGTAAGAGTTTAATAAAGTAAAATTAATTGAAGCAAAATAGAGCAAATTAAGATTAGTAATTAGGCAAAATTAAGCTAGATGCAATGTAAAAATATTGGCTATATGCAGTGTAAAATAAGAATAGGAAATAAAATTGATTAAAATCAAATATTTTACAACGAACTATATTTGAAAACATGGCAATAGAATGTGGAAGAGGACCAAGTTGAAGACCGTTATGAGTCGCAAAACAGAAGATTGGAAGAAAACATAAGGGCAATTGTGCATAACACAATGGATGACCTGATTAATCTTACGGGCTGCCATTCAATGACCAAAGATGCTAAGGAGGAAGATAAGTAACTACGGCAGATTTCGAAGAGGAAACTCTTATGTAAGTAAACTCTGAGCTGCGCTAGGACAGGAAAATTTAGAGGAGACAAACATTCACTGTAGGGCATATACGGAAGACTTTTTTTAAAAAATAAGGAGCGTGTAAACCTCCGGTAAACTGGTTCAATAGCATCTGAGAGGACATCACACTGGACTACAATATTCAAGTATAGAACGGACAACGGTAATAAAAAGGTGGACACAAATATGAACACTAAATGATTGTGACAGCAATCTGAGAAGCTCCTCTAGTGATGGTAAGGACATCAATGTTGAATTCCAGCTTATGATTAAAAGTGAACCCAACATCAGAGAAATATTCGACAGAAGAGAGGAAAATACCACAAATAACATAAGAAAAAACATGAGAGTGAAGCTTTAATAAAAATGACATATAAAAACACTCGGAAAAAACAAAGGACAAAGAGTACAAGTTTCATCAGCCAGAGAGATTATTCAAATTTTTTTGAAGAAACAGAGAGTCAGCAGAATTTCCGATCACCCGGAAAATTTTAAAATCATATGCACAGGTAATTTAATGACGAGGTGAAGATGACTTAAAAGCTCTGGGAAGATCATTGATGAACTGACTGAAGAAAAGTCATCCTAATATGGGACGAAGAAAAAGCGAAAAGTGAGGGCGACAAACCATAGAGGGACACAGCACAAGTACCATTAGTTTAAAAAGTAGAGATCCAGGAAAGCAAATGTTCACGGATGCAATTGTGCTTTAGTTTGACAAGAAGCAGTACATTATAAATTGTGTCCAAAGTTTTGCCGAAATCAGTATAAATACATCAACTTCATTGATGCTGTCACTTGCAGACGCAATTACATGAGTAAAATCAACAAGGTTTGTAGAGGTCTAGCCACCTTTTACAAAGCCATTTTACTGCGCTGGGAAGCTACAGCTGAGGGCATCATAGACTTAAAACGAGGTGTTCCGAAATTTTCGAAAGGCAAATAAGAATGGAGATAAAGCGTTTGTTAGAAGCAAGGTTACTTTCACCCGATTTTAAAATGCGAATAATGTTTCAGAGCTTCCAAAAGGAAGTAAATTTACCAGCACAGAGACTGACATTGAATGAGATGGACAAATATAAAGCGAAATAAAGCGAAAACGTCAGATTTTGCGTGAAAATATTAAGAATGTTATCTGGACTAGTGAAACAATTGGAACCAAATGAGGACAAAAGCAATTCAACCTGAAAAGAAAATCAGTCAGAAGCAGGAGTCGATCGCTTGGAGTAAACAGAGGAAAGAAACTTTGCAAAGATATTGCCAGTGTCAAGATGGTTGGAAGCAGTAAAAACATTAAATATTAAGTAGTCACGAAGAGACAAAAATACTTTTAAAACGTAGACAAAACCTAGCAAAAAAAAACGGCAACCATATCTTAATGGTACTTTTGCGATGATAACGTATTTCGCTTTGTTTTCTTCGCATATTATGAAGGCTATTATCGGGTGTTTGTGCTGTTCTACGGAACAGTAAACTGGCAGTAAACTGGCAATTCTATGAGTTTTTTTAATCGATTGAATTATAATTATAATCAACAATTCGAAAATCAAAAAGCAAAAATTGGAGAAAAAATGGGCCGCTAAAGAAAGAAATAGAAAAGGAATATTTTGGCTTATTATACCAACAGAAATTTATTAAACCACGATTCTGTGCATTATTGAAGTTTATTTATTTATTCATCTATGCAAAATTAATTTTAGACTTCCTCCATATGTGTTTTTATATCATATAATATATTAATACAATATTTACGCTGCATTTTATTTAAAATGGTTTCACATGTATATTTGTTTTTGTTAACATAGTGAAGTTTAAACACGAAATTCGGTAGATATTCTCAAAAACCATTTATATAATTTGGATGTTTGCTTGAAGTGACATGCCAAGTTTTCATGCACACGTCTCTCTCAAGGAAAATTCTCATTGAGGTTTTGTTTTCCTCTTTTTGCGTGTTTGGTGATCCAAACTTTTTTTCCTCCTCTTCTAGGCAAGTACAGCATGATAGAAACCAAATTTATTTTCTTCCGCTTTATGATATTTAAGCTTCAAATTTTCTTCACTTGTTTCAATAGCTTCTTTTTATTTTTTAGGTCTATGATCAGGCAAAATGTCACGTTTTGTGGGAATTTGATTCGTCGTAAGCTGTCATTGTTCAGTTTTCATTCGTTTACTTTTTTCACAGCAAAATGAAAATTCGTTACAAAATTATGATACGTTATGACAAAGTTTTTAACTTTCACATTTTTGATAGCTTTACGTAGATTATATGAGTATCACACTATGAAAAACTTAAATACACAAGTTTTGTTGTCTGAGAACAACTACTAAAACATATTTCACGATACATACGTATCTACGTATATTCCGCCGTGTGCAGTTTATAAAGATGTGAAATTGCTGGACACAAACTAGCACCTGCAGTATATTTTTCAATTGTATGAAAAATATTCTATACGCCCAAATCAGCATTGATATTTTCCTGCCGACATCTTCTAAGTTATAACAAGTAAATGACTATTTCCATAAAGCAAATTACATGAAATGGGTAAAAAATCAAATTTAGTTAATTTTTGACTGCGTTAAATTGCTGTTTGTTCAAAAATTAGTCGGTCTTGTCGTTCTAGTGACTACTCGTGGAGGTCAATTATCCATATTCATTTCCTCGATCAGCATCTAATTTTCTAAAAATATATCTTCCCCATTTATTGAACTCCATAAATATCATCAACAAAAGATTATTTGTTACCTTCAGCTCTCTCTTTACCATAACATCAACTAAGTCCGACAGTTGATGAGTTAAGGTTAACCTGCATATTCATGGTTTACCATCAACTATTTACTACGTTGTAAAACCAAACAACTATATGAAATGCATTAAAACAGTTTTTGAAGAACATAGCTATAAATTCATCCATCCACTCATTTTATAAAGTCATTGAGCCATGTAACAAGCAACCCATTAGCTTTCAGCTAGAATGACAGTTAACTCTCGCTTCACTACCAGGTATTTCGTGATTTTTTCCGATACTTAACTCTAAATAGCCCGCAGAGAATAAGATTGAAGAGGGCTTGATGGTTGATGTTGTAAACACCTTGGATTGCTTTGATGAGGTGCGTCCTACCGTGACGATGCACCAGCTTCAGCTCGACATGAGCACGTGGAGTGTAGGATACACATCCGGATTTACAGCAGGTGAGAGATGCTCATTGCCCTTGGGTCTCGATTTAATGCGACAGTTTTAAATGGATGCAATGTATTTACGATGGAATCCGATTACAGTTCGACATTTAAACGGTCGTTTGCTCTCCACTGGAATTCTTGCATGGTTGACTTGGTGTACCGCAATTAGGTGCACTACAAGCAAACTAGAATTGCTTTTCGAAACGGCTGAATTCAATTCTAACGCATTGATTCAATACTTCGTTAGTTGTACTTAATTAGATTAATTTATGATATGTCGTTTACTGTTGTGTGCTTGAAGCGTAAATAAAATTCATAGATGAAACAGGAGGACTAATACATGCCATCATCACATGAATAATTTTTAAACGTGAATCAATTTAAAATTATAATAAAATACATGAAGATATATGTGTATGTTCTCACGTATATGTTACGGAACTAATATTGTTACATCAGTTTGATACATTAAAAAGTTGTACGGCCGCGTTAGCGAAGTAGTTTATCACATGAATTTTTGATTGAAATTCGATGTAACGGAGCTTAAAAGCAAATGGGTAATTCACTCGTGAACTGCATTATGACGATTCATAAAAATTATCTAGTTACTCAAAAGGCATAAAAAATAGCCGGAAGTATACGGTTTTAATACATTTTACTCGAAACGGTAATTTCTAATGCCTGAAGATACGCCATAAAGGCAACATATTTGTACATAAAACCAACACACTCCAAGAAGTCTTAATAGCTTGCTTGGAAATATCTTCTGCTTTTCGGTTCTCGTCAATAAAGCCAGAGTTGTTTTATGGTTATAGATTTTGTTTAAATGCTTTCGAAAAAGTATCAAAGTACTTAACGTAGAAAAATAAACTGTTCATATTTACTTGTATAAAGTATTTATATAAGTGCTCCTGAAAGCACAAAAACAACTATCATTTAAGTAATTTGAATAATTGCTTTGAAATATTTACTAGTCTGTTAAACCGCCTTCAAGTCGGCCAAATTTGAGTAATTTCAAAGCATTTGTTTTGCAGATTACTCACATTTGATAGAGAATAACTCCGTCAATTTTCATTTTTTAATGTTCTATTTTTCTTGCGATTTTCCAAAATAATTTTTCCACAATTTTGCCCACATTTTTAAATAACTTTTACCATAACTGATCCTACTTAGGACCCATATATAATGTAAGTTTTCAATTGATCGGAAGATTCGAGAGTAAGTTATCGCGAACAGTTATTTCGGATGATCTAAAAATAGATAGCTTGATGAAAAGCTACCATTATTGCGGAACGTAGAATTTTTAAAATTTTAAACTGCCAGAAGAGGTATAAAATTTATAAATTATTTGATTTTGTCTTAAAAGTACAGCTTTTACAAGAGACTCGATGATTTGGAGGACTTTTTTCATGTGGCTGCTGTAGCTTCAGAGTTACTTGCAAATTCATCAAAAATTGCACCGACCGATTTCTTTATATTCACAAAAATAATTTTGTTGAATTTCGTAATTGTCTGATGACTTTCTCAAAAGTTATCGCAAATACTCAGCCTAGAGTCAAAAATTTGCAAAACTTTATCTTAAGCAAGCTCAAAACGTTATCGAATTCTCTTCCCGCATTTTTTTATCATAGAAATACGTATAAAGAATCATGGATAGATTATACGCTTCAGCAAATTTATTATCAAAACTCGATTCTGATTTTTACCGCAAAATCATCGACGAAGCACATTTTTGGTTTAACGGATTCGTCCGTACATGTTTTTAGTGATCTGGGTAACCTAGTCATGGTCAATGACGAGCGCTACCGCGCCATATTAACCAGTTATTTTTCACGTAAATTGGAACAACTAGCCTGGTAGGCATGTGGTTTCAAGAAAACGGCACCACATGTCACACAGTTGGTCAAACAATCGACTTATTCAAGTCGAAATTTGAAAATCGAATCATTTTATCATGTGACTTGATCGCATTCGACTTTTTTCTTTGGTTTTACTTCAAGTTCCTCCTAAACGGTCAACCAGCAGACCTCCATGGTCTGCCATCTTGTTGCGGTGAGGGGGCTTAGGGCAGTAGCGCACCAAGTCAGACGCGTTGCTTTCTTGCCAAGAAAGACCTAGGGGAACGATACACTTAATCTCAAACCAAAGCATGGACGAAATAAAAGCTAGGAGTTAAAGCTACAGCTAGGAGTTAAAGCTAAGCTAAAATAATCCCCACCTCAAACAACAACTGATGTAGAAGCTAGCACCTCCACTGGCCGCCATTTAAGTCATGCGAAGCTAAAGCGCTCCGGTGCCAACGTACTTGCAGACTCGGACTTGTACTCGGAGAGCATAGTTTCGACCGAAGTGTATAGTATACATAGTTTCGCCTGTGTGAGGCAAAGATGCTGGTCCTCAGAAGAGGAACAGGCCCAAGCCGAACAAAATGGGCAAGAAAGGAGAAAATACAAAGTGGCTTCGTGCATTGTCGGCAAGCTCGGCGGCAAACCAACTCTTTAAGCGGAAGAAAAGGATCTGTTAAGTTGGGACAGAAGGCCGCGAGTATTTCGCTGGAAAGGAAAAGCTGACACTTAATGGTTCTGTTTCCACAACAAGGTGCAGCAGAGCTTGTCCAAAAGGCTAGCAGAAAAAGGACAGAGGTCCGCTGAGGACGAAAAACCAGCGACCAAGAGCCCAACGAACGAGGCCAGTCAACAACGTGTCCTACAACCATCCACTTTGAAGCCGAAGAAGACCATGAGGGTCAGCGATGCGGCAAAACAGCACCTCATCGTAGCTGTTATCGGCCACAGCAATCCCTTGGGTCAATTGTCGATTGAGAAATGCAAGACTGTAGAGTCAGGCCTGCTCAACGCGATGGTTGACCGGATGCAAAAGCAGCTTGAACCAGCTACGCGTTTGTTTGACTAGTTGAGAAGTGTTAAGATCATCAAGTGCAACGACGATCTTACGTTGCGCTGATGTGTGGTTGTAGTCCCGAAATTACCGGGGCTACGGAAAGAAACTTGACTCAAAATTGTGGAAAGAGGAAGCATGCCAACACTACCCAAGGCAAAAGATATGGCCCTGAAATTGCTGCAGAGACAAAATCCAGATATTCCAAAGCAGGATTGGAAGATCCTGGATGTGAAGAAACCGGCAGCACAATTCTTCAAATAAACAAGGTGACTGACGATCTGCTCTACCCGTGGTTCGGAAAAATGGCTTGGAGTGCAGAGCAATAGAGAGAGGGAGTGAGAACGAAAGAGAGAAGGAAATAGACCGAGGGAGAGCGAGGAAGCGAGCGATAAATTCACTCTCTTGATATATTGCTATGTTGGCTTGAACATGAATCCCTGTAAACCATAGTACTGTTTATGAGACAGTTCAAAAATTCTTAGTTTAACTTACCGAAATTGAACGGGATCCCAGTTGAAGTGAGTCAAAGTGGCAAATATATAGCTCACTAGGGAACGAAAATATAGCACAAAGGATGCTACGCTATCTATCTTAGGTATTTTTTTTTATCTTCGATGTATAAGGAAACCAGTACATAATTAAGATAAATAAGTAGATAATTAAGGGTAAGTGTTCGCCGCAAAAACACATCTAGTTTGGTCCAAGCATGTGTTAAATGTTGTTAAATGATAAAAATAGTCGGGCACATAAGTTTCATTCCCATTTTGAACTAAACGCATTTGCACTTTGAATAAAGAATAACACTCGTATAAGCTTCAATTATTGAAGCGGTAAGGAAATTCGAAGCCTACCCAGAGTAAATTGATGGTAATAATCATTTCTATTACAGTGGGAATGTGTTCTTAGAAGGCCAACCAATCATAAGATATTTACATCTCCACTCAAAGTACCATTAATATGTCCTCTCATAGCGAAGACTTCCTCATTACATCGCATTCGACGCAATAAAAAAAACAAGTTCTTTCATTCGATTAATAACTCTTTTTTCTGCCCCATGCCGGGCACTTAAAAAATTATGTCCAAATCAACAGAAGATAATAGGGAGCAACGACGGCCGATTCAATGACTGCCAAGTGATGGGCCTACTCCATTATCAGCAATTTCACTCTTCGTGTTATTCCTTGCCATAATTCACTTGAAATCTTAAATGTCAGTCCGATTAATTGCTGTATTCGACAACGATGTTGACCCAAATCAACCGATTCCGGTCCGCCGGCTGCGTTTCGTTTCAATTAAATCCGAACTTAAAACGGTCCAGCTCATCCCGTCTCGTCGATTATCTTGCACTCTGCTGTACACGGGGGAGACTGATGTCGAACAAGCTGGGGATTTTTATCAACGGAATTCCTTTTCTTAAGTGAAACACTTCACTGTGTGGGAGTTGGCTATGTGGATTGCGGAGAATCGTATCTACACGCTTCCACTTTAAGTTTCGTGTAGAATGTATGTTTTTGTAGACGGTGGTGGCAAGGGCTGTCATTTCTGTAGCTGTTTTGCTTCTAGTTGTGATGCTTAATTTATACTAAGAATTGCTACCGAATGTCTAATTTTTCCTTAGAATGATATGCGCAGATTTAATGTTTACTATTGTCTTACGTGACCAAAACCATATACCACTGATACATTACCAATGTTTGTTTACTACAGTGAAGTAATTGGTAAAACCGTATGTTGTTCACAATTGTTTAAATGTGATTCTATGATTTTATATCAAAGTACTTTAGTTTCATAAAATATAAGCATAACTGCATTTTATGGACTTAGATAAATTGGTCGCTTTTCACATGCACCTGAAAATGGAGATGAAAATGTTTAGTTTTAATTTTAAATTATTCATAACTATTAATACATATTAATCTATTCTTCAACTTTTTCTCACTACTTTAAGATAGTTTATCTTAAATTAAATGCTTAAACTAAATTCAATTGCCTAAAAACTAATCGCATATGTCCGAAAGCCCTTTTAATTGTCACAAAGTCGACAGCACCGGTTCGTTTTACTCAGGGCAATTGACTAGCACGGTCTTCTTCTGAATGTTAAGGCCGTAAATCAGATCATCGCCACGCAAGATTGACATCCAAGAAGAATTACGTTGACCAAGCAACTGGAAGTTCAATCTATGTACGGACATGTAGGTATAGCGTATCACTAGCGACGTTCATCGTAGAAGTTTCCTTATCAGCTTGTTTTATGGCCCAAGACAAGAGTCACTTTTACGAGACGCATCCAAATTAGAAATTATTTTTCGGATATAAGATTTATGGATGCGTTGTGGACAAAGTGGAAACTTGCTAGAAACACCATTAAGTCTCATGGAAACCAATTTGTTGACAGGCTGTATCGAAATAGGAAATATAAAGAAAAGCCTGCGAGAGCCATAGTTATAAAGATAATGACTTGATTGCTGTTTATCTACCTTGCGACACATACACCCAGTTGGTAATGGTAATAGCCGGGAAGGGCAATGTTCTTAATTTAACGGCCACTTGAACAGGAACGGAGAGAAGCGATGGCTTCCTCTTTCTACTATCACCCCGAAATAGACTGTCAATCACACACGTGAATTGCGTGAGGTCACAGACTTTATTGCAATTACATGACGGTGGATTACGAAAGTGTTTTGTCAGATGATAGATGCCTTGTATAATACATAGAACATGTAAGGTACATAAGTAAAATTAAGTTTTATGAAGATACCTAATAATCTTACCAAGACGATATTTTTGTGCATGCGTCTAGAAGTTAGAAGTAATAATATAAGAGACTCTTGGAAATGAAAAAGTGATTTTAAAATAATGCATCAGTAATCTTTTTCTGAAATATTGCAGCCTTAGTTCCTTTATCATTGATAATGTATCATTATTAATGGTTCTCCACCGGATCTATACTGACAGTGAAATTTAATTAAGTGCAAGTAATACCACTCATAAAATGGATGAAAAATAGAGCGAGTATAATTTCAATCTTTCTGAAATGTACAAACGTAATATTGCTTCATGCATAGACCCTTAAGGCAAAAATTATTATGGACTAAAGATGTTTTATTTATACTTTCTTTAATTGGACATTATTTCTATATAATAATCGTTTGACATGTACCTATGTATATCCGATTTGATAATGGCATTATTATGTCTTTTTAGGTAACTTTAAAATCCAACAAAAAAGTTGGAGAAAGTTTGTGAAGGCAGTCTGAATCTCAGATGTTGGAAAAAAAGAAAAAAAGAGAGTGTGCCAGATGCAAGAAGCTGTTACTTAAAACATCTACCAGCAAGTGATAGACATAACAATCAATTTGAAATTTTTTCAAGCCGAAGTTCAGAAAAATGGCTTTCAACAAGTAATCCCGATGATAAAGCGTTTCATAGCTCAACTACTGGCAACGGCCTTAGCCAGTAGAAAAATCGGATTTTCATTTCACTAAGAATACAAAAGCGATGCATTCATAATAAACTGCGTTTTTTCATGTTCGTGTCAAATTGTAGGATGATCCAACAGGTGAGTATAATCCAATAAGGTGATCTCGACTGTTCTACTTAATAAGATACATCGTTCTATTCCTTAACAGAAAACGAGAAAAAATTTTGACGCTTAAGAACCGCTAGAAAGCTCAATTTTCGAAAAAAAGATGAGATAAAGTGTAAACGTAAAGTGAATGTTCTTTCAAATATGTTCCTTTTTTCTGTGGTAATGCCAAAGCTCAGGAGATTACCCTTTGAAGCGAATGCTTAGCAATGGCGATAGGGAGACACGTATAGGAGAAACCGATTTCAGTTATTCCATTATTCATTAAGTACCATTTTATTTCTTATTAGACACTTAATTAATGGACCGCTAATATTATACCCAGCCGCCGGCTGTTAAGACAACACAAGACGAACAAACACAACCATGAGCATAAGGTGCGATTTGAACCCGCGGGCAGTAAATTGCTGCTTCAGACAGGCACTTTAGCGAGCAGAGCTACCGACTAGGGATGGGCAAATCCGCATAAATTGGAGAACTGGTTCCAGTCGTTTTGTTCCACTTCTGGAACCAGTTCCGATGTCCGTTCCAGTTCCACTTCTTTTGTAATATTACTATTATTAAGTGAATATGCATTTATGTGACCAAACATTTTCTTTAATAATTTTATAAAGATTAAAAAACACTCAACATTAGCTTAAACACTACTACAATATGTACGAAAGGGGATCAGATAGGAAAAATTTGGAGAAAAAACATAAATATTTGACCTTAAATTACATAATTACAATATAAAAAGAGCATTTTAGCTTTTGTCGTTCGACGTTCATTTGTTATGATTCCTGCTTTGGAGATAAGACGCTCACATAGCACACTCAACACCACTCACAACTACACTCAACATGCCTACACTTAACTGAGTTTTCATTTCAACCTAACGGGCAATCTTATAAATATTTGTTTATATCAAGTACTACGAAATTTTCAATTATCCCCAGAAAATAACATATGAATTAAGTTCCAAAACAATGTTTCAAAATTTCATGTTTCATAAATTAACCCCAAACATCGAATTACACAATGGTTCTAGAACAATGCACAGATCTCGTGCAATTTGCCTTTCTTCTGTGGTGAATATTGGTCTTATTTCAAATATTGCCAGTGTTTTTTTTATTAGAACTTCAAGATCCACATGCCTTTGGAGCATGTAGTACGTGGAGTTTCATCTTCCCCAGTTCCACTTCAAACGAACAAAATGTTGGCATAAATATATGCATGTCAATCTTCACTAATTGCTTGAACGACATCGCCCTATACAAAACAATCATGTTGTGTCGCATCAATGTACAACCGGTCGTTCTAATCGATGCGGACTCTCACCGTATAGGAACGATCATTAACAGCTCCAAATCCAGTTCCAGTTCCAGCTACATGATGCATCGGAACTGAATTGCTAGCGATTTCATATCGGTTCCGTGCTCAATATGTATCATGGTACCTAACTTGAATGCTCGCTGGCGCTTGATGTTTGATCGGAACTGGAACTGCTAAGAACTTTTGTTAACAGTTCCGGTCGGAACGGTCCATCCCTACTACCGACCTCTCAGTTCTGAACCATATGTGGGCACTGAATGCCTAAAAGTAGGCCAACATTTTTTTAAAAATTTGATTTGTCATAGCTTCTGACAGAAATATTGTATCATCGTGAAACATGCAGCGCTTATTGATTTGGACTTTAACTATACAAGATTAAAATATATATGAGTGTGCAGGCAACTAAGTAGCTACGGTAAGAACGTAAAAATTATGTTTCAAATAATCTACCTCTCAGAAATATTTTCAATTCTTGAAAAAAAATTGCAAACGATTGACACATTTTATCTTTTTCCCACACCGTTAAATTGTGATTTTCAAAACTCCCTGTTGGACAAGAACGGCAACCCAACACCAAATTACCTCTATATTGAGCGCTCGAAACTTCTGTTCACTAAAACTCAAGATCGGCTAGCCAAATCAATTTGGAATGCGCAAAATGTATTAGACAAGTAGAACCAGATCTGACAGAAGTGATTTTGAAAGATTGACGCTATGAAAGAAATCTGCTTTTTGTCCTTTAAACTCCGACATAGTCAACAATTTTGAACGAAATTCACAAAGTAGCTGAACTTCAATTTATGCCAAGTTTGGTTGAAGTTTGTTTGAAAAATTAGGATAAAGATGCCAGCTATGACAACACCTTGAAAATTCTCATAGCCCAATAAAGCTATTTGCTCTATAGCTCTCGGTTGCAGTCAAAATTTATATAGAAAATTAATATTTTTTCTGGGCAATTTTGGTGAGAATTTGGTTTAAAAACCATGATGGGGCTGCCAGCTGGGGTATTTTTAGTAATTTTTCATTTGCGTGTTTTGCAGCTTGCCGTGTTTTGTAAAATTTATGGGCTACCCCGGGAGCAAGGTACCCTAGAAATGGCCGTGAAGACTCCTCGTCCTTATAAGCGGAACAGCCCTTAGTCCGACCCCAACGGATGTTTGTAGACCGCTTTGCTAGCTCTGCGCGGCTGGGGTGAATTATTGAAAATGGTGTGGACTTGCTCAATGAACATATCTGGATTTCTTTTTGTAGGGGTACCCGAAAAATCGTGTTTTTGCAAGCAATCCACAAACTCTGGATGAACTGAAAGCCAATATTCGTCAGGTCATGGCTGAGATATTGTCCGAAAATTAGCGCGAAATGATTGAGTCCTGGAAGAAATCTTTGGCGAAAGCCATCAAAAGGGCCTTTGACACTATTGATCACAGAATTTTGCTTCAACGTCTCGAAAACTATAGCATTAGCAAGAAGAATAGTTCGATGATAAAATTTTTTATTGGATAGCAAAATTGTGACAAAACAATCACAGTACATCAGTTGGGAAGATTTAATCAACACGCAAAAAAATATATTTCCGAGATTCGAAGAATATGTTTACTTGTCTACGAAATGTGTAATTCCACAAATCTGATCAACGTTTATTTGATTTCAATTATCTGAATAGATATTGTGTAAAAGTTTCTTTCATTCAATAAAATACAATTATTACTTTACCTTATTTCAAGCCAGCTATTTTCATTAAATCTAGTACAGTCTACAAAGCTAACATGATTTTACATGCTTCAGCATCTACCACTTTTGATTCTAAGAAATAATTATTAGAATTGAAAAGATCTGTCCTCCTTTCAAAACTGTACAACAAACAAAAAATAGGTAAGTGTGCTCTTTCAATCGAAGAAAGGACAACACCAGATTGAATATATGTTTTTCTTGGCGAAAAATAATTTTACTCAATTATTTGATATCATAGGATAGCATTCGATACCATTCCACACATGAATGCGAAATTTGAGAGGCCGGCAGCTTAGCTCGCGAAGTGGCGATCTACTGCCTCTGAATTCGAATGCCGTCAATATAGCTTTAGTAAAGACTAAGTGCATCGTACTAGTGCTTCAAAAAATTAAAAAAAAATGTGGTAGTTAAAGAATAATGGAATACGCCGCCTCCTTGATATTCGCGAGGTATGCGTTCCGAAAGAAGTTCGCAAATATTGAATTCGCCAATATTGGGGCTCCAGTTTCATACAATTAAGAGAGTTATTGATTTAAAAAAATATTATACCTTTTATTTTGTGGTTGATTACAATGTGTTAGTCATATTTAATATCAATATCCTAGTTATGTTTAAACGCTAGTTGCTGTTTGCCTTGACAAATGTGAAATTTTGGGTTGTTTGTCTTTATAAAACCAATGTGACGACAAATGATTTTGCTCCGATTTCATCAGGACTTACTGCTTCTCTTTGCTTAAATTTATAAAACCAACACTAATTTACATTAAAACTCTTTCTGCTGGTTGATACTACACCTTCTTTCATTATCTTGTCATAAAAAAGTTTTGCTTTTGTCCGAATAGTTAAAACAGGGGGCTCCCGCGTTTACGGTAATCATCTGAACTTTGGCATTATCAGTGATAAAAAAAAACAAAAAAATACATTTCCAGACATCAAAGAACAAGCTAAACCCACTATAAAATAAGCTTATATAATCAATAGAGCGATATTTTAAAAAAAAATTGCTTTGACACCTGGAAAATATTTACTTGCTTCGAAGAAAAATATCGATGAACAAAAGAATATTAATTGTGATTTATGGCAACATTTCCTTGAAACTATGCCAAATTTTCCCCAGGGCAAGTTCAATATCAGTTATTTGAAATGAATAAACTCCATTGTTTCCACTGTTTTAGATGGTGGTTAATGCTCTTATAATCAGCACTTCGAAAATCATACACAACGGAATCGTTGTATGATTGGGAAATCGTCAAATCAGATATAGGTAGCTCGACCGTAAACGCAGAGTGGTGAAGAGTGTTGGAGAAAATATGCTCCGCATCAGCGGTTGGGTGAGCCACTACATCGTCGTAACTATTAGTAATAATAAGATCCAGCCAATTACCATTTTGGTTAGAAGTCGGAGCGATTTGCTGCAAATCATTGCTATAAAATGAACTTACAAGATTTAGATCAACTTTAAATTTGGGCGATTAAAGTCTCCCATTATTATAATCTTGTCATCATCTTTGAGCGATGAACTAAGTGGAATGTAGAAAGCTCCTATATAAAGAAAACCTTTGGACCAAGAAATTCTGATAATTTTGTGCTCACATTGACTATGTGGATCAGTTTCAACTATTTCAGGGCAGGGAGTTGTGAGTAGCAATGAGCACACCGCCACCTCTTGTCTGTCCAGTTTGCAGATAGTTACGGTCATTTCTATATATGGCTAGCAACCATCAAGAATTTCTTCATTTTTATGGAAATCATTCAGCCAGGTTTCTGTAAAATTAAGTACATTGAATTGGCAAGATTTGGCGTCAAGGAAGAGTTTATTCAGTTTGCCTCTCATACCACCAACTTTATGGTAAAAAAGCTTGAAACCTTCTGTTGAAAATTTTCTGTTAGGATCGATACCTGTTAAAATCCTCCCTTGCTCTCTGAAGGTGGGACATATATTTTGCAGAAACGTGTGAGGCATAGACTTTCAGATCTTTTCTAACTTGGTCTGCAGACACTCCTAGCTGTTCGTAGTATCGAGTAAAAATAACATTAAGGGAATCAAAGTCTATTGGTGGACCCTATTGCTGGATCATGATTTTCAAATGGGTTTTAGTTTTACCCTCAAAACATGCACAATCGCTGGCATTGTGCATGTAAGCGAGAAAAAGACGAACATTGTCATATATTTTATTATCTCTTAACCGGGAAAGTAGATACATACTTTCTAGATCCACACTTGGTGTAATTGTGACCTGTACATGTATGTGGCACTAACGGGTCTAAAAAATTGGATGCAGACTGTGATGGGCTTGTTAGAAAACTATCTGAATGAGCTAGTATGTATGTGGATGGCATGTAATATTCACAACAAATAAAATTTGTGTACGAAGATTGTGACTGGACTGGAGTAGATTCTGTGTTGTACTAAGAAACTCCAAATTTATAATGTTCAGAAAATTTGTCTTTTCAGAAAAATCACCACTGTACAACACAATTAAGTACGTTTCAAATTCACTTCGCTTGGAAAGACTACCGACACCACGTAAGGTTGACAACGATTTTGACAACTAAGCGCAAGCAGGCCCAATCCAGAGAGAAACGAAGAGAGCGGTTTTGTCCTATTACACATACTTGAATGTAGGGTCAGCAGAAGAGTGAGCTCGCTAAAATCGGCGAATAATATAATAAGTTTTAAAGAGTACTTAAAACCAAACATCCAAAAAATCAATACTTAATGGAGAGCATATAATTTTTAGTGGACTTTTCAATGGGCACATGACAATGAGGACGAAAATATAATTAAGGGTATGAAGTGCAATTTAAATTGATAACGATTGTACTTTCCCCTATATACCAATTTCAATTGTCTGCACAGTACTCAGAACATGTGATTGATAAAGCGATGATGCACGCTGGCCATACACACTGATTAAGGGACGGACAGAGTGGGGAAAGAAGATAGAAAACACACTTATTATCTGTGTTTTTACTTTTCTTTACAAAGTAGATTAGATGGATCGAAAAAAACAGCCCGAAATAAGTTTATTTTATTCGCTTGGGCTCCTGCCACTTAAAGAAATCTAACCGTCAGTGATAGTTTTCTGTCATTTATTTACAAATTTATTAAAACTTTACAATGACGTGTAATGCCAATTTAACAGCAATCGTGATGATGCTAAAAATCAGTGAATGGTCCCATCCACTTCAGTCTCCCAAGAGCCTCGGGCATCTACAAGTTCAAGTTTACCAAAGTGTGTGCATTGTAGTTAAATATAATAATAATGTGAATCAACTGTTTTGTTAGGGCTTCAAAGGCAAGCAATCGCACGGATAACGCTGGAGAAAAATCTTCGTTATTCGGCACTTATACTTTTTCTTCACTTAAAAATAAATAATTGTTGCTGTTTTGATTGTGAGATTCCAAACGATGTTTTGAAAAATAGTTGTAGAAATTACCTTTACACAAGAGAAGAAGATTTAGATATAACTGATATGTCTGTAATAGATATAGAATCATTTTGAGATGTAAATTTTAAACTTCTAATTTGTTTTTGTTGTACATACGGGGGTTGATTAATAAGTAATGACAATGAATATAAACAAAGGTTAAAAGATTCATTTATTTTTCAATACAGTCTTCTAACAAGCTAATACATTTAGTCCATCTTTTTCCAAACCGAAGATACCCTTAGAAAAAAATTCTTTATCTGGACTCTCCCAAAATGCCTCAACAGAGGCCATCACTTCCCTATCATCTTCAAATTTCTGACTCCAAAGGTGTTGTTTGAGCCGAGGAAAGAAGTAAAAGCCACTGAGAGCTAGATCTGGTGAATAGGGTGGGTGTTCAAGCAGTTCAAATCCTGTTTCTTTAATTGTGTCCATCGCAACTGCAGCCTTGTGAGCCGGTGCGTTATTTTGAAGAAACAGAGCTCCGGTTTGCAGTTTGCCGTGTCTTTTCTCCTTCATTGCCCCTCGTAATCTTCTTATTTGGTCAGTTTAGTAAGAGACTGATATAGTGGCTTCCTTTTCCAAATATTCCATCATAAATAATTTCTTCAGCGTCCCAAAAAACTGATGCCATAACCTTTCCTGCCGAACTTGACACTATGAATTTCTTCGGCGTCGATGAAGAGGGTCGCTTCCAGGTCACCGATTGCATTTTAGTTTCTGGATCAAAATTGTGGATCCAGGTCTCGTCCATGGTCACGAAATGTGACAAAAAATTCTCCTGACCTGCCTGGAACTGTTTGAGATTCATCCTTGAAATGTAGACTCGTTTCTTCTTATGCTCGTCCGTTAACATTCTCGATACCCAACGCGCAGATACCTTCTTCATATGTAATTTGTTGGCAAAGATTTTTCGAACACTACCATATGAGATCCCTGTGACCTCAGCTACATGCTTGAGGGTCACTCTTTGATCTGCCACCACGACATCTTCGACTTTTTTTACGTTGTCTTCAGTGAGGGATGTGGATGGACGTCCTTCGCGGTGTTCATCTTCAGTGGATGTTCTTTCCAGCCTAAACTCCTTGTCCTAGCGTGCAACGGTGGAATATGGAGGAGCAGAGTCCCCTAATGTTTCCACCATGTCACCCTGTATGCCTCTGGTAGACAGTTTTTTCAAACAGTGGTACTTAATGACAGCCTTAATTTCGTTTTTCTCCATTTTGATATTCTCTCTTTGACTGTTCGTATTCAAATGAATGTAGCTCCCTGGAATTGTGGCCCATTTATATGTTGTTTTTTTCATGCTGACTTGTGAGTATATGTAAAAGTAAAAAAAAAATGTTTTTGAATTTGATGCGAACTGGAAATAGCCGATTATCATTACTCATTGATTAACCCTCATATAAATATACATATTGTTTTCATATTGAACCATGTTTATTTCAATTAAATAAGAAAGCATTATTTAGCATTATAATTTTACAAGATCTAGCATTATTTAGCATTAAATAAAAGTGGATCTAGCATTATTCTAAAAAAAAATATATGGCAGCACTGCTCAGCGAACTTTCAAGCTGGAAACTACCATACGTAGATGCACTAAACACTTTGGACATTTTTGCTAATAGAAGCACACTCTACATTTAAACTCGTTTGTTTTTTTTTTATCCAGAGCAGAAAAATTGCCCGAGATAAATTACTGTTTTCAACTGTGCTGCCTTACGATAATTTCGATAAAAGTAATTTTAAAAAACTTTTTTTGTAGTTTTTATAATCAAACTTACCTACTGGAATTATTGTTTAAGTAAGTTAGTGAATTTTATTGAATTTTCTTTTTTGCAATACTATTGGAAAATTGAATTAGTTTCGAACTACTTATGTTTGAAGATGATTCGATAAGAAAAATGCATATGATCCATTTGCATTAGCAGGCTGTTTAGTCAAAGGACAAGATTACTTCTAGTTTCAATATGAAATCGGAGAATGCATAAAAAACACTTTTCACAAACCGTGTTGCAAAAAGAGAACAAAAATAGTTGGGTTTTTGCAGCACGACTAAGCCAAATCAGAAAGATGCGAGTTGCACGAAGATCATAGTTGAGCTATTATATTAATGCAAATAGATTTTCCCAAATCAATGTATCTTTGATTTATTGAAGATGTATATAAAGATCTTGCCAGACTATGTTATAGCTTCAAGATTGGGAGCAGTTGATCGAAACCCAAAGATTTTTACATTAAAAGTGAATACCTACTAGTAAAAATTAAAACTTCTTCCCATAACGATTCAAATCCAATCTTTTGCCAGTCAATACGTCTGCTCGAATCTGGCTCGTAGCAAAATAAAAAAAATATTTTTCCTCTTCTTCTCTTTTTTTACTATGTCCATATTTGCATTATAAATTTGCAGAGAATTTTCGCAGAAACTTCGCATCGGAATTTTTGTCTCGAAAAAAATCTTTTTGGAGAAGTTACTTATTATTTTGGAAATATTTTTCAATTTTCAACATAAGTAGTATATTTTTCAAAATAGTTACAACTTTTTAAAGATAAACTTTGCTTATAATATGTTTTTCAGATTCAACTTAATTTTCGTATTAATAAACGATAAACTGCTAAACTGCCTGTACAAAATGATAAATATGTTTCGTCATCATTACATCACGTTTATAAAAGCACAGTGAATCACTTAAAAACCCATTTCTCTCCGTCTCATGCCTTGCAAAATCCAGTCGATAATTTGAAAATTACACTCCATCTTCCAATCTGAATTCAGACCTCCAAACCTTGATAGCTACGTGGGAGTAAGGCACGACACGTTGCGTGCATCTTGTTAATTAAAGGCCTTGCAACAAAACCGTGGAATTAAATTGGTTCAAAACGTTCGAGTCGCTGATGGTTAATTAGAGGAATCGAACAGAACCGTACTGTACAGTGCAGTTGCCCTTTCATTATCAATATCTGAAACATTCAGAGTCACAACGGACACCCTCGAGGAGATGGCGATGACTTCCTTTCGTTGTCCCTTTGAAATGACCACAGAGTAATGGGTTGGGTATTTGTCATCATTTCTGACTGACCCGTAATTTGAATTCGTTATCTTCTTCTCGTTCCTCTTAATTCGTGTTCGTTGTAAATCATTAAAAGGCCCGGCCTGGGACGGCTCGACCCTCCTCTTCGTTGCCGTACCTGAAGTACAATCGAAGTTAAAGAAATTTCCATTAGCAAATATGGCTTGAAGGTGGAAGACGATAAAAGCTGACTTCTTCACGAAAGTGTTTCCAGCACACAAGAACAACAAAATGTATATGTTCGCAATCCACGTTCTTACTTCCTACTCCTGCAAACGAAACCAGCAATAAAAATCAGTAGCAGCAAGCAAGCAGTAAAAACTTTAATCAACTACCAATATCCGGTCTGGTTTCTTTGTTTGCAAGCGCACTGGTAACATTGTTTTGACTTTTGCGCTGATTCCACTTCGCGAAATCGTTAGTGGCCACGATGTAGCATAAATTTGAGACCACCATGCAAAAGCACAAAGGTCTTGCTTGTTTTCTTATGCGGTTAGGGGCTGGCTCAGATTGCATCCGTCCAAGTCTCGTTGGATATTTGTTGCACTCGCGAATTGGCTCCATTCAGCTCAAGCAGCCAGGTTTGTCAGTTTCGATTTCAACGGGTTGTAAATTGGAGGAGTTCAAGTTCATGACAATACTCGCCCTTCTCATCCGCTTGCAATCGAATACAATTAACTGAGCACGAATGCAGACATTGCGGCATTTCGTGAATGGCCAGGTGGCCTATACAGTTGAAATCACACGAGAGGAGAAGAGCACCGGCAAAAAGGTAAAATGATTTAAGTATGAATGGGTCTGATATCGGCAAGCAAGAGTCCATTAAGAAATGCGAAGAATTTAACTTACAATTTATTCCCGGTGTTGTGAAAGCGCGACACAACCGAGTAAACCTGATTCAAAGGCAATGTAGTGACATGATTAAAGTGATGTATTGAATTATTAATGACATGAAGTAGGTATGTGCAGGAGATTCGAAAAATGCCAACTTATACGCAGGTATTTCATAGAGATATGAGTTTGCTGCACTACTTTAAGCGAAATGGGATTTGTGGCACCTAAAATAGTCCATAAGATTCAAAGTTGCTAGTAAAACCGAAATAGATTCTGGTAGAACATGAATATTTTATAGGGCTTGAATTATAATTATAATTTCTAGAGCCTTTCACGTTTCAGTTATGTTCTCCATTTACTCCAACAGTGTTGTAATATTTGCGATCGCCACTTCATGTGAAGTAAGAAATACAAATTTATGTTTTTACTTACATTACTTTATTTCAATTCAAATTGTTCGCATTGTGAGATCCTTTCACTATTTGAATAATTAAGCTGTTATAATTCAATCTTTATTAAATAAGTATTGGTACCATGGTACAGATACTTTGATGTAAGAAACTAAGAAGAATGATACCAGCACATATGTATGTATGTGCTTAACGTAGTTTGACATCAACTATCGAATATACAAACTTTCAATATTTGCGAATGGATTTTAATAGCAAATGAAAGCAAAATTAGAATAAGCTGCTTTCACACTATTCGTTTTCCATTGTACGGCAAAAACCCCTTACGGTGAAAATCCGAATGAACAATATGTTCACACTATACGGTTTATGCACGGTTTTTGTCACAAGCTCAGTTTGTGACTAAATGGTGTGCTGTTTAGTTAAAATGAATCGCAAAAAAAAACTATTGCATTATGCTTATGGCTATATATTCGTCACTAAAAAAGATGACAACGCAAACGCCATGTTTGGGTGCATCCTATACGGAAAGAAAAAGTCGTGGTTGATTGAACTTTTATTGATAGTAATGCAACAATTCATTCAAAATTGTCGAATGAACTACGGAAAATGGTTCTTTCTACTATGCTAAAATAGTTCATTTGACCATACAAAAGTAGTTGACTTTGCTGATACGAAAAAATACAGAAACCTTCGAGGATTAGCACAGTTGAATCTTCGATTCAACGCCCTCCACGCCATGTACTATAGTCCTCCACGCCATATACTATATAGGTTAATCACAATACAGCGTTTTCCGCTGCGCCAAACGCAGCGTTCCACAGGGGGAGGCGTGAATGCCGCAGTTGAATTTGGTGAATCACAATGCAGCGACAATGTCGCTGTCAATGCAACCAAGGCACCAACCAAAATCATTTTTTTTTCTTTTGTACTGCTAAATCCTGTTGTACGAGGATTAGGTTGGCTTATCACAATACTCATCAGCCATCGCTTGTCTATTCCACCAGACCATTCAACCTAATTCAAACAGAGTTAATTCAACCTAGTGGTGATGCCAACCTATGGTAGGTATCACCGCTAGCGGTGCGGCAAAATTAGAAATTTGGCAAATTTCGCCGCTGCCGCAAATTCCGCCGCATACAAAAGAGTGCATTCTAATTTTTTGACAGGTTTCCTGCAGCCCACTGCGTTGGCCGCAGCGGAAAACGCTGTATTGTGATTAGCCTATACGTCCTCCACGCCATTACATGGCATGGAGGTCTATAGTACATGGCGTGGAGGACTATAGTACATGGCGTGGTGGACTATAGTACATCGCGTGGAGGACTATAGTACATGGCGTGGAGGACCATAGTATATGGCGTGGAGGACTATAGTACATGGCGTGGGCGACTATGGTACATGGCGTAGAGGACTATAGTATATGGCGTTTGGCGCTATGTGTTTTTTCAGTGCAGAGTTAATTTTCTTTAAGCAATTGTATGCGCGGTATTTTTATAGTTCGATTGTTCGGGTGGTTCGATATGTCCCGATTAAAAGGTTTTACTGTATAGCCCAAATAGAGTTTTTCAAAAACAATATAAAGCCCAAAAACAAAATATGGCCCAAATATAGTTTTTTGCAACAATATACAGGCCAAATATAGTTTTTCATAAACAATATGTAGTTCAAATTCAGTTTTTCAAATACATTATGTAGCCCTAAGCCCGTCAGCCCGCGAAATCAAGAAACTTCTCCCGCCAATTTAACTCTTAGATAGCATAATTGGCGGAAATTAGCCGAATCTGGCCACAATGCTTCTATTGTTGATACTTACATTTATACATCCCCTCACACAGTATGGCTGCGAGTTATAATTGGAGTTATCTTTTTCAACTGAAGCCATATTACATGGCTCATGTTCATAGGCGCGCCGTAGGGGGGGCCAGGGGGGGCCGGGACCCCCCCAGACCCTAGGTTGGCCCCTCCCAGAAAAATAAATATTTCTAACAGCAGACACTTAAGTTTTCGCCTCTAAGGTTTTTGTGGTTACAGCAAGAGCTGTGTAGTGCAGTAGTGTAAGCCTATACCAACTTACACTACTTATAACATAGAGACTGTGTTGCTTGCGGTATTAATTACGATGTTATGGGACTTATTTCGAGATATGGACGGCAATATTTAATTTGGACAAGTTATCCGTTAAGAAAAAAACGAAAAGCGCCTCGCCAATCATCCTTTTTTTTATTAAGGTTATCTGTTCATTCCTACTAGGCAATATACAGGTATTTAGATACGAATAATTTTATAAACTGGTGTTTTAAGCAATTATGTTTTTCACAAAACATAGTCTAAGCATTAAAATGGTAGGCAATAAGGTAGTTAGCGTAGAATACAATTTTTGAAGTCATTTGGAGAATAAAAATGCTATCCCTGCCAGTTTTATGCTATCTATGACCTAATTGGTTTACACTCAGGTTAAATGCGTGTGAATTTCATTACAATTTGATAACTGCATCGGAAGTTAAAAGGCATAGCACTTCAATTTCACCGAGCGTTTTTTCATAGTGACACAGCTGCCACATGGTTCTTATCATATTCATTGAACTTTTGTCAAACCTGTATCTACTCAAGACCAGTATATTCTATGAATTTTATCCGGTTGCGAGATACCGTAAACGCAAGTTCCAGGTGCTAAAAATATAAATAATTCGGTGCGATTTTTGTGCGATTGGGAATTTTACAAGTTTAGGTTCGACTGTATAAATATGGTATCAAATTGATCAATAATTTTCATTTTATTCTAACAACCGTGTGAAAGATTTGTGTTTACGTACTTATGGTAGCTACAAAATTGCCCAGACATTATTTAAAAACGACAAAAACTTATTTTTTAAGCCCATTGATGAGTCTTGTAAATTTTGTGATGATCTGATGACTCTGTGTGAAGTTATCACAATGCGAAATTTTCCATAGAATTTCCATTGTCGCTAAAATACACCAAAATTTCAGCTCGACCAAACTTCACGATCCGGATAAATTATCCGGATAGTAAAATTCATGCACAATGTGAAAACTCTAATAGTACTTGGAAGACAGTAAACGATATGGTGCTTGAACAGTCTTGGAATATTGTCAAGATGAGCCGAAATTATTTGGAAAAGTTTATCGACCTTACGACGTGTCTCAGTCGCCAAAGACGTGCTTTCAGAGGACATGATGAAAGTAGTGCCAGTGATAACCATGATTTTTTTTTTTGGAATTTTGTGCATTATTCCCAAAGCATGATTCAACTTTTAAAAACAAGGTTGCGAACTACTGTAGTGGCAAAACACAAAATGAATTTATGAATATAATTGCTGAAATCGTTCGCGAGGACAATACAGCCACTCAGAAAAATTTCATCACTTAACATTTTTTTAGAATCACTTTAAATCAAAAGTTGAAACGCTTTTAAATCAAAAGGGAATCTTAATTGAATTCCAGTTTATTATAAAAATTTTATTTTCAAATCAAAATGTTTCATCATTGAATGAAAAATAAAACATTAAAACAAGCAAGACTCACTTTGATACAACGTTGACTCACTTTGATACAGCGTTATTGAAATGAAGTGAGATTATTTGAATTAAAAAGAAACGTATATGGCGCCAAATCATATTTGATCAAATATGATTTGGCGCCATATACGTTTCTTTTTAATTCAAATAATCTCACTTCATTTCAATAACGCTGTATCAAAGTGAGTCAACGTTGTATCAAAGTGAGTCTTGCTTGTTTTAATGTTTTATTTTTCATTTAATGATGAAACATTTTGATTTGAAAATAAAATTTTTATAATAAAGTGGAATTCAAATAAGATTCCCTTTTGATTTAAAAGTGTTTCAACTTTTGATTTAAAGTGATTCTAAAAAAATGTTAAGTGATGAAATTTTTCTGAGTGAGCTGAAATAAAAGATTGCGGACTGATATCCATTATGGCAAACGAAGCAAGGGTCCACAAAAGGAACAACTCTCCATGGTTGTCAGATTTGCTAAAGAGCTAGCAGTCGAAGAAAGGTTCTCAAGCTTTGTAGACTGTGCAGGAGCTAGAAATGCCTCGCATTTAGTAGATATAATTTTGAGCCTGTTAAGCAGCTACGAACTTAGCGAAATGCCTGTTGTTGGACAGTCTTATGATGGTGCTAGTGTCATGTCAGGACAAAAAAATGGTGTACAAATCTAAATTAAGATGAAACACCCTGCAGCCACATTTGTACACTGTCTAGCTCATAAAATTATCCTGGTTGTGATGGACACATTTTTCACAATCGAAACGCGTACATCCTTTTTCAATGCCATCGAATCCCTTTACCTACACTTTTCGAAGCCATCTTAACATGAATTGTTGAAACAGCTTGAAGAGGCAGTTGGTCTAAGCACAAGGCATGTAATGAGAAGTTTAAGCTCGACTCGTTAGTCAACGAGATTTCACAATTGCAAATATGTGATCGATAGCTATGGGACTATGAAAGAGGCTTTAGAAAAAGAAATAAATGAGGGAAAACACAACGACTCAGTTTATTCATTGGGGATCTTTCGTTCAATCAGTAATCCTAAATTTGTAGTAAATCTTTTCATCTTTCACTATGTGCTTTTTATAACGAACATGTTAAGTACATATTTCCAAACTAAAAATGCAACTCTTAGGGATGGAATAAATCTTATGAATGGAATAGTTAAAACATACTAAGTGAGCGAGAAGACTTGTTTGTAGTTTGGGAAAAAAATGAATCATTCGCTAAAAAGAACTGTCTGGATCTCACATTTACCAGAGGATCGCGAAAACGGAAAACAGCAAAAAGCACTAGTTTCAAAGGTTTTGCTGTTTCATCTAGCGTCGGACACGCAGTTAGGGCAACAAAGATATTTCTGTAAACCAAATGACTCGAAAAGAGTAAGATACAGCACTTTTCATCTTGCCGTGGTTTTCTAGGTAACAAATGTTTGAAGCAAGAGATCAATTCCTCCCTTCTAAGCTTAATATATTCCAATTTCTTCAAAGATATTTTGAAACTAAGCTATCCTCTTCTTCAAGTATAAGTTGAAATATATTTAGCTTCTAAACGAAGAAATATTCTTCCAATTTGAATTATTTCCATTCTATTCCCGTATAATTCATATAAGCTTTCTTTCTTAGCGGTCATTGATAATTCATGAGTAGTTCATACCTACCAGTCAAATTATATGCATGTGGTAGTAGCTCATACGTATTCACAGACAAGAAGTTTATTTGATAATGCATTATGCATTAGCAAATAACAAAGAATAAATCAAAAACTCTAGCGCACCTGAACCGCTAGAAACACTAATGTTCGAAGAACAGTAAAAGAATCGTGCAGGTTTTGAGTGCATATTCCACCACATGAGCTGCTTATTACGGCCAAATTGTTTCAAATGCCATGTTTTACTTTTGTCTCAAGAATGCATTATAACTCATATGGTAGAAGGTTTCAGATATTACCACTGGCATGAATTTCAACGTTTATGAGAGCAAAACACGGGTTAATTATATTCGTTATCAGTTGCTTATATCACAAAATTTTGAAAGCAGCATCTCAGATAACATCAATGAAGAAAATGCTCAGTGCCTGCAGCACTGTAACTGAAGTTGGAGTTTGGGGCTGCGATCCGAAAAATTTGCAGAACTTTGGGAATTGAAACATCGGTTATTTATTTTCATTGTAAATGTTTCCGGTATGAATACTAACTGTAAGCATTTATTGATACAAAAGTAGCACAACCGACTCGTGCTGGCAACCTTTCGCCAGTATCAAAGCCAAGAATATATCACATCTGCTTCACGTTGTTATATAACATTTGAAGTTATAGGAGTATAAAGAAATTTAGGGTTACCTGCAGCGAGTTTTTTCAAATAATCGAAAGCTTAATATTTGCTGTTTATTGTCACTACAATATCATAACCAATTGAAAATTCTACGATAAAACCGTTTAATAAAGATATTGCAAACAAACACAAAACCAACAATAGCTGGCAACCCTATCATGGCTTTTCAAGCAAATTAGGCTTGAATAATGTTTATAATAGGTTCCAGTAATTGTATGAAATTCGTGTTGATTTCATGACTGCACTGGAAGTTATAGGGCAAAAAGTTTTATTTTCCTGAGCGAATTTTCAAAACCAAAGACACAAAAATTACCATAGCTGGCAGCACCAATCGAATTTTTCAACCAAATTTCTATCAATTTCTATCAGTTTAGAGTAAGGTTCAGCTACTGTGTCAATTTCATGAAAATCTGGTAACTTATTCACATTTCATAGGGCAAAAAGCATTTTTTTTTCTTTGTAATTTTTCAAGATGGCACCACTGGAACAGTGTTGCCTACAATTCAAAATCGCTTCTATCAGACCTGGCCCTACTTAAGTCCAATGCATTCTGTAAATTTCAATTCTATCTAATTATTGATTCGTGAGTTCCCGTGAACAGAAGTTTTTGAAGCCAAAAATATAGGTTAACTGAGAAAGGGTTACCGTTCTTGTCCGACATGAAATTTCCAAAGTTTTACTTTGACTGTGTAGATTAAGCATAAGATTTGTATACATATTGGTTTTATTGTAGAAACGGACATTTTTTAGGATATTCGATGGTTTGAATGTTATCACTTCCAAATTTTAATTGTTTCAAATTTAAGACACCAAAATTATCATAGCTGGCAGCTCAAACTGAATTTTTCAACCAAATTTCTACCACACGTGGTTTGAAGTAAGGTGCAGCTACATTGTGAATTTCGTCAAAATCGAACGATTCAATAAGAATTTATAGGGCTAAAAGCAGTTATCTTTTTTAGTGATTTTTCAAGATGGCACCACTGGCACAGAATCACCCGCATTTCAAAATTACTTCTATGAGACCTGGTCCTATTTAAAACCAATACATTCTGCAAATTTCAATTAGTTCTGTTCATCGGATCGTGAGTTTCCGTGAACAGAAGTTTTTGATGCTAAAAATATAGGTAACTTGGGCAAGGGTTACCAGGCGTGCCCGTTATACCATATCAAATTTTTTTTTTGTCTTTGTAAACAAAGCACAAAATCCACATATGAGTGGCTTTTTTTTAAGAAACGACATTTTTTCAAGAGAGACGATGATTTGGAGGTTTTCACTTTCAGTGCCTGCCCTAGCTACAGGATTGCCAGCACGCTCATTAAAACGTACATTAATCTACAACTAAATAAAGCAAACATGCTCTGAAAATTTCATAATCATGGAATAGCTCTGTCAAAAGTTATCGCAATTTAAAAATTTTCAAATTTTCCTGTTCTCTTTTTAGGCACCCAGCGCACACATGGGGTTAAAAAATTCCAAAATATTATCCGATTCACATGCAAAACTTGTTTGGAATTTATGCCGTCAACTTTATTTTGCAAAAATTATTTGTGTACGGAATAATAGGTATATTAAAAAAATCACTAAAATAGCCGCCGGCGCCAAAGGGTTAAAGATTATTAAATTTTTGTGAGACCTGGCACTATTTTACATATACACCAATGTGTCCTGAAAATTTCAGCTCAATCGGATGGCGCGTTCCTGAGATTTTTTCACTGAAATTTTTTGATGATATATATATATATATATATATATATATATATATGTATATATATATAGAAATATGAATTTTTGGCCAAAGTGATTTTAATACTAATGTTCTTCTTCGAACATTAGTAAAAAACTCTAGCGCACCTGAACCGCTATATATATATAAATATATATATATATATATATATATATATATATATATATATATATATATATATATATATATATATATATATATATATATATATATATATATATGTATATATATATAGAAATATGAATTTTTGGCCAAAGTGATTTTAATACTAATGTTCTTCTTCGAACATTAGTAAAAAACTCTAGCGCACCTGAACCGCTAGAAACACTAATGTTCGAAGAACAGTAGAAGAATCGTGCAGGTTTTGAGTGCATATTCCATATGTGCTGCTTATTACGGCCAAACTGTTTCAAATGCCACGTTTTACTTTGGTCTTAAGAATGCATTATAACTCATACGGTAGAAGGTTTCAGATATTACCACTGGCATGAATTTCAACGTTTATGAGAGCAAAACACGGGTTAATTATATTCGTTATCAGTTGCTTATTTCACATAATTTTGAAAGCAGCATCTCAGATAACATCAATGAAGAAAATGCTCAGTGCCTGCAGCACTGTAACTGAAGTTGGTGTTTGGGGCTGCGATCCGAAAAATTTGCAGAACTTTGGGAATTGAAACATTGGTTATTTATTTTCATTGTAAATGTTTCCGGTATGAATACTAACTGTAAGCATTTATTGATACAAAAGTAGCACAACCGACTCGTGCTGGCAACCTTTCGCCAGTGTCAAAGCCAAGAATATATCACATCTGCTTCACGTTGTTATATTACATTCGAAGTTATAGGAGTATAAAGAAATTTAGGGTTACCTGTAGCGAGTTTTTTCAAATAATCAAAAATTTAATATTTGCTGTTTATTGTCACTACAATATCATTACCATTTGAAAATTCTACGATAAAACCGCTTAATAAAGATAATGCAATTAAACACAAAACCAACAATAGCTGGCAACCCTACCATAGCTTTTCAACAAAATTTGGCCTGAATAATGTTTATGATAGGTTTCATTAATTGTATGAAATTCGTATTGATTTCATGACTGCACTGGAAGTTATAGGGCAAAAAGTTTTATTTTCCTGAGCGAATTTTCAAAACTAAAGAGACAAAAATTACCATAGCTGGCAACACCAATCAAAATTTTCAACCAAATTTCCACCAAATAGAGATTAAAGTAAGGTTCAGCTACTGTGTCAATTTCATGAAAATCTGGTAACTAATTCACATTTCATAGGGCAAAAAGCAGTTTTTTTTCTTTGTAATTTTTCAAGGTGGCACCACTGGCAGAGAGTTGCCCACAATTCAAAATCGCTTCTATAAGATCTGGTCCTACATAAGTCCAATGCATTCTGTAAATTTCAGCTGTATGTGATTATTGGTTCGTGAGTTCCCGTGAACAGAAGTTTTTGATGCTAAAAATATAGGTTAACTGGGAGAGGGTTACCGTTCTTGTCCGTGTAGATAAAACATAAGATTTGTATACATATTGGTTTTATTGTAAGAAACGTAAATTATTTTGAATATTCGATGGTTTGAAGTTTTCACTTTCAAATTTTTTTTTTTCAAATTTAAGACACCAAAATTATCATAGCTGGCAGCTCCAACCGAATTTTTCGACCAAATTTCTATCAAACGTGGTTTAGTAAGGTCCAGCTACTGTGTGAATTTCGTCAAAATCGAATGATTCAATCAGAATTTATAGGGCTAAAAGCAGCTATCTTTTTTAGTAATTTTTCAAGATGGCACCACTGGCACAGAATCGCCTGCATTTCAAAATCACTTCTATCAGACCTGGTCCTATTGAAAACCAATACATTCTGCAAATTTCAATTAATTCTGCTCATCGGATCGTGAGTTTCCGTGAACAGAAGTTTTTGATGCTAAAAATATAGGTAAATTGGGCAAGGGTTACCAGGCGTGCCCGTTATACCATATCAAATTTTTTTTATTGTCTATGTAAACAAAGCACAAAATTTACATATGAGTGGCTTTTTTTTTGAAAAAACGGCATTTTTTCAAGAGAGACGATGCTTTGGAGGTTTTGACTTTCAGTGCCTGTCCTAGCTACAGGGATGCCAGCACGTTCATTAAAAGCTACACAAGTCTACAACTAAATATTGCAAATATGTCCTGAAAATTTCGTAGTGATTGAATAGCTTTGTCAAAAGTTATCGCAATTTAAAAATTTTCAAATTTTCCTGTTCTCTTTTTAGGCACCCAGCGCACACATGGGGTTAAAAAATTCCAAAACATTATCCGATTCACATGTAAAACACGTTCGAAATTTATTTCGTCAACTTTATTTTTGCGAAAATTATTTGTGTACGAAATAATAGGTATATTAAAAATATCACTTATATGGCCGCCGGCACCAAAAGGTTGACAATAACTGACATTTAGTGAGACCTGGACCTATTCTGGATGCACACCAATGTATCCTGAAAGCTTCAGCTCAATCGGATGGCGCGTTCCCGAGATTATCTCACTGAAATTTTTTGATGATATATATATATATATACATATGGAAATTTGAATTTTTGGCCGAATCGATTTTAATACTAATGTTCTTCGAACATTAGTAAAAATATAATGTATCAGTAAATTATATGAGCTGTATGAACAGTACGTGTACAATCAAAAACAAAATCATCGCATGTCTTGAACCTTTCAGTCCCTGGCCCCTGCCAGATTTTAGACTACGGCCCGCCTATGCTCATGTTACTATGTAATATAGCGTATGGGGCCATAATTTCTCCGCCATGTAACTATGGCGCTGGGAGCCATACTGCATAGCTCAGGGTATTATGTACGTAGCATGTGGGACCATATATGCTGCGCCATGTTACATAGGACCACGCCCTATGTAGATTCTGACATTATGGCTGTCTTGTCTTTCACAAAAAAATGTTTGTCTTTCACTAAAATGTTTTGTCTTTCACTAAACTGTTTTGTCTTTCGCTAAACTGTTTTGTCTTTCACTAAACTGAAACAACGAACTAAATTACGAAGAATCTATTTAATAGTTTATTAAATCATCAACTAATGCGAAACAATAAACCGAACGAAAAATAATGCGAACAAATGCCAAAGACTATCAAATCGAATTGAATTCAAGCGAAACAAAGAGAGCTTAATTAACTCTCAGCTTTCTTAAATATCGATGAATATTTCGGTAAATCTAACAGTTTCATTGAACTACTCTTAACTTTGTCGAGATTTCAAAATAGAATACACTGTCAACTTTCGAATTCAGATACAATATTAACAATCCACCATTTCAGCTGACTGGATTCTTTGTTGAGTTCGCTTACAGCTGATGTCACTGACATTCTGTCACGCCGCAGCTGTCACCGGTAGACGACAGCAAGGTAAGATCCAATTCATTGATTTTTTTGTGTTTTAATCCAAATTTATATTTTAGGTCGAGCTTAAACAATGGTACTGGGAGCCATATTGCATAGCTCAGAGTACTATGAACATAGCGTATGGGGCCATAAATCACGCGCTATGTTACATAGCTCTGGGTGCCATGTGAATTTTTTTCAGTGTAGTTGTTTTAACTATAGCCCATAGTTGGCGCGAAAACAACTAAGGGAAATCGTTGATTTTACCAAGATTTTTCTTTCAGTGTATCAACAAAAGGAGAGAAGAAGTGGGATTTTACCTTATTCGAAGATCTACGGAAAGATGAAAATAAATTCTTCAATTATTATCGAATGTCTATTGCTTCATCTGATGAATTGTAACTAAATTGGCTCGAGATTGACTGACCGTACGGTTTGAAACCATCTAATGTGACAGCCTGTACTCAGTCACATGCACTATTGAGTGCCCGGTTGCCGTTCGGGCACCGTGAATTGCAGGGGCACTGGACGGCTGCTACACGGTACGATCAAAGCATTTCACAGTAAGTAAAATTATCGTTTAATAGAAAATATTTTTGAACGGTCTATATCATGAAAGGGTACCCATTCCACAAGTATGTCACTTAGCTCATCTTATTTGACCCCGATAATGGGTTACACTCTGGTGGTATGGATAGTACTATAAAACCAATACCGGTTGTGTATTAATAATATTTGCAATCACTTTGACAGAAAATTCAAAACCTCTCGCTGTCAGTGCAGATAAGACTTCGACCAAAGTTCTGTATTTTGGGATATATCCAGCTAATATGGTGAAGGGTGAAAATGGTTTGTTGAATGTTGTGGTAATAGCAGTTTGTTTATTGATTGTCAGATTGTTGTTTTGATTGGAAAAAACGACATACCCTTTAGTTTAAAAATTACATATCCTTTACTTTTGAAATTTTATTTTCACTATTTAGTTCAAAGCTGATACCAAATACATACTCTCGAAGTCAAAAACGCGCTTAAGAATTTAACCACCATGCTTCACCAACAGCGATTTCTGCAGGATTAAGCAGACAAATATCTTCCATTTTATTCACATAGCGAACACAAATCACGACATTTACAACATTTCGTCGCAAATTTTTCCAAAAAGTTGAGAACGATTATCCGCATTCTAGACACTGTACGCCTTATAGTTAAACGTTGCGAAAGACTCTTCATAAAGCTTTCAAGGATTCTGATCACTCCAGCGGAGCACATTTCGTTTGGCTTCGCACGTTCACAATTGAAAGCAAGCTCCGTGACAGAAGAAAATAAGAGTGTCGTGATGCATAAATTCAAAAATCGTGAAGCATAAATTCAAAAATACAAAAACGACTTCATGGCAGCAGTAAGGGCGCCACCACTCCATGTTTTTTTTACAGACCCTGCATGTGAATTGTTTATATATTTTTTCCAGGCTAGTTTATTTTCAGATATCTGTGTTCGTATAACTACAAGTCCTAACCCAATGGGAGTCGCTGTAATGCATTCCGGACAGAGTTTATAAGGCAAACATTCTTGGTAATGACAATGAGGTTTTCCAAAAGTCCATGACTGGTCAATGAACATCACTCGCAGAAATAAGGAGGAAAGAACTTGCGAGCATACATCGGCCATCGGCTATATGTCTTGTGCTATATAAAACGGAAAGATGTAAATCTCGGAGCATTTCAAATTATCACAGGTAAGTAAAATGTTTAATACAAGAGTACTAATTCCCCCTAGTAGCTGCGAGAATACGCTATTGGAATTTCCAATGAGTGTCAGAATCATTCAGCATGCAATAACCACACATTTCGGGTCATACAGAGGTACGATCGGCCGCCGGCCAAAGCTTCAATTCGTATTCACCCTAGATGACGGAAATGCGAGAATACGATGTCGGGCTTTCAAAAAAGTTCTTTTTATAAAGCTATAAAACTGAAAGATTTAACTTCCCTTTGTTTATGTCTTCCCAGCCTAGGATATGCAATGTTAAAAATAAATAAACAGGCTATGAATCGGTAATGCTTCCAAGCATTACGCGAAAAACTTACGGAATATATGCCGACGCATTACTTTTCCCGTTGTAAAGTTGGTAAGACTATCAGTTGGTAAGATTATAACTCTGGACTCTTCACCCTAACCACGCCAACACATTGAAAACCCCGCTTCAAGCATCACACGCTCCGGACATTTATGCACACGCATCACATACTCGCACGTACACCACCGCCACCCACAAACCGAAAACCTCAATTCCACCCCCCTCGTCAGGCCTCTACCTCCTACCAGTCTGGTGTCACCTAAGGCTCTTTTCGGTGGCCTCACCTCCAGAATATATTTCATATGTTTGATATTTTGATTTCGGATCTATAGGAGGTGCTATCAGACATTCCACATCTTTTTTATGCGGACGATCTCAAGATGTACCATGCTATTCAATCGGAATCTGATTCAAAATTTCTTCAGTTAAAACTCTCATCGCTTGAGCAATGGTGTGTACGAAATAAACTTCTTCTTAATATTGACAAATGCCATTCCATAAGCTTTTCCCGTAAAACCTATACAGTAAATTTTGATGACCGCCTGAATAATCAGCTGCTGAAGAATGTAGATAGTGTTATAGATCTCTGTGTCGTTCTGGATAAGAAGCTTCGCTTTAATCTTCAATACGACAAAATACTTGCAAGAGCCAGCAAGCAGCTGGAATTTATTAGGAGGCGCGCAAAAGAATTTAAGAGCATTTGGGTCACAAAAACGCTGTACATATCTTTAGTTCGTCCTTTACTCGAATATGGGTGCATCGTCTGGAATCCTACTTTCAATATTAATAGTGATAGACTGGAATCTATCCAAAAACAGTTTGTTCTTTTTGCTCTGAGAGATCTATACCGTCCACATGATTTCGAAGGCCTTCCATCTTATAGTTACAGGTTAAGTCTTTTAAATTTGAAAACACTTTCTTCAAGGAGAACGTTATTGTGCTCATGTTTTATTTTTGATGTGATTAGGGGCTGGATTAACGTTGAATGCATTTGCAATAAAATAACTGTCAATAATTCTGTAAGACGGACTTGGCACACACGTCTCCTCAATGAACACCAGCACCACACAGTTTATGGTGGCAGAGAACCAATAAATAGATGTTGTAAAATATTCAACAAATTTTCCCACTACTATTCCCCGTCTATCCCTAAAATCAGCTTCAAAAGTGCTTTAATTATAGCGCTGAATTCCTAATGAAAACCTTATTTCCTTTCCTTGGAATTTCCGCCTCAAATTGACAACCAGACAAAAGTCTGGGAAATGTTATTTTGTTCATTTATGTTATTTAATTTTAGTTTAGCTTGAGAAAAATGTAAAAATATAAATTGTAATTTTTATGCATACACCTTGTTTGGTTTGGAATAAATAAATAAATAATACAAACCTCTAGCACCTCCACGCCCACACCGCCTGTACCTTAACACGTAAGCTCTTCTGGTGGCTACCACCGGCCGAGGAGGTACTCTGGTGTCCCCTATGCATGCTGTCTCTACCGCATCCTATGCTTATAACATGGAGTAGTGGCACGCTTACTACTCATGGCAATGCATGGAATACGTGGAATAAAATTCAAGTGATGAAGTTTTTATAGCATTATATTTTCATCGGCATAGAAGAAGAAAAATACGAAGATTCTGGGTTCATCCGCACATTCAAAAAAATTTTATCGCTGATTATTTGTTGCTGCTAACTCCAAATTTCGGTTGCCAACTTTTTCTCATTCTTTAGAATGTCTAAAGAACGCTATTTGAAGCTTGTGCAAATAGCGTAATAAAAATGTAAAATTGATATTTTTCTAGTCTACTTAAAAATATTTTTCTATTTTCTTTCATCCTGAAAATCACACATTACTGAGCTACTTCAGCTACTAGTAACCCGGCAGCTGAGTTCACAGAAACCTGATTACTAACGGGTTAGTAACGCATATCTAATCAGTAGTATAGTGTGTTCCCCATTAATTCAACATAACTCCCTTCTTCTGATTATTAAATAAATATATTCAATATTTTACCATTCATCAAACTCCATTTTTTTCATGTTCATTTATTTCTAAAAAGAAAACCTCAGTATATGTTGCTTCATTTCAAGTCAATTGGTACCTTAATACCAATTTATTCTTACTCAGTAATTTGAGTTTCAAGACATCGTTATGACAATGTATATTTATAGCCAATGATACTTAAAGAGCTCTCAATGAAATCGCCTCTCCTACCAAATAAATGGTCTGTCTTCAAGATTGTCATAACGAACAGCAAGTGGATATTGCATATAAAGTACATTTCTCGTGAATCTGACCAGCTTATTAAATGCACATTCTCGTACGTGGTTTCAAGACAGCGCCACGCAACACATCCAAGTGTCCACCAGTGGCCAATTAGTTGTGTCATGCAATTAAATCAGTTATAATACAGTGGATATCGAATATGTGTGTATGCCTTAATTTTCGATTTAAGATAACAGAGGATAATGAAGTCCTGGGTATGTAAATATTATAATCTTGATGTATGATTTTTTAACTAAGAAAACTGTGTATGCAATCCAATAGATAAGGAGATATACGAGTAAGCTACTTAATTATATGGTGAGCCGAACGTAACTCTCTACTTTATTTCAAGCGACAATAACATGATAACTATGGACTTTCGTTACGGACAGATACTCCTCTTTGACATATACCTACATAAGTCAAAGAAGAGTACTGCCCTACTAACCATAAAGGGCATATCTACATTTTTGTCATTTTTGAGCTTACAGCGGATTCAAAAACTACATACTCAATAACATAATTCTACAAAATATGAAAAAACTATCTTTTGTGGAAGTAAGTTAAAATCAATAATGAAGAATCCCCCCATCTACAAAAAACATCGCGCTACTAAGCATAAAGGCTCTATCTACTGCAGATAGAACCTTTATGCTTAGTGATGGGTAAATAGAACTTTCATGTTTAAAGTACGCTGCGGCTGGGAGCTGAAACTAAAAACTTTAACTGAATCTAATTCAATTTTGGATTGGGCCAGAGTATTCCCATACAGCTGCAGCAATAGAATGTTGAAACTGATAGCTTTAGCTAAAACTGAAACTTCTGTCAAACTGAGCTTTCAGAAACTAAAAGTGAGGAATGAATATATTTTTCTCATTGTTCACAGAAATCAATGTTAAAAATTGTGAAATATTTTAATGTTCATTGTATAAGTTGTATGTCTGTCCTATACGTTTATATTAAGCAACCAACGGCAGCATTGCTTTGCTAAACTAAATCGAAAATGACGTCATTAAGCTTTGCTAACCTTCAAACCGAAATAAGTTTTAGTTATAGTTTTAAGTTTCAGCTCCCAGTCGCAGCGTACCTTTAGGAATCGGGCCAGTTTTTCGCTGCACGTTACTAAAAAAAAGTCCTATCTACATGAAACCTATCTTCTACAACTATTTTCAACGCGACAGCTTTTACTTGAGATCTGTCTCAAGTAAACGTGTTTGTATCCATGTTCAAACTTTCGTCCCCTTAGAAGGTGTCCGCAACATTTAGAAAGAATTTACACGAGTTCCCAAATCAGGATTTGGAATATACCCGATTCGTTGAGCTTTCGCTACGTGCCATTGTATTTGTGTGTACACGATAGTTCTGTGTACGTACACGTATGTTTTCAATATGGCGCCATCTGACTACCGCTGTTCACTTCGTTCGAGTGGGCACATGCACCGAGGTTTCCGATATGGCGGCTTATGACCAACGCTGCTTGCTTTGTGTCAGCACCAGTGAGGTAGTAGAAATGGAGTGGACATACCCATAAGATTTACATTGAAGGGGATGGTAGTAATTTTTTGTCTGCTCATTGTCAAATTGGGTAAAATCCAAGTAGTTCCTCTCCAATTTGACAATGAGAGCGAAATGGCGTAAAGGCAGCTTTAACATGCTTTGTGCGCGAGAGGATTGAAGGGGCTAATGGTGGAAAGTTATACCAACCGTGTCCAGGGGCTGGTCAGCACGTCCGTGTAGTCAGATTTCCAATATGGCAGATTCTGAGGTATCCTGTTCATACCGTGCGAGCATGTTCGTGCAGAAGATGTCCCTCAGCGGCTTCTGCTGATTGGTGTTGATTTCGTATGGACGTTTCCATACAGGGAAATTCCTTGCATGGTGACTTCTGAAGAACGCTGTTCATTTCGCAAGAGCGTGCACAAATGGGCAAACTTCTAATGCTTCAAATACATATTGACCCAAGCTAGAGCATCTCGGGTTGGGCCACCACAGGCCAATTCGAGAACAGATGCTACTGTCCACACCATGGCCAGAGCTGCTGAGCTTCAGTTGTCTATTCAGCCTGTCAAATCCGTTTGGTTGGTGCATGCTGGTGCCCAAAATCCACTCAGATTGGAATGCGGGCCAATATCGACCAATCGTAGCCATCTCAAACCAAGATGGTGTACACATATTGGCCAGAGGCTTCGTTGGTCTGGCTCGGGCTAATATGTATTTCCTACATAATATGTCGGCTTCTGGCGAGTGCAGTTCACTTCGTAGAAGTGTATACATGTAAGGAAATTCCAACGTGGCGGCTTCTGAAATTCACCGTTTACTTCGTTGAAGCGTGTAGAAACAGGGAAATTTGCTATATTGAGGCTTCTGGCGAGTGCTGTTCAGTAAGTTAATGCGTGTTTCGTGAATAGTGATGTCGCTACTGCATGCATGAACTTTACATGAGCCATTTGCGATTATAGCTATGTGATTTAGGCATTTGGCGGCACCGCGGCCGTGAATCGCATTAACGTTCTGTGCACATTTTAGCGCTTTCGATATATTCAATGATTTGTGTTTTGATTTGTACTGCAGATATATGGAGAGGTAATTTTTCAATATTTTCAATATTGATTTTAGCATACTTCCACAAAAGATAAGCTTTTGAAATTTTGCAGAATGATTCAGTAGAGTATGTAGTTTTCGTGTACTGTTAACGCAAAAATGACAAAAATGCTGAAAGAAAGTTTATGGGAATTAGGGCAGAGCGAGTGTTTGATTTAATTTTTAATTATATTTATGAGAGAAAATATATTTGAAAGAAGCAAGACATCACATTTTGTTAATTTAAAATAATATGCATATTTTGGTAATTCAAAATAATAGCCATACATAAATTCACTAAGCAATTAAGGCGGTGACTCCGCTAGACAGATAATGTAGCATATGGCCTTGGCTCCACCACACATAAAATCTACCATGTGATAGAAAATACATATATGTTCTCAGAAATTTTGCAGTGGGCATTTTATGTTATGATATTACATTTTTAAATCGAGCTTCAACTTGCCACGAAGCAATCACACAAAATAATATCTCTCAGATTGATGATAGATTTTGTCTACAAATTGAATTGTTAGAGAGAAAACATTGTGGTTATTCAATTATAGATAACGTTTAATTCATTTGAACATTGAATATCTGTGAATTTGATTAAATTATCACACCGAGGCTAAGTTGGTGCCATTTTGAAAATAAATGTGTCAAAGTTATATCTTAACAGTTCTGTTTTGATAAAACATAAAAAAATATCGTAATATTTTGTGCCTCCACCAGACATTTCTTAGATTTATGGGACACATTGATGTGTATTATATATGAGTTTGAGTTAAAATCCACTCAAACTCATATATAATACACATCAATGTGCCAATCGCTGCAGCGCGTACGTATACAAACATCTTTCACACCATTGACCCTGCTGTTTTTTTTTGCGAAATGCAAAACAGTTCATTGATTCACTGATTTTTGTAGTCAAATAAACATTAAGAAATTCCCCAATCTCATAGGATATGTCTCCTTAACCAGATTATTTTTTTGTTGAGTTATTTTCCTACCAACTATGCTACCATCAAACTTTCATATCATAAACCTCTTACAAAAAAAAACAGTTCAATTGGGGATTTCGGTCATAGCAGACAACCCAAAACGATTTATATCTCTTTAGCTTTCGATGGACTTATCTAGTAAAAACGTATTTTACAGCAAAGATTGTTGTTGACCCAAGTTAGCAATGCGTTATCAATATTTTGCATTTTCATCACAATTGCACTGCTTGATACTTCTAATGAAATTTCATATGCTATATATTCTAAAATTGAAATAAGTAGCAAGCGTTTCAGGCCTTTTATTGCGAAGGATTAAGACCTTGACTCCTGCGAGAGTTAATCCTGGAAAGTGGTGCATTGCCTTCTAAACAGGCTGATCGTAATAAATGTTGCGTTTTAAATCTACTCATGTTCTCTATTTTTCTTTGAAGATCAGTGTTTCTAGTGGTTCATATGCACTGTAGTTTTCAATTGGTCGACCTTCTGCCTAACAGAAGAGAAATAAGTTCTTAGAATTCAGAAAAAGTCGTTGTTCTCGGTTTTTTTTATACACTATATATTTATATGTCTAATTTCTACTACTTTTTTTCTGAATCTGCTACTTTTTTTAACAATATCTGCTACACATTTATTCATCCCATCGCTGCTTAAGAGCATTTAACGCTCAGATACAGCGCACGTCCTTTCCGCTCAGGGGTATTTTCGAAATGATATTGCATTTCGATGCGTTTTGTTTGGTGGATGGCCACGTTACTGTTCGCCGAAGTAAACAGCGTCCGCTAGAAGTCACGATATTAGAAATTTCCCTTTTGGACACGCTCTATTGAAAACAAATCACAATCTATGTGTTTTTAAACCAGATCGCCGCTCAAATTTGTATGGTAACACGAAATCGGGATTTAAATCGGTTTTAATCCGATTTTCGTGTAGCCTTACAATTTTGATTCGCAAATCAAGCTCATGCGGAGCTTCCGTGCACGTACACAGTCTGCGCACACATACATGGAATTCGGCAGAAAGCTCACAAATTCCGGTATATTCCAAATCCCGATTTGGGAACTGCTGTAAATTCGCTCATTGAATATCTCGAAAGTGCTAAAATGTAGATAGGCCATTTATGGCTATTAGGACAGAGTATATGTCCTATTATATTTTCGGTCTATGAATAGTTGAATAAGAAAATAAAGTGCTTGGCATGTTCGCTGGTTCTTAATTTGCGTGCACCACTGTGTAAAATCTTTCCCACAACGCCTTCACTAGGTAGTTGAAATCGAAATCAAACCCAACAAGCAAATCGAGGCTACCGTACATGAAATTACCCAGGAATAATAAAAGATCATTACTTGCTCTCAAGCTATGATATGTATATTCAAAAACTACCACGCAATGTCCAAGCAACATGATGATCATGACTAATTTCATCCAACACGCCCGTTATTTTGATCGCCGTCTGAACGATCTGAACGAACATGAACACAATCCGAAGGAAAAATTTTAATTGGATGCACTACCAGCGTTAACCACATTAGCACGGCATGCGGCATGCAGATTGGACCCATGAAAATCGCAGCCTCACTTTCGGCCGACCAGATCTATTTCAGGACGATGAACGACTCGCAATCATAATTTTCATTTAATCGCCCGTGAAAACAGATCTCCAGCTGAAAGTTTACGAGTTTTTTCTTGACTTCATGATTCACGAGTATCTTTTTATGGTCCACATTCGGTCACATTTACGAGTTCCATTTCTGGTTAAGTCGTAGTTTTTGATTTCTGTGATTAAGTTTTGTGGTGAAACAGTTCTCAAAAGTTTTGAATCGTCTTAGCATATTGATTTGCCTTCAAGTTATAGCAAAATCGACACTTAGCTAAATATATTTCTTTCACTTCGATGCACATTCACCATATTCCCATTCATTTCGAAATTTCACATTTTCAATTTCCAGCACAGCAAGAACTCTCCTCCTTGCAAGTTGAACCTATTTGTACGTATATACTGGAATGTCATCTGCAGTCGAGTATCTTTTCAACTCGAAACAGAAGAATCATTTCCACATTTTTCACACTTTCTTGTCGAGACAGTTCTTATATCTGTTGATTTTTTTGTCGATAGAATCTCATTTCGAAATAAAAGACGTTTCGATGGAGCGTGTAAAAATTGCGCCCAAGCTTAACGAGGTATTTGCTCCTTTGAATCCGACAGCAATGTGAAGAATGTGCTTATGATTTTCGAATTCGTGTTGGAAAAGCTAGAAAATATGCAAGGGATGAAAATATTCTTTCTTTTCGAAGACGTACTTCGAATCGAACGTGCCGCAGAATATTCGTCATCGGCTCGTAATTTTTTTTATGATTATTGTGAGTGAAAAACATCTGGGGTGTTTTTCTAAAAGATGATGTGCATGTTTTGTCACTTTGGTGAATTTCCGGGAAGCCGTCAAAAATGAACCGAATTAAATTATGTAGATGGCCTTCTTTCGACACATAATCATTCTAACAAGAAATATCTCAAAATAACGGCAAATGTCTATAAAGATGTAATGAATGAAAGGAGCGATTGAATCGCTGATGCTTTCACGCTATTTATTTTCGAAATTAATTTCAATACACCATGATAAAGTATTATGAATATGTATACAATCTAGAAGTTAAAAATTTAACAATGTTAAACTTTAAATTTATGTAGAATACGCATGAATTTATCTGATCTGACGACTGCAATAAGGCAGGGTGATAGCAATCAAGAATCTCAACTCAATCCATTTCGGGTCTTGGGACTCGGAGTTGATAGAGCTTTATTTTTGTAATTGAAATTTTAACGATTGTGAAGTGATTCGTTTCAAACCTAACTTAGCCCTTGCTTCGATTCAGGTGTCTAATCAAATCAAGGCAAACGCAAAGGTTGGTGTGTGACTCTTGTTCGGACCTAGAATCGAACCAGGATCTTGAGAGGCTAGAAGCGCTCAACCTTCTAGCCTACGCGAGATCAAAGGACCGTGTTCAATCAATTAAGGATTGAGATTGGCGAAAAAAAACTAAAAACGCAGAATACATCATCAAATTGCCAAAAAACACCCAATTTTTTACCGTGTTTTCCATTTGGTATATAGGGTAGCTGTGTAAAATACAATACCAAATTAGAAAATTGAAAGATTTTTTCCATCGCGCATGCTTAGAATTAATGATTGGCAAACATTTTGATTAAATTTACCGAGCCTTCAAAACCATTTTGACACAACACAACTTTGACACAACGTTGTACCTAGACATACTTCGATTTGTTGACAGCCATAAAATAATTAAATAAATTGCAAAACATCGATATCCGTGCAAAAATATTAATATAAAAGAAAAAATTGTATTTCAATTCAAATCTTTGGAAAATTTTGGTCACTGCTTGAATTTCTAAAATATAATGGTAAATTTTCAAAGAAATGAGTTTTGTGATCTTTCAATAAAATCCGGTACAATGGCTCGGTACACTTAAACCGCCAGTATAGTGCACAAACAGCAGATTCTATAAAACAAAAACTTCTTAAAAAAAGTAAAGTAGATGCTTTCTTGAGAAAATGTGGCAACTGTAGTGCAAGTCATATCACCAACTTCAGAACATGCGAGGTCTAAATATCAATCAGATAGGACCTGTTTTGCAGCAACGAAATGTGCACTACAAGAACCAAGTATATATATACGTCGAATTTAAGCTTGCAACCCTCTCGTTTGGCTCATAATCATTTAAATAATCACGTTTGAGAGGCAAATGAAAAGATAATTACATTGTATGAACTAAAATTGAACTAAATGACAGCTGTCACGTACAAACGAGGACTAAATTCTACCTGACCTAATTTTAGGTCAGGTCAATGTAAACACCTTAGGACTAAATTCACTTAGTCCATTTGGTCCAACCGCTGCAAACCCTAGCAATGTTTAAATTTTGGGTGGCAGCCCAACACACCTGTAACTTTCGATGAAGTCATCGAAATTAAATTGGCTTATGATATATTATTACTTATGGTGTCCATGAGTAGCTAGTGGTAGAGTACACACTCAAAATGTGTACAAATCCTCTACCGTTCTTCGAACATTAGTGTTTCTAGCGGTTCTGATGCGCTAGACTTTTTTTTTATTTCAAGTTCGGTGAGCAATTGGCTAGTTCATTGGAATCTAACTAGGCTCCTGGTATTGACGGTATAACAAATAACTGTCTAAAACAAATAAAAGATATTGTTTCATCGGTTCTCACACACTTAATAAATTTAAGCTTTGAATAAGGAGTTTTTCCCGAGTTTATAAAAACCGCAGTAGTGATCAATCTGTTTAAGAAAAGCTGTCGCACAGACCTCAATATCTATAGGCCGATTTCCCTATTATCAACATTTTCAAAACTCATTGAAAAAATAATGAAAAGTCGAATAATAAGATTTTTAATGAATGTTAACCTCTTCTGCAGTAATTAATTTGGACTTATTGAGAAAAGATGTACTGAACATGCTCTGTTTAACTTATTTTCAAAGGTTTTTGGAGGTTTGAACAATAGTAGCTAGGTTTATGCAATTTTTCTAGACAAAGCTAAAGCCTTCCACTCGATTGACTATAATATTTTATTGAATCGTTTATATGATGTTGGTATAAGAAGAATTTCTCTAAGCTGATTTCGGTCATACACAGCTGGGAGATACCAATGTGTACGTATTTTGGATTTCACAAGTTCGTGTTTGCCCATTTCATATGGCGTTCCTCAGGGTTCTGTACTAGGGCTTATTCTCTTCTTAGCTTCCATTAATAGCAACGCTGTCAGGCAAACTTGATGGCTCTCTTACATGTTTCGCTAATGAAACTGCCTTATGCTATTCTGCAGAGAATATAACTGCTGTGAGGTTACAAATTCAAAATAATTTGGATAAACTTAAATAATGGTTCATTTAAAACAAAATGGCTCTGATTATCAAAACCAAATATGTTCGTTTTTCACTTATAGATAGATGAAATGATTTAGGCAGATTATCTTATAAATGCAAAAATATGTCTTCTGGAAAATAATATCGTTCACAATGCTCACGAGCGTAATCAATTCTGCAAAATCTGTTTTTGCAACTGATAAAAAGTTTCTTCTGGGCAACCCTACCATTTAAATTGGCATTCCTGAGTACCCTCCTTACAGTTATGGTAAAAGAAGAGGTATATCGATCTTTCAAAAGACACCACGAGCCACTAGCCACATTTACATCCGAGGATCCTTCAAATGAACTTCGTGCAACTGCTGCGCAGTATAAAAGGCAAAAAGTCTTATGGGCATGATGGAATATCTAATTTTATTATTAAACATCTACCACTTTCTATGCTTAGAATTCTTTCTATTGTGTTTAACAATACCCTGAACAATGTTTACTTTCCGGACTCATAGAAAGTGGCTAAAATTGTTCCTATTATAAGAAGAGCAAAAGCAATGAGGCCAGCAATTTCCGCTTAATCTCTGCTTTCTAATTTGGGGAAGATTTTTCAGAGAATTCGGCGGGAAATGCTAAATCATCATCAACATCTCACACTGGTTTGGATTTACTCATACCTGCGAGATCAAATTGTGTCTCACTTGAATGTGCAAAACTTTCCGAAGGTGGTGTGTGCTTCAGATATCGAAAAGACTTTCAATTCCGTATGGCATGAAGGCCTTCTCTTTAACTTGATTAAGCTTAGATTCCCGAAAAAGGTGATAAGGCTGGCTACAAGCTTTTTTACCAACAGCGTTAATAGAGCGAGGTCTACCAAAAGGCTTGTGAGATCAGGAGTACCACAAGGCTCTGTTACTGGACTAATTCTTTATACAATATTCACTTCTGATCTTCCTACTCCAGCAAGCGTATTTTACGTCCAAGTCCTCCAATATGCTCATAGCACGCTTTTATTTACATCGAGCGAAAACCCTCTCAAAACAGCGAAGAGCCTGGAATACTACTTGGCAGAACTACAGTGTGCTCCACATAAACGTGACTCATGCTATTTTTTCCTTCGTGTTTGCACACACACGTGTAACAGTAAATTACTTTTAATACACTTTTACCAATTTCGCACCTCATTATTTTTCGCATTGTAGTTTGAACTTTCGTGGAGAAAACATATTTAAAACATGAGTGCCACGTACAAAAAGTGTTTCGAAATTGTATTTTTAGTTACTCATTACAAAGGTCTTAAAGTGAGTATAAAAGAGGCACCAAAATATACGGAAACAAGTGTTTTGTTTGTGAAGAAGTGGATAAAAAAGTATAAAAAACATGGGAAAGTGGATGATGAGCCAAGTAGAGGCCGTACTAGAGGTACTTCGATAAAGACTGATAAAGTGATTTGTGGGATAATTCGGAAAAATCCAACGCTTAGTCTGTGATAAGCCGGAGAAAAACTTCTAAGAAAAGGTGTTCGAGTCTCAATTAATACAATTAGATGGAAACTCCAAGAATCTGTCATAAAAAACCAAAGTAGGAACCCTACACCACTACTGACAGCAACACAAGTAGAAAAAAATCTGAGCTGACAAAGCAGAATTTGGAACGTGATTGGAGCAAAGTAATATTTACCGAGGAATCATCCTTTGTTTCCACAACTACTGGCGGAAGGCTTGGACAAAAATGGGGGAAATTTTTTGCAACGTACAGCTTAACATTCAACAAAGGTGAATGTTTATGGCTGCTTCTCAGAAAAAGGATTCGGAGAATTAATTACTTTCACTCAAAACTTGTTTGCTCAATTCATGCTTACTTTGCATAAAAAAAGGACTACTGAAGTCCGCAGAGAAATTATATGGAATTGAAAACACTGACTGGATTCTACAAGAAGATAATGATCACAAGTTAGATAATGCCTATGTGTGTCGGTCGGCGGAACTCTGTGGACCGGCAGCCACTTTAACCTAACCTAAAGGTACAACTCTGTGTATTTCGCAATCCCTCTAAGTATCGGGGATCTCAAACAATCCGCAATAAAGCCAAAAAACTGTTCAAAACCTCTAAGATAACTTCAAGCTCATCTTTAAGGAGCTTCGGTGCTGACTTTCACGAATTTCGGAGGTATAATCCTTATGTGCGGCATAAAATCAAAGCTGCTAAGTCCGAATTCCAACACATCAGACCTCTTTTTGCCAAAAAGATGGGCATGACCACCATAGCTAAGTCCATTCGCTATCAGACTCTCATCCGACGTATCTTGGCTTATGCATCCCCATCCTGAATTACCTGTTCCAAAACTACCGCTTCTGTACTGGTAGTTTCTACAACCCGGTAACTAAAGGGTGGCCGAAGAACCTTCTCCTGTATGAGGAGTCAGGACTAAAGCCGCTTAGGGACCGGGTTGTAGAATTAACGACAAGATTCTACGGACTCACAGACGGACATGAGAACGGACTGATACGGTCACTTCCGCGTACAGGTGACTCTTATGAGCCATTTATGCGCTCCGCGAAAATAGCGTGTCAACGGTAGCTCATGGATGCGCTTTTTAATTATGTAGGCCTCCTAACGAATAGAAGAGGCTAAGTGTAGAGCCTAGGATAAGGGATTAGGTTTAGGTTTTGACTTAAGTCATATTGTAAGGCAGATTTTAAGTGGTTATTCCTAAGATAATCCGAGTCGCTGTACAAGGCTCGGTATAATAATAAGCGTGTAAGATTAAAAGAAAATTCAAAAGACAAACAAAAATAAAATAAAAAAAAACTCTAGCGCACCTCAACCGCTAGTAACACTAATGTTCGAAGAACAGTAGAAGAATCGTGCAGGTTTTGAGTGCATATTCCACCACATGCGCTGCTTATTACCGCCAAATTGTTTCAAATGCCACGTTTTACTTTTGTCTCAAGAATGCATTATAACTCATATGGTAGAAGGTTTCAGATATTACCACTGGCATGAATTTCAACGTTTATGAGAGCAAAACACGGGTTAATTATATTCGTTATCAGTTGCTTATATCACAAAATTTTGACAGCAGCATCTCATATAATATCAATTAAGAAAATGCTCAGTGCCTGCAGCACTGTAACTGAAGTTGGAGTTTGGGGCTGCGATCCGAAAAATTTGCAGAACTTTGGGAATTGAAACATCGGTTATTTATTTTCATTGTAAATGTTTCCGGTATGAATACTAACTGTAAGCATTTATTGATACAAAAGTAGCACAACCGACTCGTGCTGGCAACCTTTCGCCAGTATCAAAGCCAAGAATATATAACATCTGCTTCACGTTGTTATATAACAATGGAAGTTATAGGAGTATAAAGAAATTTAGGGTTACCTGCAGCGAGTTTTTTCAAATAATCGAAAGCTTAATATTTGCTGTTTATTGTCACTACAATATCATAACCAATTGAAAATTCTACGATAAAACCGCTTAATAAAGATATTGCAAACAAACACAAAACCAACAATAGCTGGCAACCCTATCATGGCTTTTCAACCAAATTTGGCTTGAATAATGTTTATAACAGGTTCCAGTAATTGTATGAAATTCGTATTGATTTCATGACTGCACTGGAAGTTATAGGGCAAAAAGTTGTATTTTCCTGAGCGAATTTTCAAAACCAAAGACACAAAAATTACCATAGCTGGCAGCACCAATCGAATTTTTCAACCAAATTTCTATCAAACAAAGTTTAGAGTAGGGTGCAGCTATTGTGTCAATTTCATGAAAATCTGGTAACTTATTCACATTTCATAGGGCAAAAAGCAGTTTTTTTTCTTTGTAATTTTTCAAGATGGCACCACTGGAACAGAGTTGCCTACAATTCAAAATCGCTTCTACCAGACCTGGCCCTACTTAAGTCCAATGCATTCTGTAAATTTCAATTCTATCTGATTATTGATTCGTGAGTTCCCGTGAACAGAAGTTTTTGAAGCTAAAAATATAGGTTAACTGAGAGAGGGTTACCGTTCTTGTCCGACATGAAATTTCTAAAGTTTTACTTTGACTGTGTAGATTGAGCATAAAATTTGTATACAGATTGGTTTTATTGTAGAAACGGACATTTTTTAGGATATTCGATGGTTTGAATGTTATCATTTCTAAATTTTAATTGTTTCAAATTTAAGACACCAAAATTATCATAGCTGGCAGCTCCAACCGAATTTTTCAATCAAATTTCTACCAAACGTGGTGTAAAGTAAGGTGCAGCTACGGTGCGAATTTCGTCAAAATCGAACGATTCAATCAGAACTTATAGGGCTAAAAGTAGTTATCTTTTTTAGTGATTTTTCAAGATGGCACCACTGGCACAGAATCACCCGCATTTCAAAATCACTTCTATCAGACCTGGTCCTATTTAAGACCAATACATTCTGCAAATTTCAATAAATTCTGTTCATCGGATCGTGAGTTTCCGTGAACAGAAGTTTTTGATGCTAAAAATATAGGTAACTTGGGCAAGGGTTACCAGGCGTGCCCGTTATACCATATCAAATTTTTTTTTTTGTTTATGCAAACAAAGCACAAAATTTACATATGAGTGGCTTTTTTTTAAGAAACAACATTTTTTCAAGAGAGACGATGATTTGGAGGTTTTCACTTTCAGTGCCTGCCCTAGCTACAGGGTTGCCAGCACGCTCATTAAAACGTACACTTATCTAAAACTAAATAAAACAAACATGTCCTGAAAATTTTGTAATGATTGAATAGCTTTGTCAAAAGCTATCGCAATTTAAAAATTTTCAAATTTTCCCGTTCTCTTTTTAGGCACCCAGCGCACACATGGGGTTAAAAAATTCCAAATCGTTATCCGATTCACATGTAAAACTTGTTTTAAATTTATGTCGTCAGCTATATTTTTGAAAATTATTTGTGTACGGAATAATAGGTATATTAAAAAAATCACTAAAATGGCCGCCGGCGCCAAAGGGTTAAAGATTATTAACTTTTTGTAAGACCTGGCACTATTCTGCATATACACCAATGTGTCCTGAAAATTTCAGCTTAATCGGATGGCGCGTTCCTGAGATTTTTTCACTGAAATTTTTTGATGATATATATATATATAGAAATATGAATTTTTGGCCAAAGTGATTTTAATACTAATGTTCTTCTTCGAACATTAGTAAAAATAGTGTAGCCGTAAGTTATTAATTTTTTTATTGTAAAAGTACTTAAATTAAGTTAATAATGTATCTAATTTTCTTATAGTTTGGAGATAGTTTTTTTCTGCAAAGAGTCGTTTCAGCAATCTCTGCGAATTTTGGGACACTCAATGTAGGATGCGTTTCAAAAAAAATGTTGTCATGAGCTTTCTTGACGCGATTTCCTACAGGATCTTCGCACAAAAAAAAATCTTAAATAATATGCAGTATCGTTCAAACACTCCTTTAAACAATTTCGGTAATTTTTTTTTCGAGATTTCCGGTCCTTGAAATTGCTTGTTATTAGTTCAAGTTCTCCAACAGAAGTGTGACGACCCATCGCGAATTAAGTATAGTATTGTTCTTTATAGAAAAATGATATTATTCCAAAACCAAGGTCTGGCTTATAGTAATCATGTCTACAATGCGATATTTATTCCTGACAAACAGATTATTGAAATTGCCAGTACTTTTTCTGGGGAAAACCATTTGACATCATTTTGGCTGTGAGGTCAAAATCAGCTCATATCTGGTTTTTTTTATTTTTATCGTAATGGATTATTTTTTTAATAATTTGTTCAATTAAATAAATATTATGTTTGGAATTCTTCACAACTGATTTTTTATACTTCATTCACAAACTGATAGATATTAATCATTTTTCATAAGTTCCCTGACAACATCATTTTGGCTGTCAGCCACTGTAGTTTCGACCATTGGAACTTGAACTTTTTTCCAGTACGATTTTGATTCGTTAGCTTGTCTTTACTTTTGTTAATTGCATGAACACAGTGCTGATATCTGTAATGAAATATATTTTATCACATTGTAATGTATCACGTTGAGCTACTTTACTTGATATGAATTCAATTTATATTTGCTTTCATTTAAGTTTGATTCGAACTACAATATTTTCAACTTCTAACTATGCTCTTGAAACTAACTAACTAACTTTATTACATATTACATATATATATATATATATATATATATATATATATATATATATATATATATATATATATATATATATATATATATATATATATATATATATATATATATATATATATATATATATATATATATATATATATATATATATATATATATATATATATATATATATATATATATTCTCTATTCATTATTCATTATTTCATTGAATTTAATATTTAATCTCCTTAGTATGGTACAATTTTGAAGGTTTGAAAAATTACCAGGCTTTTTTGTTTAGCAGCTGAAAAGGTTAACAGTTACCAGTCTACAATTTAAGAAGTTTGATACATTCATCATGTTATGGCCCAAATGATTTACGTTCCAATCAATCCCGATCGAACAATCGGATTGCGCTGGTTTTGTAATATGTTTTAACTAAATTAATATTGTCATATTCCGACCCATAAGTGCGTATGATTCTTTTGATATATTTATACTTACAAACCATTTGTATGAAAAAATTTCCTTTATTTACAACGTCACAAGCTTTTCAAATATTATTGTTAAGATTAGTTGGAAAAGATTATGTCGGCATGCTTGATATCAAAAATTTATAGACCTCTATTTGAGACATCTGACACTTCATAAATTACAAAGCCAATTGAATCGAACGGTTTCCGAATCAGGGCTAGATTAAGCCATTTAGATAACGAAAAACCGACTACTACCGTGATTGCTGCGTATCAATAAAAAAATCTAGTTATCGATGTTAAATTCATCGCAAATCCTATTTCATCTTTTTTTGCTTTCCAAGCTTCAGCTGAACTGCAAACCCGCATATACGGAGGAAAATACTTCTGTTACACCGAAGGCCCACACAAACATTAGTAAACATCATTAGGCAGCAAAGTAGTTATCCCCGATATCCCCAATTCGAAACGCATATCTGTTACTCAAATAATACTAAGTACACAAGTTTCACTTTCGTTACGTTCGAGTATCTGTGTTTGCTGATCCCTAATGCCTGTTTCCGTTTCGATTTCACATGGTGTCAAATTGTCACGTTACCGCTTCTACACTTTTTGCCGGCCTGTCATTTGAAATGTCGTTTAATGAAATCCTTTTGTAAAGTTTTGATTTACAGATGGCGAGTAAATATTTGAGGGCTTGAATCAAGTATCGAAGTTACAAACGTTTCGATGTAAAAATATTCCAGTCATGAGCAGGAGCTTGGAAAGTGCTCATTGTCAACAAAAGCATTTGCTAGCTACTAGTATCCAAGCAGAAAAGAATAATATCGATATCTCCAATATTCTCTTGTGTCGTCATATCATTGTTTCGATGCAATACTTTTACAAACCCACTGTCCATGTCCGCAGCAGCTCCTGTTAAATGTGATATATGCGATTCAAGCACAGAACTGACAGGCTTTGAATCCATTCCATTGAACCCCTTCGGCACGTTCCAATGTTCGCTTTGAATCAATGATGGTGCCGCATGCTAACAATGTTCCCTAAACCTGAATGCAACTTGTTCTTGAATGGTTACGGCCCAACAATGAACGGAGAACAATAGCGTATCCCAAAAAGTCACGCTGAAGTTGGATCTTTCTTTTTTTGGGGGTAAAAATGGATCTGAAAGTGAAAAGGGTTATTGGCGTACGGAATGCGGATGGATACTTCCATGTCACGCTTGGCTCATCGGTTTGTGATGTGATGTCGTCAGTTGTTCATGGCTTTTCTTCGGCGTTCATAAATGAATTAGTATCCAACTTACAAATTGAAAATCTTTACGAAAAATCCCAACTGTTGTGCCAATATATGTAGATACATAAAGCAATATCCTTTTTTTCTGGCGTCGTCGTCTAGATTCAGTCGACGACTGTTTCGAACGATGACTTGATGTTTTTATATTATTTGAAATTTCTTAAAGAAAAATTTAAGCAGAAAATGGTATTATTACATTTTCAGTAAAAGTAATAATAAGTTGTTTCGACTCATGAGCATACAATCAAACAATTTTAATGGAACTGATGTCAGGGTCGTACCTTTAGCTTTAAGCTTTCCAACGAAGGCTGCGTAAAGTGTTTAAAGTAAAATAATCGTATGGAATCTATTATTTGCAATATTCGCGGAAAACTTTATTAAAACTAGTATTTGATTGCTCACACTTTTAGGAATTCAAATGCCCACTGAACATTATTCGTTTAAAGGATTTCATCGAGTTCTTTATGTCAACGGCCTCTTGAGATCATAGCTACTATAAGGCTTTCCGAAAACATAACAATTTAGCTACACTTGTCACTAATTTTTGCTAAGGTATGTGTTTTTTTTCCACTACTGTTTTATTAGCTATTATTTTCGTACATGAAACTTCAGCTAATTGAAAAGTTTTTCATATGAGGAAAAAAAAAAAAAAAATCAAATGTAAACGGGAATTTTGCTACGAAAGTCCAAATAAGATATTAGTCAGGAGCGTGCGGTGATTATGGGGATGTAACTAGGACCCGTGCTCCTGCGCTCGATCAACTGAATCTTGCCGAAGGCCAGTAGCCTAATGACTTAGGTAAAAAAAAACTGTTAGTGGCTAGACACCTGACAGGATAAAGGTATTCGGAGGAGTAGCGTCCATTTGAAATGTATTGAAGAAGAACCGACCACTATTATGAATCTTGATTGTCATTCTTCCCAGTTTGTTTCTTCAATATCAATTTTACAAATGTAAAAATTAGGATGTTCTCTTGATAAAAGCAGCAGCTATATGATAAAATGTTTGGTGAAGTTCGCTGGAGAGTTAGTGCGGTTGTTTAAATGGTCAAATTTGTCAGTTTTTCAGTTATTTACAGCTATTAATGTAAAGGCAAACTTGTTCTAAAGTGTTGTGTGCCAAATCAAGAAAAACGCTTTCGATGTCGAATAACTGGAGTGGAACTTTTTTTTTCACAAATAAGCAATATTTGCATGAATTGTTTCGCCATATTTTGTCCTTATTTAAAATCTTTACGAGTGAAGTCCGCTTGTCCGCCTACTTTTTGTTTACAAACCAACATGACAGCTAACAACAAACCAACATGACAGCTAACAACAAACCAACATAATAGCTATTATTTTTTTTATTGAGTTCGTCTAATTCAATCTAGCAATATTTATATTTAAAATAAAAAAACATACAAACAAAGCCAATAAAATGGCCAAGCTCTTTTAGCAAAGCTCTTTTAGCCAAGCTCTTTTTCAAAAATTATAAACATATGTTAAAGTCAAATTTATGGTAAGCAATGTTAAAATCTCTTTTTATGGACGAAACGGACTCATGGAAGATGTAGCTAGTCTGATAGGAAGAGACAGATAAAATATTGACGTGTCTTATTCTGTGACCCTTGGTATTGAGGCCAAATAGACTGAAACAAAAGGTGTTCAGAGGATCTACTCCCCATGATAATCTTAGCAGCAAAGGTTGTTTTTGAAGTGTTCTCGTTTTTTTTTTAAGCATATCCATGGGCAGTTACCTAAGTCGATTAATGTCAGTAGTAAGGAGTAGCCGATTAATATATGCGAAGAGGATCTGACCAGTAAATTTACGTGAATAAAAACTTAGAAACCTTTTCTGAACGGACTCGATAGGTCAACATGCAACTGCTGATCAGATGCCCAAACTAAACAGGCGTACTCAAGCATCAGTCTAACTAAAGCACAAAATATTATCTTAGTTAGATGTATGTCATGAAGCTCTTAAGATTGCCTCCTCGCAAATTCTAGAGTAGATGTAGCTTTTACTAAGATAGCGTTAATATAATATAAAAAAAATTCCACTTTATATTAAATATTATTCCGTGAGATAGAGTAGATATATGAATAAATGTATGATGCTAATGATAAATTCAAAGTATCAACATTTTTATAAATCTATTTGCAATATTTGAAGCTTGAGTAGCCTAGTGGGTAGAGCACTGGCTTCTTGCGTGTGGGTTCCTTGGTTCGAATCCAGGTTCAAACGAAGGTCAGCGCACCAAGCTTTGAGTTCACCTAGCTCTGATTAGGTACCTGATTTAAGTCAGTGGTAAAATGAGTCGTGGAACTAATCACTCCACACTCGTATTCACAATATTGAAAATTGCAATGAAGCTCTCTACCAGCTTCCACTCCTAGACCCGTACGAGGATTATCGTGGGATTACTTTACTTTTAATTGAAGAGCCGAAAAAAAATATGGTTAAACTATTTTACAACCCCAACTTTTATCTATGATTTATTAAAAATAGGTCTGTTTGGGGAAAATTTCAACCCCATTGGAGAGCGAACTAACTATTATATGAAAACTAACTATTATATGAAAACGAAATTTTACTCATGATGAACAGAAAAAAAAACTCTAGCGCACCTGAACCGCTAGAAAACTAATTTTCGAAGAAATTGTCTTTGAGTGACAAAAAAGTGTGGAAAGACGTAATACACTGTTTTTTAGAATCTTATCAACCATTCCTTATCCAAAGCAATAAAACTCAACTATAACACATATAATTCAGTGCTGGCAACACTTTCCGAACGAAGCAGTAATAAGTTTACCATAACAAGCTCATACTCAAATCAACGTATCCTTTGAATTTCGTTCTCTTCGCAGGATTTCATCAAAGGTTTCAGCGGTTAAACGTTGTTTGAGGCTGCCATCCGAAAAATGTTCAAAACTCGGAAAATTTAAAAAAGAATTCCTTATTTTTATTGCAAATGCTTTGCATATGAGAACGTTGTTTGAAGCATCTGTTGGTGCAATATTTACGGAAATGGCTAATGCTGGTTAGCCTGTATCAACAGCAAAGCATAATACATACCAATTCTGCTTCACGTTAAGTTAAACCCAACCAGTAAATTTCGTTTCGATTGAATCACTGCGCTGGAAGTTATACGGGTGAAATGAATTTTAAGGTTACTACCCTCAAAACTTATCAAATTTTTAAAGGGTTATTTTTGTTGTTAATTTTCATTGCAGGATCATTTCCATTTGGAAATCTAATGACAAAATCGCTCAGTAAAGAAATTAAACAAAATTACAAAAATGTTCATAGCTGGCAGCTCTTTCATGATTTTAGTACGAAATTTCTATGACATTTGGTTCACAATGAAGTCCATTTACTGCGTGAACTTCGTTTTGATCTTTACACTGGATCGGAAGTTATAGGGAAAAAAGCTTTATTTTGCTGAGCAAATTTGCAAGATTTAGGAGACACAAATCACCATAGCTGGCAACTCTATTCTAATTTTCCAGCCAAATTTTCATCAAATGTTACATAAAGTAAGATCCAAGTATTGGATGAATCTTGTCAAAATCTGATGGCTGAATCGGAAGTTATAGGCCAAAAACCAGTTTTTTTTTTCTGGGTGATTTTTCAAGATGGTACCACTGGCACAGGGTTGCCCGCATTTCAAAATCACTTCTATCAGACCTGGTCTTAGCTAATACCAACATGTCCTGTAAATTTCACTATGATCGAATAATCCGGTCGTCAGTTCTCGTGAACAGAACTTTCGAGTGCTGTAAATAGAGGTAATTTGGTGATGGGTTGCCGTTCTTGTGCAAATAGGAATTTTGAAAATTTCAATTTGACATGATGGACAAAGGTTAAAATTTATCAGTGATCTGATTTTTTTGTCAAAAATCAAAAAATTTTCAGGAAGGTTAATGATTTGAAGGTTTTTTATTCAGGAGCCTGCCGTAGCTACAGGCTTACCCGCAATATCTTAAAAATCCACATGTGCTAAATTTTAGTCAACAGTAATACGCTCTGCAAATTTCACGATGATCCATTGTTTTTCTTAGAAGTAATGACAAATCAAAATTTGAAAAAAAATCCTTGCCTACTTTTAGGCACCCTGCACCCACACACGGCTCACAATTTCCAATTTTTTATCAAAAACGAGCTTAAAACATAATTAGTTTTCATTTCCAATAGTTTCCTTTCACAAAACTTTACACTGCTTGGAAATATAAGAGTACCTCAAAATTCACTAAAATGCTCGCCGCCGCCAAAAGGTTTAAAATATCTGAATTTGAGAAAATCGTGGACCTACCTACTATATACATCTACGTTCTCCGAAAATTTCAGCTCAATCGAATCGGCCACTCCAGAGATTATCTCCCTTAATCATTTTGCTGATATATATATATATATATATATATATATATATATATATATATATATATATATATATATATATATATATATATATATATAAAGAAATATGAATTTTCGGCGAAACGAGTTTAATACTATTGTTCTTCGAACATTAGTAAAAATAATTGCAAAGCTATGTTTTTTAAGACGTGCAGATTTTTTGTCAGTCATATTTTTATAAGCTAAAATAATTATTATTCAATATGTTTTGCGTATTTATACATTATTTATTCATTTAAAAAAAGAGTAGCAGTAGGCCGAACCATAAAAGCAGGCTAGCCGACCTTTGGAACAATCACTCAACTTCGAGTTCTCTAAGTTGAGCTCATTTTATTGAGTTGTGCTTATGTTTAGGCAACTTGTGCAGCTTCCAGTTTCAACTTGCTGGTCTTTTTTCGTCTATCAATGAAAAGTAAGTCACTTTTCGCGGCAAAATGAAAACAAACTTTTGGTTTTGCATGATCTATTGCTTCCATGACTATGTCAATGAAAAAATATACTCGGGAATTAAGGTATTTTATTAAATTTAGAAATACATTTAAGAGGTTTGAATTATTAAGGTGTAACCGGAACTCATTCTTGCTAATTTTGTTAGACAGTGCGTGTTTCAAACTACCGAAGACAGACATTGTTTCCATTGTATTACTGACACGAAATCGGTCAAGGAAGAAATAAAAATATGCTTATGGTATTTGATTTAAAATTTTAAACATAGCTATGTTTGAAGATTGTTGAAGCAATTTGCTATGGTACGCCTCTCTCACGGCAATGAGAAAAGGCTTTCATATTTCACTCTCCATTGAAGGGGCTCATGAACCTAAAAAATGTCTGCTTAGATATAAAATATATTATAAATACAAGAAGAAAAACTGATTTCAACAAGAGGATAATTGGAAATCTCATTTTAAAGAATGAGAAACTCTGGAAAATTAGTTAGTGACGCTATTTACGTAATAGCAGCAAGAAACGGACATAAGGAACAGCCATAAGAAACGGCCACAATTTTCATGAAAATAACACTAAAAAAATCACTTAATAATGCACTTTTTGGAAATTATGGCTGGTGGTTATGAATAAAATGTAGCTCTTATTGATAGTCTAGAAAGCTCCAACCCATAATTCATATTTACATATTTAGCATCCCTCAAAGCAATACCAAGCATATCAGAGAAGTCAAATATTACTTTCTTCAAACTGGATTGTCTCCCCTTGGATATATTATCAAAATATATTCCAAGCTCCCAGTTAACTTTTACTCCGTGGCTCGACTTTGTTGTACTTACTCTTCCTAACCAAAGTATGCTGCGCTGCGTTAGATGCACCCTCATCTAATGTGTTCTTCAACAAAAAAGTAATGAATATGAATGTCGCATAGACGAAATTAAAAGAACAAAAGCATCCATTAGAAAGATTAAAGCTTAAAAACGTTTCCTCATTTAAACAATGAATGTTGAAAAGGGGTTTGTTAGTAATTTCGTCGCGACACATTAAGCAAAAATATAAAACGAAGCGAACGTGTATGAATGTGTACAATATTGCATAATGCTACTTACCATCATCGTTATTTGTTGTTAGTAGCTTTTTTATTGTCGCTTTGGAATTGCATTTTCTTAACTTCAGATAATTTTTAACAAAGATAGTCGATTATACACTTGAAAAATTAATTTTTGTCAGTAAAAACTAAACAATTTTAAGCGAAATAAGTTGATTGAGGACTCAATTAGAAATTTTTGAGGAAATTTATATTTTCTTATACTTATAAGTATATCTTTGAAGCCAGGCTATTTAACACTCTGCTAAAAAAGGCAAGACTATTGGTTTTCATTTTTGAGCCCATTGCCATAAATATCTTTATACTTCAAGATTCACTCATATTTTTGGTCAGCCGATGCTTTGTATGCTTTGTACTGTCTGATATTCATTTCATTTGCCATTTTTTCAATACCCCGAAGGGTGCTCATTGAATTTGTTAGATACATGAAGCCCCTAAGTTTGAGGTCATTTTAGAGTCAATTGTGGGATATTCACATAGTTTACAGTATGCGGTCTTACGGATTGATGGAGGCTTCGGATCTTGTCTTGGAGGATGATTCTGGGCCTGATTATGCTATTAGTAATTTATGTGCCAGTCAAACTATGGTGTAGAGTTGTGCAATTGAATGCAAAAATGAAGTGTTTGTGATAAATGCTTTCCAACTGAGATCAGTTATTTCTAAAGCCTCTGAAAAAGGTATCCACAGTTTTGCTACTCTAGAGTTGACTGTGTCTTAAACTAACTCCACGTAACTTTATTTATTAAAAGTTAATGATAGATGATGGTACACTACACACATAGATTAAGTTCAGGTATTGTATTCGAACACTGCTCCAGGGTCATCATCTGATACTCTAGGAAACCAAAACTTCTTTTGTGTGCATCTAACGATGTATTGTACGACGCCAGCGTCATGGTTCTATGAATAAAACTTTTATTTCTAATGACGGGGTAGATACCGTATTTCTTTGGAGTGTATTTAAAGTGCTAGTAAGTAGCAAGAAGATAGCGCTCTTCTGCCGCTAACTGAATTATCCGAGTTGGCAAGAAAACTATTTAAGGCTTTTGATCGCATCTAGAATCTTTTCAAAATCCGCCCACCGATATTTATTGGCACGTCATATTTGTTCATACCGTCCAAAAGCGTTCTTTTCCCTTCCTCACAAACTCGTAATTCGGGCAACTGACTGAAATACTAGCAAATTTACGTGAGCAACCATATTTCATAGATCTAGAAAGGGACTGAGGCAAAGCATTTCAGCAAATGTTTTCAGCAATTTTAACGAGTAACACTGAGTTCACACTCAATAGGTAAATGCATATGCAAATGCAACGGTTAGCTGGGTTGTTTTTTTTCTCCCGCCCATATAAACCTCAAAACAATATTCTTTTAATGAGATTTTACATAAGATACCGGTAGTCCTATTCGCTAAGGCCCCAGTTTGAAATTGTAATCTAATGCCTGCGGGTTCGAATCCCACCGTATGCTCATGGTTATATTCGTTTGTCTTGGGTTTTCTTAAGAGGCGTTAGCTGAGCGCAATACCAGGGTTTCATCAATTCAGTTTCCCATCACAGCTTTGGCGGTGAATGGGTATAAGACCAGCTCACTAGCAGGTAAAAAAAGTCTTGTACTTTAGTAAATACTGGAATACTTGAAATCGGCTTTACTTTAAATCGGCCCACTACTGCCAAAGCTATGTATGTGCCCATCTATTTCTCGAATTGCATTAACCCTAGAACTACAAACCGGGGTAGATATCTACCCCAGACAAACATTGAACCATGATACAATGAAAACAAGGTAATCTATTCCGAGCACCAAAGCTCGTTCGTTCTGCGCTGGTGACAACAATGAGTGATTTGCCTTTAAGCCAATGTAAAATTCGGCAACTTTAAGGAGGGCGTTTGGGGTGCTAATGAGGCGATATCCCCATTTTGATGATGGAGTTTAAAGGGTTGATATGCTTTCTTAGATGTCCTTGAAAATCTTGAAGAAAAAAACTATTGTATAAAGCACAATGACGAAAAACTCAATAGCTTATTTTTGCGAGAAAGCTTTTAAATGCACTCACTAAAACGATTCGTTTCGAGTTTTTTGTGGGTACGATGCTAATTGTATGTGCGCGCGAAGTTTGTATGAAGATTTTTCTAACTCGATAGGGTAAAATATGTGAATGGGCATTGAGTAATTCTGCTTTAATGAAATATGTATATACATATGCATATAGGAGCAAAGCTAATGAGCTAATTTAGGGTTTCAGGTCGTTGAATTATGTGCAAAGTGTATATGCATGATTAAATTGATATATAACAATTTTATTGCTTTATCGTCATAGAAATAAGCATTTTAAATTGCTACCCGAGTTAAATCGATCGAGGGTGCCAAAAATTAACATAGCTAATATCATATACGGGTATTTTTGACGTTTGATTTGTTTGACTATGTAATGCGTGCAATATGTAATTAGATGAAACACTTCCCAATATTATTGGGTCCGTTGGTGTATGATATGTTGCGTTTGGGCTCATTAGCACTTTCACTATCCAAATGGTTTTTGGTTGATTTGGAGTTGTGATTTATTTTATTTTCCTGTCAGATATTTAAAATTTCAGCCACTTGAATTTATTTTCACCCCAAGTTCAGGTAAAATTAACGAATATATTTGTTTTTTACCTTCGGCATATTCAATACAGATACCAGATTATGCTGCACAAGTAAGGGTTAGGAATGAAAATAATTGGTTGTTTTTTCGACCAAATTATTAATTAGATTCATGGAAAGAAGAGTGAGTAGTGTTTTGAAAAATGAATAAGATTTTATGTGAAATATTAGACTTAAGTTTTATTTTTAAGTAACTTACTTAACTTTTATTTTCCGAAACTTAAGGGCCATTTTTTAATGCTGTTAAGTAGCTTTAGCATAAGTGAAATACACATGAAAGAAGTCACATATTTATGTAAAGATTGTGTTGCCGAAAAAAAAGAACATTGACTGCTAGTGTGGGTAGTCCCTGGGTCAAATCCAACCATGGGTGATCACTCGTTACCAAATACTGGGCTTTGAGTTAACATAGATGTGAGTAGTAAACGTAATAAAATAGGGGCAAAATGAGTCCTTAACAGGGGCGGATTGGACCATTTCGCCGCCCTAGGCCTCAGAAATATATGCCGCCCTTTTCGTGAATTATATCATATGAAGAATACTTCGCTGTTTTTTGTTGCGCCCGAGTTCACAAAAAACGAATATCGGAGCGAAACCGGCACCGTTCGTTCGTAAAAATTCCCTATCATTGCGCCCTTGCCACACAAATAATTATTAAAATACACACAAGGTAAAGAACCTAAAAGTACCTAAAAAAAAAGAATCCAGTAATACCCATTTTTAACAGTCCAAAACCGTATATACCTTTACATCGCATATAATTCCAACATCTTCGCTCATATTTTTACTAATGTTCGAAGAACATTAGTATTAAAATCGCTTCGCCGAAAATCGTCATATATATATATATATATATATATATAATATATATATATATATATATATATATATATATATATATATATATATATGTATATATATATATATATATATATATATATATATATATATAGATATATATATATATATATATATATATATATATATATATATATATATATATATATATATATATAGATATATATATATATATATATATATATATATATATATATATATATATATATATATATATATATATCAGCAAAACGGTTAAGGGAGATAATCTCAGGAGTGGCCGATCCGATTGAGCTGAAACTTTCGGAGAATATAGATGTATACAACAGGTAGGTCCATAATTTGCTAGAATTCAGATATCTTAAACCTTTTGGCGGCGGCGGGCATTTAAGTGAATTTTCAAGTACGCCTATATTTCCAAGCAGTGTAAATTTTTGTTAAAAAAAAGTACTAGGAATGAAAACTTATTATGTTTGTAGTTTGTCTATGATAAAGAATTGAAAATTTTGAGCCAGGTGTAGGCGCTGAGTGCCTAAAAGTAGGCAAGGATTTTTTTTCAAATTTCGATTTGTCATAACTTCTAAGAAAAACAATGGATCATCGTGAAATTTGCAGAGCATATTGATGTAAACTAAAATTTAACACACATTGACTTTCAAGACTGTGCGGGCAACTCTGTAGCTAAAGCAGGCTCCTGAAAACAAATCCTTCAAATCATCGAGTCTCCTGAAAAAATTTTGATTTTTGAAAATAAATTCAAACTATTGATAAATTTTGACTTTTGTTCACCAAGTCAAATAAAAATTTCAAAAATTCCGGGGTAAACAAGAACGGAAACCCGTGATCAAATTACCTCTATTTTCAGCACCCAAAACTTCTGTTCACGAGAACTGACAATCGGATAATGCGATCAATATGAAATTTGTAGAACATGTTAGTATTAATAGGACCAGGTCTGATAGAAGTGATTTTTAAATACGGGCAATACTGTGGTAGTGGTGCCATTTGGAAAAATCACTGAGAAAAAAAACTGGTTTTTGGCCTATAGCTTCCGATTAAGCCACCAAATTTTAACGAAATTCACGCAGTAGGTGAACCTTACTCTAAGATAGATTTCATAGAAATTTGGTTGTAAAATTAGTATATGGACGCTAGCTACGGCAATTTTTGTCTCTTAAATATTGTAAATTTGCTCAGGAAAATAAAGGTTTTTCCCTATAACTTCCGATACAGTGATGAAGTCAAAACGAAATTCATGTGAAAAGCATATCTTGTTGCGTTTCTAATTCTGTAGAAATTTTGTTGAAAAGTTATGATGAATTTTGTAATTTATTGACATTTCTTTATCGAGCGATGTTGTCATAAAAATTCCAAGTGGGAATGATCCTGCAATGGCAAATAACATCAAATAATTACGTTTCAAAAATTTAAAAAGTTGGACGATGGTAACCCTAAAATTCAATTCACTCCTATAACTTACAGCGCAGCCATTCAATCGAAACGAAATTCATAGGCTGGGTTTAACACAACGTGAAGCAGCTATGGTGCTAGCACACGATTGCCAGCACCGGACAATTTCGTAAATATCGCACCAACAGATGTTTCCATTTTCTATTCATAAGCAAACTATTTACAATAAAATAAGCAACCGATATTTAAATATTCCGAGCTTTGGAAATTTTATTGTTTGTTACTTGAATCTGTAACCAAGTTTATTAGCTTATTCATCCTGCATCATCCCCCTTCTATGGTAAGCATAATTTATGACAAACGACTTCGATTATATAAAAGCACTAAAAGATTATATAAAAGCAAATCATCTAAGTTATATATCTATATGCTTTTAGAATCGTCAAAAATTAGTGCAACTGCACCAAGTTGTTTATATAATGTTATTTTATTTGAATAAAGCTCTTTGCCCTATAGCCTCTAGTACAGTCATGGTATCATAACGAAATTCATATGACAAATTTAAATATTGTAGACAATATTCAGTATAAATCTATTTTGAAAAACAATGATAGGGTTGTCAGCAATGATTGTTTTTGTATTTTTTGAAATAGCTTTAGTAAGCGATTTTATCATAAAATTTCAAATCGTAGTGGTCTTGTAGTGAAAATACACACCAAATACTAAGATCTAGAAAATTTGAAAGCTCTTGCGAATGGTAACCCTAAATTTCTTTGTATCCCTATTACTATGCAGTGATCGGATCAACACGAAATTCGCAGAGCAGGTTGACTTCAACGTGAGGCAGATAGGACTGCTAGCACGAGGTGTTTTTGTTATTTTGGTACCAATAAATGCTTGCATTAAGTATTCACATCGCGAATATACAACAACAGTATAACAACAATATATAACAATACACTCCAAATCTGCACAAATCCTCTACTGTTCTTCGAACATAAGTATTTCTAGCGGTTCTGATGCGCTAGGGTTTTTATAAGTAAGTTTACTATTCCGTTCAAAGTTTGCTTCCGTACTTGACTCAAGATCAACTATGAACTCGACCACCGTAAATTAATGTTCAATATGTTATTAGTTAAGGTTGAACCCGTAATTTTTCGACCTAAGATGTTCTAGATTTCATTTTATAAAAATTTTTTATAGAAATTAATATCAGTAATGAAGTACAATTTCAAAAAACACGCAAAAATAAAGAGATTCGTATGTAGTTGATATACCTTGCACCACCATAATAAAAAAAAATTCTGAAAAATCAATGCACGCAAATATTTACCTCTGATAAGCTTTTCCTAAATTAAAGAGGTATTATATATATAAGAGGTTCTTTGTAGGATCTTTTAGGTCTTTTTAGGCTCTTTTGAGGTATTTTCAGATTATTTCTAGGTACTTTTTAGGTATTTTTGAGTTTCTTTGGTCCTTAACTAAGATCACATTTCGAATGTTATTATAAGTCAAACGTTTTAATGTCCGAAAATAGCCCCCAGAGGTGAATTTTTGCGTGCATTGATTATTTAGAGATTTCGGTTGGCTTGAGGTGTTAGCCTCATTCAAGAAAACTTCCGCCCAAAAAAAAAAATCGAAAATTTGCCGCCCCCGAAATTTGCCGCCCTAGGCCCGAGCCTACTGGGCCTAGTGGCAAATCTGCCCCTGATGATATGGCTTCAGTTGTCATACCGATAATAACAAATAACACCAATTATAACTCGACACCATACTGTGTGAGGGGACGTATAAATGTCAGCAAGTGACATTTACCGTAACACGTACCGTACCGTATACCGTACCGCATACCGTGCCGCAAACCGTACCGCATACCGGACCGCAAACCGTACCGCATACGGAACCACATACCGTACCGCATACCGTACCGCATACCGACCCGCATACCGTACCGCAAACCGGACCACACACGGTACCGCATACCGAATCGCATACCGTACCGCATACCGAACCGCATGCCGTACCGCATACCGTACCGCATACCGTACCGCATACCATACCGCATACCGTACTGCATACTGTACCGCATACCGTACCGCATACCGTACCGCATACCGTACCGCACACCGTACCGCATACCGTACCGCATACCGTACCGCATACCGTACCGCATACCTTACCGCATACCGTATCGCATACTGTACCGCATACCGTATCGCATACCGTACCGCATACCGTACCGCATACCGTACCGCATACCGTACCGCATACCGTACCGCATACCGTACCGCACACCGTACCGCATACCGTACCGCATACCGTACCGCATACCGTACCGCATACCTTACCGCATACCGTATCGCATACTGTACCGCATACCGTATCGCATACCTTACCGCATACCGTATCGCATACTGTACCGCATACCGTATCGCATACCGTACCGCATACCGTATCGCATACCGTACCGCATACCTTACCGCATACCGTATCGCATACTGTACCGCATACCGTACCGCATACCGTACCGCATACCGTACCGCATACTGTACCGCATACCGTACCGCATACCGTACCGCATACCGTACCGCATACCGTACCGCATACCGTACCGCATACAGTACCGCATACCGTACCGCGTACCGTGGACCGTACCGCATACTGCACCGCGTACCGTACGGTATGCGGTACGGTATGCGGTACGGTATGCGGTACGGAACGCGGTACGGTATGCGGTACGGTATGCGGTACGGTATACGGTACGGTATACGGTACGGTATGCGGTACGGTATGCGGTACGGTATGCGGTACGGTATGTGGTCCGGTATGCGGTACGGTATGCGGTACGGTATTCGGTACAGTATGCGGTACGGTATGCGGTACGGTATGCGGTTCGGTATGCGGTACGGTATGCGGTACGGTATGCGGTACGGTATGCGGCACGGTATGCGATACGGTATGCGGTACGGTATGCGGTACGGTATGCGATACGGTATGCGGTACGGTATGCGGTACGATATGCGGTACGGTATGCGGTACGGTATGCGGTACGGTATGCGGTACGGTATGCGGTACGGTATGCGGTACGGTATGCGGTACGGTATGCGGTACGGTATGCGGTACGGTATGCGGTACGGTATGCGGTACGGTATGCGGTACAGTATGCGGTACGGTATGCGGTACGGTATGCGGTACGGTATGCGGTACGGTATGCGGTACGGTATGCGGTACGGTATGCGGTACGGTATGCGGCACGGTATGCGGCACGGTATGCGGTACGGTATGCGGTACGGTATGCGGTACGGTATGCGGTACGATATGCGGTACGGTATGCGGTACGGTATGCGGTACGGTATGCGGTACGGTATGCGGTACGGTATGCGGTACGGTATGCGGTACGGTATGCGGTACGGTATGCGGTACGGTATGCGGTACGGTATGCGGTACGGTATGCGGTACGGTATGCGGTACGGTATGCGGTACGGTATGCGATACGGTATGCGGTACGGTTTGCGGTACGATATGCGGTACGGTATGCGGTACGGTATGCGGTACGGTATGCGGTACGGTATGCGGTACGGTATGCGGTACAGTATGCGGTACGGTATGCGGTACGGTATGCGGTACGGTATGCGGTACGGTATGCGGTACGGTATGCGGTACGGTATGCGGTACGGTATGCGGTACGGTATGCGGTACGGTATGCGGTACAGTATGCGGTACGGTATGCGGTACGGTATGCGGTACGGTATACGGTACGGTATGCGGTACGGTATGTGGTCCGGTATGCGGTACGGTATGCGGTACGGTATTCGGTACAGTATGCGGTACGGTATGCGGTACGGTATGCGGTACGGTATGCGGTACGGTATGCGGTACGGTATGCGGTACAGTATGCGGTACGGTATGCGGTACGGTATGCGGTACGGTATGCGGTACGGTATGCGGTACGGTTTGTGGTCCGGTATGCGGTACGGTATGCGGTACGGTATTCGGTACGGTATGCGGTACGGTATGCGGTACGGTATGCGGTACGGTATGCGGTACGGTATGCGGTACGATATGCGGTACGGTATGCGATACGGTATGCGGTACGGTATGCGGTACGGTATGCGGTACGGTATGCGGTACGATATGCGGTACGGTATGCGATACGGTATGCGGTACGGTATGCGGTACGGTATGCGGTACGGTATGCGGTACGGTATGCGGTACGGTATGCGGTACGGTATGCGGTACAGTATGCGGTACGGTATGCGGTACGGTATGCGGTACGGTATACGGTACGGTATGCGGTACGGTATGTGGTCCGGTATGCGGTACGGTATGCGGTACGGTATTCGGTACAGTATGCGGTACGGTATGCGGTACGGTATGCGGTACGGTATGCGGTACGGTATGCGGTACGGTATGCGGTACAGTATGCGGTACGGTATGCGGTACGGTATGCGGTACGGTATGCGGTACGATATGCGGTACGGTATGCGGTACGGTATGCGGTACGGTATGCGGTACGGTATGCGGTACGGTATGCGGTACGGTATGCGGTACGGTATGCGGTACGGTATGCGGTACGGTATGCGGTACGGTATGCGGTACAGTATGCGGTACGGTATGCGGTACGGTATGCGGTACGGTATACGGTACGGTATGCGGTACGGTATGTGGTCCGGTATGCGGTACGGTATGCGGTACGGTATTCGGTACAGTATGCGGTACGGTATGCGGTACGGTATGCGGTACGGTATGCGGTACGGTATGCGGTACGGTATGCGGTACGGTATGCGGTACGGTATGCGGTACAGTATGCGGTACGGTATGCGGTACGGTATGCGGTACGGTATGCGGTACGGTATGCGGTACGGTATGTGGTCCGGTATGCGGTACGGTATGCGGTACGGTATTCGGTACAGTATGCGGTACGGTATGCGGTACGGTATGCGGTTCGGTATGCGGTACGGTATGCGGTACGGTATGCGGTACGGTATGCGGCACGGTATGCGATACGGTATGCGGTACGGTATGCGGTACGGTATGCGATACGGTATGCGGTACGGTATGCGGTACGATATGCGGTACGGTATGCGGTACTGTATGTGGAACGGTATGCGGTACGGTATGCGATACGGTATGCGGTACAGTATGCGGTACGGTATGCGGTACGGTAAATGTCACTTGCTGACATTTATACGTCCCCTCACACAGTATGGTGTCGAGTTATAATTGGTGTTATTTATTATTATTGGTATGACAACTGAAGCCATATTATCAGGGGCAGATTTGCCACTAGGCCCGGTAGGCTCGGGCCTAGGGCGGCAAAATTCGGGGGCGGCAAATTTTCGATTTTTTTTTTGGGTGGAAGTTTTCTTGAATGAGCCTTACACCTCAAGCCAACCGAAATCTCTAAATAATCAATGCACGCAAAAATTCACCTCTGAGGGCTATTTTCGGACATTAAAACGTTTGACTTATAATAACAATCGAAATGTGATCACAGTTAAGGACCAAAGAAAGTACCTAGAAATAATCTGAAAATACCTCAAAAGAGCCTAAAAAGACCTAAAAGATCCTACAAAGAACCTAAATAATACCTCTTTAATTTAGGGAAAGCTTATCGGAGGTAAATATTTGCGTGCATTGATTTTTCAGAATTTTTTTTTACTATGGTGGTGCAGGGTATATCAACTACATACGAATCTCTTTATTTTTGACGTGTTTTTTGAAATTGTACTTCATTACTGAAATTAATTTCTATAAAAAAATTTTTATAAAATGAAATCTAGAACATCTTAGGTCGAAAAATTACGGGTTCAACCTTAACTAATAACATATTGAACATTAATTTACGGTAGTCGAGTTCATAGTTGATCTTGAGTCAAGTACGGAAGCAAACTTTGAACGGAATAGTAAACTTACTTATAAAAATATGAGCGAAGATGTTGGAATTATATGCGATGTAAAGGTGTACACGGTTTTGGACTGTTAAAAATGGGTATTACTGGATTCTTTTTTTTTTAGGTACTTTTAGGTTCTTTACCTTATGTGTATTTTAATAATTATTTGTGTGGCAAGGGCGCAATGATAAGGAATTTTTACGAACGAACGGTGCCGGTTTTGCTCCGATATTCGTTTTTTGTCAGCTCGGGCGCAACAAAAAACAGCGAAGTATGCTACATATGATATAATTCACGAAAAGGGCGGCATATATTTCTGAGGCCTAGGGCGGCGAAATGGTCAAATCCGCCCCTGTTAAGGACTCATTTTGCCCCTATTTTATTACGTTTACTACTCACATCTATGTTAACTCAAAGCTCAGTATTTGGTAACGAGTGATCACCCATGGTTGGATTTGACCCAGGGACTACCCACACTAGCAGTCAATGTTCTTTTTTTCGGCAACACAATCTTTACATAAATATGTGACTTCTTTCATGTGTATTTCACTTATGCTAAAGCTACTTAACAGCATTAAAAAATGGCCCTTAAGTTTCGGAAAATAAAAGTTAAGTAAGTTACTTAAAAATAAAACTTAAGTCTAATATTTCACATAAAATCTTATTCATTTTTCAAAACACTACTCACTCTTCTTTCCATGAATCTAATTAATAATTTGGTCGAAAAAACAACCAATTATTTTCATTCCTAACCCTTACTTGTGCAGCATAATCTGGTATCTGTATTGAATATGCCGAAGGTAAAAACAAATATATTCGTTAATTTTACCTGAACTTGGGGTGAAAATAAATTCAAGTGGCTGAAATTTTAAATATCTGACAGGAAAATAAAATAAATCACAACTCCAAATCAACCAAAAACCATTTGGATAGTAAAAGTGCTAATGAGCCCAAACGCAACATATCATACACCAACACTGAGAAAACACATGGCGCCAGACGCCATAATTTATAGAGTTCTGGCGCCATGTACATAGTCGATTTAGGGATTGTGATAAAATATGGCACCAAACGCCATAATACATGGCGAAAAGTACATAGGCCTCCACGCCATGTACATGGCGTGGCAGACTATATTACATGGCGTGGAGGACTATACTGTATGGCGTGGAGGACTATACTGTATGGCGTGGAGGACTATACTGTATGGCGTGGAGGACTATAGTACATGGCGTGGAGGGCTATAAGCATAGCGTCTGCTCCTATGCACTATGGCGTGTGGAACTATGTGAAATCGATTATGTACATGGCGCCAGAAGTCTATAAATTATGACTTCTGGCGCTATGTGTTTTTTCAGTGCATCTGAAGATGATCCAGTTTACATCCAACAAAACGCCACGAGTCTTCTCAGTTCGATGCTCCGAACTGAAAATTCCCGAGGGATAAATAACTTCAAGAAGCTTGCTGACATTTATACATCTCCTCACACAGCATGGCTGCGAGTTATAATTGTAGTGCCATGAGCCATATTACATGGTTCATGGCACCATGTAATATGGCGTGTGGGGCCATAATTTCTGCGCCATGTGATTATGGCGCTGGGAGCTATACTGCATGGCTCAGAGTACTATGTACATGGCGTATGGGGCCATAAATAATGCGCTATGTTACATGGCTCTGGGCGCTATGTGGATTTTTTTCAGTGAACGGACCCAATAATATTGGGAAGTGTTTCATCTAATTACATATTGCACGCATTATATAGTCAAACAAATCAAACGTCAAAAATACCCGTATATGATATTAGCTATGTTAATTTTTGGCACCCTCGATCGATTTAACTCGGGTAGCAATTTAAAATGCTTATTTCTATGACGATAAAGCAATAAAATTGTCATATATCAATTTAATCATGCATATACACTTTGCACATAATTCAGCGACCTGAAACCCTAAATTAGCTCATTAGCTTTGCTCCTATATGCATATGTATATACATATTTCATTAAAGCAGTATAACTCAATGCCCATTCACATATTTTACCCTATCGAGTTAAAAAAATCTTCATACAAACTTCGCGCGCACATACAACTAGCATCGTACCCACAAAAAACTCGAAACGAATCGTTTTAGTGAGTGCATTTAAAAGCTTTCTCGCAAAAATAAGCTATTGAATTTTTCGTCATTGTGCTTTGTACAGTAGTTTTTTTCTTCAAAATTTTCAAGGACATCTAAGAAAACATATCAATCCTTTAAATTCCATCATCAAAATGGGGATATCGCCTCATTAACACCCCAAACGCCCTCCTTAAAGTTGCCGAATTTTACATTGGCTTAAAGGCAAATCACTCATTGTTGTCACCAGCGCAGAACGAACGAGCTTTGGCGCTCGGAATAGACTACCTTGTTTTCATTGTATCATGCATTGAACTATGTTTCTAAGTCCATAAGTGACGACTATCGACAGGAGAACTATACCATAATTTAGTTTAAGCTTCCAACAATAGCGTGAGATCGCGAGGCCCATCAGTATCTTGTTTACTTTGGCGAAGTGAAGACGTAAAGGTAGAACTATAATGCAATTAAGTGAGCTTTAAGTAGCTTAAGTGACAGTACGGTTGCATAGAAATCAAGCGGCATACCCATAATGTACTTATCTGCCGTTTCGTTAAGTTTCGTTCAATTCGGGCCACTTAAGTGGCCTACGACTGGGACCGTACATCAATTAAGTAAATTTGACAAGAGGTTTGCGTAACGACTACAACCAATAGAAGGCACGTAAAATATTTGAATATGTTTTCGTGGATCGTTTGGTATTTTTGCAGGAGGTAGAAGTAATGATCGTTCGTATGCGGTATTGTAGACGCAATAATAGGTATGTGAAATATTTGAATATTTTAGGTCTGTTCGCGTACTTTCAGTCACTGAATTTTACTGAATTTTCCTGAATCATGTGGTGGGGGACATTCATGAAAAGTACAAAAACGCTCACATTGCATTTCCTGAAAATTGACAAACAAAAGTGTCAGTTGTCGGTTTTCAGGAGAACAATAATGATAAAGTCATCCTAAGCGGTGATAAATTATCGTCACAAAAATATTCGTCCCTCATAATATTATAACATTAGGCCAAAAACCGTTTGACAGTTTTCAGTATTTTTAAGTAGCTCAGACCCTACTGAAAAAGGGGAAATTTTCCGTTTTCAGTAAAACGGAGTGCACAAACGGCTTTATTGCAATTAATTGCAATTAATCGTAGTACGCGAACATACCTTTTATTGTTAAACGGCTCATTGACAGTTTACAATATAGTAATTAGATGTCTCGAATATGATTCTGCGTGACATTGTAAAAAGAATAACAGGTATCTAAAATATTTTTTCGTCGATCACTTAAATGCTATTTTTACAGGAGGTAGGAATAATGAGTTTCAAACATAATTTCAAAGAGAAAACGCGTTGAACAACATACGAAATAATAAATTATATAGTAGTTTATTTACTTGTATCTTTAAATTACTTACTTTTAAAAATACAACTATAATACAACTTGTTGATTAAATATATTCCGGTCGCATACCAATATTGCTCAAAAAACATTTCTTTCGTACACTTATTTGAATATAAGCACAAATTAAGAGCCTGCACCAAGCCCATCTTTATAGATCTAATAATCTACAGCAAAGTGCTGAGGTTCAGCTCAGCTACAATTTTCTACGATTTCTTGCAACAGAGCTAGCAGGCTATGAAGACAACTACATTTCAATTGCACCAAAAATCTATTCAAATATATTGCGTAAACGCTCACATCAGTTCATCTCATATGCCTTCAAATTCAAATTCATATTCGCCACTCTGACGGCAGCTTCATGAACCTTCACTTAATTCTATTATGGGCAAATTAACCGATCGACTTCAATTGAGTGAATTTTCGTTCAGTTTCAGCGATCACTTAAGTTCACTTAATTGCATTATAGTTCTACCTTAATGCTTGAGTGGGCTTGATATCTACCCCGGTTTATAGTTCCCGTTAGTATTTTCTGTAGGTAAGTTATTTCTCTCTTTTGTGCTAAAATAAATTCCATTCACATATTATAAATTTATTTGACAATAAAACATTAGATCTATAATTTGCGGCGATTATTTTCATATTTTCAGTATCCATACACTGAGAGTAGCAAATGATGTGTATTTTATTTTTTTGGCAGATGATGGCGAAAAAATACAATTTGAAAAGCGTCGATGAACTGGTGAAAGTTTTGTCGGAATCCGAGACATAACTTTAAATTTTAAAAATATATATATTATGTATAATATATAATATATTTTATATATTAGATTTTATATATTATATAATAGTAACTTTCCTTTCTGTTTCCTTTTTTTTATATATATCAAATTTCTCTTTTTTTGTATTTTGCATGACAGAAACCGAAGTAAATTTTTGATAACCGATATTTTTATTTGACTTTTCCCTCGATCAGATTTTTTTTAATCTTCCAATTTTTAATAATCTTCAGAGTCCCAAATAAACAGACTTTTTTAGCAGAACATCGTGACGAAATTTTTTTTCTCAAAGTCTTATATATTTTCTTTAAAATCCCGTTGGAAATTTCAAAATCGGTTGTTAAGGAAATTTTTTATAAGTTTTTGTGTGTTAAATGACGTTTTAACAGTTTTCCAGTACTTTTAGCTATTCAAATGAATTTTTCACCAGCTAAACCTTAATAAAATTAAATTTACTTTCTACTTATCCCTGTAGCATAAAAAAACGAAAAAAATATGTACTTATTAGTCACATTACTGCTTTCATAACGATTTTACGAGCGAAAAACCCGTGGGGTAAATATTTACCCCGGTTTGTAGTTTACAGTTAAAAAAAATAGGTTTGTAGTTCTAGGGTTAAATATTCCACTGTGCGTCGGTTTAACATTAAAAAAAAATAGTTTGAACTGTTTTTCGGTTAATATGAATTCCATCAATTGGTTTAACTGCTTCCAGGATCTCGATACTGACTCCACTGTTTTAAAATTTTACGTTACTCCTCTGCAATTGATCCCGTCAAAAACTTCTGTTTTCTGCTTTCACAATCACAGTGATCCCTTTTAGTCCACCGAGAGGGTAAAGGTTGCTCCTGAAGATGAAAATTCAGCACTTTTAAATGCTTGAACTCTCAATGTGGCGAAAATTATGCTATCTTCTCCCGTTCACGCTCCTCTGTCAAGAAGGAAATAAATTACCATTGCGTTATTCCTTGTTTATTGAATTTTCTTTGAATTCAAATAACTCTAAAAGTTTTTCGTCTTATTTCCACTCCTTAAAAGCCTCGGGCTTTCTTCCCAACTTCTTCGTAATAATGCTTTTACTGCTTCTAGCCATCTTGAGATTTGCAGTCTTTTTGCAATGTTTTTTTCTTCAGGTTACACCAACCCGTTGACTCTTGCTTTTGACTGCTTTTCTTTTGATTCCTCAGCTTGTCTCTCTTCTGTTGTAATTAACCCTGTTGAGGTTGAATTGCTTTTGTCCTCACGTGATTCCAATTGCTCCCCTGGTCTGCATGTTATTCCTAACTTTTTCGTGAAAAATTCTGCGTTTTCACTTTGTGTCTTATGCATTGTCAGTCATGTATATAGAGGAGATATAGAGGAGTGGAAAGATTAACAAAACGTTTAGAGGATCTAATGATGAAGCCGGAAAAACGAAAAGCCTTGGCAGTGACGTGTAAAATATGCAAATCGAACTTCAACTTGGAATCGAAGATCACGCCAAGGTCCTTGAAACTAGCAACAACATTGAGAGGGGAGCCGAGGACAGAGTAGGAGAAGAGAAGAGGGGATGTTTTGTGGGTGAAAGACATTTGATGACACTTCGAAACATTCAAAGTGAGAGAATTCGCTGCGCACCAGGTAGCCAAAGTATCCAAATCTTTCTGCAATAAGGGATAGTCACTAGCGGATTCTATCACTCTGAAAATTTTGAGATCATCAGCGTACAAAAGACAGGGTGAATTAAAGAGGGAAGGAAGATCGTTAACAAACAAAAGGAACAATAAAGGACCAAGAATAGATCCTTGCGGAACTCCTGAGGTAGGAAAAAAGGGTGTAGAAGAGCAAGAGTTAATAATCACAACACAAGAACGATCACAAACGTAGGAGGAGAACCAAGAAAAGAGGACACCAGAGAGACCAAACCCTGCTAACTTTGACAGAAGAACAACATGGTTCACAGAATCGAAAGCCTTGGCAAAGTCTGTATATAGGACATCTACTTGATTTTGCTTGTCGATTGCGGAAGCAACGGTGTTTGTAAATTCAGCATTCATAATTCAGCAGTCAGTCAGAACGGTCGCGTTTCTGTTCCGCTCCCCATTAATTTAATTTAGCTGAGACTTCTGTTTTCGTAACTGTGTGTCTTTTTATTCGCGAGTTCACATTCGCGTACTGACCTAATTTACCGGCCAACGAGTGAAGTGCCCAAACATTTACCAATATGGGTGTAGTGACCCAATATTCTTTGCAAACGCAAACGCTTACGAAAAATAATCTAAAATTTACTGTGGTGTTAAATTAAATTACAACAAACGAAGCTTTTTACGTTTTACGTTTGCACGTTGTAACTTATCTGCTGCGGTGTTAATTTAAAATCTGCGTAGTTACGCAAGCACTGTTAAGCTTGTTGTGATTAGTATATCGTAATCTACTATTAATATAACAATCATGAGTCATAAGTGCTGCTTGGAAAATTGCACCACTTACGATAACCAATTAAAATCTGTTGTCTGCAAAGGTTTCTGCCAGCGCAAATTGCATGGAGCATGTATGGATGCGCCAAGAGATTGGTATTCAAACTACCTCTCAGATCACTTTATATGCTCTGACTGCCAGAATACTGAAGGATTACTTAGGCGTATGTACGATGACATCAGCAGTCGTATCGAAAACCTCAATGCAGACAAAGACAACTTGATAGCTAAACAGCTAGTGCAATCTTCAGCTAGCACTGGTAGTTTCACAGAAATGGCAAGATGTTTTGATGGGCTTGTGAACGCAGTCTCTAACTACCACAACCACCAGAGTATCGAGAATGCAATATCGGCACTCGACAAAAAATTAACGACGATTATTGATAATCAGATGACTGGTTGTGTAGATTCACCATCGTCCCGTGATTGCAATGCTGATTTAAATAACGCAGTTCTAAATAATGCAGTTTTAAATAATGCAGTGTTTTATAATGATTTAGTGGTTGAAATCCTTGCGAAAATCTGCGAAATACTAGATAGCCTCGACTGTGGGTACAACTCACTTTCTGAAAAAATCAATAAACTGGCCATCCTGCCTTCTGAGAACGAAGCCCTTAGTTCTGGGCCAATAATACAGGCAGCTCAATCAGAAATTTACGCATCCTTGGAGCAGCCACCGACTTTATTGAACACCACCTCCGCACCGACAGCCTCCGATTCTCCGAAGCGGCCGATTGCTAGATTCGGCACCACGTGGTCTCGTGAAGAGTGGGACAACAGAATCAATAGGATTAAAAGGTCTCAACAATCATCTAATACTTCCAGTGCAATTTTAAAGCTAGTTGATAGTGCTGTTGCTTTGGACAAATCTTCAACCAAAAGCTTTTTTGTGAAAGGAGCCCCTATTTTCGCTGATGCAACCTGGCTTTCAAAAATGTTGAAGAAGGAGTTGGGCATTGATAATTGCAAATGCGCTGCATTAACCGCCCGTATACGTGGTAAAAAGCGAAAATCCTACACATGCTTAAAATTATCAGTACCTGGTCAATATGGATGGACATTTTGTAACCACGAGCGAAATGGAGTTGACAGCTATACATGGAATGGAATGAAATTCAGCCATTGGATTGACAGATGCAACAAACAAGATCCCAAACAACCAACTCAACAATATAATCGCCAAAAAAATAGTACGTATTTAGGCTATTCTCCCATTTGTAGCTCCCGTAATCACTCTCCTTTACTTCCCCAAGCTTCACTATCTTTTAAATCGCCTCCGAATTCAAATAACCACACTAAAAACAGTAAGGCTAAGGCGTTACCTTCTACTGTTTCAACGGAAAATCAATCCTCTATCAGTGTGCAGCCGGCTAATTCTTTACAAACAGTGGATTTCGCACCCAATGGAGCGTTAATGCAAGCAAGTGCTCCTGAAGACAGGCCGTCATCCAAATATTCTAATTTTGTCCGTGGAGAGGATCTGATACCATCGCAATCTAGCTCAATCATTATACCAGAAACTCCTGTCAGTCTCCAATCTTCACCAAAATTTCTCGACCCACTTGTTCCTCCTGTCGTAAAGCTTACCATAAACTCTAATGAAGAATTAGAGGGCAGGTACCTCTTGTCTCGTTTCAGAGATCATAAAATCTATGACAATGTCCGTCTTTTTCTCGCATACATGCATGATGCACATGATGCCACTTGCTTCGAAGGGAAAACGAAGACTAACCTTAAAGTTATGATTCAACAGGAGGGTCTTCCCACTGACCTTGACTCTTTACGCCTTATTTTTAACCGCTACCACGAAGAACTCGGAATGTCTCCGGATCAGGTTAAACGTGATCTTTTGACTTATCGCTCTTATGTTAATTCTAAACATATTTCGCTCTTACAAAAATCTCGCGATGACCAGAAAAAATATTTCTCCTAACATGAAAGCTACTTTTAGTTACCCAAGGTTTCTTTACCACAATTGCGGTGGTATGAGAAGCAAATTAAATAAACTTTTTATTGACGCGAAATCTTGCCATTTTAATATATTGACGATCGCCGAAACGTGGTTGAACGACTCACACGCTAACGAAGAAATTCTTGACAGTAATTGGACCATCTATAGAGCTGATCGCGACTACCTTTTTACAGGTGTTTCAAGAGGTGGTGGTGTTCTTATTGCAATTCACAATACCCTCCCCAGCGAACTCGTTACGACCAGTTCTCATAAATCTTTCGAACATAAATTCGTCAGAGTTTTATTCGATAAGCATTACCTCTACATTGGTATCTTTTATGTCCCCCCTCACTCCGATGAAACTACTTACAATGACGTATGCAACGTGATATCTTCCGTAACAGCTTCCTTGCACGATGAAGACAAAATAATTGTTTTTGGTGATTTTAATCGTCCGAAAATCAGTTTTATTCCTGACGAAAATGATAACCGCCTTCTTCCAATTAACCTTAGTGATTCAATTGACTTTAACCTCATAAGTACGTTTTATGGCAATGATTTACAACAAATTATCCCTATCCCTAACCAAAATGGCAATTGGTTAGACCTTATCTTCTCAGATTTTTATGACGAAGTGGTGGTTAGTCCAACTATTGACGCCGAGAATCTTTTCTCTAACACCCTGCATCACTCCGCTTTTACAATTGAGCTATCCACTACAGATATTTCTTTCACCCAGTCATACAATAATGAAATTGTATTCGATTTTCTAAATGCTGACTACTTAAGCATTAAAAACTATTTGGACACAATTGACTGGACAAGTGCTCTATCGGCATCAGATTTAGACGAAATGTTGTATTTTTTTTTTACAAAATAATCTTTAACGCCATCCACAAATTTGTACCAAAGCTGAAGAAGAAGAAAAAACTCTCCGAACCTTGGCGTGACAATTATTTAAGGCAGCTCAGAAACCATAGAAACAAATTATATAAAGCAATAAAAAATGGAGGCTCTCTCCAGGAGGATCAAATAAGATTATATGATGAGCTATCCAAAGAATTTTCCATCAAATCTCGCGAGGCGTATGAGCTCTATGTTAATTCAATGGGGGAAAAAATTCTCACTGACCCGAAAAAGTTCTTTGATTTCGTCAATTTAAAACGTAAAACCACTGGCTATCCTTGTTCTATGTTTCGTGGTAACACGGTTTCGTCTTGTCCACAAGTCATTTTTAGCTTATTCGCCGACCATTTTCAAAACACTTACTGCTCTCCGAAGATCCCTACTTTCACTACTAGACACGCTGCCAGATCTCTTATCGAAGGGTTTGTCCTTACACGGCAGGCTATTACTAATGCTATTCTGCAACTAAAGATTGGCAAAGGACCTGGCCCGGACCTAGTATCTCCTTTCTTCGTGTTCCAATGTGCAGACCAATTAATCACCCCTTTGCACATGGTTTTCAATAAATCCCTGTCTCTTGGTGTCTTCCCGTCTTTCTGGAAATCCTCATACCTCACACCTATTTTCAAAAGTGGTGATAAACGTTCAGTCGATAACTATCGAGGAATTGCTATCTTATCTGTTATCCCCAAACTCTTCGAGAAGTTAGTTTGTGATAATCTTTCTCGCATTATCGACCCCCTTCTTAATGAGGAACAACATGGATTTCGTAGGGGTAGATCGACTTCCACCAACCTCATGATACTAGTTTCTACTTTGCTCTGTGAAATGGAAAAAGGGAACCAAATTGACGCGGTCTATACGGACTTTAGTAAGGCTTTCGACCGAGTTGACCATCAAACTCTGGTTCAAAAACTTCGCAACTTTGGTATTTCCGGTTCTCTTCTTAACTGGCTCCAGTCTTACCTCTGCGATCGAACCCAATTCGTAAAATTTCAAGGCCACTTGTCCAAAAAAGTTTTGGCATCTTCTGGAGTATCAAAAGGCAGTCATTTAGGCCCCCTGCTTTTTAACATCTTCATTTCTGATGTGTCTGAGATACTGCTTGGTATACCGCATCTCTTCTATGCAGACGACTTAAAAATCTATCACATCATAAACTCGCAGTCTGATGCAACCTTTCTACAATCAAAGCATCAATCCCTCGAACAGTGGTGCGATGTGAATAATCTCAATCTTAACATCAATAAGTGTCATGTGATAAGTTTTTCTCGTAGGCATGCAACCACGATGTATTCCTACTACCTTAACGACTTCAAATTGAATAGGGTCGATCATATTATAGACCTTGGCGTAGTATTGGATAACAAGATGCGCTTCAATTTGCACTATGATAAAATCCTTGCCAGAGCTAATAAACAGCTTGGATTCATAAAGAGACGAGCTAAAGAGTTTAGAAAATATATGGATTACCAAACCATTATATACCACCCTAGTGCGTCCTTTATTAGAATATGCTTGCATTATATGGAACCCTGCTTTCGAGCTACATAGCGATAGAGTTGAGTCTGTTCAGAAACAATTTGTACTTTTCGCTTTGAGAAATCTCTATGACCCACGAGATTTTCAACATCTGTCATCTTACAAATTCAGACTGAGTCTTCTATATTTAATGTCTCTTTCTTCTAGAAGAACTCTGCTCAGCGCTTGCCTTACATTTGATATTATTAGTGGTGCGGTAATCATTGAAGATCTCTCTAGTAAAATTACTTTCAATAACCGACCAAGACGCACCAGATATGCAAATCTGCTCAACGAATTCAGTCATCACACTACCTATGCATATAATGAGCCCATTAATAGGTGCTGCAGGATATTCAATTCTGTAAGCAGCCACTACTCTTCGGGGATTACTAAATCAAACTTCAAAAATAACTTGTCCAAAGCCCTTTCCACATCCGAACCCGCTTAACTTCCATCGTTACTAGCCTAAATTTAATTAAAATAATGTAGAATAACTGGTACAAAAGTTGTGATGTATTGTATCTTTTTTACGGACAATTTGTATTATATATTTATGATTAATTGTATTTAAGATTTATAATATGTTTTTCTTGTTGTTATGTTGCCTGGTTTGGTAAATAAATAAATAATAATAATAAAAGGGTACACTCTATTGTAAACTACTCTTTCGAGGAGCTTACTAAAACATGGCAGAAAGGATATAGGACGGTAATTAGGGATGGAAGAAGTATCGCCAGCTTTATGAATGGGGAATATGTTGGCGGATTTCCATAGGGCAGGAAAGGTACCGGTGGAGATGCTAATGTTGAAAATTATTGACAGAGGAACACACAAAGAGGAAGACAGTGATTTGGTAAAAAAATTCGGAATGCCGTCAGCACTGAGGCTAGCACTTCCATCGAGGAACAACATTAATGATTCGACTTCCAAAGGATTAGTTAAAGCAGTGGAAAGGGTACGATCAGGCGTGGGAAAAATTGTTGAAGGCGAAGAACTACTGAGATGGGAGGTAAAGGAAGAAAAAAATTGAGCAAAGAGCTCGCAGGAATCCTGAGGTGAGGACGCAGACTTATCATGGAGATACATGGGAGAAGGAATGCCAGAGGAGGTTTTAAGGGATTTTATATAAGACCAAAAAGGCTTAGGATTGTCAGAAGTAATAGAAGTTTCGACATGCTCCAGGTAGGCACGCATTGCGTCATTGGCTGCTTTTTAGCAGCAGCCCGTAGCCTTTGAAAATTCAAAAGGTCATTAAGAGAGCCAGACCTTTTGTATTTACTACGCGCCGCATCTTTGGCTCTAAGAGCAACCGCAACATCGACTGTGAACCATGGAGGGTCGGAACTTCTTTTACAGCGGAAGGAAGGAGTATAGCAGGAAATTAAGTTGGACAAGAGGGAATAAAATTTTACAAGAGCATCATCCACACTTAGCCCTCTGAAGCAATTATACCAGTTAGTAGCATTGAATTCGTTGGACAAAGCGGAATAGTTTGCTTTTTTAAAATTAAAGCGAAGAGTGGAAACAGATTTGACTTTAGACGAACGGTTAAGTGTTAATTCCATAAAAAGAGGAGGATGATGAGGATCAGGTTGCACATACGGAGACAGAGAAGGACTCAAGCAAAAGGAACAAGGGTGAATATTAGTAAGAACGAAATCCAAAATCCTGTTGTTAGTATTCGGTACGTTGTTAAATTGGGAAATGGAGCAAAGGGACATAAAGGAAGAAATAGCGAGCGAAATATTGCTAGAAGACAAAATATTTGAGAAAGTATCATCCCAAACAAGCGACGGCATATTAAAATCACCACATAAAAGTAAGGAAGCAGAAGGGAAGCGGTTATTAAGGTAGGACGAGAGTTCCGCAAAGAAACATTCATATACCAGTACGGGGCTACTACAAGGAATGTAGATAGAGGAAACAAGCAGCACTACAGATGGTGAAGGAGAAATACAGACAATAACACATTCGACCGGGACGGAGGGAATGAAGTCACTGCAGAGCGTTCCATTTAGAGATTTGTGAATAGCAATTAAAACACCACCTCCTAGTGAAATATTACACGCAGATCGATTCCGATCTCTACGAAAAACAGTGTGAAGTGGAAAGATTTCATTACTGTATATATCCCCAGACAACCAGGTCTCTGTAAGACAGACAATGTCATCAGATATATCACAGGTGCAGCTTACTTTGAAGGCAGTAGAATAAAAAAAATTAAAGTTCAAATGGAAATAAGGAAAATCGAACGCGAACAAGAAATTCCCAGGGATAAGCAAATGATTAGTGAAATAAAAAAGAAGACATTATTTCAAATTGGCCAGACTGCTATACAAAATTTGCTATACAAGATTAAAAATACAGTGATTCGGCGAAAGTATTGCTGAATTTTAAAAGTGGTTTTATGTGTTCGCTGTGCTGTTTCAGGATTTGTGGATGACTCTCCATCAATTCAATAAGGCATTCGAATTGTCGCTTGTCGGTTACTTTTTACCTAATAAAAAACAAAAATTCAAGAGAAACACAAAATAAAAAAAAAACACCAGAAGACACACTAAAGAAAAACAACCAGTCAAACATAAAACACCCCAAAAATTTGCACACAACAAACAAATCACAAACATATGAGCCAAACATTTGTCAGGAAAATTGTCTAACGGCTTTGGCAAACATGCAGTCGAGTTTAGCTGCATTATTCTAATAAAAATTTATAATTATCTTCAAAATAAGATTAGTTTACATTTTTTCATGATTCACCATCCAAACTTTGTCAAAATCCTTCTGCATTTTATTCAAAATATCAATTTATATCACTTCTGTTCTCAGTCACTTGATATTATCGAGTGACTGAATATCTCACTTCACGTGACTTTCGTCACTTCATTTGAATCTCGGAATAGCCGACAGATCGAAAATGGTGAGATAAAGTGACCTCACGTGGCTCTCAGAATACAAAATCAAGAGAGTCACTTCATTCGTCACGTGAGAATAGGGCCCTGTGATTCACTCCTGCCACGATTCATTTAACATTTTGGCATACGTCGATCTGTTTATTATCCCAGTTTGTTATATACTTGAATATTGTAGTCTAGTGTAAGGTCCTTGCTTCCAATACCTCTCAGATGCTGTTAAATCAATACAGTGGAAGCCTACACGCACCATAATTTTTAGCCATATGAGCGTTTGTTTCGTCTTAACATTTCTCTCCATGAGCAGCGCAGAGTTTACTTAGATGAAAGTGAGCTCTTCCAAATGTGCCGTGGTTAATTATTTTCCACTTTAGTATCTTTGATACTTTAGCGGCAGGCCGTAAGAATAATCAGGTTCTTTATTGTGTTATGTACAATTGTCCGTATGCTATTACTAATACTTGCTTTTACTCTCCTGGTTTTTGACTCTTACTTATTCATGACAGTCTTCAACTTGATCCTCCTCCACATTCTATTACCATTTTTCAAAATATAGCTGGTTGCAAAATATTTGTTCCTCATTAATTTTATTTCCTGTTTTTATTTTTACTGGATTCTTTTATCTTTTTATTATACACGATACTACTTAGTTTTTTATTACTAATATTTCTTTGCTCTATTTTGTTTTACTTCATTTCACTTTAATTAATTCTTACTCTCCATAATTTTACATACTTATATATATATATATATATATATATATATATATGTATATATATATATATATATATATATATATATATATATATATATATACAGTCAGCGACAAAAGTCATGGCACCTGAGTGCACTTATCGTTTTGCAGATACATATCTTCTAAAATATTAAAGCCATTCGGTTGTGTTTAGAAATAATAAATATTTATTAACATAGATTATGAATATATAAAAACAAATCAAATTTCACAAGATTAATAAAACAAAACAACTTCGTTTAAACAAAAATTATACTTTTGCCGCGACAAAAGTGATGGCACTTGATTAGAAAATTGTATCTTTTAATAGCGGTATATATAAATTAATATTTAGTTGGATATCCTTTGGATTGTATTACCGCTTTCAAGCGCCTTTGCATTGATTGGACTAATTTTAGCGTATATGAATTGTTGATATTAGCCCATTCTTGCCGTATGATGTTCTTCAGTTGTGCTTTCGATGTTATGTCATGTTTCCTTAAGTGTTTTCCAATTCACTCCAAAGATTCTCAATCGGATCGAGGTCTGGTGACTGAGGAGGTGTAGCCAACATATGAGGAGTGTTATAGATTACCCATTGTTTCACAATGTATGCTGAATGCTTGGGAAATAATAATAACAATATTTTGTTGAAAATAATAATGACCACTCAAACCCAATTTTTCTGCACTATTTTGCAAATGTTTCTTCAAAATGGCTAGGTATCCGAAACGATCCATTGTGCTTTCTATAAACTTCATATTTCCCACACCGTTTGCAGACATGCATCCCCATATCATAACGCCACCGCCACCATGTTTCACTGTAGGATGTAATGTTTCGGCAGTAAAATTTCGCCTTGTCGACGCCACACTCTTATGCGACCACCACTTCCAAAAATATTGAAATTCGATTCATCGGTAAAAATGACCTTGTTCCAGATGTGTCAGCTGGTGCATTTAAGTATTTTCTGGCGAATTCTAGACATTGTTTTTTATTTTTCTTGCTTATGAACGGTTTTTTGCAAACGACACGGCTTCTAAGTCCATTACTTTGTATGACTCTTTGAATACTCCTTGGAGAAATTTTCTTTCCAGATTCACCTGAAGCTGCCTGGATTAGTTCACTTGCAAATATTTTTGGATTAACCTTGACTTTGGGCATTATAATCCGTTTATCGTTGTCGGCTCAAACTTAGGGCCGGCCCGTTCTTGTCTTGTTTTTAATTCTGTTTTCTATTTTCTTTCGTTTAATTATATATCGTACTGTTGACTAACTCCTTTGTATTTCTCCAATTTCCTCATAAGTTTTGCCATCTTTTCTCATATTTAACACAATTTTCCTTTCTTCACACGTTGTTTCTTTCCTTGACATCTTTTTTAATCACAAAACACTTTAAAAATTGACTGAATCAACTTAAAACTTTCTCAAACTAAAATAGAGAGACCACAAAATTGATATTTACTTGCAACAGGCTACACAGTTCCTGGAAATTACTGTTATTGAATAAGCAACCCGCTGAGTGCCATGATTTTTGTCGCGGCATTTGTGTACTACGCAACAAATTTTACGCTTCATGGACAAACGCAATTCAATATTGAAATCCCGTAAATGGGAAAATATAGCTGCTATTATAAAGATTATATTTTGAGTAATTTACTTTTAAAAATTAAAAACCATACTGAATAGTACTTATTGTTTTTTTACACAATTAAAGGTGCCATGACTTTTGTCGCTGACTGTATATATATATATATATATATATATATATATATATATATATATATATATATATATATATATATATTAGGTGTACAACTTTGCTTCCGCCGTTTTTTTCCGAAATTCGAGGCTTTATTGTAAAAAACTGGTTATACATTTATGATTCAAAGTATTGTGCATCGCTGGCCACTACTTTCTTCCATCTTTCGGGCAGCATAGGAATCCCGCGTTGAAAAAACTGGTCATCTTTTGAATCGATCCACGAATCGATCCAATTTTTTACTTCTTCATAAGACCGGAAGTGCTGGTCAACCAGGCCGTGTGCCATTGATCGAAACAAGTGATAGTCCTAGGGAGCAACGTCTGGAGAATACGGCGGGTGGGGTAGGACTTCCCATTTCAAAGTTTCTAAGTATGTCTTCACCACTGTCGCAACACGGGGTCGAGCATGGTCATGCTGTAAAATCACTTTATCATGTCTCTCGTTGTATTGCGGCCGTTTGTCTTTCAATGGTCGGCTCAAACGCATTAATTGCGTTCGATAACAATTGCCTGTAATTGTTTCAGTCGGTTTTAACAACTCATAATACACTACGCTGAGCTGGTCCCACCAAATACTGAGCATGACCTTGAAACCGTGAATATTATGTTTGGCTGTCGACGTGGAAGCATGGCCGGGATATCCCCATAATTTTCTGTGGTTAGGATTATCTTAATGAACCCATTGTTTGTCCCCAGTCACAATGCGATGCAGAAATCCTTTCCGTTTTTGCCTTGGAAGCAGCTGTTCACAAACACACAAACGCCGTTCAACATCTCTCGGCTTCAACTCGTACGGCACCCAATTTCCTTGTTTCTGAATCATTCCCATGACTTTCAGGCGTTTTGAAATGGCTTGTTGCGTCACTCCCAATGATCCTGCCAATTGTTGTTGCGTTTGACACGAGTCTTGATCAAGTAATGCCTTCAATTCTGCATCTTCGAAAACCTTCTCTCTTCCACCGCCATGCTGGTCTTCGACGTTAAAATCGCCGTTCTTGAAGCGTTGAAACCACTCTCGGCACGTTCTTTCACTAATAGCGGCCTCACCATAGGTATTTGAGAGCATTCGATGAGCCTCAGCCGCAGATTTCTTCATATTAAAGAAGAAAATTAAAACCTCCCGCAAATGACGAGAATTTGGCTCGTAAGCTGACATGTTTAATCGAGAATAACTTTATGATGCACACACAAATCGACTAATATTTCGATGGCGTTATGTTTACAAATACCTAAGCTTATTGTGTGACATTTATGATCTATTAATTTCAACTACCACTTACCGCTACAGCCATCTATTGCAAAACGGCGGAAGCAAAGTTTTACACCTAATATATAGTTACTTATTTACTCTTAAGCGAAATAAATTTGCTTCAATGGATAATCCTGTGAAATTTGGCATTATCACAGAAAAACAATGATGCGAGAAACCACAGTGAATCATTATATAGCAGATCGTGAAGGAATATAAGACTGATAGTGATAGAATGGGAATGGGCAGCTCGGTAGCTGTCATTAAATATATTTATCAAAGATAGCTATGATGAATACAAAGCTCATCTTGATATATCAAAACTCTGAATGTATCATTCCGATGGAATAGTGGATACCAACTTCAACCTCTCAAAAATATGTAGATTACCCAAAAAATATCTACGAAAAACTTACATAACGTCCGTCTTTTAATGAGCTTTTTTCATATAATTCAACAGAACCTTGAGCTGTGAAGAACGCTTTCATTTTTGACTTATGTGCTTCGAGCCATTATATTTAGTAGCTGAAAGTAGCATTCACATTCAATACTATGAGGCTCTTCCCCCTAGTTCAGCTAAATTTATATGAAGACTATGACTGAGTTGAACAAAAGTGCTTAAAATATTTTATTTACATATGCTATTGTTTGTTGTATGGGGCATTCCACGTGAAGCGGACAGGTAAAAAATGTTGAGGTTTCCGATTTTAGTAATATTTGATTATGTTATACCTATATATGTTCTCGATCCAGATGCAAAATATTTTTACCGTCATAAGTCTGGTTAGCGAGCTAGAGAGCTTTAAAAATTTGACTAATCGGCAGGTATACGCTATTTCGAATCAAATTATCCAGTTTTAAAAAGTAGCAATAAAATAAAGAAAGCACTCGAGTTGATGCGTTATATAATGGGCTTATTAAATGCATTTTTGCATATTTAAAAAAAAAAATTTGGGGGGGAAAAATATATTTAAATTTTTGAAACTTGAATTTCACAAAGTTCGACCATATAATTTTTTTTTATTTTTGTTTCTAAAAATAGCTAATAGTGTATAGATAATCCTCGCCAAGTTTCATAATGGGCGTAGAAGTCGTTTAGGAGCTAGACCAGTTTCAGATTCGAAGCGTAACGGCCGGCGCCGAGTTCACACCTACCGCCCCCTAACGCCAGATTACAGAAACTTTCAATCATACAAAATGCCTTAAGTCCGAATATTAGATCATATTTTGCAAAGCTTTAATGATGTAAATTATATTTTGATATAATATTCAATTCAATTGTACACACCAATTTCTAAATACCCAAAATTGCATTTAATAAACCCATTATATAACGCATCAACTCGAGTGCTTTATTTATTTTATTGCTACTTTTTTAAACTGGACAATTTGATTCGAAATAGTTTAATTTTATGTAGACTATTGTGTTTGAGAGTATTTATCCATCCGAATGACAGTATATTACGTGCGTATTAGATCCTATTCACTCAAATACGTTAACAACAACTGGCTTGTACGAGTTGCTAAAACTTTCTCATTTCAAAAATATCTCAAATTATTGACAAACATTCGATAGTTGTTTTAATGAATTTTGAATACTGATAATTCTGCGTCAGACTGCTTTCTCGTGAATAAGGTGGCTGTCGGCTCAATGGACTCCGTTTTGTTCACTCGAACTACTAAGTGACGACCCCTTTCCTCCACACTTCAATATTGGTATGACCACCCACTTGACATATTATAATCACAATCTCTCCTTGGGTTACGATTTTCACGGACCGAACGATTCAAATTGAAAGATGCTTTCAGAAATAACTTGGATATTATCATATATTCCTTTAACGTTTCAAAAATATTACAAGAACAGTCCCACGTTGGGATTAACGTTAATCACAATCGAGTTTTGTAAGAAAAAATTAATTCAGAGCTGGAAGTCTGATCTTTGATTAAACACTTCAACTACATAAGTAATGACTAACTGAAAATTAATATATAACAAAAATTTCACTTAATCTAGCAATGTTGCGCGACTACCTGTGTTGTTGATTATGCGATCCGTTGATTTTTAGGAAACAATTTTGTAGTGCTATTTTTGCTGTTTTTGGCACTAAAACATTTTTTGATAAACTCCACGTATCTTTATTTCTATGTACATACTTATGTATTCAATATCAACATATTTTATATCACACACTCAATCTAAAGCTCTATTAATATCCTTCCTGGCATATCAATATAACTTACAACAATAATACCGTCAGCTTTGAATTCTTCTTCTTCCGTCCGGATCATCTTCAAGAAATACTGCATACTCGCCTTGGGTATCATTCACTGCACGGAAAACATTTGCAGTATTTTATTTAAATTTGACGTTAAATGTACGATTCGAACATAAAATCTTCGTAGACACCAAATGCACATTAATGTGCCTTCAGTGTGCATCTTCATCTTGCCACTGCGCCATTGGGTCTGAAAATAATGATGTGAAACATTACGAGATCATTGCACAGATAATAAACCATTATGCATTCCGAAAGAGAACTGATGAAAGATCAATTCCAAACCTATCTTGCAAACTTGCAGTTGCCACTAACATGGCAATCGTCAGTGAAAATTTATTGAATGCAAATAGAGACCAGCGAAGAATACGAAACCATTTACTTGTCGAAATGAAAACAAAGAGTAGCTTCAAGAAAAATTGAATGCTGAAAACCTCACAATTGACATCACATTTTATAATAAACATGAGTATTTTATTACTAGCAAAAATACACATATACGAAACTTCGTAGATATAAGTAAATCGTAAGTAGTAATTTAGTCATTTGCGCTACTGATTCCACAAACTATAGACAAACAATTCATCACCTAACCATCTAACATATTTTCCTATTTCCATCTGGGCAATCATTTGCAATACCAGCGGACCAATGCAGATAAATTATATTCCACGAAATGCTATAAAGGAAATCAATCCGACGATTTCTCATTGAAATGCAAATATCGTACCATCATTTGTGCAAATTTCGTTGCTAGTGCTGTGCACTGGGATAAAACAACCTCATTTTCCAGGCTGATTTATTGGGCATGTGTTTGTGTAAAATTGATTTAACGTCCCGCTTGGCGGTCGATTGGCGGTCTATGCAGATCCTGTAGCGCAGACGGTCAGGTAAAAAGTCTACCGCCACGAATCAATCGGTGCTAATAAAAAGGCAAAATGTTTTATTAAGAGGATACGTGATGGGGCTTCTGTGCTAGTCGATTTTTCTGGTATTGCACGCTCGTTCCATTATTTACCATGCACTGTATCGTAGAGTGGAATTTTATGAATCATTCAGATGTTGGCTTCAGCTTTCCAATAAATTTCAGATGGTACTTTGTTATTTATAGTTTCATAATAAAATTGAATTAATAAAAAAATAATGAGTAATTTGTGCAATTATTTTTGCTCTGCCAATCATTTTGCAGTCGAGGTCAGGTATTTCGCACCAAACCAAAATTTATTTGATATTATATCTTTTAAATTTAGTTTTTGTTTCTTTAAGGAAGTAGGATATCTTGAAAAAACGATTTTGGTTTTCTTTTGAATCACACATAACTCTTACGCGTAGAACTGAGCCGCTTTTTTCCCGGGAAAAATTGTAAGTGCTTCAAAAATTAAATAAAAAACTAAAAGAATAAAATAAGCCCCTGCGAATTTCCCCGAAATATCAGTGAGCGCGTACGGCCACAATCGGTTGGATTTGATTGACCCTTGAAATATTGATATCTATCAAGAAATTAAAATATATCAGCTTCCAAAGAAAAAATTGGTCTTTAAGATATGTTGTTTTCAAAGCTAAACAAATCAGGTTAATTCAACAGCTAAAGCGTTCATCTACAGTGGCTCAATAAAGAAGTCGGACACATACCTACTTATATTTCAAAAGGGAATAAACTGCCCAAGAATGCACTTCAGACAAAAACTAAATATATTTTTTGTAACTGCGTATCATTTATTTATGAAAAATAATAACATTGAAAACTTAACTCACTTTCATGATTTTATAAAAATTAAAAAGCAAAAATGTGCGTAAAATTCATGCCAAAAAAGAACTCGGACAGGTGGCAGTACTCTTTTTGCTTGTGGGTTTAAAAAGGGAATTCCCGGATTTTATGTACTTGACAGCTTTGCACATTCAACTGAATCAAGTTAAAGGCCTGAATTTGTTATTTGTGTGAATTTTTGAACTTAAAATTGAAAATGGGAAGGCAACGTGGCCAAAGTTCTTTAGAAGCAAGACAACTTGTTATAAAATATTATAAAGAAGGGAAATCGGTCCGTGATATTGCGAAAATCGTAAATAGGGCACATTCTACAGTTCATGACATTATAAAACGTTTTAAATCTTCAAGATCAGTGGAAAATAAACAAAAAAGTGGTAGACCTAGAGTACTTTCAAAGTCAGATGAACGATGGATTGTACAAAATATTTATAAAAACCCGAAATTAAGTGCTCCTAAACTAGCCAAACAAGTATCGGAATATCTTAAGAAAAATGTAAACCCCGAAACTATAAGGCTAGTTTTGAGACGAAGAAATTTACACGGGAGAGTAGCCCGTAAAAAACCGTTAGTGAGCAAGTGCAATTGAAAAAAGAGACTCAAATTCGCGAACAGCTACAAAAACAAAGACTTTTCGTTTTGGTCTACTGTGTTATTCGTAGATGAAAGTAAATTTAATATATTTCGGTCCGATGGACAATGCCATGTGTGGCGAAAACCTAACCAAGAGCTCCAAGAACGCAATCTACAGTCTACTGTGAAACATGGAGGTGGCTCAGTGATGGTCTGGGGATGCATGTCCACAGCTGGCCCAGGTAATCTTTGTGTAACCAACGGAATTATGAACCAAACAAAGTGTTTGAACATTCTTAAAGAAAATTTGGTGCAGAGTGCTAACAATTTGGGAATAAAAGAGAATTTCCAATATTACCAGGATAACGATCCAAAGCACAAAGCGCTCAATGTTCGATTATGGCTGCTGTATAACTGTCCGCATGTGTTGGAAACACCTCCACAATCCCCCGACATAAATGTTATCGAACATTCATGGGCTTATTTGGAGAACCAGTTAAAAAATCATACTATTAGGAACAAGCAACAATTGGAGTCAGCACTTAAAACCGAATGGGCCAAAATTGATCCTACCCTTTGCAAAAAACTTGTAGAGTACCTGCCAGCAAGACTAACAGCCATAAAGAAAAATAATGGATTGCCAACCAAATATTAGAAACCTTTAATAATATTTTAAACTTTATAAAGAATTAAGCGTCCGAGTTCTTTTTTGGCATGAATTTTATACACATTTTTATTTTTAAATTTTTATATAATCATGAAATTGAGTTACGTTTTCAATGTTATTATTTTTCATAAATAAATGATACGCAGTTACAAAAAATATATTTAGTTTTTATCTGAAGTGCATTCTTGGGCAGTTTATTCCCTTTTGAAATATAAGTAGGTATGTGTCCGACTTCTTTATTGAGCCACTGTATGTTTTATTTTCAAACCTATCACACACATTAACGACATTAATAAAAAATCATGGAGTTGACCAACCAAAGACCATGGAAGAAACAGACACCAAAGAATAGGTACGTCTCACTACCGACACAGGAGGAAAACTATAGTTTTCTGGGTTACAGGGAGCTTATAAGGATAGGTAATGGTTACCAATAAAAAAGTATTCGTTTTTCTTCTCAACTTCAGGGCTGTTTTCAGCCCGCACCTTCGACAACGCAGAATGTCGTAGAAAGTGCGTCAAAAAAACATTGTCGGGATATCTTGCAGTGTCGCAGAGGAGAGGGAAGATTGAAAAGGCTTCCACGTGGTTGACATCGATCTCCTATTCAGTGAGATTTTATCCTGTATTTCGTGCCGAAAGCCAATAAATATAACGGGTTGAGTTCCACTTTCTACATGACGTGGGAAATATGTCGTCCCGTGAAAGAGTTTAGTGACAGTACCATGACAAAAATTGAATGGAACTCTACAGGAGAAGCCAATAGAAGAAAACTGTATGCAACAAGGAGCATAGAATCAGACAGGACTTAAAAAGTTGTGTGCCATCATTATTATTCCTTCAATCTTTCATCGCACTTATGAAATTCCCATTACCAGTATCCACCAAGCTGTTGCCTCAGAAACTGATCTGTCGATGAAAAGGGTGAAAGGAAGAGAAGCTGTGTCTTGTTGCAACCAACAGTACTCTTTCGAGCCGCCGTCAGTGCAGCATAATTTAGTTTTTAAGACCTTCTTCTTTTAATAGACCAGCGTGCCCTATTTTGCCGATTAGCTCAGTCCGGGCGTGGGCTTTGGGTCAGAAGAAGATCTTCTTGCTACAGCACGCTAAAGTATGACTTGAAACAAATAAACAAACACCAACATAAAACATACATACAGTAGGGGAAAGAAAAGAAACTCAGATCGGGAATCATTATTTTTATAAGAAAAAAAAAATTATTCCATTATTATTATTTCATAAATAAATTAACACAAAAAAAAATCGATAAAATCAAAAGATAAGGAACACAAAAAAAATCAGTTAATAATTCAGATCAAATCCAAAAATAACCAATAATTATAAATTCGGTATGGGTATTTAACTAATTGTTACCCAAACCCGGCCGGGATTGGTTTACATCAATCTTCACATTCACACAGTAGTTCATAGAATATTCAAAAAAATAAATCAGAAAATAAACAGCAAATATACATAAATAGATGTTAATGAAAATAATAAGATAAACCAAGTAGCGAAAAGAAAATATAAAATAAGTCGGATCAGCAATAATTTCTCTCACACCGATAAGTATGAAAATGAATGTATTTAAACACGTTTGTTCGACTTCATCTTTAAATAACTTGTTCTCAAGAAAACATAATCAAAAGAAAATTAATATTTGAGTATATATCTGTTACTGATGTTAAAGGATTGCAATATTTACTCACGAACCTTCGTTGATATGATAATCTTTGTTTCATAAGGTGTGCATATGTATACATCGGTATTTATCGTTTGGATTCCGGTACTAGATGCTATAATCACATCGTTGACCGCGTTCGATTCAGAAATCGTTTAAGCTAACGTACGTTCGTAAAACTCTCCTTTTTACATTTACCTCCAATCGACCTGAATTGAACCGCCTGTATTTATCATATGGATTCCGGTATTAGGTGCTCCAATCGACCTGAATTGAATCTGCTGTCCTCTGCCTCGATTGCCAATTCAAAATTTTTGTTTCTTCCAACAAATTCCTTTTTTTTGCGAACACTTATTGGTCTTTACTTAAGTGGCCATACTTAACCGCTTTGGTCTCAGCATACAATTAATTCTGCCGCCAACACGAACATTTTGTTTTCTTCACTCACACTTTCAATAACTTTTACTTTTTAATAGTACAAGTCACTTTTTGTAATATCCGTTTAAATTTGCTTAACACCAATTCGAATTTTCAATTCTTTTCTTTCTTTCCCAATAATTCACCACAATTCTCTCTACTTGCGTCTGTTAGCTGGCCCTGCTCCAATCAGAATCCCCCTTTTTTCTTTGTTCAAAAAATCTTCTTAGTACCGCTAGTGCGGTTTCTTTCCATTTCCAGATCTTTCCTACAAGTATGGCATCACTCATCCCACTCTTGTACAGTCCCGTACAATAATTTCCACTCATGGGACATTTAGTGGGAATTTGCCAAACATTGGGATATTAAATATCTTCAGGTCAGATGTTGATCTGCCAATGATCTGTCAGATGTTGATCTGCCTTTGCACAAATTATGCAAGAGGAATCTCGATACAAACCAACTCTGAAGGAATTAATCTACAAAATGAACTCGCTTGCGGTCGTGGCAACCCGTAAAGTTTTAAGACCGATGCCAGGTAACTTAATCGAAGAGAACTTAATTCGAATCAAATGAATACAATATTGTAATTTCACAGTTCAACCCGAATTGGTGATTGCCAAGTATACAGACGGTTTTTGGTATCGGGCGAAGATTCTAAATGTTATGGATGAAGGACTGTGAAAGTAAATAAAATATTCTGATTCGTCATTGCAGAACAGCTGAAATATATTCAATTTTCCTCCATAGGTTTTCTACCTTGATTACGGCAACTCGAGTGTGATCTCTTTTGAAGATGTTCGAATGTGGGACAGACGTTTCGACTATTTACCATTTCAAGCGGTTCGATGTAAAACCGCTGGCATAGGTGAAACAAACCACAAACCCGAAAGCACACAAGCCATCATACATTTCATGTGATATCTGTCACAGTCTGTAAGATCACATGAAGGGTCAGGAAGTGGAGATGGCACATGGCAGAGACGAGGATTTTCCTCAAAAAACGGCGTGGTTTCCATCATCGGCATCAGGACTGTGAAAATGCTGGACCATGAAGGTGTTTCCACAGCATATTGAGGCTACTCCTCCTACGAGGGACCTAAAATAGGAAATAACTGTGAAGCTATTTCCACAGCATATCGAGGGTACTCCTCTCCTCCTACGAGATACCTAATATAGGAAAGAAATATGGAGCAGAGAAAGCTTGTCATGATAAAGTGTGTTCTATCGATTACGATGAGTCAGTTGGTATGATAGAAGTCGAAGTAATGAAGAGAATTTTCAGTTGGTCTGAAGAGAGGAGGCAAGAACTTTTGGAGTCTAAGTCTGGAGTGGAGATGAAAAATAAAGTCTGGTCTATATATTATCATCACAGGTTTGTTAATATTTTGAATGGAACATTCTCCAATTTTTTTGTTATAATCATAAATACAATTTTTCTCTGCAGGTCAACCAATAGTAACCCAAAACACCATCTGTGCTCCAAAGATATCTCCCATTGGACCTGGAAAGACAAACAGACTGTAAGCGGTTAAACAGTGCAAACTTTCAAGCATAAATTGCCAATCCCTGTATCTATCATACATGCAATAAAGAAAACGTTCAATGAACTCAGTGATGAATCTACGCTGTTGCGTTGTCTGGATGGGTTCACCCTAACTTCAAACGAGTCATATAACTCACTTATTTGGAAAAATGTGCCAAAACACAATTTTTTGTACAATGCCTATTTTTGAAACTATGACTGATGATTCTGTCTTAACATTCAATGATAGGTAAAAAAAAGCCGGGTGACTGTCCTGAAGATACTAAGAGTCACTGCAGGAAAGTACCTTGTTTTCGCTGTTGGAAGCTGGAAATATTATTCATGGCACCTGCCTTGGAATATGTCGAATTTTTACTGACTAAAACCATCTCCTTCTTCTCCCACACTCCCCATGGAAATACTTCGCACGGGTGGATCAGCCCTAAGCTGCTTCTAGAGATCCTTGGTTTCACCTTCTTCCTGTCTCGTCACACGGCACTCAATTTGCAATGTATATTTTTAGTACTATATCGACGGTATTACACGCTGCATAGGACTCCAGCATTCAATTTACGATAATTTCCGCAGATATCTTTGTGCCTGGTACCGTTTCTAGGCTTCTTCTGTATGCTCCAAGACACGGGCAATTGTGTAATAACATGTTCCGCATCCTTGTACAGACTGGGCAGTTCGGTGAGCTGTCGTGTCTAAAACAGTACAGATAATAACGATACCCGCCATGTTCGCTCAAAAATTGGGTTAGATCATAGCTCGTTTCTCCCTGGGTCTTTGAAGCCCATCGCACAGCTTTGGGAATTAATCTGTGCGTCCAAACCCTGTTTTGCACCTCTTCTCAACTACTCTGACATGAGTGCATTGACACTCGTCTTTCAATTTCACCCGTACTTGTTGTCCGTGCTTCGTTTTTGTAGAGTCAAATCGCTTCATCCGCAAGAATTTCAATCACTGCACTGGCTATAACACACGTCGCCTCATGAGACGTTGTTCGACGTTGGGGGGGTCGGTAGCTTAGCTCGCTAACGCGTCAGTCCGAAGCAGCGACCTACTGCCCGCGGGTTCGAATCCCGCCGTGCCCATGGCTGTATTTGTTCGTCTTGTGTTGTCTTAACAGCCGGCGACTGGGCATAATACCAGCGCTCCATTAGTTAAGTGCCACATTAAAGCTTTAGTAGCGACTAGGCATAACACTAGCGCTATAGAAAAATAAGAAATAAATGTGGCACTTAAAAGAATAATGGAATAACTAATATCGGCTTCTCCCATATGTGTCTCCCTACCGCCATCGCTAAGCATTCGCTTCAAAGGGCAATTCCCTGAGCTTTGGCATTATCATAGAAAAAAAAAAAGGCGCAGCAGATTCAAAGTGGAATCAGTCGATATGCCACTTCCATTTTTCGCCGATTCGATTTTATTTGCAGCGCAGGTGCCTGCATTGTACAGTAAAATAGAGTTTACCACTCTCGAAATCAGTAGCCTTCGGCTATGCTTTGGGCCGCCAACATTGGGTAGCATTCTAGCGAATCCTGAACCAACAACGGGTGCTTTCTTATCTGTTTTCTCCAGATGAGGTTTGTGGCTAAGTTTGTTGTTGATAGTTACATCCAGGTATTTTATAGCAGGTTGCGGGGTAGTTATGTAGTTGCCAACCTATATCCGTACTTTTGGTAGTTTCCTTCGCTTTTGTGATTAGTACCATTTCCGTCTTCCGGTCAAGCCCAGCTAAACCAAGTTAAACCCAGCAAAACCAAGCCAAATTGCTTTGCTTGCATTAATTTCAACTTCTTTGATATGCCGGGCTGAAACTGCGATGCCAATATCGTCGACGAAACCTACCACAAACACGTAGCCCTAGTATCCCATCGTACATTATGTTCCAAAGCACGGGGCCAAGGACAGATCCCTGTTGCACTCCCGCCGTTACCAGATGAAGTTTTAGTCCTTCGTCTGATTCGGAGCATAAGGTTCTATCCCCGGATTAGTCGACGATTATACATGCTTAATAGCGTGACGCTGAATTATTGACCAACACGCGTACAATACGGCTCCACTGCGCAAAGCTCAAGTCGTTATTTACGTCAAGTGTGACGAAAGCGAAGCAATTTTTTTTATCCTTGACATTCATTACTAACTCCAAAAAAATTCTAACCACTTTCACAATTGATCGCTTTTTTTGAAAACCGAACTGCCGGTACGATAGTATCTTTTTCCTTTCGACTTCCGCTCATATATGCCAGGCTCGAAAACTTTCCCTATCGTAATTAACAAGCGTGTTAGCCTATAAGATAATGGTTCTCCAATGGCTCTTTTGGCTTAGGTGGGAGAACCAGTTTTTCTTGATTCCACTGCTTGGGAGAATTGACTTCTCATAAGCACGTTGTAAATACATTGGCAGACTTTGGGTATCCCCTTTACCGCCAGCTTAAGTGCTTTGTTCGGTCTCGTATTTAATCCGGACACTTTACTGTCACAGATTTTTTGCATAGGTATCAATGCTTCTTCTCAGGTTACTCCCGCCACGTTTGGAAGATTTACCTGTATAACTGGCAGGCTTTCACCCCGATTTTGTGGTAAGGCTTACGTGCTTAATCAACCGGAAGGTACCCCTGAACGATTTTCTAAGCCTCGTAATGTTTGATTCCTCCACGTTTGTCAGCCTCAGTTGGAGTACTGTAGATTTTCTCTTTCGTAGTGGTCTCGTCTAGATCCCGGCATTCAATTGCTCCTGGCTGGCAATTTACTCGTACGTTCGCCAGTTGACCTTTTGAATTCATCATGCTCGGTTCTACCAGATTTATGTTCGAGCAGCAGGAAGTCCGTCTGTGTCCGTCCAATGCGGGTCACGTCGTCACTTAAGTCCTTTAAAGTAGGGTCTCCCTTCACTTTTCGTAGAACGTCCGCGTATGTAACGCCCACCTTAGCAGTGATAGTCATTGCCTCTGGGCGAGGTCTACGCTGCAACTGTTTCTTTTTTCACCTTTTGACCTTGGTTCACTCTTTACCCTTTTGCTTGGCACTACCCCCCGCTAGTTGCACAGGTTCTTTACTGTTTTTTGCGCTGGTTTGACAATGAGAAGAAACTTCTTTGATGTCCTCACCCTCTTTCTTTTGGGGTCGCTTGTAGCTGGCGTAAGTCGGTAGTTTTCTAGCTTGGCCGCTTTTGCACTTCTGTTTTTCCTGCGAGACAACTAACATGAACACCTAGCGCCGTGGATTTTTCTCTGACAGGTGCCTTCGGTGTAGTTTGCGTACCTGTTTCTATCTTGGTCTGAGCTTACACTACCCTATGCGCCTATTTCTCATCTCTCAACTTCTTATAAGTTAACCTTATTGCCCATACCCGCACCTTATCGCGTTATGAACGTTATAACGCGTGTTCACATACTCCTTCAGATCAACAATGATGCTTTTCAGTTTTGTGAACACATCCGTCAGGGGTTCCTTGTTCTCGCTAGAATGGGTATTGCTCAGGTTTGAGAGTACGTTGTTCTGGGAAGTCAAAAATCGAAGTAGAAGCGCGCTTGGTTGAAACGGATTCTCCATTTGCATACCAATGTTTTGCTTTATAGTGTTGAGCGTTAAGCGAGCCAAGCTGCCTGCTCTTTTAACGTTAGGATCCGCTGCCTACTCCCTTCCAGCTAACTTGGAAGATAGCCCGCCGAAAGTCACGGCTCCTTCTGATGCTTCAACGTATATTCCCGTTCGAATTTTATCCTTCTTTACTCCAATCGTTGGTTTATTCTGCGTTCTTTCTCATAGCCTTTTATACCTGCAGCCACGTTGGACGCATAGTTGGAGGACGGCGTCAACTTTTCCTGTTGTAGAGAGGTTCCTAAGGCACTTCCTCCACACCCTCCTTCTCTACCGCTTTCGGTCAAGAACTGCTTATTTGTTATTCGCTGCTTACTGTAGGCCGTCAATGATCCGACATCTATGCCCCCACAGTAGCTTGAGCTACGCCCTGTATGCAACTGATAGGCTGGGCAAATGCCATCAACCAAGGACATGAATCAAGGAATTATAAGAAAAATAGATTTTTTCTTTTCATTGTATAAGAGATGTAAAAGACAAAGTTAGAAAATACTTTTTATTATTTTACTGTAAATTAATACAAATGATCATTTGTCATAAACTATCATTTGTCATAAATGATCATTTAAGTACTGTGGGTCATATAGTAGTTCTGACTAAACATCGTTAAATAAGAAAATGAAAAATTAGTTGTTTATCCTTAAATAAGCTCACAATCAAACTGCGCGAAATTATACTTAATCTTTTTGTAAATATTTAAAGAATTCAAACGTTGTTCTTGCGCGATTTGTACTCCAACTTTATTTCTTAGAGTATAAAAGAGGCAACATACATTTCAAGCACTTTCAATTTCTCCATTTCAAAACAGCAGTTTAAGTGCCCGTCTGTCTAGGTTTGTAACATCCACTAAACTCATTAACATTCTCATTAACAGATAGATTTGGACACAACCAAAAACAATACTCTTCATTCACATAAAAAACCGGTTAATTTTGGATGTTTTGTAGGCGTGTTTGCATCCTATTTCGTCACGAATAGGTGTGGTCATGCTCATGTCGTAACCTTTAGTACTTGATCCATGACCATGATTCATGACGAAGGAAATCAGAGTTGACAGGAGACGTCTTGACCTGGAAGCAAAAAGAACACCTCGTAAAACAAGGACCTAGCTATTGTAATCGGCCATTTTAATTCAGAAAATGAAAAAATTAATGCTGTGAATTTTTGTAAAACAACAAACATGTTTTTCTAAAAAAAAAATGCATAGTTTGCGCCTACTAGTTACCTTTAAATCGTCATTAGGATTTCGTGAAATTCATTTTACTCCTAATCATTTTAATTTATATGCATTGAAAAATGATGTATTGTTTTGGTATCGTTGTAAATTTTGGTGGGCTTCAAGCTAAGAGAAAAATTTCATGAAATTCTTATGACAATTTTTGCATATCAATGAAGCTAATGTCCCACAAAAAATTCATTTCTTTATCTGTCATCGTTCTCATGAAACCTTATGCGCAAAATCACAAAATCTAACTTATTTCCCCTGCCCTCGAACACCCCCTATTTAGAGAGTTCTAAGGCACTATAATAAACGTAACACCTTATGGTTGGGAAAGAAGGGACATAAGGATAGATTAATTACAATGAGACCTACTTTTAATCAAATAATTAATGAATTAAGTTTAATTCTACGATATTTTTTATATCCGACCCCGTTGATGATTCAAATATTTATTATTTATTTACTTATTTTAAATATTCACTGCTTTGGTACTTGAAACAATCATAGAAAAAATCACATTATTGTGCCGCACTCTCTATCCCATAATGTCAGCACTGTTCTGAAAATAGCATTGGGATTTCTTTGAAATATCTTTCTCAGTTCAGTCTTCAATCTATGCGGCAACCAATCTATCTAATTAAAATTAATTTCACTTTCTCGTGCAAGTTGATGTCAGTGAAATTTCCCGTAATAAATGAATAGGCTGTCAGTACTATTGGTCTCGCTAATGATTAGCTTCAAACGCAAGAACTAATAACGAACTTGGCGAATGAGTGAATGCACTGCCGCTGTACCATGCCATGAGAGAGAGCATGAAGCCACATGCTGGCTCCATTAATGACATGAACTCGAAAGTTATGCTACTGATCATTCAATATGCTGTGCAGAAGCCCTTCAGGGTGAGTTTGGTCTCGAAAAGGACTGTTCGTCATTCGATATTTTATAGCTGAGGAAATGTGGTATCTAATCAAAACTTAATGTACAATGCGAATGGAAAAGTAAGTTTTGTGACAAATGTCCGATCAAACTTGCATTCAAACAAAACTATGGCTTCGAAACATCAATTTTGCTTCATCTTGAAAACTAACCTGCGGAAGCCAAAGAGCGGTAGAAACTATCGAAGAAAGCTATCAGAAATAATATCGATTCTTACACAACAGCATACTTATGACTTACATGCACGCTTCACCCAATCGAACACGACTCTGTGGCATCCAGGAAAATAATGAAGACGTGACATCGTAGACAAACTAATTAATAATTTTCATATGCGCCATGCTAGGTCGATATTTTGTAGTTAGAATTTATTTGAAATAAATTTGACACCATGTTAAATGATCATTACGGCCTGGAAAATGTACGCCCATCAAATATTCATAATTACATACATGTTGCTCAGAAAATACTGAATGGCTAAACTCTTTGAAGCGCCCGTGCGTTCACCCATGCGGGTTCTTCGGTCTCTTCGCAAGACGTATTTACAAATGGTTAAAATTAAAATTATTACTTATTGTTACGCTGGTATGTCATTTCCCTCAAATCAGATTTGAATACGACGAGTTCTAATGGGAGTATAATTATAAAGTTATTTTAGAATGTAATTTTGGAGTTGAAACGGGAGATTTTTGAAAATATGTAGCGTGATTACAGGTTCAATAGGTACAATCAAATGTAATTTGTCTTCTTTGGCTAGGTAAATATCCGCTATGATGTGATTTGGTGTTTTCTAAAATCCAGCCGTATGGTAACTTTTAATTGACGGGAAACTAGGTCATGAGTATACGCTTTATCAGAAATTTCACCTCATCAAATTTTTAATTCTAAAACTGTTTGTCTGTAAAATAGTTGTCTGTACAGTAACTTTCTGACTGTTTCATGCTTGTAACTAAAATTAATAGCTAGTCATTACCTCCCGGTTGGTTAGAAATCAAATATGAATTCATTTTGTTCGTTAATGGGTTAACAAAGAATCATTTCGATTGGAGCACGAAAACAAAAGGAAAATAATTTTGGGTAACGGTTTGTTATTGTAATGAAAACCATTTTGGACTGTCATCTATATGAAATCACTTCTAATAAGTTGATGAATAGATGCGATCGATCCTCTATAGCTTACGAACCTCACATTAATAGGGTTGTGCACTTTGTTCATCTAATAGCCTTTGAATATTGTTTTTTCAGGAAAAAAATCATGGTTATCGGAAGAAGCATACCACCTGAAACTAACACCTAAAACTAACTGTATATTGCTCACATGCCTCTGCAACTGATTCTTTCTGTTTCTAATAGGTTAGGTTAGCTCGAATGACAACCGGAAATTTCTACTGAACGGGACACAAAGCCATTATATATCACGGATATTGCCACTGCACTTTGAGCACCATTTGGTTCCCTTGATGAATTGCAAACTCCCCTTTCGGTCAATCAAGAAAGCATCAGTCAGACCTCAGCCAAACAAGAGCACATGAGGTGGAAGACGGTTTATTTTCATTCTCTGAGCCACAGCTCCGAGGAAAGTTATTAAACCCTACGCCCAACTGCTGCGCGCGCCCCACTATGAAGCAGTGGCTTGTGGAGACAGCGGTCACATAGCAAAGAGTACTGTGAGTTGAACTTACCAGCTGCCAGGATTGTTTTGCGATCGCACAGGATGATTCTTCAGCCTATGAATTATGAACGTCTTTAAGATAGTTCTAGCGCTAAATAAAACCCGTTTGATTTTCTCAGAGACAACCACACCTCCATCAGGAAGATGCAGTAATGATCTAGAAAAATGAAGCCATAGCCTGAAATCTAGCACATCTGTGGTTACATCGCTGTCGACTTTATTGTTCAATTTTGAGCCATTGCTGTACATATGAATGTGCCCACTCTCAAAGGTGACTATAGCATTTCCTTTATCTTTGCCAGCAATATGAGATGAAAACTCAAAATTCAATTGAGTATCTGAAGCTTCGTAGGCAACGTCCACTGTAGTCTTTACCGAAATGTAATGCAATTTCATAGCAGCAACATAATTGTGCTGTAAGATTAGTAGATTGGTTTGTAACCAATGAAAGAACACGAAAACTAGCTTAGTGGGAGTGGTATGGAGGAGCTCTGTCACTGAAATTGCATCCAACTTCGCACTTTTTCAAGCTCCAGTTGATGAGGAATATTACGAATAATCTGCAACAAAAACCATAGGTGCAAACATGGCTTGAAAATGGAGGGGGCAAACATAAGAAGCTGGCAAACACTTTCCTTAATTTTCATTGAAGCACTGTGAAGGCACAAAAGTGATTTATTCAAAGGCAGCTACGCAAAAGAGAGGGCAAATGCCCTTTTATTCGCCTGAATACGTCTCTGATGAAAACTTCACCCTATAAAATAGTAAAGCCTCAGCCAAAGTGACATAAAGCTTTGCAAAAATGAAAGGCTGCAAACTCCAAGTCGATCTTAAAGCTCTCGTTAAAGGAAAGCCTTCCGTGTTCTTTCTGATCTTTTTTCGATCCACAGTATTTTCGAAGCGTGAACTGGTTCCAAATATTTAACTCTCTGACTCTGGTCAGTGGTGAAGTGGTTCTCAAGGTTATCAATCGCGATCACATAAATGAAGGTATACTCTTAGAGGTGAGACAGGCCCTAAATGATACAGGGGCATAAAAAGTTTCGAGCTAATATGGATTATGCACTAGGGCAACGAAGAAGCTGATACCAAATCCAAAGAAGGAGCAAGAGTGCCCTTCACAGGTCTTTCTCTGTTCTGTTATAAAAGCAGAACGGACAAAAAAGTTAAACATGGAGGCGATAACAAAAGAGCAAAAAAGCAGTGGCTCTGTACAAAAGTGGCATAAGATACCTGTAAGGAGCATTGAAAAGCCACCTTTCTTGTTAAAAGTGCCTCCACAGAATAGGATATATTTAGGATAAGAATAGGAAAAGGAGCAGGACAACTGTTACAGATACTGTGGAGAAACTTCAAAGTAGAAAACTGACAAACGGCAAACTGTTCAGCACTAGAGAAACTTCTTGTCTCTGCTCTTTCCTCCATCAAGGACATAGCAATTATCCTGTCAAGGAACTTATCCAGGCGCATAAGAACCTTGGACATCGTATAAGACATAACGCAGAGCAGGCACAATAGACCCAAAAGTTTCCAGTGACAGCAGTCTTCTGAACCCACTCCATGCTAATAAGGTCAATGATGACTGTTTTCAATTTAAGTATGTAAAATTAAATTTTTTTGTTAATGTCCCAGCTCCGTTTTCTTGCCATTCACATTCAAGTCATATTCTTGGGTTTAAAGTGAAAGCATATCAAGAGATAGATCAAATTTACCGAAAATTGTAGATAGACACTTGAATAGCACTTCTATGACTATATTTTCTGCATAAGCAACCACTTTGCAGCCGCCGTGGACTAGCATCTTCAACAAACTGTTTACAAATAATCTAAAACAGAAGAAAAAGGACTCCGCATTGACATATCCTTGTGATGATCCCTCAAAACTAGTGAGCATTCGTATAGAGAAGAGTTCTAGTCTTGAAGAGCTGCTCGATAAAAGGTGCATATCAACATGCAGGCCAGTGAGTGCCTCCACAAAAGTTTCACACCTTATATTGTTCAAGTCCTTCTCAGTATCTATGACGGCGCCAAGTACATACTGCTTAAGAGTGCGTGATTTTTCAATCCATCCAAAAAGGACATGAATAGAATTTTCTGCAGACTTGCCTTTGATGTAAATATTTTGCAACTATTAGACTAACGTAAGATCAATTGACTTTTTGCAATAGTAACCAATAATCTTATCCAGAACCTGTAGCAAAATACAACCAACATATATCGGACAAAAGTTGTAAGATTTCAAACTTTTCCTGCTTCAGCAACAAACATAATTTTATGTTCCCACAAGCTGACGAGAATACAAGCATTATATACAGCTATTGTAGCGTTAATACCATAAATTGCTGGATATCAGCCGGAATAACTCTATCAGGGCCTGACAATTTAAACGGTTTGAGCAATTATAGGACTCACCTCAATTGTCAGTTTGTAATCTTGAAGCGCAGCGAATAATCTGGCAACCTGCTCCACTTAAAGCACCAAATAAGTTAGGGGATTTTGATTCCCTGGAAAATATTTGTCCGTAAGGATAGTTACAGTTTCAGCCGTCGAATTGATCTAGAGGTCATCAGCGATCTGGATGCATCCTAAAGCCTTCGATACTAAACTTAAGACCTTACATGAATGATTTGTCTCACAAGTACTTTCTATGTTGCCACAGAATGTTATCTATAAGAGATTTTTCGTGTTCTTAAAAGCGATCAGTTTCTTTTCATACAGTGATCAGTAATTGGATCTTTTCGCGTTGTTAAACTTCTTATATTCTCTTTGCAGGATCGTTATTTTCACATTCCACCATTGGAGCTTTGGATGCCCTTTGGTTTTGGACGCAGAGTTGAGAAAGTTGAACGAAACTTGATTTCAATCGTGGCAATAATCGATGTTCTCGGGAGAAAGTTCCTGTTAAAGTGGGCAAGGGATTGGTTCTTCACTCCCATTTTTTTTCTATGGTCGAGGACTATCCGCTCAGTTGAGCTATGACCGCCCAGACTAAAGGATATGTACGATTATCAATGTTCAAAAAATGAAAACTGCTGGATGAGCTGTTGTTCAGAGAATGAACACTGCCTTATGAAGATGAATAACCCTTCATTCTCTCAAGAGATGAATAAGCTGCTCACTGCCAAGGGTAATTTCCAGAACCTCCCCTACAATTTAGAGTGAGGAAAATCGTTACACTGACCACATTTGCGATGGATAATGTTTTAGGTAACGATGAAATCAAAATTGGAGTCACCCCGAGCATTTCTGCTACCCACACCACACTTCATGTTGAGCGCTAGATTTGGTTCTTAAAAAAGAGGCACACAGATACTAGACACTAAACCGTTCATCATACTGCAGGATAGCTTTTTACCATGGTTCAAAGAATTTCCGCTGCAAAATTTTTATTATTCTTGTCACGAAAACTGTGAACAAGGACATAAATGAAATCTATCAGTTTGCATCCAGTGGTGCATGCAGAGCCTCTAGACACTGGAAAATTGTCTTTGGATAGTGGAAAAAAGGAATCGCTGCGACTGCTTTGGAACGATGAATATTAATTTACTTAACCTTCAGAGCTACCAATCAGGGAAAAGTAAAGGTCCAGTGTTTTATCGGGTGCTTTAGCTGTATCACTTGCTTCTTCTGTGTTAAAAGTCAGGAGGCCTAGATAGCTGCTCAATGTTGGGACAATCCCAACATGAACCCCATCATAATTTGATTCTCGTTAAGATGCACACTTTGAAAGAGTGACGGACCCCTTGCCGGACGACTGCTGTGCCATTTGATTCTCCTTCTTCTTATTGTGCTATTCAGCCTCAAAATTCTTTGGCCCAGAATTCTCAGCTCTATCATTCCTACTCATATAAAAGACTAATTTTTCTGCCATATACTTAATGATGGCCTGTTGGGCCTCTAGAAGTACTACCATCCCGAGTCATGCCCAGAACGGTAGCCTCTACTTTTGGCTTTTTTGTAAAATGCCTACATTGATTCTTTTGCTCAGCTAGTCTTTGTCGTTTTGGAGTGGAATTTGCAGGGTTTACAGGGCACTCCCTGCCTAAATAACTAACAAACGATCGCTGTAGAAAACGTTGTCCTTGTTGGACACCGCCTCAAAACGGACCTTTTCGTAGTGTTCTTGGAACTCTGAATGCTAACGCTTTAGCTCTGTTAGCCTGAGCGGACTTGTTGAGTGGAAGTTAAGTCCCACACTAAGAAGAGGTAACCCTGGTAGTATTAAAGGTAGTGCTGGTGGTCAGTCGAGCCGGCTAATTCGATGTAATCTGTTTTCCACTTTGGATGCAAATGGGCTTCGGAACTACTCACGGGCCAGTATTGAAGAGCAGGTTTTGAGGATGTACTTAAAAGAGGGTTTGCTTGAGGATTTGCTAGAAATTGATGGATGGGACTTTTTCGTCATGTCTCCATTAATTAGCAGATTTAGCAGCCATGCTGCCAATAATCTGCGTAGCTGGTTCGTTCACCATTACTCCGCATCACATGACTTTTCGATGACAAATCCGTTCTAGTCTCCTTCACATTATAAAATGTGTTGGAATTTGTGCCAGGCTTTTGCTTGACTAGTTTATTTTTAAATTTCATTTATTTTATTTTTATTTTTAAATTTTTGAAAGCTGCTATTCAAGTTCGAGTCACTTTAGTGATCTTATAGTTATTCATGCAAGCAGGGAAGCCATGCAAGAAGAAATACTGAAGCAAAGAAGAAGAATAATCGGGCAGTTGCTAAAAATACAGACTAGATCACCAGATTTATGAATCGGTAAGTTAGACGGAAAAAAGTTACATTCACTAAGGTGAAAAAATAATGTTCCCAGACGCACACAGTATAAAATGATTAATGCTGACTACCTAAAATACACTTTTCAGCCCTACGTAGCATCAACACCCCATCGGTATTTTATTAATTGTTGAGTTATTTGAAGATTTGTGTTTTTCTAAATGCTGCAGATAGATGGATAGGAAATTTTTCACAATTGATTTTAACATACTTGCACAAAAGATAGGTTTGTTTTTAAAGCCAGTGCTAACTCAACTATGAAAAAATGTCAGATAGGGAGTTTATGCTACGTAGCGTCGTGTTGTGCTCGATGAGCCTAGATTGATTCGGAAATATGAACAATCAAATAATAAAAATAATAATAATAATCTTACTGAACATCAACACAGGATTTGAATCAAGAAATAAAAAAAAGCCTAAAATTGTCTATCCCTAACATGTCTTTTCATAATATTGTAGTACTTAAAAGTACTTACTCGTAAATTTTTTGAATCAAATACTGACCAATTTTGATATACAGTAGACACTCACTTATATTTTTATATATTATATTTTTATACTATACTTATATTTTTATACTATACTTATGTTTATATTTTTTTATACACGCACTTATATTTAAATCCCTTTATATTAACACCCGGACTTCATATATTGGGTGACTTGTTATATTAATTGACCATTCACTTGTATCAACTACCAAAATCCTTGCCCTTGCCCTTTGGATAAAATAAAATCAGGAAATGTAAGCTACTCACTTTTAGCGGAAAAACATTGTGTAACAAGGTTGGTAATAACGAAAATAAAACAAAATGAGCGGAAAATATTGACAATGGTAAATAAAAACATTTTGTATTCTGGACAAAAGAAATTGAAGAATCTGGGAGGAGGATTACCTCGCATGGAACAGAAATTATATAAATTCGTTTGTAAACTAAGAAAGAACCATTTACCAGAGACAGCGGCAGAAAATGCAAGGAGAATCCACAATGTTTTAAAAGAAAACAACAGTGAATCTCGTGCGAGTGATGGATGGCTGCGTCGATTCAACGATTTGGAATTCGATATCTGACGTTTGAGCCCAATCAGAGTTAGAAACCATTTACAAATGAGCTGCGAAGCAAATTGAAACCGTAGGACTTTGTGAAGATAAAATCTATAATGCATATGAGAGCGCATTATACTGGAAGCTGATGCCATCGAAAACATATGTCACGAATATTAAAAAGGCTGCACCCGGAAGAAAGTTCGAAAAACAAAAAGTGACGATTCTAATATGCACAAATGCTAACGGGTCTCATAAGGTAAAACCACTCATAATTGGCAAGTCAGCAAAGCCCCGCTGTTTCAATAATTGGTTCAATCGGTTGTATTATAACTCATCCAAATATGGTTGGATGACAACGGGAATATTAACCACATGGTTTCACGAGTCTTTTGTACCTGAGGTAAATTTTTTGTTATTTTCTGGATTTTTTGTTCAATACATAATTAAGTATGTATTCTAGGCTCGCAAATTTCTTATTGAAAAAAACCTAGAACTGAAAGCCATTTTGTTATTGGATAACTGTCCTGCTCATCCAACTTCTTCAGTCTAATGATGGATTGAAATTTACAAAATTCTTACCACCAAATGTCACATCAGTTATACAGCCAATGGACCAAGGAGTGATTCGCTTGACGAAGTTGCACTATAGATCGAGTTTATTGAGTTCTGCTATTATGTCAGAAAACCCTATCGAGAAACTCAAACAAACGTCTCTTGAAGATGCTGTCAAACATCTGGACATCGGTTAGCAGGCAATAACCAAAGAGTCCATCAAAAAGTCATGGGAGCAAATTTTATCCACTGAAAATCAACCGGGTGATGATGTTCCCCTGGCAGTCTTACAGCAGCGCTGGAGGCAAGCAGATGATACCGTAATCCAAGATGTATCGGCCTTATTGAGCTTCATTTATTCAACTGTATGCTTTAAGCATTTATAGCAAAACAACATGCTAATAATTTTCATTTTTCAAATAGAATCTTATAACGGAAGTTGGTATACAAGAGTGGAATCTTGATATCGATCAAAATCATAAATATAGTATCGATGACGAAAATGAGGTCGATGAAGATGGAAATGAAGGCGTACTTGTCTCTGAAGATACAACTTTGGAGTCGATTAAAGCAAGCAAAGTTGTCACTGAAATTTCCAAAGTGCAGCAATGGTGCCAAGAAAATGGTCCAAATTACAATGAAATTCAGACGCAGGAAAAATAAAAAGAAGGGTAGCTGGTAAGAGCATTTCCAAAAAACAAACAACGTTAGACAATTATTTTTGTCAATAATCCTTCTAAGTAGTATTTCATATTTCTATACACCAATAACAATAAAAAATAATAGCTTATATGTAATAATAAACAAAAAACAGCGTTCGTTTATGTTAAAATTCTACTCATATTAACCATCCCACTGCACGATATAATTAATATAAGTGAGTGTCTACTGTATTTAGATAACCTATGTTTGTAACTTTTCCTTGTCCATCAATTCAAAACTATGATTAAAAATTAGTTTTAGACGATTTTTATGCAATATACTTTCAAATAAGCAAAAACTTCGCAATCTCCTTTCAAGCATTCAAAAAAAAAAATTTCTTCTCTGGAGCTGAGAGGCAATCATTGTACTTCTTCGAATTGTACATAACGCATAATCTTACAAGAATATCCATGCACTGCATAACTTAAGCAATTCATTTCTTCTACTTTCTTTTCTGGCATCTATTGAAATCAAAACGCTTCTCTCTATGCCATGCATCCTAACCACTTACATTATATCCTTGCTTCTTCATTCAAAGAATCTTTCGTTTTGAGGGAGGGTGCACCAACCGTACTACTCACTGGATACGATTCACTGCAATGTTTGAAATATTTTCCACTGTAACTGACATAAATCACTTGATTCTTAGATACGGAAATAAAATTTCCGATGAGTTTTCACTTTCCGCCGGCAAAGAAATAGTTGGGGTAGACGAAAAGGGCATCTCTTGTGGTTGGAAAAGATGTATTTTGCAAAGGAAATGTGACAGGAAGAAGTATGGAGTCGTTTGAACAATGGCTACTTAAAGCAATATGCACTTGCTTGTTGCCGTTTTTCTCACAGAGACAGATTATATAAATATTTGAATTAAAATGAAAAGAAAATAGAATGTCTTTCATTTCGAAATAATGGTAACCGTTATCTCTGCGACATTCAGTAAAAACAAGTTTGCATAGTTTCAGTAATAAAAGATTTTAGCAGTTTCCAGCATATTTAATTCCACTATAAAGAAAACATGTTTTCAGATAAAAGACGCAAATGTGATGGTTATTAGTACCTAATTCATCACTTCTAGACCAAAATCTGAACATTGCACGATCAATCCTAAATCTAAAGACCCGTAGAGAGTTGGAATTTCACGCTTGCTCAATACCTCCACTCAGAATTTCAATGTGCCTTTCAATTACCTATCAAAATCGGCTTCAACCGACCGGATAGTTTGAAAACTTCACGGGAAACCGACAACCACATATTAAAACAGTAAATAAGCATAACGTAGGCGGCTAGAGACATACCGCATAGCAATTGTCGTGATCTCATTTAAATTACAAACAATACGTGAGCACGGCCCATGTGAAGTGTCGATAGTCACACGTATGTGAACAATAGATACTAATTTGGTCAGAGCTAGCGCGTATATTCCGGACGGTAGCTCTGCTGTGAACAGCTTTTCAAGTAGCCAATTGACTGAGTTGGGATCGAGACAGTAATTGCAGAATCATCTTATTTGAAATTAACAGCGGAACATTCACGCGTCTCCAAAACACGCTTAATTGAACAGTTCCACCGCCTTCAATTTAATGTCAATTGAATGGAACATCGAGAGCTGATCAAATAAACTACTGCGCGACCCCAGCACTACACTCAAAAATTCCCGTTCGTTAATTGATAAAGTTGTAGTACTTCGAAATGCTTGGGCTCGAGCTGCTCTAATTGCATTCAATTTCACATGTCGATTCTCGGCGAGATATATGTGACAAAAATTCGATATGTGACAACGCAGCAACATACACGACAGGGCCGAAGGCCACATTGCCCAATTCATTTTTCAATTTAACGGGGGCTCTCGATGACTTCCCTCTGTTATCGGCGACTTCAATTTCCTAACGAATTTTAATGGGTGACTTTATCTCGACAACTTGACGTTTTTCGGATCCAGAGATTTCATCGATGTTATGTACAGAACTACTACAATTATTATTATTCACTAAATGGTAGCGCTTTTTGGGATGTTGCTGAAAGGCAGTCGGAAAATATAACATGTGGTTTTTGGTCGTCAGTGATCCCATGTTAGGGTTTTGAGCGTGCATACTCGTAAATGTGATAGTTTAGCTCGAGATCTTCAAAATGCACGTCCTCCGTAAAATGCTGCAAGTTATGTATGAAGAGTGGGTCCCTTCATAAGTCAAAGTTCCTTTTCCATGTCTCAAATTTCCTCACAAACTGTCTCCGATTAGCAGCTTTCCGCATTTCATTGTTTCATAATTAATTTTCCAACGAAAAAGATGTTTATGATTAGTATTCAGTAAAGATTTTATTATGAAGATATACCAAATTGATTTATCTCTTCTATTTTGAGCTATTTTTTTCTCATACAGTAGAGGGTTTAGAGACACTGAACATATGCACGTGCAGTTTCACAGAAAATCACAGCCCACCACCACTCAAATCAAAATTAAACGTTCCCATGCAATTGCAGCCAAAAGCCCTGTCAAGATTATGGTTGGAGATAATTGGCTTAACTTGCGGTCTGTAGTTTGTTTTCGCTCTCGTCCGACACAAACAAAATGAAAATGAAATGCAAAAGAAAGCCATAAAGGCTACAGGCAGCAGAGTCAAAGAGGCTAAGCGTACTGGGTGGATGTGATCAATCAATGCCATACTGACACTTTTGAAAACCTGCAGATAACAACCCATGATAAAGCAAACACATATTGGACATATGATATACATACCGCCAACGCTATCAGCAGATTCCTGCTCACACTTTTCCGCCCATTCCGAAATACGGAATGCACTTTTTAATTGTCATTCCATTCCGTTGTCTTATCGCTGCATTCGTATCTTTGACATTTCCAGATACGAGATGAGTAGCTAGTTGTCTTGCTGTCACTCTACTTCAACAATCTACACTGCCACGTATCGGGTTTGGGGTGATTATTATTAGTAATATGCAAATTTGCTAGTACGTTGAAAAGGGTATGAAATCGGAGAAAAGCGTACGTAAAATGTGTACACTAAGCAGATATTTCTTCACGATATTTAGAATTTGTATTCCTCCCCAAAAATTAGAAAAAAATTACTTCTGAAAACAAACTTAATGCTTTAAAAAATAGTCTATGAGACAATACCATGCAACATAAAAACTCATTATTCAAAAATAGATCCCGACTAAAGATACCTCGCCACCGAAACCATCACATTTCAATAACCAGTATCGTCACGGCGATAAAAGTCGTTTGCTTTGGAATTTTTTTAATGAAATCCAAGACTCAGGGGGTCAGATTATCATCGGGATCCTTTCCATCTAAAAACGTATTTCATGTAGCAATCATTAACTTTGTACGTGACTGTCTGACAATGTCCTTTGCATCTTACGGAATTTACTACTTAGTTATCAAGTTATTAGGATTTATTGTAATGTCCCTTAGTGCGTTCAGATAATTTTTATGGTGACTTGTCTGATAAAAAGTCAAGACACGAAGAATTCATTTATTCCTGGAGAGCAACGACAAACCCGCAGCAAAGGCGAACAATAAAACGAACAAACATCGGAAAAATAAAATGACATTAAAATGCATATAGTTGATAAGTTTTATGCATTTTGCTTATCCTTAACCATGGTAGTAAATGAAACATTAAAAGTTTATTTCGTTGATAAGTTCTTATTGATTACAAACATATTCATCTTCAATTACTAATGAACAGTTTTTCTTTCAAATATAGGGTTTTCCATTCAGAGCGGCCTATTTATCTTTTTAAATAAAACAAAAACGATTTTAGATATGAACAACAGTTTTATTCTAAGCTAAAGTACAATGAATGCTATTACGTATGAAATACAACATGATTCAAACGATCTGGAAACGCCTGCGTCTGTGAATGAGCCCAATTTTCACTTTTACGCACAGTGTGGTCGATATTCCAGCGATTTCACGTTCGATACTGGATCTGAGCATGTGTAAAGTTTCCAATCACTTGACGTAAACTCAAAGAAAGAATCTTATGGGGTCAAGTCACACAAGCGAGCCGGCCAGTTGATAGAACCATTTTTTGAAATGATTCGATTTTCAAATAAGTCGATTGTTTGGCCAGCTGGTGAAACCACATGCTAACCAGGCTATTTTCTTCTAATTTACGTGAAAAATAACCGGTTAACATGACACGGTGGCACTCACCATTGATCATGACTGGGCTGTCAAGATCATTAAAAAAAAAAAAAATAGTACGGACCATTGACACCACCAGCAAGAAATTTGCTCGTTTTTGCTCATTTTTGCTGCTTTGTGGTGCTCACTTGACCGAATTTGGCAATTTTGCTCATTGACGTATCCGTTAAGACAAAATATGCTTTGTCGCTCAGTATGCGGTAAAAGTCGAACTCGAATTTCGATAATAAATTTGCGCTGTCTCTAAACATTGCTGTAGCGTATATCTATCCATGATGAAAAATGGCACACCTTCATCTGATCAAACGTCAAAAAAAAATTCAGAATTACTACATGACAAGAAAATTTCAGCAGAAAATTGGTGCGGCCTTAAAGTAAAACCCTGTATTATATTTTTTTAATATTTTGGTGTAATTTATCGAAGACTGACACTAAAGCCTTGAAATATAAAGCATTCATGAGGTCTTCAAACAAATACGGCTCTGATAGTTAACGAAAATTTAAAAAAAAAAACATTATTTTGGATAGAAAGCGATGGAATATAAAAAATAAAACTGCAGGGTGGCGCAAAAATTTCTGCTCTTAATATTTCTTGTATAAAATTTTAATGAAAAGAGATTGGTTTAATATTATAATTTTATTATAAAGTGGACACATTAGGTAAAATGATATATAGTTAGTATAAAGTCTTTTTATACATTATATATATATATATAGATATATATATAGATATATATATATATATATATATATATATATATATATATATATATATATATATATATATATATATATATATATATATATATAATTAATCCGCTTTCTGAAATTTTCACACGAATTTCTTAGACATTTCTTAGTTTGTAAACATCGAATCAACTCCCACCTATTTTTTGGCCTGTGACCTCTAAAGAGAGTCTCTTTTAATCTAGATCACACATTTTCAGTTGAGTTCAAATCAAAGGAATTACCAGGCCCATCAATCCACACATTAAAGAAGTGCTGACAAATCACCTCATATGTTTATTTATTTATTTATTATTAATATATAAATATTATTTATTATATAATAATATATTTATTATTAATATACATTTTTTTTTAGCTACAGACAAATCCAATTACTGAATATTATAAAAAAGTCATAATAAAATAATAAAAAAATAAAACAGAAACAAAATAATCCTAACGAAAAATAAAACAGAATCAAGATTCTGATAAAGATAAAGAACAAAAAAAAATTATAAGAAATAAAATCAAGTTAAAATAGTACAAACTAAAAAAAAAAAACAAAACATTAAAAAAACACCCTAGCGCATCAGAACCGCTAGAAATACTAATGTTCGAAGAACAATAGAGGATTTGTGCTGATTTTTAGTGTATTGTTGTATATTGTCTTATATATTGTTGTTATATTGTTGTTATTGTCTTATATAATATATATTGTATGTATTGTCATATATATTGTTACATATTGTATATTCGCGATGTGAATACTTAATGCAAGCATTTATCGGTACGAAAATAAAAAAAAAACACCTCGTGCTAGTAGTCCTTTGCTAGCACCGAAGCCAAAAATAAGTCACATCTGCCTCACGTTAAAGTCAACCTGCTCTGCGAATTTCGTATTTATCCGATCACTGCATTGGAAGTTATAGGGTAACAAAGAAATTTAGGGCTACCATTCGCAAGAGCTTTCAAACTTTCTAGATCTTAGTATTTGTTGTGTATTTTAGCCACAAGACCACTACGATTTGAAAATTTTATGATAGAATCGCTTACTAAAGCTATGTCAAAAAAATACAAAAACAATCATAGCTGGCAACCCTATCATTGTTTTTCAAACTAGATTTCTACTGAATATTGTCTACAATAATTTAAATTTGCCATATGAATTTCGTTATGATGACATGAATGTACTGGAAGCTATAGGGCAAAGAGCTTTATTTTCCTCAACGAATTTTCAAAATTTAAGGCACAAAAATTATCATAGCTGGCAGTTCCAACAGAGTTTTTCAACCAAATTTCTACCAAACGTGGCTTAAAGTAAGGTTCAGCTACTGTGTGAATTTCGTTAAAATCGAAACACTGAATAAGAATTTATAGGGCTAAAAGCAGTTAACTTTTTTAGTGATTTTTCAAGATGGCACCCCTGGCACAGAATCGCCCGCATTTCAAAATCGCTTCTATCAGACCTGGTCCTATTTAAGATCAATACATTCTGTTATTTTCAATTAATTCTGCTTATCGGATCGTGAGTTTCCGTGAACAGAAATTTTTGATGCTAAAAATATAGGTAAATTGGGCAAGAGTTACCAGGCGTGCCCGTTATAACATATCAAATTTTTTACTTTCGCTATGTAACTAAAGCATAAGATTTACATATGAGTGCCTTTTTTTTGAAGAAGCGGCATTTTTTCAGGAGAGTCGATGATTTGGAGGTTTTCACTTTCAGTGCCTGTCCTAGTTACAGGGTTGCCAACACGCTCATTAAAAGCAACACAAACTTACAACTAAATAATACCAATATTATCAAAAAATTTCGTAATGATTGAATAAATCGGTCAAAAGTTATCGCAATTTAAAAATTTTCAAATTTTCCCATTCTCTTTTTAGGCACCTAACGCACACATGGGGATAAAAAATTCCAAAATAATATCCGATTCGCATTTAAAACACGTTCGAAGTTTATTTCGTCAACTTTATTTTTGCAAAAATTATTTGTGTACGGAATAATAGGTATATTAAAAATATCACTAAAATGGCTGCTGGCTCCAAAGGGTTAAAATATGCTTATTCTAGAGACAAACCCGCAACAAGGCGAACAATAAAAAGAACAAACATCGGAAAAATAAACTGACATTAAAATACATATAGTTGATAAGTTTTATGCATTTTACTTATCCTTAACCATGGTAGTAAATGAAACATTAAAAGTTTATTTCGTTGATAAGTTCTTATTGATTACAGACATATTCATCTTCAATTACTAATTAACAGATTTTCTTTCATGTATAGGGTTTTCCATTCAGAGCGGCCTATTTATCTTTTTAAATAAAAGAAAAACGATTTAAGATATGAAACACAGTTTTATTCTAGGCTAAAGTACAATGAATGCCTTTAAGTATGAAATACAACATCATTCAAATGACCACCCCGGAAACGCCTGCATCTATAGATGTTCAATGACTTTTACGCACAGCGTGGTCGATATTCCAGCGATTTCATATTCGAAATTGGTTCTGAGCATGTCTAAAGTTTGCGGATGGTTGGCGTAGACCAATCACTTGGCGTGAACCCAAAGAAAAAATTTTATGAAACCAAATTCTAACCAGGCTATTTTTTTCTAATTTACGTGAAAAATAGCCGGTTAACATGGCACGGTAGCACTCACCATTGCCCGTGACTGGGCTGCCAAGATCATTAAAAAAATTGTACGGACCAATGACACCACCAGCAAGAAAACCGCACCAAACAGGCAATTTTTGCTCATTTTTGCTGCTTTGTGATGTTCACTTGACCGAATTTGGCAATTTTGCTCATTGACGTATCCGTTAAGACAAAATATGCTTCGTCGCTCAGTATGCGGTAAAAGTCGAACCCGAATTTTGATAATTTATTTATTTATTGCCGAATCCAAAGATTGCTAATTTAATTATGTGTTAACAAAGAATCAGATATCTTAATTCTAAGTTTAATAGCTAAACTATTGCTTAGCACAAACAATTTTTCAGTCATCCCAAGAGGAGCTTATTTCGGTGCTTTTGGGATAGCCAGTTTTGAGCTTCAATGTTTATTACTAATGTTCGAAGAACAATAGTATTAAACTCGTTTCGCCGAAAATTCATATTTCTTTATTTATATATATATATATATATATATATATATATATATATATATATATATATATATATATATATATATATATATATATATATATATCAGCAAATCGGTTAATAGAAGTAATCTTTGGAGTGGCCGATCCGATTGAGCTGAAATTTTCGGATGTCGTAGATGTATATAGTAGGTAGGTCCATGACTTGTTCGAATTCAGTTATCTTTAACCTTTTGGCGGCGGCGGGCATTTTAGTGAATTTTCAGGTACTCCTATATTTCCAAGCAGTGTAAAATTTTTGTAACAAAAAGCATTGGAAATAAAAACTTATTATGTTTTAGGTTTGCCCATGACAAAGAATTGGAAATTTTGAGCCGTGTGTGGGTGCTGAGTGCCTAAAAGTGGGCAAGGAATTTTTCTCAAATTTTGATTTGTCATAACTTCTGACAGGAACATTCGATCATCGTAAAATTGATAGAGCGTATTGATGTAGGCTAGAACTTAGCACACATGGATTTTAAAGACAGTGTAGGTAACCCTGTAGCTATGGCAGGCTCTTAAAAAAAAATCCTTCAAATCATCGACCTTCCTGAAAAATTTTTGCTTTTTGCCAAAAAACTCAAATCATTGATAAATCTAAATCTTTGTCCATCACGTCAGATTAAAGTTTTCCAAATTCCGATTCGCACAAGAACGGCAACCCATCACCAAACTACCTCTATTTTCAGCACTCGAAAGTTCTGTTCACGAGAACTGACGACCGGGTTATCCGATCATAATGAAATTCACAGGACATGTTGGTATTAGCTAGGACCAGGTCTGATAGAAGTGATTTTGAAATGCGGGCAACCCTGTGCCAGTGGTACCATCTTGAAAAATCACTGAGAAAAAAAACCGGTTTTTGGCCTATAACTTCCGATTCAGCCATCAGATTTTGACGAAATTCATACAATACTTGGATCTTACTCTATGTAACATTTGGTGAAAATTTGGCTGAACAATTAGAATAGAGTTGCCAGCTATGGTGATTTTTGTCTCCTAAATCTTGCAAATTTGCTCAGCAAAATAAAGCTTTTTTCCCTATAACTTCCGGTCCAGTGTAAAAATCAGAACGAACTTCACGCAGTAAATGAACCTTAATATGAACCAAATGTCGTAGAAATTTCGTACGAAAATCATGAAAGGGCTGCCAGCTATGAAAATTTTTGTAATTTTGTGGAATTTCTTTACTGAGCGATTATGTCCTTAGATTTGCAAATGGAAATGATCCTGCAATGAAAATTAATAACAAATATTAACGCTTTAAAAACTTGAAAAGTTTTGAGGGTGGTAACCCTAAAATTCCTTTCACCCGTATAACGTCCAGCGCAGTGATTCAATTGAAACGAAATTTACTGGTTGGGTTTAACTTAACGTGAAGCAGATTTGGTATGTGTTTTGCTTTGCTGCTTACACAGGGTAACCAGCATTAGCCATTTCCGTAAATATTGCACCAACAGATGCTTCAAATTACATTCTCATATGCAAAGAATTTGCAATAAAAATAAGAAACCAATTTCGAAATTTTCCGAGTTTTGAACATTTTTCGGATGGCAGCCTCAAACAACGTTTAACCGCTGAAAATTTCGATAAAATCCTGCGATGAGAATTAAATTCAGAGGATAAGTTGATTTGAGTATGAGTTTATTATGGTAAACTTATTGCTGCTTCGTTCGGACTGCCGAACGGACGCTTCGTTCGGACTACTTCGTTCGGACTACTTCGTTCGGGTTGCCAGCACTGAACATTTTCATCATTTGTTTTATAGTTGAGTTTTGTTGCTTTGGATAAGGAATGGTTGATATAATTCTACAAAACAGTGTTTTACGTCTTTCCACACTTTTTTGTCACTCAAAGAAAATTTCTTCGAAAATTAGTTTTCTAGCGGTTCAGGTGCGCTAGAGTTTTTTTTATTTTATGATACGTAATTCATATTCTTAGCTAATAAATACCTTTAACTAATTAATGCTTTTATTTTGCTTTAATCCACTCAGTGCTGCAATATTCAATCAAATTTACTTTTTTTTTGGCAAATATTAGGCTAAAAAAAATTTACTTTTTTTTTGACAAATATTAGGCTAATTGTGATACTTTAGTAACTTTTAAAAATATGCTCTTTCAATACTTTTTTAAATCTGCTAATATTCTGCAGCTGACAAATGTTAATGGGTAAGCAGTTAAATAGTCGTGGGGCAACATAAAAAGCATGGCTAGCTGCCAGTGCTGTTGTTTTGGTTCTTGAAGCACTCTTCATCGTCTCCTGCGCGGTACCACTTCTTCGCTAGTGCGTGGAAATTCAGTACCATGCATATGCAAATAATTCAATCTTTTAAATCTATATAGCACTGATAAAGGTAAAACACCAAAGTCTTTAGATAATTGCAGAGTTGGATACCGGATCGATTTTCGTAAACATATTTTAATAAATTTTTTTTTTAACTAGAAGCAACTGTTCTACGATAGATACAGCTAATCCACCCCAGCTGACAAGACCATATTCTATTACTGACTGGATGATCAGGGGATAGTATAGATTTTAATTTTACAAATTTGTACAACATTCTTCTTAGGTGACCACATAGGTAGGAAACGTGATCATCCCAACGCAAGTGTCGATCCAAAATTACACCCAGATACTTGGTGCTGTTTACAATTGCTAGTGAACTGCAACTGCAACTATTAGACGTACATGAAGGTCTATGAATGATTACTCGAAAAGAATTAGAAGGTAATCCAACCATCGTTAGTGAGAACGGTAATACTACTGTCTTGTGAATATTAATGCTGACTAGGTTTATATTTAGCCAAGATGCTACAAGTTTCATTCCATCATTTGCAAAATGAAATGTTTCATTTCAGTTGGGTCCCCAGTATAGTGCAACTGTGTCATCAGCAAATGCATATAAAGAACAGCTCTTCAGTTTCAGTTTTAACAGATCATATGTTAAAAACAATATTGGACCAAGAACTGTTCTCTGAGTCACTCAAATGTTCTTCCACACGCACCAATTGTGTCCTCTCATTTAAATATGATTTAAATAGATCATGTGATATGCCTCTTATCCCGATTTTATCCATCTTTTCTAGTAGTAATTTATGATTAACAGTGTCAAATGGTTTTTTGAAGTCGAGAAACACAGCAAGACATTTCATTCCCTTGTCTAAGTTAGATATGATGTCTTTAGTAACCCTATACAATACATCTTCTGTGCAACGAGAGTTTAGAATATATATTTAATAAGCCTGTTTTTAATAGTTCTTTCAAACACATTTGAAATACTCGACAGGAGAGAGATGGGCCGATAATTGTTGAGGTCAGTTTTATCATTACCTTTATGCAGAGGTACAACTATGGCCCTGTTGAGCTGATGTGGAAAATATCCTTGGGCGAAACACAAATTTATTACATGGGCTAGATGTCTCAATATAGAAGAGACATTCTTCTTCAATGCATTTAGTTGCAATCCATCAAAACCAGGAGCTACGTTTGATTTCAGATAGGATATAAGGTTTCATGTACCGGATATAAGAAACAATATTTGCAACTATTGTTTGAATGAGGTAGTATTGCTTTTTCCTGGCTTACTCTGTTGTCTACTTGGATATTACTTGTGATTGTATGACCAAATACTAGCGAAATGCTTATTAAAAGCATTTGCGATATCCAACTTGCTATCATTTGAAATTAAGCTACCAATCGTAGAATTAATGATGCTACTAAAATGTCGAGTACGCTTACTATTGTTTGAGTCGATTTCATTTATGATGGACCATTTAGTGTCGTGCTTGCAGTTTTTTCTTAGATTTTTATAGTAATTATTTTTGGTAGAGTGAATTAAACATTTCAGAATATTGCTATACTTTTTATGCTTATTCAAGAGCACGACATTTGAAGGCTGCTTTTGTAATTTGGCTGCCATTTTATCTCGCTTTCTAAAATTAGACCTTTAATTATCCAAGGCTGACTTTTTTTGCTGAATCTGAACAGTTTTTGGATGTTTCTAATAGAGTATTATAGAAGGCATCAAACGATTTATCGGCTTTTTCCTCGGAGAATACTTTCGACCACGATACATTTTGTAACAGGCATTTAAATTTTAAAACGTTCAACTTTTTGTCGGTATTAGCCTCAACTTTTTTTGGTACTTTATAATTAGTTTCAGAGTAAGAGATATTTCCGATTATAGCAAAATGGCCAGTTATGTACCTTCTCCAAATGGCTCACTGAAAAATATGGCTCTTTTGGCATTTATCAAACATGCGATCCACGCAAGATTCACGTGTATTGCATTTGCGGGTACACCCATACAGATAATTAACAAACAATTATGTCTATATTATCATCCATTATGTCGATATATAAGTCACTGATCAATATCTGATATTGAAAGTTTCTGCTGTTTTCCAAAAACATCGCTAAGCATGCAATAAAATTATTAACGTTCAAATTATTAGGAGATCGGTATAAGCTTGACAGTAGGAAATCATTATTTTCAATTTTAAGTATCATATTTAGGGAATTTACTGCATCGATTTCAATATTTAAAACATTATAGCTAATGGTGTCTTTTACGTACACTACTACACCGTCACATTTATTAAACTTGTTTCCTTTAACGATTATGTGATAGCCTGCACTATTGTGACCTAGCCAACTTTCGGCTAGCATTATTTTAATTTTAATATTTGGGGCATTGACAACGAACAAAATTCGAGGCTCTGGATTTCGTTCAAATTGTGCATAATGGCACTTCTAGAGAATATGAACGTAGGTACGCAATTTTTCATTTCTATGAGGTTTAGTTGCCGAGCTATGGGCTTTTGAATAATTCTGAGATTCGAAAAAAAATTTGAAAAACATTAAATATAGTGATTGGTATAGGAAATTAACTGTTCTTTTTAATTTTGAAATTAGATTTGAAAAAAAAAATTTTTAATTCTGTGCAAAACCGGAAGTAAACATTTCAACTCGTTATTTGAGTTATTTGGACCAGATTAATTTTGTTTGTTTTTATATCAAAACAAAGCTTAAAGTGTACTTATTTTATGATAAAAGTTTGAGTGTGGGATGGCCAGTAGTTTAGGAGGTAGGTGAATTTCAATACAAAATTCAAATCATTGATAAATCTTAACCTTTTTCCATCATTTCAAAATGAAGTTTTTATAATTCCGATTTGAAGAACGGCAACCCATCACCAAATTATCTCTATTTTCAGCACTTGAAAGTTCTGTTCACGAGAACTGACGACCGGATTATCCAATCATAATGAAATTCACAGAACATATTGGTACTAACTAGGACCAGGTCTGATAGAAGTGATTTTGAAATGCAGGCAACACTGTGGCAGTGTTACCATCTTGAAAAATTACTGAGAAAAAAAACAGCTTTTTGGCTTATAACTTCCGATTCAGCCATCACATTTAAACAAAATTCACACAATATTTGGGTCTTACTTTAGATAACATTTGGAAAAATATGTTTCTTATTCTAACCAACCTGTGTCAAAGATCATGTACCATTTTGATCTGATGATTGCATCGAAATTTAAAATATAAACAAATTAATTTTTAATTGAAAACATAAGGAAAGAAACATCTTAAAATACAAAATTTAGGAGAGTGGTGCTTATATCCATTATGGAATGCTTATCATATTAAAATTTGATGGCAGCACTAAGTTTTCTATCTACTAAGTTAAGTTAATCACTAAGTTTTCTATCTACTGCCAAAGAGTTTTTAGATTCTCTGTTATCTGACGTCTCTGAAGGCGTTTTGGAGGAACAACATCTCATGAGCCTTACAACTCATGAAGTATGCACATATTTTACACCTTTCTACAATTGACAGTGTGAAATTGACAGAGCACAGTGTCAATTTCAGAGTACAGTGTGTGAATTGCTGAGTGTAGTATGCTGGTTTTGGGTTTATATTTCATTATGGAACCTGCGAAAGAATCGGCAGCGAATTTCACTGCCAATTAAGTTCATAATCTTTCAAAAAAAAATATTTGCATATGAATTTTCACATGAAACTATACACTGGAATTGGCATTGCTACCGCCATTTGATTGCCCGTTATCGCTAACTGGCTATGAGTGAGTGAACTGGTACTAGTAATGGCACTTTCAATGGGTTTGTTTCTGGAGAAACATATTGTTTTGCTTTCTCGAATCTGTAAACAGATAAGAAGAGAATGAAAGTTAAAGTTTAGACTAAATGTGAAATTTGGGTAACAATTTCGGTATCATTCTGGAAATTTGTCCGCATTGTAGATGTCCGTTGCCCTGTTGTGAAGTTTCAAAACTGAATTATGGATTATAGAAAGTGCACTGCAAACGCGAATCCAACACACTGATGTGGATTTTGATTTGTGGAAAGTAGAACAACAGTCCTGTTGGACAATGACAAAGATATTAATGGACCTCGTGTGTATTTCAGCTCGATTTCTTTCATATGTTTTAAATGAATCAACACAAGCCAGGGTATTGGAAGTTGCAGGGCATACACTAGTTAAAAGCAATCCACATTATGTATCAAAAAAATCAACTAAAAGTTGAATGCTACGCTCTGTCCCATTTTTATACTCTGTGTATTGGTATTTTTGCTTAGTATGCACCCACGTTTTAATTTATTTGCCAAATAGCCTTATTTTTCGAGAAATACGGATAAACATATCAGTAGTGACACTCTATAAGAATATTTTGCGGCTAGAGATTAGTAACTTAAAAAACAGGGGCCTTAGCAATCGTTCTTTTTAGTACAAAATGAGATTATGAAGCGTTTATGTAGTATGCATATACGTTAGTTTCAAATTAGGTATTTTTTCGTTGCTTAAGCTTAAATTTTAGATTGTAAATGATATCGCTTTGCAAATGTCATATATATATATGTTTTATTTTCATTAGTGTTTCTAAGCAGTAGCTTGTCATTTCCATAGGTTTTAAACTTCGCATTAACTGGTTCAAAAGTTTTTCCGCCTGCAAGATTCTATGAGCCATATCCACGGTTTTTACTAATGTTCGAAGAACATTAGTATTAAAATCGATTCGGCCAAAAATTCATATTTCCATATATATATATATATATATATATATATATATATCATCAAAAAATTTCAGTGAGATAATCTCGGGAATGCGCCATCCGATTGAGCTGAAACTTTCAGGATACATTGGTGTATATGCAGAATAGGTCCACGTCTCTTTAAATGTCAGTTATTGTTAACCTTTTGGCGCCGGCGGCCATTTAAGTGATATTTTTAATATACCTATTATTTCGTGCACAAATAATTTTCGCAAAAATAAAGTTAACGAAATAAATTTCGAACGTGTTTTACATATGAATCGGATAATGCTTTGGAATTTTTTAACCCTATGTGTGCGCTGGGTGCCTAAAAAGAGGACGGGAAAATTTGAAAATTTTTAAATTGCGATAACTTTTGACAGAGCTATTCAATCATTACGAAATTTTCAGGACATGTTGATATTATTTAGTTGTAGATTTGTGTAGCTTTTAATGAGCGTGCTGGCAACCCTGTAGCTAGGGCAGGCACTGAAAGTGAAAACCTCCAAATCATCGTCTCTCTTGAAAAAATGCCGTTTCTTCAAAAAAAGCCACTCATATGTAAATCTTGTGCTTTGTTTACATAACCAAGAAAAAAAAAAAGATATGGTATAACGGGCACGCCTGGTAACCCTTGCCCAATTTACCTATATTTTTAGCATCAAAAACTTCTGTTCACGGAAACTCACGATCCGATAAGCAGAATTAATTGAAATTTGCAGAATGTATTGGTCTTAAATAGGACCAGGTCTGATAGAAGTGATTTTGAAATGCGGGCGATTCTGTGCCAGTGGTGCCATCTTGAAAAACCACTAAAAAAGATAACTGTTTTTAGCCCTATAAATTCTGATTGAATCGTACGATTTTGACGAAACTCACACAATTGCTGGACCTTACTTTAAGCCACGTTTGGTAGAAATTTGGTCGAAAAACTCGGTTGGAGTTGCCAGCTATGATAATTTTGGTGTCTTCATTTTGAAAAAAAAAAAATTTGGAAGTGAAAACATTCAAACCATCGAATATTCAAAAAAATGTCCGTTTCTTACAATAAAACCAATCTGTATATAAATCTTATGTTTTATCTACACGTTCGAAATAAAACTTTGGAAATTTCATGTCGGACAAGAACGGTAACCCTCTCCCAGTTAACCTATATTTTTAGCATCAAAAACTTCTGTTCACGGAAACTCACGAACCAACAATCAGATACAGCTAAAATTTACAGAATGCATTGGACTTAAATAGGACCAGATTTGATAGAAGCGATTTTGAATTGTGGGCAAGTCTGTGCCAGTGGTGCCAGCTTGAAAAATTACAAAGAAAAAAAACTGCTTTTTGCCCTATGAAATGTGAATGAGTTACCAGATTTTCATTGAATTGACACAGTAGCTCAGCCTTACTCTAAACCCTGTTTGGTAGAAATTTGGTTGAAAAATTCGATTGGTGCTGCCAGCTATGGTAATTTTTGTGTCTTTGGTTTTGAAAATTCGCTCAGGAAAATAAAACTTTTCGCACTATAACTTCCAGTGCAGTCATGAAATCAATACGAATTTCATACAATTAATGAAACCTGTCATAAACATTATTCAGGCCAAATTTGGTTGAAAAGCCACGATAGGGTTGCCAGCTATTGTTGGTTTTGTGTTTAATTGCAATATCTTTACTAAGCGGTTTTATCGTAGAATTTTCAAATGGTAATGATATTGTAGTGACAATAAACAGCAAATATTAAGCTTTCGATTATTTGAAAAAACTCGCTGCAGGCAACTCTAAATTTCTTTATACTCCTTTAGCTTCTAATGTAATATAACAACGTGAAGCAGATGTGATATATTCTTGGCTTTGATACTGGCAGAAGGTTGCCAGCATGAGTCGGTTGTGCTACTTTTGTATCAATAAATGCTTACAGTTAGTATTCATACCGGAAACATTTACAATGAAAATAAATAACCAATGTTTCAATTCCCAAAGTTCTGCAAATTTTTCGGATCGCAGCCCCAAACACCAACTTCAGTTACAGTGCTGCAGGCACTGAGCATTTTCTTCAGTGATGTTATATGAGATGCTGCTTTCAAAATTATGTGAAATAAGCAACTGATAACGAATATAATTAACGCGTGTTTTGCTCTCATAAACGTTGAAAATCATGCCAGTGGTAATATCTGAAACCTTCCACCATATGAGTTATAATGCATTCTTGAGACCAAAGTAAAACGTGGCATTTGAAACAGTTTGGTCGTAATAAGCAGCACATGTGGTGGAATATGCACTCAAAACCTGCACGATTCTTCTACTGTTCTTCGAACATTAGTGTTTCTAGCGGTTCAGGTGCGCTAGAGTTTTTTTTACAATAGGTGCACCTAAACCCTTTTGAAAGCTCTAAAAACCGAAAAAAAGAAAGGTAAATTAACTTTAGGTACTTGCCAATAAATAAATAATTAGCGTTTGCGTATTTATAATTCTGAATTCACTTTTGATTAGAATCATTTTTTTTGTTTTTATGAAAAGTAATTTGAACCATTCAAATGGCTGGTTTTGTAAAATTGCTTTAAAATCCTAAGCCTTGGCTAGCTAAGTGCTATTGAAATTGTATTATTTATCAAAAAACGAACACAAAAGAAGGAAATCAAAATGAATTACTAAATAACAATTTTTTAGCTTGCTTATTGAGCGCGAGCTAGAGAAGACTGTCTCTTTTTGCAGGTTTTCGTTTGACCTAGCTGGCCTATGGTAATGTTAGACCAGGGATGCTCTGCCATCATCTCAAATTACAAATTGCTACAACTTGGCCAGTTGTTTTATTGTTCAAAATTATTTGGTGGTCGTTTCACTACAGAATTTACAATATGGTAGCTAAAGCACTCATAAGCACCAACAAGGATAGAGGACCTAATATATGCACTGAAAAAACACATAGCGCCAGACACCATAGTTTATAGACTTCTGGCGCCATGTACATAGTCGATTTCGGGATTGTGATAAAATATAGCGCCACACGCCATGTATTATTCGCCATTATGACGAAGTAGTGGTAAGTCCAACTAATGACATAGAACCTCTTTTTTGTAATAGTTCGCACCATACAGCACTCTCAGTTGAACTTGCCACTCCTGATTCTACTTACTTAAGAACGTACAATAATTCAATTGTATATGACTTTCGTAATGCTAATTATGAAAGCATTCACCATTTTCTTGACTCTATAGATTGGACGAATATTCTTTCAACGTTAGACCTTGAGGAAGCCATTTCTACTTTTTACAACAAAATATTTGACGCCGTTGAGAGATATGTACAGAAGATAAAGAAAAAGAATAAACTCTCTGAGCCATGGCTTGATAGGGACCTTAGGCATTTACCGAATCGTAGGAACAAACTTTATAAGCGGATTAAAAACAATATTGACGTTAGTTCGGCTATTCAGGAAGAGTATAATGTAATTGCTAAGCAGTTTTTAACAAAGTCCCACAAGGCTTATGACAACTACATTAAGACTACCGGCGAAAATATAATCCGCGACCCGAAAAAAATTTATGATTTTGTAAATGTGAAGCGAAAAACTACTGGTTATCTATCGTCGATGTTCTTTAATAATATCACTTCTTCCTCTCCCAATAAGATTTGTGATTTATTTGCAGATAGTTTTCAGACTATTTTTAATGCATCAGACCCACCAAACTCACACATTTCTTACTCTCATTCCGCTCCAACAGCTTTGGTCAGCCACTTAGAAATTTCACGTGATGAAATACATAAAGCTATTTCGGAACTCAACTGCAACAAAGGCCCTGGACCATAGGCGTGCCGTGGCCTAAAATCTGGCAGGGGCCAGGGACCGAAAAGTTCAAAACATGCGATAATTTTGTTTTCCGTAAAGTACACGTACTGTTTATACAACTTATGTAATTTACTAATACATTATATATTTGTTAATTTATGCTTTGCTACTGCCAAATGCATATAATGTGAATTGTTGGTATGAACTACACATGGTCATAGATACCGCTAAGAAAGAAAGCTTGCATGAATTATACGGGAATAGAGTGTAAATAATTAGAAAAATAAGACTATTTTTTCGTCTAGATGCTAAATATATTTCAACTTATACTTGAAGAAGAGGATATCTAAGTTTCAAAATATCTTTGAAGAAATTGGAATATTTTAAGCTTAGAAGGAAGAAATTGATCTCTTGCTTCAAACTTTTGTTACCTAGAAAACCCAGAAAATGCAAAAATAATTTGCCAAGATGAAGAGTGCTGTAACTTACTCTTTTCGAGCCATTTGGTTTGCAGGGATATCCTTGTAGCCCTAACTGCGTATCCGAGGATAGATGAAACAGCAAAACCTTTGAAACTAGTGCTTTTTGCTGTTTTCCGTTTTCGCGATCCTCTGGAAAATGTAAAATCCAGACAGTTCTTCTCTGCGAATGATTTAATTTTTTCCCAAACTACATATAAGTCTTCTCGCTCACTTAGTAGTGTTTTAACAATTCCATTCACAAGATCTACGCCATCCCTAAGAGTAGCATTTTTAGTTTGAAAATATGTGCTTAACATAAAGAACATAGTGAAAGATGAAAAGATATCCTACAAACTTAGGATTACTGATAGAATGAAAGATCCCCAATGCATAAACAGAGTCGTTGTATTTTCCTTTATTTATTTCTTTTTCTAAAGCCTCTTTTATATTTCCATAGCTATTAACCACATATTTGCAATTGTGAAATCTCATTTACTAACGAGTCGAGCTTAAACTTCTCATTCCATGCCTTGTATTTACACCAACTGCCTCTTCAAGCTGCTTCAACAATTCATGTTGTGATGGCCTCGAAAAGTGTAGGTAAAGGGTTGCGATGGCATTGAAATGCATGTACACGCATGTACACGTTTCGATTGTGAAAAATGTGTCCATCACAACAAGGATCATTTTATGAGCTAGACAGTGTACAAAAGTGGCTGCAGGGTGTTTCATCTTAATTTAGATTTATACACCACTTTTTTGTCCTGACATGACACTAGCACCATAATAAGACTGTCCAACAACAGGCAATTCGCTAAATCCGTAGCTGTCTAACAGGTCAAAATTATATCTGCTGAATACGAGACATTTCTAGCTCCTGAACAGTCTACAAAGCTTAAGAACCTTTCTTCGACAGCTAGCTCTTTAGCAAATTTGACAACCACGGAGAATTGTTCCTTTTTGTGGACCCTTGCCTCGTCTGCCATAATGGATATCAGTCCGCACTCTTTTATTTCAGCTGTATTGTCCTCGCGAACGATTTCAGCAATGATTTTTATTAATTCATTTTGTGTTTTGCCACTACAGTAGTTCGCAATCTTGTTTTTAAAATCATTTTCAAAAGTTGTCACGACCGGATAAAATTCATAGCATATACTGGCCTTGAGTAGATACAGGTCTGACAAAAGTTTAATGAATGTAATAAAAACCATGTGGTGGTTATGTCACTATGAAAAAACGCTTGGTAAAATTGAAGTGCTATGCCTTTTAACTTCCGATGCAGTTATCAAATTAGAATTTAACCTGAGTGTAAATTTAAAAATTCAACCTGAGTGTAAACCAAGTAGGTCATAGATAGCATAAAAGTGGCGGGATGCCATTTTTATTCTCCAAATGACTTCGAAAATTGTATTTTACGTTAATTATCTTATTGCCTGCCATTTTATTACTCAGATTTATCTAAATACCTGTATATTGCCTAGTAGGAATGAACAGATAATCTTGATAAAAAAAGCATGATTGGCGAGGCGCTTTTCGTCTTTTTCTTAACGTACAACTTGTCGAAATTAGATATTGCCGTCCATATCTCGAAATAAGTCCCATAACATCGTAATTAATACCGCAAATAACACAGTGTCTATGTTATAAGTAGTGTGTATGCTATGGTATAGGCTTACACTACTGCACTACTCAACTCTTGCTGTAACCACAAAAACCTTAGAGGCGAAAACTAAAGTGTCTGTTGTTGGAAATATTTATTTTTCTGGGAGGGGCCAACCTAGGGTCTGGGGGGGTCCTGGCCCCCCCTGGCCCCCCCTACGGCGCGCCTATGCCCTGGACCCGATCTAATTCCTCCAACTTTCTTGCGAAAGTGTGTAGAGCAGCTTGTAACTCCTTTGCATATTTGTTTCAACAGATCACTTTCGTCTGGAGTTTTCCCATCCTGTTGGAAACTTTCGTATGTCACACCGATCTTCAAAAATGGTGATAGACGCTGTATGGGAAATTGTAGGGGCATTGCCATCTTATCTTCAATTCCGAAACTTTTTGAAAAGATTGTGTACGATAAACTTTCTCCACTTGTTGACTCCCGTCTGAACGAGCAACAACGTGGTTTTAGAAAAGGTTGCTCAGCTACCACAAATTTGACAGTCCTTATCTCAGACGTTCTGTGTAAAATGGAGAAAGTATACCAAATTGACGTAGTCTATACAGACTTTAGTAAAGCTTTTGACAGATTTGACCACCCTACGTTAATTCCAAAGCTTCAGAAATTCGGACTTGCCGGATCTTTGCTTAGCTGGCTGACTTCTTACCTTCGAAATCGAACGCAATTGGTAAAATTTCAAGGAGTTTTATCTTAAAAAATATCTGTTACCTCTGGTGTACCACAAGGTAGCCATCTTGGTCCACTCCTTTTTAATATATTTATTTCTGACCTATCTGACATCTTAGCAAATATACCTCATCTACTTTACGCCGACGATCTCAAAGTGTATCACATCATTAAATCTAAATCCGATGCACTCTTTCTCCAATCAAAACTGAATTCACTTGATCATTGGTGCAATGAAAATAAGCTCTCTCTCAGCATTGCTAAGTGCCAGGTTATTAGTTTTTCCCGAAAATGGACGGTCTCACATAACACATACTTCCTTGGCAATAATTTGTTAGGCCTTGTTGCAAACGTTGTTGGCTTTGGTGTTATCTTGGATGAGAAACTCCGCTTCACCTTGCACTATGATAAAATAATTTCCCGTGCAAACAAACAGCTAGGATTCATCAAAAGACGTTCCAAGGAATTTCATAACCTGTGGGTCACAAGATCCTTATACATCTCACTTGTACGCCCCATTCTCGAATATGCCTTTATCTGTTGGAATCCGGCTTTTGAAACCCACAGTAACAGACTCGAGTCCATACAAAAACAGTTCTTGCTTTTCGCATTGAGAGAACTACACAATCCTTACGATTTTAATACCCTTCCTCCTTATGAGTTTCGACTGGGTCATCTAAACTTATTAACACTTGCATCTAGAAGAAAGATTATTTCGGCCTGCTTCACATTTGACGTCATAAGAGGCGTTATCAAAGTTGAATTCCTGAATAGTAAAATGGTATTAAATAACCCTGTAAGGAACACCAGGTCCTCTCGTTTACGCAGCTAATGAGCCGGTAAATAGATGCTGCAGAATATTTAACAGGATAAGTTTTCTGTATTCCCCAACGATCTCCAAATTCTCCTTCAAATCCTCCCTTTTCCAAGCCATCCATAACCCCTTATCTTAAGCTATATGTCAATGTTTTATTTGTTTTATTTGTTTGTTATTTATCAATTGTTATTGATTTATTTATTAATTATTTAATTTATTTAAATTTTTTTCGTTTACACATATTTATTTCATATTGTTTATTCCTTGTTTGGTTGATAAATAAAATAAAAATAAAATAAAAGTACATAGGCGCAGGCGCTATGCTTATAGCCCTCCACGCCATGTACTATAGTCCTCCACGCCATGTAACATAGTCCTCCACGCCATTACATGGCATGGAGGTCTATAGTACATGGCGTGGAGGACTATAGTGCATGGCGTGGAGGATTATAGTACATGGCGGGGAGGACTATAAGCATAGCGTGTGCTCCTATATACTATGGCGTGTGGCGTTATATTTTATCACAAATCTACCGAAATCGACTATGTACATGGCGCCAGAAGTCTATAAATTATGGCGTCTGGCGCTATGGGTTTTTTCAGTGCAATAACATGCTTTTCGAGCGCAATGATTACGATTGAAATGCAGTTTATTTTTGAATTGAAGTTTTATTCGATTAAAATTCATTTGCAAAAATAATTTGACACCCGAATCTCAGTTTTATCGATTGATTATCGAAATTTTCGCAGCGTGAAGATCGCTTGCCAATGTATCACTAAGACTCAATCAATTTTCCTCCCGTTTCTTCGTTACTTTTTTGGCAAACTAATTTTATTTGGGGTGTTTCTATTAGCTAAACCATCTTATTGGAGTCAAATAATCTACTACAATAAAATCTCTCCTATACTCAAAAAGCTTGCTGACATTTATACACCTCCTCACACAGTATGGCTGCGAGTTATAGTTGGAGTGCCATGAGCCATATTACATGGCTCATGGCACTATGTAATATAGAGAGTGGGGCCATAATTTCTGCGCCATGTAATTATGGCACTGGGAGCAATTTTGCATGGCTCAGGGTACTATGTACATAGCGTGTGGGACCATAAATGCTGCACCGTGATACATAGGACCACGCGCTATGTATATTCTGACCTTATGGCGCGGGGAGCCATATTGCATAGCTCAGAGTACTATGTACATAGCGTATGGGGCCATAAATAATGCGCTATGTTACATGGCTCTGGGCGCCATGTGGATTTTTTCAGTGTAGTCGTTTTGCTGCCGAGTGTTGCATGAATATCTAACGCATGTTTAAATTCAAATAAAAGCTTTAGTTTAGTTTAGATCTTACTAACCACTCAAACTTAATGAACTTGTTGAACAAGAAGCAATTTGTTTCGAAAAATTCGAGAATTCTTCCTGAATTAATCCTTTCTGGTGACATCTGTAAGTCAAAATTTTTCATGATATCAAGTCCAGACTTACTTCAAAACGTAACCTAATGTATTTCAATTTTGGCTTTCGCTATTCCATCTTCGTATCCCTCACATAAAATTTGTTGTGATGCTACTACAGTGACATTTGTAAAGCTGACAAGGCCAATACAACCGAATCAGTCATGAGAGTGTCATTTGTACATGAAGTAGGCAGGACTAACTCTAATAGCCAGCAAATTATTTTACTTCCACCACTTTCTGCCGAAAAATTAGGGCAATAACAAATAGGACTTAGTTATGGGTTATAACAAAGACATCATGTCTGAGAATGTTCACTAGTAATTACTCACAGAAGAAATTCTAGAACGAAAACAGAAGAAAAGAAAATGTTTCAAAAAGATGAGCAACGAGCAAGCCAATGTTCCAAACGGAACAGCACTCCGAGAAATGAAAGTAATCCTCATTGCTGGCCAGAGACAAAAACTTTTCTTTTTATATGCTCCCAAGAAGCTGGGAATTTTCTTATTCTAATGCTGGGAGAGCTAAGATCTGTGAAATCATCCAGCGCACTAGGCAAAATATATCTTACATGTAAATATGTGCATTTGTATATAGTTGGAGGGTTTGTTTTATGCTCACTTTTCACATTTCCATTCAGAAAACTGATTTGAATTTTATGGACTGTGAACGTAATTTTTCATTGGAGACGCGAGGGTTCGTTATTTCTGGGTCGTCGTTTTGTGCTGTCACATCAAAAGGTTATTTTCGGTCTTCCGGAGACTCGAAAAATATTATGGTATGGAGCTGTACGGATCATGAAGTGGTACTGAATCGAAATAAGTACTAAGTGATCTTTTCGTTTCATTTCGATTTAGTTGGTCCGATTTAGTGGTACCCAGGCGTCTTTCGATTGGATGCACACTTTTTCTAGAAATCGGATTTTTAGTTCAGGCTGCTCCAATGTACATAACCTTGAATTTAACGGCAAATAAAAAAAAACTGTAAAGAAATGAAATGAGCGTAATGAGGGTAGGAAATTTCATTTGAATAAATATTTCTATGACAAGTTTTATTCACGTAATTTTACTGAAAATTGCTGAATTCGTTGAATTGGGCACCCCCTTAGAATTAAGTCGGCGATATGGCTAATGCTCCACATACGATCACCTCGATCACGCAAAGTTGCAATGAAGAATATCACGAGCCTGTCATTTTAGCCACCCCGGCGGTGCATTCGAGCCGTTTGCCTTTGTAGCGCATCGGAAAAGTGTCTGGGGCATAGGTGTGATGTATGGATGCAGCTGAGCAGTGATGAATGAGTTTGTTAGGGAAAGATCGTTTTTCACTTTTAATTGAAATTGTCTTCGCGCTCTAAGTACAGAAAGGCCTCATCGCGAAGTGACTGAATGAGACATGTCAGCGCATTTGATAGCTTTGAACGAATGGGAGCCCTCCTTCATGTCTAGGATAAGAATTAAAACAAATTTCCCCTTTAATTAGTGTCATCGTTGAAAGTAACATATCGATTCATTCATTTATTATAGACACCCACATTGCTTGGTATTCTTTGCACAGCTGCTGTATAGTGTCTTTTAATCTACGAATAACTTAGTCTAAGTCTGGAAGTCTTCTCAATTTGAAATTTGTATCATAATTGGGAAATGTTAAATTTAAGCAGAGTTCGTGTAAGATTTTCTATTGATAGAAAGCACAAGCAAAAATCAGTTTAGAGATAAGATGTCAGCCGAGCTATTTAACATTTGCATCCTAAAACCTCACTTTCAAGGTCAGAAACAGGAATAAGCTTGCGTTTCATTTTTGAATACCTTGTTCTTTACCCATTTAGAGCATTTAAGACGTTAATTAAAGAAGTATGTGCCGGTGAAAGTGCCGATTTTCATGCATACTTTACTAGAAGTTAAATCGAAAACAGAAATTCAGCTAATGTTTTCACTAAATTCATATAGAGTTTCGAAAAAAAATTGGATTTTTCTGTATACACGAAATAGTTGGTACTTTTGTTTCTCCATTATTATAGTAGGTTTTTTAATAAAATTTATTTATTTAAATAAAGTCTGAAATTTAGCATCATCAGCTGTTTGTGCAAAATTCACATTTTAAAACACACTATTTGTTGAATCGTGGAAATGTTGGCTTGTGGAAAAACCTCTGCGGTTTTTTCGCATTAATATTTTTCATATTCCTGGCCACACCGTGTTTACTATTTATATCTTGAAGTGTTATCAGCAGGTTAAAAGGTATTTTTAGTGTAAGCAAGCTTCATAAAAAAATTTCAATTAATTTAATTTGTTGTATCTGTGAAAATTGAGATTAAATGGAACAGAACAAGGTCTATATTAGACATGTTTTGCTGTTTTTGTATAACAAAGGTTCGAAAAAAGTGACGGATGCCAAATGAGATATATGTGCTATGCACGGAGAAGAAGCTTTTAGTGCGGAGACTTGTCTGAGATGGTTTTCTCGGTTTTGTTCCGGAAATACGAATTTAAATGGCCCTTCCTGCACTGGTCGCCCCGGCAACGTTGCAAATGAGATAATCTTGGATCTTATCAAAACCGATCTGCATCTGACAACTTACGAGACCGCAGGAAGACTCAATATTAATCATTCAACCGTCACAAAACGACTAAAGCAGCTAGGAGTCATAAAAGAAGTCCGACGTTTGGGTACCCCCATGAGTTGTCCGAGCCCAACATGTTAAATCAAATTTCGATCTGCGAATTCCTACTGAAATATAATTTGAAACCAGTTTTGGAGAAGATTGTCATGGAGGACAAGAAATGTGTTGTTAACAATAACATCAATCGGGAAAAATGGTGTTGCTTGCCCGGAGAATCATCCACAGCCATTGCAAAGGCTTATTTGCATCCGGAAAAAGTGTTGCTCAGCATTTGGTGGGATTACAACGGTGAAGTCTACTGCGAGCTTCCTCCTCGCGGTCATACTATTGATTCGAGGGAGAACTGAGCACAAAAAACAACACAATTGTCTTCACAAACATAACAAATCCTACAGAGCTTTGACTGAGAAAAAATGCACCACCTGCCTTACTCATTGGATCTTCCGCCATCTAATTACCCTTTCTTCCCATCTCTTCAGCATCATTTGGATTGTAGCTGCTTTGATCCTGTGAAAGACATCGAAAATGACATTAATATGTTTTTCAGCAGCAAGCCACAGAGTTTTTATAAGCATGGTATCATGCTCTTGCCAGAACTTTCGCAAAAGGTTGTTTAAAAAAACAGACAATATCGGAAAAAACAGCAGAGCTTTTTCAGCAACCCAATAAATTATATTAATTTTAATTTTGGGAAAACCAAACTTTGTAATATATTTATTGATGGCCATTTCATTCATTTTATCACATAAATGCACTATTATGGAGAACTATATTCGATTTTTCTATGCTCATAATTTTACTAATATCATTGGCAGAGCTCGATTCAGTTTTGTCTTGCCGAATCTCCGAACTAGCCTTAAGAGCTCAAGATATTTATGAGGTTTCGGGAAATTAAATATTCATAAATATTGTGTAGCCCATGTTACGTGGTTGTAAAAAAAACTAGTCAAAGTGATGTTCTCTCTGCAAATACCTTAATGTTAAATCGACGTAGCCAAGATTTTTTCTTCCTACTGACGACGCATCTAATTATTCACTCAGATAATTCCAAATAAACCAAAGATCAACATAGGTCTCTGAGAGATGGTGTTCTGCACCATCCGACACTGAAATGGTATTATCTCTACTAGCTGATGGCCTTCTTGTGACCCTCAAAAGTAAGGGCCTACCTGCTCTCGGCTACGCGGACGACATCAGGGTAATTATAAGAGGTTCACACATGGATACCTTGAGACTCAGAACGCAAGAAACCTTAGATGAAACAACTCAAGGGTGTACTATTAATCCTCAAAAAACTAGCATAATACCATTCACCGGAAAGAAAAATCGAAAAAGGAGCCCTAAATATTAGGGATACAGTCGTATGTCTGCAGGAAGAGGTAAAATATCTAGGAATACACGTAGATAGGAAACTCACCTGGGGCAATCATCTAAACAAAACGATACTGAAGACCACTCAGGCACTCTGAGCGACAAAACAAATACTTGGACGCAGTTGGGGACTATCTGCAAGGCAGACACTATGGGCATATAAACAAATGGTGGGACCTATTTTCCTATAAGAAGCTGCAGTGTGGTGGAAGAAAACCAAACAAAAAACTACTGTTAATAGGCTCAACAAGCTTCAAATGATGGCATACCTGTTAATTACAGGAGCAATGAGTTCCACTTAAACAGAAGGAATGGAGCTTCTTCAAAACCTTGAACCATTACACCTCAAAATTTCAGAGGATGCAACGAAACAGGCCATTAGCCTCCAAAAGACTTACAGGTACAAATCAGGGGACCTTAAAGGCCCCCTCAAAGTCCTAGAGAGCATCAGGCCCTTAATTGAACCACAGCGATCAAATAAAAACCTAAGCAGCGTTCCGGAAGAGGTTCAATGTCACAATTCCATCAAGGGTCAAATGGAAGGATGGCCCACCTCCTTCGTACAAAGGAGCGCAATTGTGATGTACGGATGGTTCAAAGATGGATTGCGGAGTAGGAGCAGGAATCGTAGGTCCCAAGTGAAAAATGCATTTCCCTCTCCCAAAGGAGACCACAATCTATCAAGCAGAACTATATGCCATACTAAGAGCCTCACAAAATAAGAAACACTAAAAAGGTCAGAATTATGATCCTATCGGATGGTCAAGCAGCTCTAATGGCTTTCAATCGCGATCAAATAAATTCAGCTATACTTTTAGAGTTAAGGGAGGGCCTAACGAAAATAGAAAAAAATAATGAAAATGAATGATCCCCGGCCATGAGGGTTACCAAGGAAACGAGGAAGCTGATACCAGAGCGAAAGAAAGAGCGAGAATACCCTTCATAAGTCCTCCTCCTTACTGGGGCTCTACAAAGGCAGATGCGGACAATGAAATTAAAACATGGAACAAGAAAAAGATCTAAGACTACAGACTTAATATTAAGGGTTTAAAACACTCAAAAAAATATATTGGCTTCAATAACAAAAGAGCGAACGGATCAGTGGCTCTCTGCAAAAGTGTCATAAGAGCCCTATGTGGAGCATTGACAGGGCACCTTCCCTGTAAAAAGTATCTCCACAGCATAGGTGAGGAGCAAGAGGTACACAGCAGATACTGTGGGGAAATGACAGAGAGTGTAGAACATCTTCTCACACTCTGTCCAGCACTAGCGAGACGAAGGTTCGAGCTCCTTGGCTCTGCTCTTCCCTCCATAAGGGAAATCACAAAAATCCCGTCAAGGAACATATCCTGGTTCATTGGAAGCCTGGACATTCTATAGGACATAACGCAGAGGAGGCACAATAGACCCAGGGGATTGCAGTACCAAGGACCTCCTGGACCCACTCCAGGCTATCAATCAATCAATCAGCTTTTTATGTCAAGTTACTACCAAGCTGGAGCACGCTGAACATTACTTTTAGGACCACCCTCGTAATAAGTATATTGGCCTCAATAGTATGCACAAATCTACCAAAGATAATGGGCTGCAAACTATCCAGTTGAAAACAACATTAGAGTGTTGGATCCTCTGTTGATGAATATTTGGCCCCAAAGGGAGCATGGATAATTTTGTTTCAAACAGAATACTGAATTAAGCTAGGATCAAAGTGACTCTATCATCACTGACAACATTCCATTGTTATTGTGGGTCCTACCGTTAACTCACTTGGTTGACATAAGTGAGTTTGTATAAGTCGACAGGATTATTCAAAAAGCTTACTATTTCAGTCCCTGATTTTAGTGACAAAATTTCTGTAACTACCGATAGAGTAAGATGTCCGAAACTCTTTAGTATTATCACCATCGGCTCTACAAAGGAGGTCCAATCCAAGCTACCCGCGACTAGTTTTTCCATTGACTCGCTCACAAGTCGATGCCATCCTATAAGACACTCCTAAACCCTGAGTGTCATGGTAATGCCAGCCCTCTAGCGCAAACAGCGTCTGCAATAAAATCTGCTACGAAGAGTTTGCCCAGCAAACTCCTTTGCCTAAACTAGCTTCGTGCAAAACCCACAGGATTCTACCGAGCTTTATACTGAAACATAAAACAGACTCATGTAGCCTTGTGGATAGAGAACAGGTAGGTTGTAGGCAGTTATAGGCGGCCCCCGGTTTGAATCCTGACATGGACTGAGAGGACTGAGTAGGTACAAATCATTTTGTTCTTGCAGAAATTTCTATTATGAAAATGGAGTATCTACCTTTTCCTCTCCCAAAGATACTAAATGGGTTGTAGCGGAACAACTTTGCTTTGCTTTTACTGAAATATTCAAAATTCGTCAATTAGCAATAAAACAATGCTGTATTTTGCCAACGTTTTATTGGCAAAAAAAGCTAGTAGCATTTGAAGCTAGTGAAATTATTCACCCTTACTCTAGTTTTTTTGTGAGCAGTATTGTGTTCAGCTATTAATCTTCGCTACCTAGATAGCTCAAATTTAGTTTATGAGTGTATAGTTTGCACTAACTAGCAATTTTTCTAATTTGTGGGTATTTCTCATGAGCGCTAATTGAGAACTAAGCACCTTTATAGATTTGTCGTTGAGAGCCGAGTAGCTTAACGTATTTATTTTTGAACTGCTTCGTGTTCCAAGTTTATCTTAACGTACTATTTGTGGAAGTGTCCTAAAAGCGTATTCATAGACGCTCGGAGAGTTCTGCTTTCTGGGTCATGTGGAAGATGCGCGTGTCCTTTGCAAATAGTGATAGTTTAGCAACGGTAAATTAAGGAATATCTGCATTGTTTATACCATACGATAGGAAGATAATTTGGATCCTTTTGGAAACTCTAGCTGCAGTGTACCTTTCGAATCAGAAGTGTTTCTGACCTGACTAGAACAAGAAGTTTCTGACGAGAACAATTGAGTCAGGTTGACTTTTTTGAGCAGAACGTTTTCCTCACGTTCTTTGGGTTGCAATGACAGCCCGCATAGCTGGCAGGATGTTTACCTCCACAATTAACGCGTTTTGTCATTTTTTTCTACGCTTTTTACAATCCGCTTTCTATACTACGCTTATTGCATTTCACGCAACTAGCCACAGCATGACAATTGCTGGCGGAGTATCCAAACTGTTGGCAGTTGAGTGCCCTAACAATTGTTCACCTCGTAGACTTTATGCTTTGATTTTCCACATTGGGTGGTAAGTTGCCTCCCGTTGTATGTCTTCTCTTCATATCTTGAGAGAAGAATGACCAAAAAGCTGTCGCGAATTTTATTAAAATTTGCAGAAGAACACTTGCGCGAAGAAAAAGAATTAATTTTGTTTGTTTTGATAAGTCATCACTTAATTGAGCAGTTTTCGTTTCATTTCACAATTTTTTTTATTGCCATGTCTATGTCCTCTTTTTATGCGTCTTCTATTTTAGACAATTACTCGTTTAGTTGTTTTTGGTTTGCTCAGCTCTCTTTGGTTTACTCGACATGATCATTCAGAGCAGTGATCAATTCGAATTTGTCCTTTTGGTCGATTTTATCTGTCTTTGCTTAGCATTTGTGTTGACTTTGGTCTTGTAGTACGAAGAACAAGACAATACCGCCAAAACCATACTTAGAAATCAGTTGAATTTGGTCGATAGCTTGTTTAGACTTAATGTACTTTGATATATCCTTGAAACTTGTTGATTTCTCTTCCTATCTTTTATTTGTTTTTGTTTTACTAGCCCTGTTCTCGCTTTTTGCCTTTTGCCTGGTCAGTCGAGCGATGTTTATTGTGGTCTGGTATGCTCACTTTTTGAATGCTTTGAAAGCGCTAGCGGAGACGAGAGCTCCGTTTGAGCTTCAAACAACACTGGCCACCTGCAAAAAGTACCAATGCAAGAAGCGCATGAAAAACTGCAAAAAAACCTTTCAAAACAAATCGAATAACACTTCAGTTTTTACACAGTGACAAAACTCAAAGCACAGTCTTTGAAAATTCATTTTTTTATTTTTTACTAATGTTCGAAGAACATTAGTATTAAAATCGATTCGGCCAAAAATTCATATTTCCATATATATATATATATATATATATATATATATCATCAAAAAATTTCAGTGAGATAATCTCGGGAATGCGCCATCCGATTGAGCTGAAACTTTCAGGATACATTGGTGTATATGCAGAATAGGTCCACGTCTCTTTAAATGTCAGTTATTGTTAACCTTTTGGCGCCGGCGGCCATTTAAGTGATATTTTTAATATACCTATAATTTCGTGCACAAATAATTTTCGCAAAAATAAAGTTAACGAAATAAATTTCGAACGTGTTTTACATATGAATCGGATAATGCTTTGGAATTTTTTAACCCTATGTGTGCGCTGGGTGCCTAAAAAGAGGACGGGAAAATTTGAAAATTTTTAAATTGCGATAACTTTTGACAGAGCTATTCAATCATTACGAAATTTTCAGGACATGTTGATATTATTTAGTTGTAGATTTGTGTAGCTTTTAATGAGCGTGCTGGCAACCCTGTAGCTAGGGCAGGCACTGAAAGTGAAAACCTCCAAATCATCGTCTCTCTTGAAAAAATGCCGTTTCTTCAAAAAAAGCCACTCATATGTAAATCTTGTGCTTTGTTTACATAACCAAGAAAAAAAAAAAGATATGGTATAACGGGCACGCCTGGTAACCCTTGCCCAATTTACCTATATTTTTAGCATCAAAAACTTCTGTTCACGGAAACTCACGATCCGATAAGCAGAATTAATTGAAATTTGCAGAATGTATTGGTCTTAAATAGGACCAGGTCTGATAGAAGTGATTTTGAAATGCGGGCGATTCTGTGCCAGTGGTGCCATCTTGAAAAACCACTAAAAAAGATAACTGTTTTTAGCCCTATAAATTCTGATTGAATCGTACGATTTTGACGAAACTCACACAATTGCTGGACCTTACTTTAAGCCACGTTTGGTAGAAATTTGGTCGAAAAACTCGGTTGGAGTTGCCAGCTATGATAATTTTGGTGTCTTCATTTTGAAAAAAAAAAAATTTGGAAGTGAAAACATTCAAACCATCGAATATTCAAAAAAATGTCCGTTTCTTACAATAAAACCAATCTGTATATAAATCTTATGTTTTATCTACACGTTCGAAATAAAACTTTGGAAATTTCATGTCGGACAAGAACGGTAACCCTCTCCCAGTTAACCTATATTTTTAGCATCAAAAACTTCTGTTCACGGAAACTCACGAACCAACAATCAGATACAGCTAAAATTTACAGAATGCATTGGACTTAAATAGGACCAGATTTGATAGAAGCGATTTTGAATTGTGGGCAAGTCTGTGCCAGTGGTGCCAGCTTGAAAAATTACAAAGAAAAAAAACTGCTTTTTGCCCTATGAAATGTGAATGAGTTACCAGATTTTCATTGAATTGACACAGTAGCTCAGCCTTACTCTAAACCCTGTTTGGTAGAAATTTGGTTGAAAAATTCGATTGGTGCTGCCAGCTATGGTAATTTTTGTGTCTTTGGTTTTGAAAATTCGCTCAGGAAAATAAAACTTTTCGCACTATAACTTCCAGTGCAGTCATGAAATCAATACGAATTTCATACAATTAATGAAACCTGTCATAAACATTATTCAGGCCAAATTTGGTTGAAAAGCCAAGATAGGGTTGCCAGCTATTGTTGGTTTTGTGTTTAATTGCAATATCTTTACTAAGCGGTTTTATCGTAGAATTTTCAAATGGTAATGATATTGTAGTGACAATAAACAGCAAATATTAAGCTTTCGATTATTTGAAAAAACTCGCTGCAGGCAACTCTAAATTTCTTTATACTCCTTTAGCTTCTAATGTAATATAACAACGTGAAGCAGATGTGATATATTCTTGGCTTTGATACTGGCAGAAGGTTGCCAGCATGAGTCGGTTGTGCTACTTTTGTATCAATAAATGCTTACAGTTAGTATTCATACCGGAAACATTTACAATGAAAATAAATAACCAATGTTTCAATTCCCAAAGTTCTGCAAATTTTTCGGATCGCAGCCCCAAACACCAACTTCAGTTACAGTGCTGCAGGCACTGAGCATTTTCTTCAGTGATGTTATATGAGATGCTGCTTTCAAAATTATGTGAAATAAGCAACTGATAACGAATATAATTAACGCGTGTTTTGCTCTCATAAACGTTGAAAATCATGCCAGTGGTAATATCTGAAACCTTCCACCATATGAGTTATAATGCATTCTTGAGACCAAAGTAAAACGTGGCATTTGAAACAGTTTGGTCGTAATAAGCAGCACATGTGGTGGAATATGCACTCAAAACCTGCACGATTCTTCTACTGTTCTTCGAACATTAGTGTTTCTAGCGGTTCAGGTGCGCTAGAGTTTTTTATATTTGACTTATCAATGCAAGCGATACTTTGAAAAAAACCTATAAAGAAAAGAGAATATAAACGTATGGAAAATTTAGAAAATACATGATCACCTCAGTACACATAGCGACTTTTCTATTAACTAATCAAACGCAATCAACGGCACTGTCAATTTTTCGTTGACACTATAACAATTCCGAGCAAAAAAACTGTCCATCAAATCTCTTCTCATGCGCGTCAACTATAAAAAAAAATCCGGCTATGACACAATTTTCGGTATCTTTTGTTGCACGCAGCCTAGCAGTTCCACCGCCAATTCATGTGACATAGTTTTTCCCAACGTATACAAGTACGTAAACCCCTTTTTAATGTATTTCGTTATGCAGCTTCCTTTTTAAAATCGAAAATGTATAATATGATCTTGCATTGTGTCATACCGGCCGAAAGTAGCAAGGACTCTATCAGGGCAGCTGTATGTCATGATGAGATATTGTGATTGTAACAATACTCACTTCATCGTTGAATAGTGATCTCGTGCAGAGGAAGGATCCTGATCGGCTTATTGTATATCCGCAAGGTATTCTGCGCCTTGATACATATAGTGTATGGGTTTTGTTTGCATCCTGGGGTTTGAAAAGATGCCCATGCAAGGTGTCTAAGAAAGGTACGTAGGGTTGCTTAATCGCGGAGAGCAATATTAGTATTTCGTGTGAATTATTCAGGCTGTGGCATCTTTTTACTGGTGTTGTTTTTGAGAGTAATCTTTTCTTTTGTGTCCGGAATGAGGATATATGGTGTTTAATCGGTTAAGGAGGTGGAAAGATCACAATCATATGAACCTTTCCGTTACAAAAGAATAAATTAATGCTTTAATAGTTTAGAATTTTAAGCATATCTGATTCGAATCAAATATGTATGATATATGATTCGAATCAAATATGTATGGTATAATTCAACGTAGCTCGCAATTACCGACCGTTCCGCAATCCCACAAATACCAACTGGGAAAACTTCGAACGGGAAGTGACTAATGGCTTAGGCCCTCCGCCCACGATTGGCAGTGTAGCTGACTTGGAGGCTACGGTTAACACACTCACGAGTAAATTCGAAAAAGCTTTTGCACGGTCCTGTACACAAGTCCGTCCGAAGCGCATACCCAAGCCACCCTGCTGGGTTGCCGCAGAGGATAAGTTCGTGAACTGTTCAAATTAGCCAAAGCAGCTGACTGCAGGGAATGCTGGGACGAATACAAGGACCCGCTTAAGCTCTGTCAATCAGAAATTAAGAAAGCCAAATGAAGCTCCTGGAAAGATCTGTGCAATAGAATGAAAACCACATCGGAAACGGCGAGACTTAGAAATCTGCTGGCTAAACGCCCTGACAAGCAACAGCTCGGAAACGATGGGGGTCCTAGTAGATACTCACTTCCTGGGCTGTCTGGATGGCTCCACCCCCTTCACTGGGGAGCAGGCATCTAATCTGCATGACATTGAATGTTCTGGCAAAGCTGTCACCAAGCCGAGGCTTGTCTGGGCATTTGGCACCTTCAAGTCCTTCAAGCCCTTAGGTCCGGATGGAGTTTTACCAGCCATGCTTCAAAAGTCAGGTATGCTCACCTTTCTCTGGCTCATACAAATTTACAAAGGTTGCCTAGCGCTAAGCCACGTGCCTGCAGCCTAGCGGACCGCTAGGGTTGTCTTTACACCCAAGACAGGTAAAATCAACCATGCGTACCCGAAGGACTACAGATCAATTATCCTGACTTCCTTCCTCCTTAAAGTTTTCAAAAGATTACTAGATCTCTATATCAAATAAAGACTTGGATCTCAAGCTTTATCAAGAGCCCAAAACGCGTACATGAAAAGGAATAAAAAAGGAACTCCACTACAAAGAATACGCTTTAGGAGCTTTTCTAGATATTGAAGGCGCCTTGAATTATGTGCAAACAATAGATATTATGGAGAGCCTCCACGCAACCAATACCAATCCCACTATTTGTAGCTGGATAAGCAATATGCTTAAGCAAAGGCTCATATCAGCTGAGTAAGCGGGGTCACAAATCACTAGGAAGGTCTATAGAGGCACATCGCGAGGAGGAGCTGTATCCTCTCTCTTGTGCAACCTGGTTATAAATACAGATTTGGAAAGGTTGGAACTCAAAGGACTCACGGTTGTGGCTTATGCCGATGACATTGCGATATTAATCTCGGGCAGGTTTCCGTACACCCTCGGCCAGCTCATCGAGTATGCTCTGGGACTGGTTGAGGATTGGGAGAACACCGTGGGCCTCGGCATCAACTCTAATAAAACTGATCTTGTACTTTTCACAAGGAAGTATAACATTCCTGAATTAGCCCCAATCAGGCTGAGTGGCGCCAGGTTAAATCTCAAGTCACAAACTAAGTACTTGGATCTTGTTCTAGACAGCAAGCTCACCTGAAAGGTGAATTTAGAGGAGAGAGTTAAGCGGGCATGCAATGCCATTTACGCCAGCAAGAGAGTGCTGGGTAAAACGTAGGGTCCAAGCCCTGCTTTAACGCACTGGATCTATATAGCGATTGCCAGGCCTATCCTTGCTTACGAATGCTTAGTCTGGCGGCCAGCAGTGAACAAGACTGCCTTTGTTAGCATATCGAACAGACTTCAGCGGCTAGCGGCTCTCTGTACCACAGGTGCCTTAGCCTCGGCTCCTTCGTCTGCTCTGAATGTCCTGCTTCATTTCCCTCCGCTTGACCTCTTCGTTAAGGGCACTGCCGCAAAAGCTGCTATCAGGCTTAGGGAATCAGGACACTACGAGTCACGATCCTTTGGCCTCAGCAGAATTGAGCGGAGGTACGCAGGTAGCACCGACTACTTGGTTCCCACTCTGTGCTTTGAGCGGGGAAATCAGGTGACTGTGGGAGATGGGCAGCAGTGGAATCAACAAATGGGCACAGCAACTCTTAGCATCTACACTGACGGCTCAAAAACAGTTGTCGGAGTGGGTGCTGCAGCATTTTCTGCAGATGCAACTATAGAAGCAGCTTTCAGGCTTCCTAATCACTGTAGTATTTTTCAGGCGGAGGTTTGTGCGATACATAAAGCCGCAGACCTAGCAAACGCCAAAGATACTACAAGTAAGGAAATCAACATCTTTACAGACAGTGAAGTGGTGGATAAAACTCTGATATCTTACATATACAAATAGAAGTGTGTACTTGACTGCATTCAGGCCCTGAATAAACTGGATAGCAACAGAAGGGTCAGAATTTTCTGGGTTCCTGGTCACAAGGGCATTGAAGGAAACGAGAGGGCGGAAGAGTTAGCCAAGCACGGTTGACATTCCAACTCCAATCCAAACAATCAAATACTCAATCGACTCCAATATGATACAAGGTGCGATGTGCAGATGGCGTGCAACTCAGACCTGCAAGGTAAACAAAATCATGTGGGGGTCATACAATCTAGTAGTAATTAAGTATATATTCGAAATAAAGCGGACTGACTGCAAGCGGCTGGTCGGCATCATTACTGGCCACTGTCTTGTAGCAGCACATGCTATGAAAATGGGATTCCTAACCAGCGACACCTGTAGGAAGTGTCAAGAGCCGGGAGTCGCAGAAACAATCCAACACCTTCTGTGTCTCTGCCCGGCACTGGGGAAAACCAGGCAGCGCTGCTTCGGATCTCTCACATGTAGCGGAGCAGAGGCTGAAGGACATACTTCAGTTCGCAAAAAAGTCCGGGCCTTCGATAGCCGTTTGGACTGAACTTTCCTTCTCCGGGTCCATTTATCTGGTATCGCTACGGTCCAAATGGGTCTATGTGTAGCCCTGTGCCAGCTAGCTAAACCTAACCTATGATATATGAACGGAAGTATTTAAGTGCTACTATTTCACACTATACAAAACATTTTATTCAGAGTATTATGCATACGAAAGATTGCAAAGTACATATACTAATAAAATTTTATTGCTACTAAATTCAATGAAAACATGGTACGTAATAATTTTTAAAATCTATTACAACTATAATATTCTGTTTCGGGCTCATCTGGTTAACAAATATCAGCTGATCGCTACATCAAGCTATTTATTTAGCTCACAAACGTTTCAACCCATCATGTAAATTACATATATTCAAGTTGACTAGACAAGACAACCCGAAACCGTGTCTGGCTCATTTGTATGCATGCACGTCAATTGCTGCACGCGTATCTATGAGGAATCTTCGCCCTCATTAAATTATTCCCTTGGGCTCTCAACTGACCTGTTAAAGTCAAGGGGAGCTTACACGACGTGTTGGTTTCCAGTAGAATTAAGGTTCATTACTCGCCATTATCTAAACATAATCTTCAAATTTAGTGCATATTTACAATCGGCCGCTTGGTTGTTGTCTCGACTGGAGTCCTCTTGTCCTGCGGCGAAACAATTCGTTCCTCATTGTGCACACATCAAGCCGACTTCTTTTCCGACAATTACTCGTATCGTTGCTTCCGCTATTTGCACGTGCATTTAACAACACCCGCATCCATTACCCTTCTCCGAAAGTTTAATTTTATATGATTACATCAAGGGGCGATGCATTGTTACAATCGTCAAGGCGCGTTGCTTGAAATGCGGCGTTCATTGTTTTGAAAGGATATGGATGTATGGAAATATACTTGAAGTAGAAATCGTTAAGAAGAAAAGTATTTAGTTACGAATTGAAAATCATCATTGTGACGAGATCTTTGTTGACTATGAAAATACGAACGCGTGCAAAAGTATTTTTGCTGTGAAACTTGAATAATTTTGATGAGAATCATAATATGTGTATAATGTAAGTACCCCAATAAAGGTATTCGCGCACTGTATTTTTGTAAACAAAAATGCACGCAGTCTTCTTTTCTGAAGTTTTCTATTATTTACCAACCCAAATTTACTTGGAAATCATCAACTGTAGGCTCTTCAACATAAAACCAACCCACCAGAGGCTATGAATTGTGAGCACCGTATACAGAAATGCTTCGAATACTATAACATTGTCCGTACGCAATAAAAGAACTACTATGGTTGTTGCATCAAACAACTTGCATAAAAACGTCATTTCTAAAATTCACTTAAGACCGACAGTTCTCGAGATAAGCTACGACGTCATCCATATAATCCACTATCGTTTAAGCTTAGTGATGTATACAGACGATAAATGCACCAAAACGTTAAAGTTTTCTCAGACCAGTATCCGTGAAAACTAATTAAGAATATAGTGGCCGTGTCCCACTCCAACGCTTCATAGACTCTGTCTCTCTTAAGGAGAATCAGAACCCTGATCTTAAGGGGTTAATCCACTGTTAAACTGCTCCAAATGAACTATTTTTTTAAACAGCTACCAAAAAAAAACTATTCAAGATATCGATTTGAAATTTTACATGCATCTTTATTGAAGTTAAGAGCTAACATTTTCATTGGAAAAAATTATTAGAAAACAAAATGGCGGCCGCCCCAATAGATCGCCGCAGCACCGCCGAAAAAAAAAGCAAATTGCGCCTCGTAAATTCCTGGACAAAATAAGCATCTGTGAACAAATTATCAAAAATATTTCATTAGTTTTGAGTATAAAGGACTGCACGGGCCTAAATTTAGAGCCCGAAAGCGATTAAAAAAATGTGGTATACCTTTGAATCAAAAAAATTAATAAAAAAAATTTTTTTAATCAAAAAATTGTTTCCCAGATCGTAAAAAATTTTTTTTTTCTTAATTTAGGCCCGTGCAGTCCTTTATACTCAAAACTAATGAAATCTTTTTGGTAATTTGAAAACAGACGCTTATTTTGTCCAGGAATTTACGAGGCGCAATTTGCTTTTTTTTCGGCGGTGCTGTGGCGATCCATTGGGGCGGCCGCCATTTTGTTTTCTAATAATTTTTTCTAACAAAAATGTTAACTCTTAGCGTCAATAAAGATGTATGTAAAATTTCAAATCGATATCTTGAATAGTTTTTTGTTGGTAGCTGTTTAAAAAAATAGTTCATTTTGAGCAGTTTAACAGTGGACTAACCCCTTAAAGATCTTTCCCAAGCGAACTTCAGTCAATCTTCAAAATCAGTGCTGTTGCTATTGAGTTGGTTCTGTTCTGAAAAGGCTGAGACACTTGGGACTAAAGAGGATCACTATGAAGGTTGGACCGGATAAGGCACCTGAGATGAATCGAAGTGCGGGTGGTTATGCCGGATTATCGGGAGTGCTGAAATCTTTCCCAAAATACAGTGGCAATTTCACTCCAGCAAAACACAGAGAGTACAGCTCAGGGTATTAGACGACCTAAATCTGACGAGTCCAGGACGAATTAACGAGCAGGTAAGCCATTTAACAGGAACCTTGGTGTCAGACAGCTCGTAACAGCTACTTTATGATGAAACGGTGCACTTACGGAAGCAAGAGACCAGATACGAACGTAATCTGAAAATGCTAAAGATTGAAGCCAATTGAAGCAGGAATTGTCACTCTTCAAAAGGAAAACACGACAAGCTAAACGCGATTCACGGAAAGCATCTGTGAGATCATCGAAAGAAGTGCAGAAGCTGCCAGAATCAGGAAGGTCTTAAGAGCAGCTACACGGTAAAAATTGTGAGTTAGAATTTTCAAAAATATGTGTTGATATATATAAAAATTTGTATATTTGTATATGTAAAGTATAAAAATTTGTTATGTATAAAGCTAAAATGGTGAAGTTTTGCCCTTTTTTGTTGAAGTATTATTTACCTTTTCGAACGGATCTGCTTTAAATTTTAAACCAATTCAACTCGGTTTTTAATTGGGTTCTTATAATTTAGTTGCATTTTGAACAATTAAATCACTGAAAACTCTAGAATCACTGAAAGCACTAATTTACTTGAAATATCGAACTAAAATGATGCGCTTCGTTAATAAGCAAAACCATTTGGATGGTTACATATAGACCACTTGAGTTAACAAACTGAAAAATATAACGCATTCAACAAACGATATTCAGTTTACTTTGGTACATATATAAAATACCGTTGTTTCTGATAAATTCCTAGATTTTCTTATGACTCCGAGAAAATTTCATTTTTGCTGGTTGGTTTTGTCAGAATTTGAAACCAAAAAAGTATAAATGTCATATACGAGTACATAGAGCGTTAGTGTTTGATTTTGGTTGACTTTTTACAATATTTAAGATAAAAATGTCTGCATATTAGCTTTTCAACTTCACCAAGTAAAATTTTTCAACAAATTAGTATAAAAAAATCACATAACTGTGAATTAAACCAAGAAATAGTTGACAAAGTTGAATTTTCGAACTTAAATTTTTTTACTGTGTACCGGTGCACCTACGTTTTGAAAACATCATGAATATACTAATGGAAACTCACTCCCCGGAATCAGCTAACACGAGCAATTTTTTGATAAAATTACAAATGAGGGGAACATTTAGTGAGCCATAGGCATATTCTGGTCTTATGAAACCACAGGGATAAATAAGATATCTCCTACCCTACTCCGAAGAGCAGGTAGAACCATCATTCCCATACTACAGCCTATTTTCTGTTCTGCTTACGGGTAGTACCCGAGCTATAGATAAAAGCTGAAGTGGACTTTATTCCGCAAATTAGCAGATTAAATTAACATGATTTGAAGGTTTTCAAATCAATTAGCTTAAAAATTTTCTGCTCAAAAGACTGGAGTTCGTATCAGTGAAATCAACACACGCATATAGCATTCAGATCAGTAGAAAGAGATAAGAAAAAATCCGAAGCGCTATAAACAAGAAAAGTCAGCTACGCTAAGATACTATGTAGCTATCATAATCAAGCTCCCGGTACCACACTCCATGCAACTTTTGTGTATTGATTTCACCTACCTCCTAAACTACTGGTTATCCCTTTCTAAAACTTTTATGATAAAATAAGTATACCTTAAGCTTTGTTTTGTTATAAAAATAAACAAAATAAACTTGATCTAAATTATTCAAATTACGAGTTGAAGTATCTACTTCCGGTTCCACACAGGAAAAAAAATTTGTTTTTCAAAACTAATTTTAAAATTAAAAAGAACAGCTAATTTTCTTTACCAATCATTATGTTTGATGTTTTTTAGATTTTGTTTTGAATCTCAGAATCCGCTTCCAAAAAAACCTTTTATCGATTTCGTCAGTTATTCAGAAGCCCATAGCTCGGCAACTAAACCTCATAGAAACAAAAACGTGTGCATCCACATTCATATCTTCAAGAAGTACCACTATGCACAATATGAACGAAATCCAGAACCTTGACTTTTTTTCGTTGTCCGCTTCACGTGAAATGCCCCATATATTTCTACGCTAGGAAATCAGACAAACAGAACTCTGCAGAAGCGTAGAAATATAAATGGAGTTTACCGAGCTGTAGTTTAGCTTATGTAGCTAGTATCTTAGCGTAGCTGACTTTTCTTGTTTATAGCGCTTGGAAATGCGCCATCAGAACTTGATTCTTAGAAGGTAATAGTCTAAAACATAGTGCGTCAAGAATGCTGGTGGTGGCTTGTTTTTGTATTAGAACATGGATGATTTGCTTAAATTTGCCACCATGTTCTCTGTGAATGGCTCGATACAAGAAATAAGGGAAGTTTACAGTGATGCCTCTGCTAGTAGCGATAAAATCTAAACTATGTGGAAAGAATCGAGCCTACAAAGAGTACATCCAGCAGCCAACTTAATCCAAAGCGAAGCATTACAATACTTTCCGACAAGTGAAGAAATTGTGCCAAAGATAGAAACGAGTGACTATAGACTCCAAGACTATAGACTCCAAATTACGCTCAATAAAGCCAGACCAGCGTATGCTTCTCTGAAACATCTAAGAGAGGGTTTCAAACTACAAACGAGTCTAAGCAAAAGTGCTCAAGAATCCATTTAAGGCCACACATTCGATTTCAACACAGATGAATGCAATACTTCCTACAACAATTGGCAGTACCCGCAACAACTACCGAAGCTGTAAACACTCCATAAATTGATCTATAAACAAGACACTGGCAGCAGTATGTGAACCCAGAAACAACAAGGCCCCGGGAATAGATGGAATATCTGCAAAACTGCTCCAGAGAAGAGTTCCTTATCGACATAAACTTCTGCAGCAGTTAATACGAAAAAGTAATGCTTCTATAATTGTCACATCTCAACTTGTCTCTATTTTTGTGTATAGAACATATTTTATATAAAGTGCTCTCCAAAACTATGGAAAGAATAATGGAAAGAAAATTCATGAAAAGAATAATACAATGAAAGTATATATTATCGAGGAGTATCCGGCTGGCTTTCGAAGCGGACGTTGTATACCTACCTCTAAAAGTGCTAGGTATACAACATAAATGTGCATTAACTATTTGCAGACTTTAAACGCGCGTAGGCACGAGGACCCTGTACAAAATAATGTTTGATCCAAGCGTCACAACAAAACTTGTCCGCACGGTCAAAGTAGCAATGCTGAGGACAAAGTTTCAGGTAAGGTAACTAGTGATTTAGCGGACAGTTTCAAAATGGAGTTAAGTCTTCTTCTTCCTAAATTCTTCTTCCTTTAAACCTAACTCAATTTTGCTGCAATACTCTGCAATATTGCTCTGAAATATTTCATCAGGAAGATATCAAGGCTTACCATGAGTACACCAATGTTCAAGTAAACAAACTGTTAGCGTATGCTGATGGCGTGAACATTATGGCACCATCAATCTCAGATGCCAAAAGGGCGCCGTAATCCGAGGCACGTAAAATGGGCCTATCAATGAAACTTAAACTGAATAGATGATGAAGACCACTCCAGTCTAGTCTAAGGTTTATATCTAGGTGCAAACTTGAAATGAAAAAGCGTCGAAATGGACAAAATTGAACGACGCATAAACACCGCAAACAAAGCCCATTTCTCCGTGCTTCCCATTCTGATGTCCGGAGGCGTGCACAGGAAAAATAAGGTTTGCATTCAAAATTCTCTCATTAAACCTGTGCTCGCCATTATTGCATACGACCACGCGCTATATAGATGCTGACATTATGGCGCTGGGAGCCATACTGCATAGCTCAGAGTACTATGTACATAGCGTATGGGGCCATAAATAATGCGCTATGTTACATAGCTCTGGGCGCCATGTGGATTTTTTTCAGTGCGTTATTTCCAACCGATATATATATATATATATATATATATATATATATATATATATATATATATATATATATATGTATATATATATATATATAAAAGTACAACTTCAAGGCAAAAAAAGAACGAAAAGAACAATGAAAGCAATTATTACAATTCTTGAAATGTCAAGAAACTCTTTAGACAGCTGTTTTCGTTTGCATTACTGCAACGATGCGGTAAATTTACCGTAATTTTTGGTCTGTATTGTAAAGTTCTATGAATTTGATCATTAGTGTTTGATTAATTTTTGGCTAGTACGCATAAATAAGTGAGATATTGTGTTTTAAAATGCCAGGCAAAAGATTATCCTTTGAGTTGGTTCAGATGATATACTATAATTACCAATTAGGTAAAAGTGCACAGAAACTGTCGGAAATGTTTTGTGTAGCACGAAAGACAGTCTATAACGTTATAAATCGTGCTGAAAATTAGGATAGAGGACAACGATCCCAAACATAAGGCGCACATGGTGCGAATGTGGCTCTTATATGATTACGGAAAAGTGATGGATATGCTAGCCCCGAGTCCTGACTTAAATCCCATCGAGAATTTATGGGCCTACTTAAAGAAATAAGTTGCTAAAAGGCAACCCAAAAACTGAACTGCCTTAAAAACTGCGATTCTCGAAGAATGGCAAAAAATACCAACGACGTATGACCTGCAAAAGTTGATTCATGCAATGAAAAATCGATTGCAATGCGTGGTGGATGCCAAAGGTGGCCATACCAAATATTAAATATACCAAATAATAAATATTAAATATCCTCTAAAATATGTTAACATTAAATACAACAATAATTTGTGTAAAGAGTTTCTTGACACTTCAAGAATTGTAATAATTGTTTTCGTTGTTCTTTTCGTTCTTTTTTTGAATTGAAGCTGTACTTTTTTTTGTACATATCTGTTGGAAATAATGCGAATAACTATAATTAAGAAGGAAAATTCATTTTTTACATATATAAAAAGTAGTATTTTATTTTATTATTTTATTTTATTTATTAACCAAGCAAGGTACAAGTAACATAAACAGTAAAAAAAGCAAAATTGGAAATTACAACGAGTACATAGAAATAAAACTAAAAATAAAATAAAATAATTAACAAAATAAATCAATAATAAATTAATTAATAACAAATAAATAAAACATTGACATATAGCTTAGGATAAAGGGTTGCGGATGGCTTGGAGAAGGGAGGATTTGAAGGATAATTTTGAGACTGTTGGAGAATACAGATTACTTATGCTATTGAATATACTGCAGCATCTATTTATCGGCTCATTAGCTGCGTAAGTGGTGGAGTGTGGATATTCCTCTAAAAACAAGAGGGCCTGGTGTTTCTTACAGGGTTATTCAACAACATTTTTCTATTCAGGAATTCAACTTTGATGACGCCTCTAATGACGTCGAATGTGAAGCAGACCGAAATCATCTTGCTTATAGATGCACTGAAAAAAAATCCACATAGCGCCCAGAGCCATGTAACATAGCGCATTATTTATGGTCCCATACGCCATGTACATAGTACTCCGAGCCATGCAATATGGCTCCCAGCGCCATAATGTCAGAATCTACATAGCGCGTGGTCCCATGTAACATGGCGCAGGATTTATGGTCCCACACGCTATGTACATAGTACCCTGAGCTATGCAGTATGGCTCTCAGCGCCATAATTACATGGCGCAGAAATTATAGCCCCACACGCCATATTACATAGTGCCATGAGCCATGTAATATGGTTCAAGGCACTACAATTATAACTCGCAGCCATACTGTGTGAGGAAATGTATAAATGACAGCAAGCTTCTTGAGTTTGAAAGAGGGTATGGGCTTTGATGTCATTTATCCCTCGGGAATTTCGTCGATAGAATTCCATTACCTAGCATCAACTGCTCTACCTATATTTCATCACAATCCCTAAATCGACTATGTACATGGCGCCAGAAGTTTATAAATTATGGCATCTGGCGCCATGTGTTTTCTCAGTGTGCAAGTGTTAATAAGTTTAGATGACCCAGTCGAAACTCATAAGGCGGAAGAGTATCAAAATTGTAAGGGCTGTAAAGTTCTCTCAATGCGAAAAGTAAGAATTGCTATTGTATGGACTCGAGTCTGCTACTGTGGGTTTCAAAAGCCGGATTCCAGCAAATGGAAGCATATTCGAGAGTGAGGCGTACAAGTGAGATGTATAAGAATCTTGACCCACAGGCTACGAAATTCCTTGGTACGTCTTTTGATGAAGTATTTTATCATAATGCAAGGTGAAGGGGAGTCGCTCATCCAAGACAACATCAAGGTCGACAACGTTTTCAACTCGAGCTAAAAAATTATTCCCGAGGAAGTATGTGTTATGTGAGACAGTGTATTTTCGGGAGAAACTTATAACTTGGCACTTAGCAATGTTGAGAGAGAGCTTGTTTTCATTGCACCAATGATCAAGTGAATCGAGTTTGGATTGGAGAAAGAGTGCATCGGATTTAGATTTAATGTTATGATAGAATTTGAGATCGTCGGCATAAAGTAGATGAGGGATATATTGCTAGGACGTCAGATAGGTCAGAATTAAATATATTAAAGAAAAGTGGGCCAAGATGGTTACCTTGTGGTACACCAGAGGCAGCAGAAATATTTTTCGATAAAAGTCCTTGAAATTTTACCAGCTGAGTTCAATTTCCAAGGTAAGAAGTCAGCCAGCTAAGCAAAGATCCACCAAGTCAGAATTTCTTAAGCTTTAAAATTAAGTTAGGGTGGTCAACTGTGTCAAAAGCTTTACTAAAGTCTGGATAGACTGCGTCAATTTGGTATCCTTTCTCCATTTTACACAGGACGTCTGAGATTAGGACTGTCAAATTTGTGGTAGTTGAGCGACCTTTTCAAAACCCATGTTGTTGCTCGTTCAGACGGGAGTCAACAAGTGGAGAAAGTTTATCGTAGACAATCTTTTTAAAAAGTTTCGGAATAGAAGATAAGATGGCACCATTTTTAAAGATGGGTGTGACACATGAAAGTTTCCAACAGGATGGGAAAACTCCAGACGAAAGTGATCTGTTGAAAAAAATATAAAAGGGAGTTATAAGCTGCTCTACACATTTGCGCAAGAAAGTTGGAGGAAGAAGAGCTGACCCTGGACCTTTGTTGTAGTCTAGTTCCGAAATAGTTTTACGTATTTCGTCACGTGTAATTTCTAAGTGCCTGATAAAAGCTGTAGAAGTAGAATGAGAGGAAGAGTTTGTAAGGGCAAAATATATACAATAATGTTTTAACTAAAGTTGTATCATTTTGTGGCAATTTATTATTTCCGGAGCTTACATATTCAGTTTTAATATTTCGGGTTTCAAAATATAAATACACATCTCTTAGTGAGTTTGATGAGTCAGGAGCAATAAAAATATTCTGGAAATTATCTGCGAATAAATCACAAACCTCATTAGGAGATGAAGAAATGATATCATTAAAGAACATCGACGATGGATAACCAATAGTTTTCCGCTTCACATTTACAAAATCAGAAAAAAAAATTTCGGGTCGCGGATTATATTTTCACCTTTTGTCTTAATATTATTGTCATAAGCCTCGTGAGCTTTTGCCAAAACTTGCTTAGCAGTTTCATTATATTCATCCTTAATAGCAGAACTAACGTCGATGTTGATCTTAATCCGCCTATAAAGTTTGTTCCTTCGATTTCGCAGATGCCTAAGGTCCCTATCAAGCCATGGCTCAGACAATTTTTTCACTTTTTTTTTTTATGTTAGGAACATATCTTTCAACAGCGTCAAATATTATTTTGTTATAAAATTGTTATAATATTCGTCCAATCTATAGAGTCAAGGTGATGGTGAATGCTTTCATAATTTGCATTAAGAAAGTCATATACAATTGAATTTTTGTACGCTCTAAAATAAATAGGGTCAGAAGTGTGAAGTTCAACTGATAGTGCAGTGTAGTGTAAACTATTTGAAAAAAGATGCTCTGCGTCATTAGTTTGACTTACCACTACTTCGTCATAGGCGTTTGTAAATACAAGATCCAACCAATGACCGTTTTGGTTGGGAGTTGGGAGTTGGAGAGACTTGCTGCAAATCGTTGCCATAAAAAGTACTCGCAAGGTTGAAGTCATTGGAATCTGAGAGGTTAACAGGGAGAAAAAATGTGTCGTGTTCATCGGGGATAAAACATAAGTTGGGACGATTGAAATCCCCTAGGAATATTATTTTGTCTTTTTCATTCAGAGATGTTGTAATGGAAGATATTAATTCACAGAAACGGTTGTAAACTGATTCGTCCAATCTGGGTGGAATATAGACCAAACTAATGTAATTGTTAAATTTTTATTCAAAGACACACGAATAACAAGGTGTTGGAAATATACATTCGGAGTGATGTCAGTAATACCAGTTGAAATAGTGTTACTAGCCGCCAGTAAAGCCCCACCGCCTCGCGATTGACCTGTGGAACAATAGTCGCGATTATTTCTGTATATTGTCCAACTGCTATCAAGGATCTTTTCATTCTTATGTGAGTCATTTAGTCAAGTTTCTGTGAAGGCAAGTTAATTAAAGTGGCAAGATTTTACGTCAATTAGAAAGATCAAAAATTGATTTTTTTTCCTATGTGTAAACTCATTCTTGACAGACTGTATATGGAGAGTGAATTTTTCAATATTGATTTTAACATACTTGTACAAATGGTATGTTTTTCAAATTTTTTAGAATGATGTAATAGAGTATGTAGTTTTTGAATCCGCTATCAACTCAAAAATGAGAAATATGCAGATAGAACGTTTATGCTTAGCAAGGCAGATATATTAAAATATACAGGGTGGACCAAAAGTAGGGTATCACTTATTTTTTTAAAAAACTCGAAAAATATAAAAGTCACTTTATTGTTTTTAATTTATATATTAAGCTTAGATATTAAGTAATATAATTCACAGCTTTAATATTTGGTGTGACGCCCTTCCATTTCGTGGCATTGAATAATCCGCCTTTGGAAACTATTGCAAAGTTTGAAAATGTGGTCGTTGCTTAGTTGGGCCCACTCACTTCGTACTCGTTCAATTAGAGATTGACGATTGGTTGGTATAGGTTCGTTGAATACTGTCTCCTTCAATATTGCCCATAAATTTTCAATGGGATTAAGATCGGGTGAGTTGCCTGGCCAATCCGTTGGCAAATACTCTTTCGCCTTCGATGTACTGGCTTTCGCGGTATGCGTTTGCATTAAAATGGGAGACATTCCTCTTGGATATTGGCACCAGTTGTTCAGGCACTTCCCGTAGATCGGCAACATTTTGTTTCGGTAGTACTCTCCATTAACCGTACAATTTTCGTCAATGGTGATAAGTTCGGAGTTTCCATATAAACTTATTCCACCGGCCACCATAATTTTAAGCCCTTGTTTGGGTCGTTGCACTGGTTTAGTTGATTTCGGATTCGATGTTCTTACTCGCATATTTTGTCGATTTGGTTTCGGAAAGAGTTCAATCGGAGATTCATCCGTAAAAAGTATGCGAGCTCGTTGCTTCTTGCCCCTCGCATTGTCCTTCGTCAATTAATCTTCAACAAAACCGTTTCCTGTCTTCAATGTTCTTCTCGGTTAGAAGCGGCTTCGTTGGTCTCACGTATGAATGTTTTCCCCATGGGCGGCTCCTGATGTAATTTTTGACGGTTGATCTGGAGACTTTTTTTCCACGACGCTGGAACTCTGGCGACTGGTTGAGGATTTTGGTCGCAGTCCTTGTTCCGACTCCAACTTTATCTTTGACCAGCATTCTTATTTTTTTCTTGTCGGCTGGTTGTAGCACATGTGGCCTTCCACTTTTTTTGCGCTCTTCGATTTTTCCTGGAGCTCGCCGAGTCCACAAAAGAACAGCCTTCCTTGAAACACCGAGCTGTCGACTGATGGAAGCGATGGTTTTGCCCTCTCGGTGCAGATTGTGAATCTGATGCCGTATCTCTTTTGACAATGCCATAGTTCTACGAAAAAAATATCCATTAAAGAAAATTCCTACAATCTTGAAAAAAAAAAAAAAATTTTGTAAAATTTTTGAATTTCACTTTCGCAGATCGTTCAGGACACAACTGTACTGAAAAATGAGTACCTCTTTTATACGCACTCGCCGTTTTATAGCCCTGTTTTTACAGAAACTACCTGAAACCCGTGGTTAATCACTTATCATAAACCAAATGCATAGAGTTACTCGCCTGAACATAGAAAACAAATTATATCCTTCAGTTCAATAAAATACGGATATCCCAAATTTAATTAGTTCGGCTAAAAAGTTATACCCTACTTTTTGTCCACCCTGTATTGTCAGGGAAAGACATTTTAGTATATATTTCTTTCGAAAATCAGTAAAGAATGCTTCTTTGAAGCACCAATGTAAAAATGGGTCCGAAATAGCAAGTATAATGAGGAGTACTGAATCAAAAGCACTTAAAAAAATACTGAAATCGAAAATTCCAGCGATAGTTAAATTCGATTACAATATTTTTGTTTCGATTAAAGTTCATTTTTTTGTAAAGGCTATTGAATTGTGATCATGGTTCCCTTCTTGTCTATAAATCAGCATAGAAAACGTATATCGTCTCTAAAGCTTATCAAAGCAGAGAATAATTGATACGGGAAACTCGATCGTTTTGCGGAATAAGCCTCCGAAGCAGAATCAAATTGGAATTGTTCTGATGAGAATCAGGGCATACTTTCGAAACCACTTTGTCAAATAAAAAAAATGTTCAATGTAAAAAAAAAACAATTTTCAATTTTAATCATCCCGCAAATACAATTCCAAATTCATTTTGTTATTAAATTTGTGCATTTTTCGTGCTTGGCTTGAGATAATGTAGCTTCAAATATTGAATATGATACTGTAAGAGATGTGTACTTATATTTTGAAACCCGAAATATTAACACCGAAAATGTAAGCTCCGGAAATTATAAATTGCCACAATTTCAAAGCATAAAATGATACAAATTCAGTTAAAACATTATTGTATATATTTTGCCCTTACAAATTCACACCACTTTTTCTCACAGACAACAACCCGACTACTACACTTGGCATCCAAGTAACCAATTTGTCTGCAATTCATTTACAAACATACGTGCCTATGTGGGAGACTACACGAGTAGCATTCATAAATTACGCAAGCATAATGGAGCTGATGACACCCAGTGGGCATTTCCATTGCTAGTCTTCGAAACGTGCAAAAAAAAACAAACCCCGAAATAGGTAGCAACAGTCACCAGGTGTGTCTCGATACCAGGTAATTTCGCAAAAGACATATCTGAAAAGATACAATCGATGCTATCGTACATAGTCATCATCACCCAACGGTTTCCAGCAAGTTTCATACGACACCGACAGTACCCCTGCAGAGCCAGCAAGGAATTTTCTCACGTGTTGTACACGAAGGTCAAGTCGGTCCTTGATTGGGACGAGACTAGTACGACGAGTACCTTTGCGATAGGATCATGGCAAAAGCGAAGGGAGACGTATCGTTTAAGTGCTAGTTACAGGACACTCGAATCGAGTTTGCCTTAGGGCTACATGAACAAAGCCTGGCTACTTCGAGAAGTCATTAACGATGCAGTGCATGTGTTAATGTAATTTTGAAATCATTAAGGACCATGAGAAAACTAAGAGCATAATTCACGTCAAATTTAAATACTTACTTCCGTTTCAGGCTGTTGTGACCAGGTGATTTTATTACTAACTGAAGCATATCGATTTGGTCTAGTAAAGCTAATGAAAACGATTACGATCTGAGTTTTCGAACCTTGCAATTAAAATTCGGTTATAATTAGAAAAATTGGAAATTTGCTTTAAATCTACTATTCACAGCATTTTCTCTCGTATCGTACAATGTAACACTTTTTCGGAAGTGCTAACGTTTCTGAAACGAAGAAAATTTAATGTTGCATTAACTATGCAATTCTCTCAGGCGCTAGCAGACAATAATGCCGTAAATTTTCCGTTATCTTGAAACTTTCAGTCTTCCCATAATCTGCTACGTTAAATACTATGTGTACAGTATGTTCTAGTATCTACAACATACATATAATCATTTTACCTCTAATCATTGAGTGTTTAAGACGAAAAATAAATCTAAATTGCAGTGTTATGCTCTGCATTTCATCTGGATTAAATTTATAAATCAATGTTCCTAATAAATTTTTCACATTTGTAATTTTACCCAAAAATTCGCGCAAAAATTTCATCCCCCAATATAAATTCACCACAATTTGAAATTGCATCGTGAAACATTCATTCATCGATTATATCTCTTAAATTTCTCTTTCTTTCCGTTTGAAACATTTTCTCTCTCTCCCAGCAACATTTCCAGCCAACATTTCAATCTCTCAGCAACTCCATTCCAGACGACCTTGCCATCAAAGAGCATTTCCCTTGATGGCTTCGTGTTTTGTTTACGTTTTTCTGCTTCTTGCGCGTGCCACGAACATGTTGCGATGTATCTACATAATGTTGCTGCTCGAAAGTATCTGTTGCCAGTCGTTTAGATACGACAACAAATGCGGCAAGACCGCAGTTGCGTTACATTTGCCGAGTGCTTTGGATGATTTGCGGTGAACGTTGCGTGGTCGTTCGGGCTTGAGAAAACTTCTGACTCGTTGTGAATGAGATAGCTGATGGATAGATCGGCAGTGAGATGATGAAGTGTTGAAAGTGCGTGTTGTATTGCGAAAGATACGGAATCGTTCAATTCACATTGTAGTCGCTCGTTTGTTGTGGCCTCAAGAATGTTGAGAGTGTTAATCGTTATTTCCTTGCAAAATTGATTTTGGCTCGTTGTTTTCAATTAGTCGCTGGTGTGGCGATGCTGAGTTGGAGATTGTGCTGACCGGAGTGTTGACCCGTGATGTGCGATTGCGATTGATAGCTGGCAGAAGTGCAACATTGCGGGCAGCGATGCTCAGCTGTTGGTGAAGAAGTGTAACTTTTTGCACAAGTGGTAAACGATCGACCTTGCTTTGGCGCGAGTGCGTTGCCGGCCGTATCGAGTGCAGCGGAAATGAATAGCTTCGATTGATTGATAAGAGATAAGACGAGCAGCAGCAGACCGTGGTAGCTTGGAGATTTGGTGCGCGGTGCATTGAACTGTGCGGACGTGTTGTTTTGTTTGTTCGCGGTTTAAGCTTCGTGTCGTGGATTAGTTTTGAGTGACAACTGCTGCCGCTGCGGATAAGCGCGTAACACGGAGGAGGCGCATTGTTTGAGGATTAGCGATCGGACGCCGGCATCCACCGGTGGGGAATGTAAGTGGTCTTGTATGGATTAAGACGCCATTTAAGTAGCCGTTTCCTGTTTGCTTGTCGAGTACGTGGATAACGTGTGCGGCTCGACAAACGAGCGAATGACAGGTGGCTAGCTGCATCTGGATGATTTGTTTACATGCTAATGATGTTATGTATCTTGCTAATGACTTGATGCATTTTAATTTGTAGTCTTGAGTTTTGTTTATTAGAGTGACATCTAAATCTTTGGATATATTTAAGTAGGCACAAACATAAATTGTCTTGAGAACTGAGATTTCATCAAGTCTTATTTGATGTTTGGGATAAATTTCTTTACGAACATAAACAGGTTCCAAATTGTTCCTCTATTTGCGATATGCTGGTAAAGATATTATTTTTGCTAGCTATATGTCTTACCTGGTTGAATAGGTTAAATGTTTAGATTGTTTATAACACAATGGGGTCAGCTTCATTGCAGAGCCTCTTCTTCCTAGCAGCAGTAAGCCGCATAGTCAAGAAACAAGCAATTAAAATTATCATCATCCCCCGAATGGAATAGGATAGGAAAAGAATACCAAACCACACTCTCGACACATTTAATTTGAAATTAAATTATATAATAATTAAAAAGAAAACATCAATAGGATAACTGGAGAATAAAGAAAGTAAGATAGAGTTAGTTGATGGGAAGTTAGTGGAAAAGATGAAAAATAAAAAGCATGCAAAGAAGAAGAAGAAGAAGCTCTTTGATAATATAAATAAAATTAATTAAAGGATTTTCAAGAAGAAAACAAAACGCGAGAAAGTGCTTCCCAGACAGCAACAGAGTGCTGGTATGAGGGTCAAAAAAAAAAAAAATTTAAATTTCAAAAATCAGCAACCAGTAAAAACTAGTAGTAAATAGTACGTAATTTACTTTACATGGTTCTAATGTGATTCTTCAGCAGCCTTTTAAAGACGGAAAAAGACCTAGCATTCTTCAAAGAGTTAGGTAAATTGCTAAAGATTTCCATTGCTAATCTAATAGGATATTTATGCTTTCTATTCGTTCTAGCGATATCAAGCTTGAGATTATCTTTAAATCTTGTGTGGTAGTTGTGATAATCACAGTGTCTTATTCGACATATCTAAGATTTTATATTGTTATTGAGTATTTTATATATTATCTTAGCTTTTTCCATAAATATAATATTCCTTACATTGAATTTATCCGTTTGTCTGTATAGTATATCACTTAGATTCAGTCTATCAAGTCCATGCACTACCTTAACTATCCTATTGAGTCTTCTATGAATTGAGTCAATATTCATCTCTGAAGTTTGACTCCAATTCAAAATACCATAGGTAAACTTAGGCAGCACAAAAGAGTTTTAGATCATATTTTTTAGCTCTAAATCCAAGTAACATTTCATTCTGAACAGCCTAATCCAGAAAACCAACTTAGATTTCACATTACTTATGTGAGGGAACCAAGATAATCTATCATCAATAATTAGTCCTAAGTATTTAGATCTAGCCACTTTTTGTATCTCCTCTCCATGTATTCTGATGTTAAGGCAGATCTCACTCTTACTAATCTGCTTGAATACCATGTAACTAGTTTTACAGTTATTGATTGTAAGCCTGTTTCCCAAATGCCAGGACCCATAAACAATTAAATAATTATTTATTTGTCGCTCCAAAAGTTCAGCAGAGTTAGCAGAGTATAGCAAAAGGGTATCCTCAGCATAAATAATATATTTTCCAGTCAGGCCAGAGAAATATGAATTATAAATATAGAGTAAAAATAAAGTTGGCCCTAGAATTGACCCTTGAGGAACACCAATGTTAACTAAGTACTCGTTGTTTACTTATTTCATCATTAAACCTAACCAGGATTTTTCTGTCTTTTAGGAAACTACCAATTAACGCCAGTGTCAGGCCTCTTATTCCAAGTTCGCTTAGATTTTTTAACAAAGTGATATGATTAACTGTTTCAAAGGCCTTCGCTAAATTAATAAACAGTGCAGCCACATATTTATTCGAATCAAGTTCACAATTAATAAATTGTAAGGCATCTGTTATTGCTGATGTTGTGTTACCTTTTTGTAAAAAAAACATATTGATGTGTATCAAATCCTACACTGTTTTCTATAAACTTAACTAGATCCTTAATTAGAAGGATCTAAATCGTCTAAATCGTGAATAGGAACTATCATGGTATCTTTCAGTTCTGTAGGGAATTCACCTTTGGTAATGTGATTATTAATGATTGCAGAAATATAAGGTGCTAATTATGACCAACACTTCACCAGGATCAGTAGGCTCGAAAAAAAGAGACTTTGAATTCAACGGAATTTTCTGCCTTTCAAAATTGTCAACGTTAAACTTCACTTTTAAGTCCTGAATAAGTTTTTCACCTATAGAGCTGAAATGATCAACGAGATTATCGGCAGTAATGAGAGAGTTAGATTTGTTTATCTTATTACCCAACAAGAGTTCTTGATTGATGAATTTCCAAACTCTCCGAACATCACTCTCAGCAGAAATAAGTTTTCTTCTAACATAGTCTTTCTTAGCAATTCTGATCATGGAACATACTCTATTCTTCAAGGATCTGTATTCAGAAGTAAGTTTGGCATCATTCGGATTCATTTTCATTCTCATATATAATATTTTTTTTTATCCATTTTCTTAATCAAATCTTCTGTAATCCAATTGTTGCCTCTCCTAGCTCTGATTTCCTTAATAGTTGAAGCCGGCTGTTTTGTATCCTGAATAATAGTAGTTATGTTTTTAAAATAAATTTCACCATTCGTTTCACTAAGCTTCTTTAGTCGTTTATCTGAAACTGAAATTTTCTTTTTAACTATAGGTTGCAGTTGCTTTTTAATACCAGATGCTGTTATATACAAAGTATGATGAACTAAATCTGGCCATTGTGAGTATTCTACTTTAAAAGCAACAGATTGAGTTTTGACGGTAGTTAATGTTGGGGGCCGCTTGAAAACCATTTACACATTCTTCGAGCGAATGTAATGTTATTCAAGCAATTTAACAATGGCACTTCTAAGATGAATAACTCATGTTTTCGTCACCACTGTATGTAAATTCGTCATATTTAACATTTCTATTTAAAATAAGAAATTGTTCTATTTAAAAAAAAATAGCATATCATTCTAAGAAAATATGACGAAGACTATCAAAGGCTATCAAAAAGCGCTTGAATTCGAAGAAATTTTCATTACGAAATGTCGCTAAGAACAAATTGTTCTAATTACCCATTGTGAAGTAATGACTCGCACAGTGCAGACGTGATTGTGTCAGAAGCATAGTGAATTCTTACAGTGAGTAACATCTTGTTCGTTTTTCAAATTTATAAGAGAAAATACATCTTGTTATCAATTGTTGAACACAGTTATGAAAAGATCACATTTGTTGCTGAAATATTAAATTGGTGAATTTCGGAACTAATAAAAAATGGGTTTTAACAGCACTAGGTCATAGTCACGAAATTAAGCACTTTACACCTTAATTTCTTTAATTCATTAGTTGTTATTTACTATTTAACTAAAAGAAAATGATCCAGAAGTACATTGGAGTGCATAAATCAAAGAAAATCTACAGTTGCGGTCGCAAAAATATAAGCCATTCCAGGAAACAAGTAGTTTGAGGTATTTTTAAAACCGAATCCTGATATATCGGCAATAGTTCTCCAAAATTTAGTATAAAAAAGAGCTAGTGAATTGGGATTATTCTATAGAAAGTGGTTCATAAAAGTTTCCTCATATGTGGAGACTTTTTCCGAGCTAAAGCAGGTATGATAATGTTTAGATAGGTTATTCAACTGCAATGAAATAGTTTTTTTTTGTGTCAAGCAATCGAAAACTTTAGCTCGAAAAGTTTCAGTGTCTATATATGCATGTAATCACACCAACAACGATGAAAAAGAATACATTATAATATTAGTTAGCTCTTCAACAAGTAGCAGACTTATGCTTCCACTTGCCGTTTTTTCATTCTTAAGAAAATTTTAGTAAAAATGCTTAAGATATTGGCGATAGGCAGTGTGCTGCAGATAAAAAGGCGTAATTTTAATAGTTCTATTGCCGAACGAAACACATATCTTACAGACAATAGATTTTCCGATAAAACAGCTGTGGAGAAAGAAAGTTTGTGCCTAAAAGCCTGGAAACAATAAAGTAAAGCGGGAAAATTCTACGGGATCAATTGATTTATGTTTACTAGAAGCGGCTAATGCCGAGACGATTCAGAATGCCTTTATGATGTAGGCTGTATCCTTTTGATACGGATGCAGTTCCCTATTGGAACTTGTTACAGGCTTCAGTGCATACATCTAAGCACAGGAAAGCACTCTTGCTTCCAAAAGTATTGAATTTCGTAATACGTTGGAAAAATGGTGGGCTGCAAAACATTTCGAAAGTTTCAAGCGAAGAATCAGACTGGTTGTGCAACTGATGAAAAATTTTTCCATCGAAAAAGGAATGGGCAGCACAAAAAGTCGATAACATACAATAGCTTGAAGTGCTTATATCATGAACGTCATTTAGAATGACTCCGACCCAAAGTTAACTTGTGAATGACCCAATGGTGAGCTTGTTACATCTGCAATGCCATCCACACTCTTCACTGTTATGTGATAAGCTGTCATAAGCTCAATTACTAGTGAGGATTCCTGAAAAAGTGTGGCGTTGAACCATCATAAAATAGCTTATGGTAAAGGCTGTCCGACTATGTTTAAAAATGCTCTATTTTGCCCAGTTATACCAAAGACATCTAAACCGAAAACTAGCTCCAATAGATGCGACCGCCGATACATTTTGAAATTATTAATTTAGAAAAGATATGCAAAAGTTAGAAACAGCTAATAAGATATTGACGAAAAAAATGAAAGAAATCATATGCTTAAACATAAATTAAGGTGATTTTGCTATTCTTTGCGAATATGAAAAGTTGCCAGGATTGGGTATAAGACTCTTAATTTAAAGTGAAAACGATGACAATGAGCAGTGCAAGCTGGCGATGGCAAGATAAACAGGAAATTTTATTCTACAATTGATTGATTCTACAAATTTATTTATTTTTTATTTATTAATTGTTATTGATTTATTTGTTAATTATTTAATTTATTAAATTATTCTTTTTATATACACAGATAAGTTTTCAATTTTGAATTATATTGTTTATGTAACTTGTACCTTGCTTGGTTAATAAATAAAATAAAATAAATAAAAAACAAAATGAATAATCCTATAGTATATCTATGGAAAAAATTGGAACGCCAACTTAGTCAGTGCAGCATGACTTCTAAAAACATGCTATAACAGGAGCTAGCTCAAGAAAGAAATAAAATCAATGCAGATTATGCTTCCAATAGGATAAATCATAGCGTCGCAATTGCGTTCACATATGCTTTGGGCATAGTAGCCTCAGCTATAAAATTTTGCTTCATAGCGAAATTTCTCTTACATTACGGAATTTTTCGCTGTGTACATAGCCGAAACTCCTATGAACATGATCTTGCTTCCTGTAAATATGCAACTGTGTGACTCATTTTAGTAAGCCTAATTGCCATTATGTCGTTAAAAGCTCCGTAGTCTAATGGATAGAGTACGATCATAGCTTAAGAACTATATATTTCTCGGAAAGTACGTGATTTGCGATATTTCTCCACTGATTGCGAGAAGTAGATAGCAATATCCAAGTTCAAGTTGACAAAAGACAGAAAGTACCCCGCCAAGATGAGACACGCCACTTTTATACGATAAGATACGTTTCTCATTCCCACTAGGCAATATGCATGTGCTTTGCCAAAGAGACTATTTTAACGAATGGCAATTTATGCAATATTGATCTTCTTAAAACGTTTTCTGAGTATTAAAATGGTAAGTGATAAGATAGTGAACGCGAAATACTACTTTCGATACCATTTGTCGAGTAAAAAGAATAGACCCGACACTTTTGTTGGCAGCGAATGTTCACTGCGCTTACTTTTTCTTGATGGGATTATACGCTAACACGAATATATACATTATAACCTGTTGTTTGAGAGTATGCTTTTCTCGCTTTTGCATATGATAAAGCGAACTTATTTTGGTTTTGGTTCTTCTTAGGTGCTAGCTGATAGTAAATCCTTCACTCCCTGCCATTCTCTTCCATCAGGCAAATATCGCACAATACCGTTCTTTCCATGCTCTTTATTAGTTCTTATGCTATGGTACGGGCTCATAGGTCATTGGATTTCTTATTTTTAAAATTTTTATCAGGGCGTTGTGCGTTAAGGACTGTAATACGTTACATTGAAAGTCCTAATACATAACAGCTACACCAATTAATAAATCCCATTCTCTCTTACTCTCTACATTCTCTTCCGTTTATGCTACTGAGTGATGTAATTTACCATATTCCCCAAATCAATCATTTTAATAATACCAAAAATATCTAGATTATGCCCCATACTGGTATGATTTTCCTCAGCGCAGGCGCTCGAAGGACTCTCATGATATTCATTTAACAAAAACTCATTATTGATTAAGATCCCAAAATATGCCATAACCTTTGAATCTAATTTGCTTCTAATCTCTTCTGAATATCTCTTAATTCAATTTGGCGTAAATAAGATTGCCACGAATTTTGGCAGTTGAGTGTTTTTCCCTGCCATTTTCATCGATCCAACCGTAGTCTTCAGTTAAAATTGTATGAATTTTTAAAAACAGTATAGTTGTTAATATCTTATCCTCCTTAGTTTTGTAAGTACAATAGTATTAGACGAATATTAAAATCAATAAATAAAATAAATAGGAGCAGATTGGCGTGAAAAACGAAAATTATTAAATATTGAATATTAAACCAAAATTTTGTTTTATCTAAAATTGAGAATAACCTTTAGTGCGCTGTGTAGGACAGTTCACTACCTCGGTAGTAAAGAGACAAATGCAAATGCTACATATAATATTATATATTAGTAAACCAAAATGAAATATGTTCAATAAATTTACTTACTGAAAAATATAATCTAAATAATGCGAATAGTAAATACATAATTTCTTTCTCGCTGTTTGCCACTACATCACAAAACAAAGTACGGTAAACAACTGTAAGACGGATGCACTCTGAATAGCAACAGCTAGTTGCATCTCATCTAATGATAGGCAAAATGGATCTTTGAAGTGAGCCAGCTCCGTAAAACTCACTCATTTGAGAGCATTTCAAGCAACTTTTTTCATGTTGCCAAAAGGACAAACTCAACTGCTGTTTTTTGTTGTTTTAATAATAATAATAAACCAAAATCGAATATAACATAACATCACTTTAAAAATATAGCATAGCATGTAACATAAATTTAAAAATAAGCCTTGAATTAAAAATCAATTGGATTGTTAGCAATAATCATATATGAAAATCGTTGTATCTTATAAACTATACTGTAAAAATAGCACTTGTGATGTTCGTTTTGGCGATAAGCGAGATCTCTTTTCAGTGAGCGGGTATTCTTTTTTTGAAAACACTCGTTCGCAAGATCGTTGAGCTCTGTAAACAGATTTCTGTTGCTAAAAATATAGGTCAATTGGGAAACGGTTACCGTTCTTGTGCGAAATAGAATTTCAAAAGTTTTACTTTGGCTACTTAGACAAAACATAAAATTTATATATGAGGTACTTTTTTTCTAAAAAGCAAAAAAAAACAGGTGGATCGATAATTTGAAGGTTTTCATTTTCAGTGATTGCCGTGGCTGTAGGGTTGCCAGCAAGTTCACGAAAACCTCAGTGCATCTTCAACTTTACAAAATCAATATGTCCTCTAACTTTTGTAATGATTTTATAATTTGTCTACAGGTATCGCAATTTAGAGCTATTCAAATTGTCTTGATCTTATTTTAGGCACTTAGTGCACACATAGGATTGAAAATTCCCAAAACGTTACCATATCCATATTTAAAACACGTTTGACATACATTTTCCGAACTTTTTTTTCAAAAATAATTTGTTAATAGAATTTTAAGGATAACTAAAATATCACTGGCGCTGAAGGGCTAAAGATAATTTACAATTGGTGAAACTTGGACCTATTTGATATGTACAGAAACGTATCCTGAAAATTTCAGCTTAATCAGGTCATTAAATAGTCATATTTTATATTATTGACGAGTGAAAACTACCACAATCGATAGAAAATCTTAAATAAACTCACAGTCTCTTTTAACTTTCTACTCATTATGAAACTTTTTCTAACTTTCTAATTGTCAAAACATTCAGCATAGTGTTCAACAAACGAAATCGTCTCTAGCGATTATCAAAGCAGAGAATATTTAAATATTTCATTTTGCGGAATAAGCCTCCGAAGGCAGAACTAAATCGAATTGTTTATGTGATCCATGTGATCCAGTTTCCAGTATCGAATATTCTCTGCTTTAGTATGCGCTAGAAACGATATACGTTGTGTATGCTAATTTATAGACAAGAATGGAACCGTGATTACAAATTAATAACCTTTATGAGTAAATGATATCGTTGGATATAAGTGGAGGATGTTAAAATTTATCACAACTAACGTAAATAAAAATTAAAAAAAAAATTTAAAATTTATGATCTCCCACTGCAAGTGGTCACATTAGTCTGATGAGAATCAGTACATACTTTCGAAACCACTTAGTTAAAAAAATATTTAAATTTTAATCATCCCACATAAACAATTCGATATGGGGAGAAAAGCGCGAACACTCATAAACTAGAAAAAAGTATATCCACGCAAAACGCACACTGTGTGCTCACAAAATATCGCCATCAATAACCGCACACGATCAGTATTCATATCTTATCACTCTTTGCATAGTACCATCATTCAGACAGTACTCATCATTCACACTCTATTCGCACTGCCCACAGTACTGACTCCGTGCTATCATTCATTCTTCATTCACACGTTTATAAACGCATATGTATATGTTCCAACTTTAGAATAGCCTAACTTTCGTTCAAATACAAACGGTAGTCTAATGAAGTAAGTGGCTCCACAATATCGGTCTTCCCACTAAAGTGAAGGTATGAAATGTGCAGAGCAGTTCTAAATTATCACTTACATAGCTCTTTCAAAAGAGTTGCTCTTTTTTCTAAAGAGCTGGCTCACAAAGCTCTTTCAAACGAGATACTGTTTTTGATTGGCTCGCTCCTGAGCGACCCATCACTAATCTCACCGCAAGCGCATTATCAAGACAAGCTGTATAGCGGGGAGTAAGAATAGAATGTGCGTACCTTAAAACAGAGAGATTTAAGGATATGAAACAACCATTTACGTATACGAAATTGAGTGAAGCAATATTACTACAATGCTAGAAATCTATGTATAGAATAAATCGAGAGGATAACTACCTCGGATTTTCCCTTTGGCTTCTCCGCCACCTATGCTCTACGAGCTTTTGCGTGAATTGAAACTGCGTGAGCTATTTGATCTATTATGTAAGGCCAAGGCCCAGTCCAAAATGAAATGAATAAAAATGGTGACTTTACTGGCAAAAACTGTAGCCAACTGATGAAATGAGCTATATGTCAATGCCCGTGTTCCATTATTACTACTTAGTACTTGCAAGTATTTCTGGCTATTTCCAACTACTTGCGCTCTTGTTCCCGAGTAGTTAATGAGTAGTTACGCCTTTTTTTCCCTGCGGTGACTATTTAATTGTCAATAGGTGGCTTTGGTTGCTTCAAGATTTTGTTGAATATTTTGGTATTTTGGAAATTAGAAAAAGGCCTCATAATATGTAGAAAGTTAAAAAGGTAATTTTCTGTTAATTGCTTTATACTCGTTAATTTCTCCCTTAATTTTCAACTGTTTTACATACAAAAACTGCATACAATTTGACTGGCGTCAAATGGCTGAAAAACGGCGTTCCGTTTGTGATCTAGTCCCAAGTACTTGGAAGTACTAATTAGTAAAAACGGAACACGGCAATTTGCTTTGTAGGTGTAAGCAAAATCCTTCATTTCTCTCGGCTGGTTTCATTTTCTTATACTTTCTGTCAGAGCTGTGGAGTCGGGAAGAAAAACTTGCGACTCCGACTCCAATGATAAGCCTTCTAACATTTGCGACTCCGACTCCCAAGTAACGACTCCGTACTTCTACTCCAAACATTCGTAGATCTATTATATAGTTAAAGCCAGAAGGTTAAAATCGTTTTTTGTCTTACAATTATATCATGTTTTCCTACTTGTTTGTTTCCTTTAGTAACATTAAATTATAACGCTACGCTATATTGTCAAAGAGATTTATTTTGAAATAGAAAATATTCCTTTTGCATTTCACACACTAACATAAAAACACAGAAAACACTTAATTCGAGTTAATTCTTAAAAATAATATTGCTTGAATCAGATCTGACATCATCGCTCCTCTTAATTCCGATTTATTTATTCTAAGGGCAGAAAACAAGCGTTCCACAGATACTTGAGTCGGGGACAATGCCGTAAGGAGCAATGCTGCATTTTGGACGATTTCGGGATATTTCGTTATGGCATCTTCTACTTCCAAAGCTGTACTTCGGTCAAACATTCAGTGCCCTATAAAAATCCAATTTCAAGGCTTCCAGTTGCGATGAATTTCCTCCTTCGTTACTTTTTTCCAAACTTAAGCGCTGCCGCTTTGCTCATTCTTGTTTGTCAAGATATTTTTCGAATTCATCTGAATGGTTCCCTGCTGTGGTCTAGCCATGGCCTCACTTTCCGTATGTAATCCTGTCATAGGAATAATTAATTCGCACAACGCAATTTTAGCACGCGCTTGCTGATTTTCTATCAGGATAGCCCGGCCTGAAGGATCTACATATATAACAGCTAAAAGGACTTCATTATCTTAGAGACAAATTTCTCTACGAAAGAGTAATTTTTTTAATGCATCGACCAAGTTTCCATTCATTTTTGAAAGGCGAAAGATAAGACATTTCCATTTTTGTAAAAAAAAAAACAGGTGTAAGGTCATCTGCCTGAAATTATTTCGTCATTATATAAGGTTGATATAGCAACTCTAGAAGTTTTTTAGCATCTTCCCAATCCAGTCAAAAATTGAAAAATGGTTCACAAATTTTTAGGCTTGGTGATGAATTTCAGAGTCGGAGTCGGCTGATGAAAATTAGCTTCGACTCCGACTCCAACTCCATTAAAAATTGCTCGACTCCTCGACTCCGACTCCACAGCCCTGCTTTCTGTTCTGAAGTGCGTACACATACAGTACCTACATAGAATGAGTAGAATGGAGTATCACAATTAGTCATGTCAATTGCAGAATAGATACGGGTTTAATTTTAAATTCAAGTTTTATCATCTGCTAAATTTTTAGTATACATTTTAAATTAAAAGATTTGTAATTAACCTAGTAAATTATTTAAAATGTCTGCGATCGACTATCGAACTGCTCGCGATCAACCGGTCGTTTGCCCACCCCTGGTCTAACCTAACAGGAAATTTTATTTCTCTACATATCGTAATGTAAATGTTGAATATCTGAGTTCATCTTTCATTTCATTCTAAATTCAACTCAAAGGCTAATGAATGGTATCCAACAAAGTGGAAAAATATGATGGTGCTTTGACTAATAACAAATTGGTCGTTGAAATGGATGAGCCCAAATTCGGAAATTTGTGAATTCGGCTGGAAAAACTTCTAAAATCGACACGGAAAAATTATAAATTTGCCTTGTAAAAATAAAATTGTGAGTTCGAAAAAATTTGAATCAGACTTACAAAACAAAGAATCAGAAACTTGATAAATTTGACTCTTCAAAATTAGGAATTTGTATCCAAAATCTATAAATTGAGCTCGAAAAATGTATATTTACAGCAATGATCAAAAATGAACTACATATGAAAAAATATTTTTATTGCATTCAAAAGATTACCTGCGATTGTTGCATTGCGTTTATTTCATATGCGGAATTTTTTTCACGTGGGACTAATTATATCTTCCGAACGAACATTATCATAGCGTTGATCATCAAATTGCTCTAGAATTTTTCGCCATTGCGTTACTAAATATTGTAAAATATTTTTTTTTTCCTAAATAAGTAAGAAATATGATTACCCAAAAATTTAAAATAACAAAGCTTTTAATCTTCCACTGGCTCCCTAGTTGCACAACTGAAAAAATAACAGAGGTGGTAAAATTAATTAGTTTTTGCCATCATTCTCTAATTATCACCATTTTACAACTTTTATACACATCTCTTTACAAATTTATTTTACTTTATCCACGAAACACTTCCCTAATTTTATCTAAAACAGATAACTCGTTGCCAGCTTAGTGTAATTCGTAATTTCATCTAGAGCATCATTAACAACATTCGCCTGCTTGCCACATGGCCAAACTAACCAACAGCACTTCCGTTTTACTTCCCAGAAAAAAGGTGCAGATGTAACCATTTATTCGGCATGTCATTAACACCTTTGACCTTCTCTGCAAATATTTTTTTTCTTCGTTGCAGCTAAGAAAATACTACCGTGTGCCGAGCTGAGCACACTTCCTCTCAAGACCATGACAAATTATCCTGCACACACGTCTGTCGTAGGCAGAAGTGAACGTTGTCTTGTTCCCTGTTCATTCGTAATCATCAAGAGCATGTGCATCGATTTCAAGTGAAACATCCAAATAAAATCTAATTTCACAGTTCAGTTTGCAATTAGCTTCGTGCACCTATTCCCGGTAATTGCTTGCCTATCTACTCATCGACATCAAAGCCCGAACATTTCCCGAGTGTTTATCGAATCCTCGATTCTACCGAATCGAATGCCAAATGCTAAATAGGAAAGGATATTGCCTGTTTGAGGTAAACTTACGGTTTTAATTACTTACCTTACCGTCTGTGTAAGAGACAAGCTTAAGGAAAATGTGTGTGCTTGCGAATTTGTTGATATTCTTGTCTGGTCTTGTGCACCCGAATCTTCATCTTGAATCCTTTCGAACAACAGACTGATTTGCAAATAGACTTTGTGTTCATTGGGGCTTTGCACAGTTTAAAGTGATTTAGCAATTAATCAGTGTATAATTGCAAGTGAGCGAATCAAAAGCCTAGAGACTAATTCAACTCTTCAGTATTGTTAGTGCGATGGATTGCATCTGCCTTTGCCAATCTTTGTTTCTGATACAAAATGATTCGGGAAATAAATGGATTGAGATAACATGTAACAAGTAATAATATGAAAAAAAATATAACAATGCAAAACCTGGAAAAAAAACTTCAATCTTTTACTCACCCAGAACATCAATAACACTCCTCAAACAACCGAATAAAATTACACAAACGATTCGAAACCAACGCAGTCAGGCAAGAACAAGCTGCAAACAACCACCACCAACGTGTTGAAATCTCAATCCAATCGGATTACTTCACCAGAAATGTGTTCTTTTCGATGTTGTGAAATCTAATCCTGTTGTGCAATCGTGTCTCGTCCAAAGAACACAGATTGCTGCTGCGAGCAACTGACTACCGATCAAATCTGCACTTTTCACTTGTTTATAAACAATCTAGATGAACTGGTCTGGACGACTGATACTCGAACGTATCATGCATATTTGTTGTGGTCTTAAGTCGTATTATTTTACATTCTGAAAAAATACAAATGACCAAGATACGTTCAAATAAATCGAACAGGAAAAAAGTTTAGGCTACGGTCTTAGCATCGGCCCACGTCTCGCTCTAATCCCATGTAGTTAGTAATCACCGGTTATCGTGTCGCTGCCATTGTTGTGGCTACTCCTTCTTCCCACGTCCAATTGACCCCCAACTCATCTTTAATTCGTCAATTAACTAAATACCGGCGAATAGAATACGAAAACGGAAAAATTTTCGTTTTGAATCTACTCTGAAGATGACAAGTTGAGCGGAGTCTGTCTGTCGCGGCCGAAAGTTAATTGCCCTCCTCCACTGTCGGAGGCCAATTATCTTCAATCAGACCGTTCCCGGGCCTAGTAATTGTTTCGCAATTAAAAAGTCCAATTGATGACAAATTGTCGCAATGAAAGGGAAAGTTGTGGTAGAGGAATAAGGGAAGTGTAAGGACGGATGGACGTTGGGGGTGTGCTGGTTGGTATGTGGACAATGTCCAGTGAATTGATTGTTGCTCTACGATTGCGGATTTAATTACTTCAATTGATTGGATGGGTTGGAGAAAACGTTTTTGTGTTGTTTGATTTATAGGACAAGTCTTATAAGCTTTCGAATTTAATCTGAGCTTCCAAGACTTACAAGTGGATTGTTTAAATGGTTTCATTTGAAATGAAAGTAATTACTATGTCTTGAACAATCTATATTTTAAGTAACTAAATATAATATATTTTCGTGTTTTAGGGATTGGAATAAAAAGTAGGTTTCGTCAAATTACGAGGGTTGGTAAATAAGTAATGATAATCAATATAAACCAATGTGATTAAACTTAAAAGATATATTTATTTTTCAACATAGTCTCCTAACAAGTTAATACATTTAGTCCATCTTTTTTTACAAACCCAGGATACCCTTAGAAAAAAATTATTTATCTTGACTCTCCCAAAATGTTTCAAAAGCGGCCATCACTTCGCTATCATCTTCAAATTTCTTACCCCGAAAATGTTCCTTGAGCTGAGGAAAGATGCAAAAGTCACTGGATGATGTAAACAAAGTTTTCTGATGAAAGATGTAAAAGTTCAAATCCTGTTTTTGAAATTGCAGCCATCGAAACTGCAGCCTTGTAAGCCGGTGCGTTATATCGATGAAACAGAACTCTGGCTCGCAGTTTGCCGCGTCTTTTTTCCTTCATTGCCTCTCGCAATCTTCTTAATTGGTCTGCGTAGTAGCAGCCTAATATAGTGGCTCCCTTTTCCAAATATTCCACTATGATAATTCCTTCAGCGTCCCAAAAAACTCACGCATAACCTTCCCCGCCGAGCTCGACACTTTGAATTCCTTCGGCGTTGGTGAAGAGGGTTTCTTCCACGTCATCGATTGCTGTTTGGTTTCTGGATCAAAATGGTAGATTTAAATCTCATCTATGATCACGAAACGAGACAAAATGATCTCCTGATCTGCCTGGAACTTTTCGAGACTCACTCTGGAAATATCGACTCGTTTCTTCTTTTGCCAGTCGGTTAACATTCTCTGCTCCCAACGCACAGAGACCTTGCTCATATGTAATTCGTAGGCAACGATTCTTTGAACACTGCCATTCGAGATCCCTGTGACCTTAGCTACTTGCCTGATGGTCACTCTTCGATCTACCGACATGACATTTTTGATTTTTTTCACATTGTCTTCAGAGGGGGACGTGGTTGGACATCCTTCGCGGTGTTGGCCTTCATTGGATGTTCTTCCCAGCTTAAAATCTTTGGCTCAGTGTGCAACGGTGGAATATGGAGGAGCAAAGTCCCTTAATGTTTCCACCATGTTGCCGTGTATGTCTCTGGTAGACAATTTTTTCAAACAGAGGTACTTAATGACAGCTCTAATTTCGTTTTTCTCCATTTTGATGATCTCTCTTCGACTACAACCCTCGTACATCTAGAGGCGGATTTGACCATTTTGCCGCCCTAGGCCTGAGAAATATTTGCCGCCCTTTTCGTGAATTATATGTCACAATGGGCGATTGTTTTCGTTGCGCCCGAGCTCACAAAAAAGGAATATCAGAGCAAAACCGGCACTGGTTCGTTCGTAAAAGTTCCCTATTATTGCGCCCTTGCCACACAAATAATTATTAAAATACACACACGGTAAAGAACCTCAGAGTACCTAAAAAAAAAAAGAATCCAAAAATACTAATTTTTAACAGTCCCAAACCGTATACACCTTTACATCGCATATAATTCCAACGTCTTCGCTCATATTTTTTTAAGTAAGTTTACCATTCCGTTCAAAGTTTGCTTCCGCATTTGACTGGAGATCAACTATGAACTCGACTACTGTAAATTAATGTTCGATATGTTATTAGTTAAGGATGAACCCGAACTATTTTGACTTATGATTCATTTTAGAGACATTTTTTTATAGAAATTAATTTCAGTAATGAAGTACAATTTAAAAAACACGTAAAAAATAAAGAGTTTCGCATGTAGTTGACATACCCTGTACCACAAAAATAAAAACAAATTCTCTAAAAAATCAATGCACGCAAATATTTACCTCTGATAAGCTTTTCCTAAATTAAAGAGGTATTATTAGGGTTCTTTTTAGGATCTTTTTAGGTCTTTTTGGGGATCTTTTAGTTTTCAGACACTTTCTAGGTACTTTTTAGGTATTTTTGAGTTTCTTTGGTCCTTTACCGTGATCGCCTTTCGATATTTATTATAAGTCAAACTTTTTAATGTCCGAAAAAAATCAGCATAGGTGAATTTTCGCGTGAAATTTTTGCGATAGAATTCGGTTGACCTGAGGTATTAGGCTCATTCAACTCAGATATATGTAGATATACGACAGAAAAAAAAACTGCCGCCCAAAAAATAATCGAAAAATTTTCCGCCCTAGGCCTGGGCCTACCGGGCCTAGTGGTAAATCCGCCCCTACGTATATCTGATAGAAAACTATTGGTTAAACTTCTGTCTGAACTTAGCTAAAATAGCTTTCACATAATACTTTTTATAAACATTTTCATGCTCGTATGCTCATTTTTCGCACATTTTTCACGATAGTTTTTAAAATAGTCATAATAACAATTTTAATGAAGTATCGCGAAGAAGGCCCCTTTATCAATGATTAATAGTACGGTTTCTTTTCCATTCGTCATACTGTGGGCGTAACGAAATTTCTCGCACACCGATTGGGCTAAGATATCCACAGTAATCTAGTAATTCAAAAAAATGTATTTAAGAGACAAGGCACCTGACTACAAAATAAATAAAATAATATAAAAATATTAAGGGGTTAGTCCACTGTTAAACTGCTCCAAATGAACTTTTTTTTTTAAACAGCACCAAAAAAAAACTATTCAAGGTATCAATTTGAAATTTTACATACATCATTATTGAAGTTTAAAGTTAACTTTTCCATTGGGAAAAATTATTAGAAAGCAAAATGGTGACCGCCCCAATAGATCGCAGCAGCACCGCCGAAAAAAAGCAAATTGCGCCTCGTAAATTCCTGGACAAAATAAGCATCTGTGAACAAACTACCAAAAATATTTCATTAGTTTTGAATGTAAAGGACTGCACGGGCCTAAATTTGGAGGATGTAAAACTCCTCGTAATAAACCTCAACAGAAGATAAGACCAGAAGAAGTATAAATGGAGAGAATTTAGTGGAATCAATTAATGCATCTACCTCAAATGTAATGGTAGTCGACAAAATAGATAACGAGTGCTAACTAAACTTCAAAGCATATCATGTGAAAAAGGACTAAGGTTAAGACCAGAATTAGAGCTTCAATTCACTCAAACAAATCTTTGAAGTTTCAAAGTGAGTTGCGGAATTGTTTACAGAGGGGTTTTGGTACAATTATTTTTAAAAAACTACATCTGGAAACCAAGATGAAGATTTGTAAAATGAAGAAGATAATCGGCCCATTGAAAGAAGAATTGTTAGGTAGGCTACTCATATCAAACAGGGGAAAAGAATGTGAAAAACGTTTCGAACAGATAACTTTTTATTTCTTTTAATTTTTTTTTGAAATAAGTTTTTGTTTAAGTTTAAGTTTTCTTATGTTTCTCTTGCATTAAAACTTAAATTATATATTGAAATATGCAAGCATAAACTTGTTGGTTTTTATAAAATATACATCTGCATATGTCTTTTGGAATCTGACGTATCACATTTTTCACGTAAACCTATAAGTGTTTCTCACTTTCGGCGACAGGAACAAGATGTGTGGCACCTAAGTTCATTTGAAAAAATTAAATTCTTGAAATTCAAAGATTAAAAATTAAATTTTACCTTATCCTACCTTATTTTTTTGAATTTTCATCTAAATATATCTATATACACAAAAGTGCCATTTTAAATTCGTTTAACACCATTTCAATAACGTACTTCAATACTTTTAAAATCACTTCATTCACTTAACCTCATTTCTTTTGTGTTTCTTCAAATTAAAGCAAAGTACAGTAGGAAAAACTTAGTCAAGCTATCAAATTTTTTTTGTTGGACATTTTTTAAGCTACAAATTCGTCATACAATGTTTTTCTGAAGACGTAACCTTTACTGAGATATTTAGGAAAGGTCACTTTCGGTGACCTTTGACCCCGTATAAAAAGTGCCGCAGCACTCGGATCGATGGAGACTTTTGACATTTTGTGCAACACGCCAGTACCAAAGTTCACACCAAAATTCAGCTTTCCCCTAATTTTTCCGAAGCACCATGTTGGATTTCCCCAGACTAGTATCCATATCAGAGACAACCGCGATTCAAAGCCGCTTTCCTGAACTATAACACTTGACCTCATTACCATTCCATCATACTAATCGTAAAAACGCTATAGTTGTTGAGTCGCAAAGCTATGAAGAACATCGACTATGTTGAAATTTTTCAACGCATTTGAAATTTGGAATCCTGACATTAGTATACACCTGCATGTTCCGCGCTTCGGAAATTCTATTTTAAAACATAAAAAATCTACGATTGCCCTCCTGGTGCAAATGTCACTTCTATCTAGTTGAACGACATGGGACTATTACTCGAAGGCTAGATAAACTTAATTGAAACTCTTCAGGGTACGGTCCTCATTTTCATGCTAAATTCGGCTGAATTGTCTGATTTTTTAAGTTTTTCGCCAAATTTTTAGTGTTAGTGATAAAAGCGATATAATAATACAAAAGTATTTATAACCTGTTCTCAATGCTTCCATAGATGCAATGTAGTCTTAAGATGCATTCTCTTAAAATTTTCTGAAATCTTACACATCTTTCTTACAAATCTTTCGATTTCATACTGTTTATTAATGCTGTGATCGCATATTAACGCGATATGTTTAAACATTTACTTCTCACTAGTGCCTGAAGATATTCAAACCTGTTCTTATGTCGTACATTAAATTCGCATAATTATAATTCGCTTGTTGTACAATATCAACATTGAACTAGACAAGTACGCTGGTTGCGATACAAAGCACCAAACTGGATCTTAATGGTAATATGATCGTTTTAATTTCATTCAAATTTAGGTCATATATTACAAGCAGCAAATAGTTATCTATTTATGAGTTTCGGCAAGTTAAAAGGCTTCGCAATTTATGTAAGTATTATGCAGATTGAAAATTGCTGTAAAAATCCACTGGTGATTACATTCTACATGATTTTAATAATGCGAAAATGAATTGTAAGAAAAAGACATGTTGTGTTCTTCATCCGACCGACCACTTCTCACTGTGTAAGCACAAAAATGTCTGAGCAACAATAAAAATTGTTGAATTCAAGTAAATCTTTCAAATGAAAACACCTTTAATTGAGCTGGTAGAACAGCTATTGAAATTCAATGTTCCCACATCGGTGTTTCCGAAATAACGAAAAAAAATTTGTAACGGTCGCTGATTTTTTAAACAACTTGAACAGTACTTAGCAGCAATAGTCGAGGCGATAGCAATCATAAGTGTTCGCGCAAGGTTTAAATAAACAATTGAGTTTTCTGTGTTGAATGTTTTGAATTTGTGTTGAATTTAAATTTCACGGTTCGGATTGGTTTAAGTGGATAAATATTAATGATTTATGAGTATATGAAAGTTTTCCACGGTTTTTTTTCCAGCGAAATAGCAAACAAAATTTAATATACGTCACTTGCTTATATATAAATACATAAATCTAATATAGCTAAAGATACATGTGTAAAGAGGGCAGTATAGTCAGTATAGTGTATAGTTAGTCAAAGTGCTTAATACACCTCCTCAGCACCCGGATAATATCTCAATATGGCACCTATATGGCATGATGAAGCAAAAACTGCGATCTCACGAAATTTCTAATATACAGGAGCTAAAAAAAGCTATAGTACGAATGGACAAATATTGGCGTGTATGTGACAGAAAAATTGTTCCGATCAATGCCAAACAAATTAGTCGAGATGATAAAGAGAAAACGCTACCCGCCGAAATATTAGTCGTGCCTTAAAAACTAACTTTAAAAACAACTCCTTGGAAGAAGTTTAATTTTACGAATGTGAGACAGAATTTTAAATTAATGTTGTTTTTTGTGTGTTATACTTTTATCTAAATCAGCTATTTAATTTATCTTTGGACAACACTAATGTTTAAAGCTTAATGAAGCAAAACATAAGAATTTCCAAATATTTTGGTATTTTTTCTTGAGATTTATTTTTTAAGAATACTAGTGTGAGCGACTGTATATAACTGACTTGGTGAGTGCGGTACCCACAGGAAAAGAAAATAACAATACAGTTCCTATATGTGACAATGGGTTGCTATAATTTAGTTTTGTTTCATTCACGTTTCTAAAATCAAAAAGCCTTAAGACCGCTCGAAGCACAGTAATATGTGCAGAAAGAAGCCAATTCAATATCTTATATGAGAAATTAATGTAACTAACAGCCTAACATATATATTTTTACGTTGTTGGAGGGCGAAAATCTTCTAAAAATGTTGCGTACCCTCTGCCCTGAAATATTTTGGTTTTAACAATAAAACCACTGCCTTTTTCAACACTCTCGATAGGACTAACTACACACTTACATAGTGTTACTTCGCGGAAGCGCATTAGCCCTTAAATGGTTCTTACGATCCTTGCTTATTACTACTTTTTGTCTCGTTTCGTTTTTTCAGCGCTGGTTCGACGGCATTCCACGCAGTTTGTGAATCCAGTAAACAGCTTATAGCTACACTGAGTAAAATATTCCATTCGGACATTAAGTACTTTTTGATTTGAATCAAGAAAACATGGTACTAATATGAAAAATACTGTAATATAGATTGATGGTTCTTACTTCAAACCTGAAAACGATTATTTCCATAAATAATTATTACACGAAAATATACATGGCTGTATTACTTTCCTGAATTATTCAATGACACTCAGAAAATTCTTTCAAAACCCGATATGCTGGTCCGATAGTCCCTTTCCGCTTTCAATTTTGGACAGCAAACGCTCGTATATGACCCGCTCAAAAACTTTTCCAATCGTATTGAACGAGCATACTAACAGGATAATGATTCTTACATAGATTGATTTTGTTTAGGAAGAAAAACCAAATTTTTTGCTGCCACTGCTTGGAACAACGCCTTCGTTTAGGCACGGTGTGAACTCAACGGCAAAGGTTTTTTGGTATCTCCTTGATCGCCAGCTTAAGCGCTTTGTTTGGATTCGTATCCAAGCCGGTTACTTAATTATCACTGACTTTCCTTATGAATGGCAGATTGGCTCATCGCAGGCATGTTTTCAGGGTCTACCTGTATTGGTGGCAGACTTTCGTTTTGTTACTTTGGCAATAGCGCTGTTACTATTTGATGAAGCGTCTTAGGAAACACAATTTGAAAAAAAAACTCATTCCCTTGATTGTGGATATAATAGCTGTGTAGGCTTCATTTTATAGAACAGCATGAGCCGCGTCAATGAAATTCGTAAAGTATTCCCTCTTGCTCTTAAAAATCGCTAATTGTAGCTTCTTCATAGAAGAAGAGCACATCTGCCATAAGCATTGTCAGAATTGTTTCAGCCAACCACTTTTTCGCTCTGGACACTCGACCACGCTAATTGTGTAGTTTATCGTAGTAATTATGACTTGGTGTTATTCGAAATTGTTGGCATTTTCGCTGATCACGAGGAAAATACAGGGTGATTCATTATGAGGTTTGATTTTCAATAGGCTTTTTTTTGACAGATCACGCGTGACTCCTGTCAAACTGTATTGTAATTTTTATTCAATATTGTTTGACAAATCATCATGGAAAGACTTGCACCGCAACATAGACATAGAGCGCAACAGATTTGCACCGCAACATTTTATCGCGAACTTTTGTTCAGTGATGAGGCGCATTTTTGGCTCAATGGATACGTCAGTAAGCAGAATTGCCATATTTGGACTGATGAACAAACTAAGGAGCTTCAATAGCTACCACTACAGCCGCAGAAATGCACAGTTTGGTGTGGCGTATGGGCCGGTGGAATCATCGGTCCATATTTCTTTCAAGAGTCCGGTCAGAACGTAACCGTGAATGGCGACCGCTATCGCACCATGATAACGGATTTTTTGCTGTCTGAAATTGCAGCCCGCGGTATCGGTGAACTTTGGTTTCAACAAGACGACGTTCCTTCACATACAGCGAGAGAAACAATGGACTTATTGAGAAATCATTTTGGTGAAAACCTGATTTCACGTTTTGGACCAGTAAATTGGCCACCTAGATCGTGTAATATCACACCTTGAAATTATTTTCTTTGGGGTTACATGAAGTCTCTGGTCTTCACAGATAAGCCAGTATTGTGTACGATTACGAATTGAATTCTCAAACACAACACATAAAAGAGAAACAAACAATAACAGACACACCAAAGAGCACATTCGAAACTATTGCTATAGACACTGTAGGGCAACTCAGAATATCCAACGGTTACCGATACATTCTCACAATGTAATGCGAATTGTCAAAATACGTTATTGCATACCCTATTGAAACAAAAGACGCCAAAACTATCGCCAAAACACCAGTAGAACAACTAATATTAAAGCATGGTATTTTCAAAATTTTAAAATCAGATAATGGAACTGAATTCGCCAATGAGCTAATGGGAAACATTTGCAATTTATTAAAAATTCAACAAATTTTCTCAGCACCATATCATCATGAAACACTCGGCTCAGTGGAACGTAACCACAGATTATTAAACGAATATTTGCTTAATTTTGCTAATGATTATGAATGGGGCAAATGGATACCGTATTACACTTTCGCGTATAATAGCCCAGTGAAATCCTACACAAAAAAGGCGAAACTTCGGAAAAATTAGGGGAAAGCTGAATTTTGGTGTGAACCTTGGTGCTAGTGTGTTGAACAAAATGTCAAAAGTCCCCATCGATCCGAGCGCTGCGTCACTTTTTATACGGGGTCAAAGGTCACAAAAAGTGACCTTTCCAAAATATCTCAGTAACGGTCACGTCTTTCGAAAAATAATGTATGACGAATTTGTAGCTTAAAAAATTTCCAACAAAAAAGATTAAATAGCTTTTTCCTGTAATCATAACCGTTTTTGAGATATTTTGATCTAAACATTTGATACTAAGAGCATCCTCTTTCTCAGGGCATGTAAATATTATCCGATTTTGATTACGACTTGGAAAGTTTGTGAGTTTGTTTTTTTATCTTTAAGAGGCGCATAAAAAAAACAAGTAAACAAACTTATCTACCATACTCCAGGGTAGGTGGAAAAGGGTGCTCCGAAAAGTTACCACCACCCCCCGCCCCCCTTTGCCATGTAACTTGTAGGGACGTCTGCTCGCTACTCTTTTTTCGGAAATAAACTGTATTGCTGCATCATTGGTATGGGATTTTCCACGAAGAAGCAGAACAAGACAACAACATTGCAGGTGAAAATAGGTTTTGTAACATATCATGGCGCTAGGAGTATGAAAAAGCAAGATAAAAACATGGCATAATTCTGTAAACGTTCATTCTTGCCTTTATAGGAGCTCAACCCGTTGCAGACTATCCCCGAATAATCAGTTTTTTTACCAATCCTGTGATGACTACGTTGCGCCAAAGGGACATGACACGTCTTGAAACCAATTTGCACCTGAAATTACGTGACCTTGCCCTGATCGTTCATGGGATAAGACGGTATGGGAAAAAAACTAAAAAAACCGGCTATTTCGGGATGGTTCGTTTGCGGGGGTGGGTAGGGTGGGGGTAGGGTTTGGATGTAAGGCTAGTCTCACGATGTCAATAATAGACAAATTACAGGATAAAAGGTGATCCTATCTTGTTTAACAGTGCGCAAAGAGTAGGCAACGAGCCCATTTCTGAAGATTTGGGATGGATGCTCAAGGATACCATTTCATGGCAAAGGGGGAAGGGGAAACTTTTCGGAGCACGCTTTTCCATCTACCCTGGAGCATGGTAGTTAAGTTTATTTACATGTTTTTTTCATGCGCCTCTTAAACATAAAAAAACAAACTCACAAACATGCCAAGTCGTAATCAAAATCGGATAATATTTACATGCCCTGAGAAAGAGGATGCTGTTAGTTACAAATGTTTAGATCAATATATCTCAAAAACGGTTATGGTTACAGGAAAAAGCTATATAATCTTTTTTGTTGGAAATTTTTTAAGCTACAAATTCGTCGTACATTGTTTTTCTGAAGACGTGACCGTTACTGAGATATTTTGGAAAGGTCACTTTTTGTGACCTTTGACCCCGTATAAAAAGTGACGCAGCGCTCGGATCGATGGGGACTTTTGACATTTTGTTCAACACGCCAGTACCAAGGTTCACACCAAAATTCAGCTTTCCCCTAATTTTTCCGAAGCACCATGTTAGATTTCCCCGGACTATAATACTAATCCACATATTGATACACAATATTCTCCATACGAACTAGTCTATGGAAGATTACCCCAATTGCCTGACGATATTATAGATCAAAACGAACCCATAAACAATATAGACAACTTCGCTAATGAACTAAAAATTAGACTTAGAAAGAGCATTAGTTTAGCTCAAAACATGATTGAGAAAGTGAAAAAAGAAAGAAAAAATAATGTAGATAGTAATATAAACCCAGCAAAATTCAAAATAGGGGATCTAGTATTAGTCAGAAATATCAATAGAAAAAAGTTGCAGAACACATATCACGGACCATATGAAATACTAGAAAGAAATAATGTAAATACCCATATATTAGTAAACGGAAAATGTAAAAAATATCACAATAACCTATTAAAATTATATACACCACTAATTTGAAAAGGTGATAAACACATTTGAACATGTACAGTATTAATGTAAGACAAGAATCAAAAAAAAATATATGCAAAACAACATGCATATAGTTATTCCAGGACTAGAATTATATTCAAAAAAAAATAGTACAAACATATGTATAGAAGTTACATTTAAGTAAGCAAAATCAAATAAAACAAAAAAAGAGGAATTATAAAAATATATATTTAAGCAACAACATGAACTTATGAATGAGGATAATTGTAAAAAACTGTAAAGGTGTATGGATTCAAAACAAAAAAAAAATTTTCATTTACTACTGAAAAGAAAATTTTTTTCCCCAAAGGGAGAGGGTGTTGTGTACGATTACGAATTGAATTGTCAAACTGACAAATGTCAACGGCAAATTGCACTTGTCGATAACAGCGACAACCTCTCTGAACGGGTAAATAGTAAACCGCGTGAAAAATAATTAATTATTTGAAATTCGAACCAATCCATACATTTATCATTTCAACTAAAATGTATGATATATATACAGAAGGATTCGTGGAATAAAGCACAGTCGATCTCGGTAAGGCAAAGCTTTTAGGCGACCAGTTAGACTGTTTTAAACAAAAAACTTGCCTTTTTCATTTTTTTGAAGTCGAACAGTTTGGAACGATTGCTACGCGGCGGTTAAATTCGCCACGCAAGAGTGACAACTGTTTCGATCTACAAAGTGAGATTTTTCTTGACTAAAAGGCTTAAGTATTGATCTCTCGGCAAAAACTTTACTTGCGGTCAGCGTTCCAAATCCGTGAACGTAACTGACGTAACTGACAAATAAAAAAAAATTGTAATAACCACATTTCACCAGCATCAATCGACGCTTTGGAAGTCAAAATTACTCGTGTCATTCGCGAGATACCGGTCGCTATGCTGGAACGCGTCGGTCGAAATCGGACCCTCAGGATGGACCATTTACGGCGTAGTCGCGGTCAACATTTAAATGAGATAATCTTTGAAAAGTAGATGTAATAGATTGTTTTTTCGACTCACAATAAAAATTTTTCTATAGAATTCAACTTTATGCCTTTTATTTGAGATTAAAAACCAAACCTCATTAATAATCAACCTGTATTTAGCCGCAAAAAAGCTTCGAACGTTAGTTTTCTGGTTTTTCCTCCATCTATGCCTTGAAATCACCGACTATAATTTTAACAACGCTGTACAATGCGAGGTGCTTGTAATGCCTTTTGATTTGCAAGAATAAAGTTACAGAATTCTTTACATGTGTAGATTAAAATTAATGCATACCTCTATTTCTGATTTTTCCGGGAGAATCCCGGAATTCAGGCAAAGTTAGCAACCCTAGTTAGGCCCTCTTTAGCAGTGAAAATCACTGATTCCCCCTCAAACTGAAAGAGGCATCTGATGCATTTCAACGTTGGTTCATTCTTCCCTTATCTGCTAGGCATCACCCTTCACTAGTTGACCAGAGGTTTTTCTAGTTTCCTTCATTGGTTCGACGCTTCCAAGCAACTTCATTGGTGTCCTCACCCATTTTCTTTTAGGAATAATTTGTAACTGGCTCGACTCAAAAGCTTTTTCCCTTGACTGGACTTTAGTTTTTGCTGCGGATCATTGGTGTTTGCCTTGACACCTGGTGAAGTGAACTTCCTTGTTGCTTATGTATCTTTGCCTACCGTGGTTCGCACTTGCACTGTTCTATGTGCCATTTGATTGTCTCTTGTCTTATTGTGAGTAGGTCTTATTAATTGTACTCGATCTTTAATCGCGTTGTAAACGTTCTGACGTGGGATTACATATTTCAGGAGATCAATTTAGTAAATACATCAGTTGGAGATTTCTTGCTCTCCGCAGAGTGGTTTTTACTCGGGTTCAAATTGCGATAGAAGCGTCGAAACGGATTCTCCGTTTGCTCATAGATGTCCTGGTTTGTTAATAAAGGTAATTGTAGCCAATCTGTCTGCTGTTTTAACGTCGGTGTCCACTGGCGAGTCCCTTCCAAATGAGCTGAAAAATAGCCCGCCGGACGTCAGGGCTTCATTTAATTTTTCAACGTATACCCGTTGGATGTTTTTCCTCCTGTACTTCCATCGTTGGTTTGGAACATTTCCTAACACGGTCATGGCTGAAATATGTTCATGGGAGAGTTGAACAATATTTTAGAGTCATACACTAAGATCGGTATGACAAATGTTAAAGAGAGAGTATTTGAAACGTAGTTTCATGTAGAAGGGTTCGTGTTGTGTATTGTGATTGCATTCGTCGCTGAAAATAGCGGGAATGAGGTCAAACGGAATATTTTAAATTTTTGTTAATGTAGATGAATATTTGACACAATCATATATTGTTTTTAAAAGGAATAAAGAAATTTTGAAAGAATGTTACTACAAGCAAGCTAATGATCTCATAGCAAAATGCCGCATCTGCGCGAGAATTATAATACGGGTGGTAATTACGAATAATTTGGGGGTAGTGGTGGTTTTCGGTATGGTGTTAAACTCATTGTATGAATAATAATATATACACAAAGGCATGTGTATTTTTAAATGTGGAATAGAGCCTCTAGAGCGGTTTATCGGAAGAATCAGGGAAGCATAACCAATTTTGTATTAAAAATCAACAAAAAAATGATAAAATGCTACTAGAAATCAGTTATGCACTTTCCTCGCCTTATATCTTCTAAAGTGGAAGATATTTTTCGCTTGTAATAGTTATACTGTTCCGGATCAGATTTTTCATCAGATTCCAAGACCTCCGCATAAGTTTGCATCACTGAGTCACTCATCAAAGATTTACTACTCTGCCCTGATTCGCATAACGTTCTATTTAGATTTTTGTCATTTTTGAGCAAACACCAGACTCAAAAACTACATATTTTATTACATCATTCTGCACAATTTAAAAACCTAACTTTTGTGGAAGTAATCAATATTGAAAAATGCAATATTGAAAAATCAATATTGAAAAATGCACTCTCCATATGTCTCCAGTACTAATCAAAACACAAATCATTGAATATCTCGATAGCGGTAAAATGTAAATAGAACGTTTATGCGAATCAGAGCAGTACTCTACAGCTGAATCAATACTGTATTCAACTTACCACAGCTCTAAACCTCGTAAGCCTCTCATCAAACATCGCCCTTTCACTCAATTTTGTGTATCCGAGAACTTGTTCAGAGATTTTCATTTCTCGAACACATTCACTGGTAAAAATTGAAAGCCGATTCTTAGAAAATCGCCTAAGAAGAAAATCTTCCAGGCTGATCACATAAGCCTAAATAATGATTCATTAAATTGATATTACAGCCGAGCAAGACAAGTATCGTCCATCGTTAGTGCACATTGATTTTCGACTTTCTATTCATGAAATTTATGGAACAGGAAAAAAAATCACTTTTCACTTGTTCAGGCTCTTTCCTGAGTCATTCTATCACAAAAAAGAACGTGATAGGTTCTTTCATTCCGGATGGCTGTGGTGTATATCGACACGCAACATCACTGAAATCGTATCAGCGATGAGCTTTACTCAAACTGGCATTCTACTCAGATACGAATGCATCTGTGGAATTTTAATTTTGAGGACTTTTCCGGTCACACAAGGAGCCGCAGCCAAACAACAGTTTCGTACGCTGGGCCATGTTGCCGTTGCGTTGGCGACAATGCAGTTGGCATGCTTGACTCCATTCAACTGCAGATTGTATCTGTCGGGAAGTATCGGATCAAGATAAGATTTACGCGTTCCAAGAGTAGTGACCAAAGCGAGCATACCATTCCACACAACAATCGTCGACCTGCCAATGGCTAGAAGCTCGATGACAATTTGTAATTCGTTTAAATTGGTCTTTTGTCTGTTTGTTTGTTTTTCTCTTAAGGCTCGGTAACGTGATGTGATTTCGTAAATTACGCTTTAATGGAATCTTTCGGATTGATTGAATACGTTATGTCGGAAATTGGGAGGAAGCTCGCTTGTTATATCCTCGCTCATTTTCCGGCGTTTAGATTCCGCGTGATGCCACTTCTGTGGCTGTAATTTGTTTGTTGAATGCCAATGAAGCCATTATAGCACTATGATATTTATGTTAATGATAATTTTCGTGCGTTCACATAGTACTCTTTCCAGGCAATTAGCTTTCAAACCGTGTACATAATAGTGCATTAGAAAACATGAATTTTGATAGTTATGTCGTATGTTTGGTTGTCGTGTGATAATGTTCCAGTCATTTGTACAACAATGCGTGATAAAAATATGCGATCAGGTACAGAGCAAGTACAACTTTATAATACGATGTTTTGCATAGTCACATTAGCGGTATTCGATAACTTTTTGAGAATGTCGTAGATGAAAATTGTTTTCATGATTTTCCAACTCTCCCACAAGTTTTTCTCCATCGCCGAAACAGCCATTAAATGTGGTAACAGTATCCATCACTTTAAAAAAAAAACTAGAGCATAACCAATTAACGTTATTCTCCATGTTTTGAATTTATAGCATACAATCATTCATGTGCCGCTCGTTTATGCCATGCATCATAACCAAATTGTCTCAATGTGCATACAGTTTCATCGACAGTAACAATAATCGGACACTTGTTTGAAAGTTAAATTTACGAGCTGCCTTCCGAAGAAGAATACTAAACAATCCAGTGGACACGGAATTCATAAACACCACAAAATGCCCTGCTCGACGTTATCGATGTACTACTATCGGAGTCGTATTTCAAATAAACAATGGCAACTCAGGCAGGCACGGGCATCAGATCACACTTAAAAAAACAGCCATTCTCTGCTATTCTGTGTATTGTTCCAAGTGCCATGGACGCGGCCCAAGAAAGTTAAATAGACTTAAAAGAGCCCACGCAAAGAAGGAGGCATCGGAGCGACGAGCTAACGAAGAAGTTGCACGCAAGCAATTTTTTATGAAGTGTTTGGGATCCTTTGTTCGTGCTCCCCTTAAATCTTCGTCGTTTGGGTGTTTATCGTTGCGATAGGCGATTAAATTTATTAGATAGTGATTTAGGATAATACAATGCTATGAAGCAGGTGGAATAGCTCGCAGCATTCTTGATCGTTGTTTGGAATTCCATTGTGCTTGTCGATGTAGTGATTTGTAAACGATATGAAGTATGCCAAAAGCCCGTATTGATTGGAAATTTATTGTTACAAAGAGCATGTGTAATCTAGTAAAATTGTGTTGAGGTAGGACTTACATACGTTAGCTTATTGTTGAACATATAAAATTAAGTCTATTGATTCAATACTCAGCTGCATATCGTTCGCTGAATCTTAGAGATTTTTAATCTTAAATATTATATTATAACGCTATCGAGTCTATAGTAGTATGATAACTAACTGCCCATACTTAATAAAAGTAAGTCAATGTATTGTAAACTTATAAATTTCGTTGCATAACTATCCATGGCATTTTCACTTTTCAATAACTTAGTCTTGATAGCTTATTCCATAGTTAAGGCATTCCCCAAAAATAACCTTGCCCACTTTCTCCTCACGCTTCAACTGATGTGCCAAAATTGGAAGTGGTAGCATTTCTGTTTTTTTGCACATGTACCCAGACATTCTACCTGAGCAGACTGAAAATCAACATCTATAAACTTAATGTATCCCCACGTATAAAACAGACAAGCATTTAGAGATGAAAATGATGCTTCTATATACCAAAGGTCCTGGATGATTTTCTTAGAATATTATTTAAAAACGGGAGCTCTTCCAACTATAGACGCTTCGCTCCTGAATTGACTGAAAAGACTAGTGCCGTCAAATTGGATTGATACTTCTACTTGCATTAGCTACATCACACACTAGTAGTCCATTCTTTTTGAAATTAATCTCTATCATTGGATGAATAGAATTTACCAAAATTGACTGTTGAAGCTTTGCCCTCTTTTTTTAAAGAACACATAAGGTTCAATGTTTTTATTGGACGCTAAAAATAGGATGAATTTTAAAGAATTTATCTTTACAGGGGGCATCCAGACTGTACACGGAAATCCACCCAAGCTGAGCTCATTCAGAATTGCAGGGGCTCAGATTCTGCAAACCCAACCTCAAGTATGACTACATTGGTGGACCCAGGTTTCAATGAAAGTCCACCGGCTACCATCGTCGAGGGTTCCATGATGAGCAAATTTTCGAACTTGCTGATTGCATCTCCTGTAGTTAAATGCTCCTAAAAGTGAATAAAATGTCAGCTGAAAGTCAAACTACAGCCTGTTCTGGGAAAAAGCTGCCTTATTCTAAATCTTTACAACAGAGGAGGAGATTAACAATCAAAGAAGTATGAGAGAAAAAAGTGCTGTGTGCTCTAGACCTCACAGGCTCTTAGTCCCGCAAGAAGCTTTGAAAAATGAGAAAGCTGCTGGTGTAGGCGTTCAGGGAAATCAACACAACAAAAACTGCAAGGACTTCCCAAGAACCTCGCAGGCATTAAAACCTAAAGAAGCGAAAAAGAGTTGGCTGATTGGCATTATCAGCGGTTGGGATTAGAAATGCATCAAAGAGATGACTGGAAGCGATCAGTTAAATTTCGAAACCACAGACAGAAAAGGAATCTAGATAAAAAGTGAATGTTTTTCGGTTTGAATTGAGATTCAGAAATGGTTTCTGAATAGCGGAGAGAATACGGCTGACCTGAAGGTCTCCTTTCCGGAAAGCATAGACGCTCAATCTGGCATCGGTGAGGTGCGTGAGAAACGCAAGTTAGAAACGAAAATTGATGTTCCCAAGCGCAGCGTACCGAAAAGTTCCAGAATCCGCGACAGAAATCTTGTTGAAAATTGTCTTGAAGCACAAATACAACATCCGCGCAAGAAGCAAAATAAATGTATGCAGAAGCGGCAACTTTTTTTCTCATTGTTATAATGATTGTGTGCAATTAGAATGACAAACTAGCCGATGGTCAATGTGCTATTTTTTCGAGCGAGCTGTGGAGGGAGATAGTGAGGTACAGATCAGCTCATACTTTTACGCAAGCGAAGTTTTTTGATGGTCTCGATCAAGTCACCTGTTCCACTTAAATAACAAAGGAGTGGCCCATACGTATCATTCTGTGACTGTATTATTGGCAATGGTATTGACAACCATTTCGGATCCCGATCGTGCCAAATCGATTTATGTCGCGCAATGATGTTTGTACGTTCCTTATCCTGAGTCCTCAGAACCTGCCTATTCAGCTCAGTCAAAGTGCCATCAACCGTTTATGATGTAAAGTTAACGGAGCCGAGGACTGTGCTTTGGTTTCCATTCCGCTTGATGTCACCACGCTCAGACAGCTTTCAAGCCAACAACTCTCAGTAGTCAGCGTATAGTGCCGAGATAATGGCAGCCTAAAACGCACGACTATCGCTTCAACTTATCTTTTTTTTCACTCCTTACTCCCTCCACCAACAAGGAAGCTGATGGGTTTGGTTTCGTACGCCAAATTGAAATGAATATAAATTCTGGCCGGTTAATATGCTAACTCCCAGCACACCAGTTAAGCCAGCAACAAGTGCAATGCCCGAGGAAACACACCCGTTAATTTTATAACTTCTGCAAATAGAATTTCTGCCACTTTTTTGACTCCTAATAAAAGTGTGGCTATTGACATACCCCTTTCATCACTTGGAATAATATCATCAATAAACGGGTGCTGCCTATTGGGTGAGGTCCCACTCTCTGATTACCGCTTCTTGGTATTCTCTTTACCTAGTGATTCAATACTCCTGTTGGAAAGAAGAAGCCCAAGAAATACTGATCAGTTCAATTAGTTCAATTGTCTTATCTAGTGTAGGGATGAAGTTACCGAAATCAATAGAATCTCGGTTGAGCACTCTGAACAGATCCATTTTAGAAAGCTGTAAAAAGGTCAGCCCAATAAGCAAGATTGTTCTTTAGTGGAACTAAACACTGAAGAAGCTCACGAAAGATGCCAGCAAACTGTTCAATTGGGAAAAAATGACTGGCTCATCTACTGAGTTTCATAAAAAGCTTATAAGTATTTGGGGAGTATCTCCAACAGAGAATCATTCAAATCGTGTTCTGAGAGACTGGAAGATGCAAAGAGACTTGGAAGCTTTACAAAGCCCTGGAAAATGGCCCATTAGGTAAGCTGGATTTTCTAAAATATCATGATTGTTAGTTTTACAAGCTTAAAAAGGATCAAATCACCGATCCTGAATAGCATCTATCCATGACAGGTTAGAGTAGTATTTATACCCAAGCCCAGCAGATGGCACAATTCTTGCCTGGGGAAGCTTGTTCAGATTTGTTGGGGGTCTTCGACTGCGCGCATTTTTGGGAGCTATTTCAAGCTACCAATGCTCATGGCCTGGACGGTGGGGATACATGCCACCGACGTATGTAGATTGTTGCTGTCCGAAGTCGGAGCCAACTGCTATTTGAGAACGGAAAGAACAGCTTCTTGTGCAGTCACAATAGCAGTCAAATCTGAATGTAATATGAAGGAACACAAAGTGAGCATTGGATTGAACTGAGAGTTGGTGCTCGAGGTACACACTTTCAGTGAACGCAGGTAAAATTAAACTTGTTTTGTTCACCAGGGAAAGAAAGGAAAGACTAGTGTTTCAAATTGTGAGCTTTCAGATGAAGGCAGATATTTAGGAATAATCTTGGGCAAAAAATGTTCCTCGAAGAAGCATGTGAATGTCAAGCTTGCTCGGGCTCTTAATAGGCGCGTTTTTTGCTCCTCTATCCAGTAGAGAATAGAATATAGGCATTAGAAACAACAACACCACAGTACCAGTGAATTCACTAGTACAGGAATTCTATTCCTTATATGTAGTTCACGTGCTGAACTATAGAATGTGCTGATAGAAAAAAGAAAAGCTCATGAGAAGTTATCTTTTTTGCTGTGAAGTGGCTTTGGTTTTTGCAAGGTTATGTTGAATGTTTTAGTAGTTAAGAAATTAGAAAAAGCCCTCATATTGTGTAGAAAGTTAAAAGAGGTAATTTTCTGTTAGTTCTTTTTATACTCGTTATTTTCTCCCTTTATTTTCAGTTGTTTTGTGCTACCACAGCGAATACAGCAGCCTATGTCAGTCTAAGCGAATGCACTGCTGTTTTGTACCAGATCGTTGTTTTTGCGGCATAGTTCTATTCTGTTCTGTATCGGAGCAAAAAAATGCACCTAATGTTGCACCAGTAGTATTTTTCCTGGGAATATCCATTCGACATTCAAAGTGGGGCGGTGTCAACTACGCCTATAGGTATTGCTTGGCTTATTCAAGTTGGCATTAGCAATAAATAATGTGCATTTGCTCTGGTTGCCAGAATACTGCGATGATTAAGAAAATGGGATTGCTAATAATTTATGAAACAAGATTCAACGCTTGCATTTAAGTATCCTGAACCTTCCTTATGTGTGCCGATCCAATCTGCATCTGCCATTTCTCGGAAGTAAGTAGTTGATACCCATAAAGAGGGATAGTTATTTTCTAATGTGACCAGGCAAACGAAGAGTTTCCTCGCAGAATCGAATCATGAGACATAGTGGTTGCACAGAATGATGTTCCGTCATTCTGCTTAAAAGAGGCGAACTCTGCGGATCATTTCCTTTGTGAATGAGTAACATATGCACGTATCAGACACCAATGATTAGGCTGGAATGTTGCGTGTGTGCAGAGGATAGTGCCATACCATATAACTTCTATTGATATTCAACCTAATAATTGTATGAAAATTTGTAAAAAGGGGCACGAAAGCTCAAACACTGACATAAATTCATTTTCCAAAACAATTTTCGGCGCCGATAATGCATAATTAGAAGCGATCTCAGAAAAAGTTGTAGCATATCATTAAGTGTATATAAGTTTTCTCGGAAAGTAAAATCAGTTAAAAATGTTTGCAACCAATTATTTCTTTGATTCGCAGTTAGTCTTCTCGAAAAGTTTGTATCAATACCTTCCCCTGTTTTGAACGGCGGTCGCTCACCCCACAATTTATTTAAAAAAATATGTGAAATCAAAAATGGCTCAACAAAACAATTGAATTTAAATGATATCGTCTACTATTTGTGAAGCTATTGCTCTCTCCTGTAGCAGAAGTATGCAGATCCATCGTGTTAATTCGAGGGGTATGTGTACCACTAGTAAACTATAAATGGCTCTAGGCTCTCATAGTAATGGTCATATATGCATGTCATCACCGGTTACATCAATCTACTAAATGCAAACCAAGCTCACTTTCAACAATTTTTAAAAACAGTTTAGAAACGAAATCTATATTTTAAACGTACCACTGTCATTTACTTGTTTGATTCGATCCAAAAAAAATCACCTTATTACTCTAAACACATCCCATTTCATTCCCATTTTGTTTTTCCCAGAAAGATAAAACTCTCCCACGCCGCTATTAAAAGTTTTATGACAAATTGCATAAAGCGATTGTTTGTCAATACAATACGAGACATCCAAGATAAGTTTTCGATAAGAAGACAACGAAATGTCGACAACATTCATGGCTTGCCTCTGTGGTCGACCTAAATTCACCAGCCCAATATCGCCGCCGTCGTCCACCACCAACCATATACCTAACAGACGAGGAGGTACAACACCAAAACTTCGAAAACTTCATTACCAAAGTTGGAAACTCGATAACGAACGTATCTGAACTTGTGCTGGAATCGTATCAAAGTCAAAACGAAACGTGATCTAATGATGAATTACAAACGAAAATCTTCCACCAGGCTTAGATTTAAAAAAAAAATTAAAGAAAAACAATCCAGTGTCGATATGTGTATTTGTCTGAGATGAGAAGTGGCATCGAAAAAATATTTTACAAATTGATTTGGATTCAAATTAGAGAACTGGATTAACAACAATCGAAACTGAATCAGAGCGGTTAGAAGCCGCGGGGTATTAGGGAATCGAAAAATTATCGGCGCTCTCGAATGCCGATAAAAAGCATATAATCCGAATGTTTCGCCGTAGTAGTGTTGCCGTCCGAAGGAGGAAAGAAGCGGAAGAGAAAAAGGGGTTTGTGGCAAATTTGTCTGACTGGGCTATAAAATCGTTTCGATCGAATTTTTGTAAGAAGGAATTACCAGCAGATGGATGATTTTGTCTGTCATTATATACCCACTTAAGACATCAAAATTTCTACCTTATGATTAAATATTTCAAATCGGAAACCCTAACAACCCGTAACAAAACAACCCACCCCAGATCAGGGTACGGCTTACTCGGAACGGACCTTAATCTGATTTAATAATACGTTTCGATCTACTTCACGATTTTTTCTGCCTTAACCTGAAGCCCGTAAAAACCACATACTCGCCCGGTGTGCACGAAACTAGGTCCATGCTGCAATCGAATTATTATCGACTTAAAGCATATTGCAAAACATTTAAGTCGAAATCATTTCGCACAATCGTAAATTGATTAAAGCCCTTAGTTTTCGCGAGTTCAAGAATGTTGTGTTGGATTGTGTTGTATTGAGTCAGAGCCGTCGAAACAAGCAAACCAGCAACCTTGAAAATAGACATTGTTGATGCTGATTAAATATTAAGAGCTCGAGCCAATGTACGCAGGCGAACGCGAAGCTGGTTTTTATAACTTCTTCCAACTAATGCGATTTTCGAGCCTATGAATAGTTTCGCTACGGCAGAGCAGACCAAAATTATGCCGAGCATCTGTTGAGTGGCTTACTGTACGGAAAAGTAAGTGATTGCTTCAATTCATCATCAAGTCTAGCTTCAAATAGCGTTTGATTTTGCAGAGAGCACGACGTATGTATGGGTGTAAAAGGTGAGGAATTGTTCGGCATCGGAACGACCTTCGAGCTCAAAAAACTTTGCCTTGATTGGCAATCGATTTTCTTAAGAGCCAGCAGCGCTCTTTATACCTACATACCTTACAATAGGAAATGAACATCTTGAACGCATCGATAGACCTAACTAACCAGCTTCAAACTCATAGCATTTATCTTCTATAATTCATTTGTATTCAGTTCGCATGATTTATTCGTAAAATCAAATTTTAATTGTGGGGCATTCACGATATGGTAAGTAGTCTTGTTGTAACTACGATAATAATCCGCTGAACATGTTTTATGTTAGGCACTGCGTGACAGAAATTCTAATGTCTAATATTCTCATGGCATCAATATTTTAACAGCGTGTATATCCGCAATCGATTCTAAGTAAATTCTTCGGTTTTATTGTGAGCAAAACGAATCTGTGAACGTGCGTATTGTCGCAACTAAAATAATCAGAATCGTTCGCGATGAGAATCTAAATTGAGTAGGTACCTACACCCAGTACATGTAGGTATGTATTATTAACGCGAATTTGAAGGGCCGAACACCCGCATATCGTAAAGTAGTGAAATTTATCATTGGAGCATTTTCCTATTACAACAAAGATAAGCTCGTGAAATTTGAAAGCCAGAGTTGAATGCAATCCAAAGAAATAATGTAATTTTTTATTTTTTTCGCAAAATATACACATAGTCACAAAATTGAAGGCACAATCTATATAAATGCCAAAATATTATTCAATGTTACTACAATTGTAGTAAATTTATCGAATTGGCATTTTATTCTGTTAGTGCGTAATCTTCTTTATAAATGTACACCAAATTAATACAAAAAAAGTCGATTCTATCACAAAGTTTGCTATTTTGATGTCACCTGGACCACTTGCGAGCTACACAAAATTGAAGGCACACGTTCATCTAACAAGATATTTAGTAGAATTTGATGCTGCAATTACTTTTCATTCTTTACAAATATTGAGTTTTAGGTGAACGTTAGTGACTAGTTGAGTTAAGTGTGTTGTTTTACAAAAACAAAATAAGTATTTGTACATGAATAAATAAAAAAAAACTGAAATGGATAAACGGAGAAAAGAAACCGCAGTTGCGCAAAGAAAAATTATTATTAAGCTTGTTTGTGAAGGTAAAACATATCGAGTATAATAGTTGGGAGATCATTTTCTTCAATAAGAACTTCAGCAAATGGAAAACTGACGGAACTTATATTAATAAAACGAGACGTGGTCGAAAAAAGTTACTGTCAATTAAAGATGAGTCCAAACTCTCAAGCTTTAACTGTCAGTTAAAGATGAGTCCCATGTCCAAAGAAGCCGATTAATAATTTGAGGGCTGAAGTTTCTCATATGATCCAAAAACCAATATCCAAGGAAATTATTAGAAGAACATTGCGAAACCATGGTTTAAATGGAAGAATAGCCCGTAAAAAGCCATTTATTTCAGAAGCAAATAGAAAAAAACCGTTTGAGTTTGCGAAAACTTTCGAAAATGAAGGTCCAGATATCTGGAAAATCATAATATTTAGTGATGAAAGTAAGTTCAACCTATTTGGCTCTGATGGCAGACAAATAGTTTGGAGGAAAGCAAATACCGAGCTAAAGAAAGAAAATTTGTGCGGAACCGTAAAACATGGAGGAGGTAATGTGATGGTTTGGGGATGCATGTCTGCAGGAGGAGTCGGCAACATGGAATTTATTGAGACCACTATGGACAAATTTAAATACCTCGATATCCTGAAAAGGAATTTAAAATCAAGTGATATTAAATTAGGACTATCGGATGTGTTTTGGTTTCAACAAGATAATGATCCGAAGCACACCGCACATATTGTAAAGATGTGGTTGCTTGATAATACGCCAAAACAATTAAACACTCCACCTCAGTCTCCAGACCTTAACCCAATTGAACATTTGTGGTCAGTACTTGAGCAACAAATCCGAAAATTTTCAATTGCGAATAAATCCGAGCTGAATTCAATAATAGCAAGAGAATGGCAAAATATTCGCCCAACTATAACAACAAAGTTAGCGGAAAGTATGCCTAGAAGACTATCAGCAGTAATCAAAGCCAACGAATATCCAACTAACTACTAATAATAAATTATTTTATATTTTTCTAGTGATCTTGAAGTTTGTGCCTTTAATTTTGTGCCTTGAATTTTGTTGTTAATTTTTTCTTTTGTTACTTGATTTTTTTTAAAATTGAATTTAATAAAAAATTTTATTCATTTTTGTATTTTTAGTCTTCAATTTAATAAAAAATAAAAAAATTTGTGATAATAAAGTGACATTAGTTTACAAACGCCTAAGAGTTTTCATATTTATTGCTTGTGCCTTCAATTTTGTGACTATGTGTATGTAGGTACCTACCTCAAACTTCAAACTAAGTTCAGTAGCTATTTGCAATCGTATCGACCGTTTTAAGCCACGCATCTCTCTCTACTGGTCCCTACTGTTCCCTCTATACAAAGGTAGCTGAATCGGAAGCTTTGTTTTTATTATCAAAAAAATTACATATGTAGCCAATTAGTTACATGCATAGACTATTGTTTCCTGTGAAGGTAATCGACCACACACATTTTACGATTCAATTAAAAAATAGTCCAATATCAAAAATACTATTAAACTGCTTTGATTAAGCTGAGAAAGCGGAAAAGGTGTGGCTAAAACGAACTTTGCTTTTCTAAATCAAATATTTTGATGGTTTTTCTGCAGCAATTGATACATCAGTCTCGCATTAGAATAACAAAATGTATTTTTGAAATATGCAGAAATTGCTATGTATAGGTTTCCGATGTTTTTTACGTTTTTTTTTTGTTTATGATTTTTTGAGTGGGTGTTTTTGTGAAAGTTTAGTATTTCCAACATTTAGTGAGTTGGTCAAATTTTATTAAGGAGTCATGAAGTATAAAGTATTTGTTGAAGGAAGTTTATTCATTCTTATTCATTCTGTTTATTCATTCTGCTCATTTATTTATTCAAATGAGATATAACAGATATAGTCTAATTATTGCATAAAATATAAAAGTGATAAAAAAAACACTTCCAAACATAAATTCAGGAAAACATGTATCAAAAATAAAAATATCTTAACCATACAGGAGCAAAATGCAGTGAAGTTAAATTAATAATTTACAGAGCAGGAAATTACTGAATTAATTAAAGTAGTTTTAAATTGCGGCATTGATTGGGGTAAATGACCAAGATTAAGATTGTTATGTTTCTTTAATATTCGCTATACTCTGAGTAGAAATATATATTTATACGTCCTAACTGAACACTAAACATATTAGTGGATCTGCATACTTGACAACAGTAAGAATACATGTGCAGGAGTTTAAATATTCGCAAAAGATTTTGAAGGCCTAAGTGAAAAATTCGACAATCATGATGAGGAGACGATGATATGCAGGATGTGCTGGTCAAATTTAAGATTTGAGTCAAAAACAACACCGAAATCTTTAAAGCTGTCGACCGAATCGGGAAAAGAGCCAAAAAGAAAATAAAAAATTAACACAGGAATTTTCTTAAGAGTGGAAGCTATTTTCTAGCATTTTGAGATGTTCAGACTGAAGGAATTGGCAAAGCACCAGTTGCTCAAGGCGCGAGGATCATTTTGCTGACGTTCGGTATCTTCATGAGAATTAATAACTCTAAACATCTTAAAGTCATCCGCATATGAAAGGCAAGATGAGTTTATCGCCGAAAGAACGTCATTTATTAAAAACAAAAATAGCAAGAAGCCAAGATTAGATCCTTGTGTAACTCCAGATATGGCACGAAAGGGAATTGAAGAACATGAATTGGTATTTAATACACATATACGGTCATGCACATAAAACGAAAACCAAGAAATAAGCCAATTGGAGAATCCATTGCCTTCCAGTTTTAAAAGCATTAGCGTGTGATCGAAAGTTGGTATGACCCAAAGCAGACGCAACTGTGTTTGTGCAGAATAAAAAGTTTGTAAGCGTGCACTTTCCTTTAACAAAATCGTCTTGATCTTGTCCTAGGCTGAGATGATTGCTAAAGCACGGAAGAAAGGAAATGGGACGGTAGCCTCTTCTTCAGTGTCTATTAAGTTTGGCAACCACTGCAGCCAGAATGTTCTATACAGATCGTTACTCACTGAAGAGCCTCCCAGCTGCTTCATCTTGGGAAACAGTGTGGGAAGTTGCTGGTCATTTAGACTGTGGTTTCCATGGGACGGTGTAGCTTAGCAGAGTCATTAACGGATAGCCATGAAGGCTTTCCAGGGCTTTCTTAAGGACCTCGTATAGACACTCTGGTCCGGGGTTCGCAATCGCATCTGTAACTGTCTTCAGCTCCTATAAGCCCAGCAAAGACGCCACATAGTTGTTTTGAGGCAGAACAACTTTTATTATTGCTAAGGAATTGTTGCTAAGGAAAATTGAAAAAATGAGGTGGCATAGTAGCCGTCGCTGCAATCGAGAATTTTTTTACAACACGCCTAATGAAAGGTCAAAAGCCGCTTCTTTGTCCATTGACATTGTTAATTGTTCAATCAACACGTTGGTATGAAGGAAGAAACGCGGTGGAGTGAACGTGGCGCAAAGCTGTAAGGAAGTAAAAGGAGGTTAAATTTGTTTCGTTTTCAAAAGATACTGTTGGGGCTATTTGTCTTTTGGTTCCCTATTATTTTTGCCTTGAACCTAGTCTATTTTCAAAAATTGTAAAGCTGCAAATCATAAAGCAAAATATGTAACGACTTTTGTGAAAGTTTTGATTTTGTGTCTTCTTTTTTTTTCATAGCAGCACGCGAATTTCTAACTCACCGCTTGATTCATTCACATCTGTTTTCGAAAGTTGAAAGCTTTTTTGAATGATGAGCCTCAGAAACTCGAAATCTCATCAATAAACTCTTTCAGCCGTTGAAATCTAATTCAAAAAGGTAATGAGTCGATATCTGCTGCTTGCTGGTCAATAGATTGACGATAACTCGGGTTGTATTGACGATGTAGTTCGTCGCGTCGAAGCTACCAGTTATGCATAGCACAGTTTCATGTATTCAACTTAGTTTGAGTTCTGACATTACCCTTTTTATTTTAACTACAATACCTAACTCTTTCCATTGCAATGGACAATCCAGAGTAATTTATTAGCTTGTTGATGCTTAGGCTTTGATGAGAATATGCTGTTTTTAGTGTTAATGGAGAGCTGTGGCATCTGTCTGAAATACATTGTGCAGAAATTGTCCGAACATTGTAATTTAAATTTCTCGCAATAGTGATATTAAAATTTGTTTGCCAATTTGATAGGACTGTCCTTAATTACTATACCAAAACTTGAGTGCATTTGTTAACTAGTGCATTTGATCGAGTTGATCACTCCATTTTGATCCCCAAACTGAAACAATTTGGAATTCTGGCTTGGCTCCTACCAATCATCAGGAGATCTCGTCATTTTGCTGAACAATCTCTTCATACCTTACTCAATACTTCAGAGAGACTTTTGGCCACAAAGTATTCACAACTTTGTCGCGACGAAATTTTCGCGCTAGAGTCTCGAGGAGCGACCAAGCTTTAATAATAATCTTCGCATATTGTATCAAAATGTACGCGAGCTTCTTTGACTCGCGATTATATAGTTAGGAAAATTCATATAAACTTGATAGGGGACATTCTGGAATTTGCTTCTGCATACTATATTCCGGAGGGACTGAGATCATGTAACTACTGCTAAATCCAATGGTATTTACCGGCGTAAAAATGTCACTCAAAAGAAGAGTCTGCAAATACTTAAAATTTTTGTCTCCCATTGAATGTGTTGCTGCTGGAATCTCCTTAAATCTCCCTAGCTTCTTGATTGTTGTCACCGTCTGCTTCCTTCAGAACTGTCCCACATTTGTGTATGAATGATTCTTTTTTGAGCTCTCTACTTATTTCTTCAGTTGTTTTCGAATCGCGGTATTATTTTGGGTGACAATTTGCATTTGTCGCATTTACTTCACTATGGCTAACGTGCAATGGGACTCTAACTTTTCAACAATAGCATGAAAAAACAGTATTTCGTTAGCATTACTGTCCATTGTTATGCTCCTTTTTCCAATATAATAATATGCAAATTTGAGTGATAAAATATTTGGACCTTGTTATATATAACCTCCTTTTTTCATCTGTTTGCTTAAGCCCTGCTTTATCACTCTTAAATCCAGCTTTATCTAAAAACACTTGCAAGGGTACTTTAACTCCCTTCAAAATATAGCGTTCCAATAAACATGTATCTCAATAATGTTTCCGCTTTCAATGCCTGAGTCTTTTGTGATCTATGTGCGAAATATTTTCCCTGCATGTGTGCCCAGTTCTCTACAATTACTTCGCATAATGTTTCCTTTTCCTTTCATTGTATCTGATCTTCACCTCGTACTAACTATCTAGAAGTCGAATTATTGATGATTGTCACGATAAAAGCACTGGATGTGCTGGTGAAAACAGTTTCCTCCCCCTTGTGTGTTCCTTTTTGTGTAGTTTAGCCGCTGTGAAATTTCCGTCACGTTTGAAGATTGTAAAAATATTCCCAATATACAAGTCAGGTAATCGTTCTAGCATATCGAATTATCTGTCGCCGCGAGATATCTGTCAAGATTTGAAATATACCCAGCTTCTACAGAATAAATCGATCTTTAAATTAAAATATTAAACATAAGTGAATTCCCCTTGCATCTAAAACGCTGGTTCTCAAAAAAATAAATCGCTGATCTATTCAGAGGGTGTGTGTTCAAAGCAAAATTACGTGATTACGTATCTAGAGACATTCAAAAGTCAACGAAAGTCTAGTTTCGAAAAAATTGCTTTCACTTGTTCGAATCTAAACAGCTAAACTTAATCACAACTAAATATTTTATTAATTCAAGATAATACAACGACCAATCTACTCAAAGCTCGAAAAACCAGTGTACAAAGTTAACAAAAGAACTGTACTCAAAAAACTAGATGAAGACTAGATGAAAATATTAGTCAATTCTAAATGCCAAAGACATTAGTTTTAAAACGACTGTACAATTGCTTCCAATATCAAATTTGCATTAAGATACAGTATTAGTGTTCGAAAAACAGCTGACTGGAATCTTCATTAAATTCGTTCCACCCGATGATCGATGTCAAGATGACCCATTTTGATGCCGAATGTAAGAAATGTATTTTATTTGATGCGAAAGTGGACGCCGTCACGATGAAAAGAATTGCTGTGCTGGTGTCAAAGCAAAGTTAATGAAATTTCAGGGAAAGTTGGAAAGGTTGGTTTTATCGTAAAACTTCAATTATTCAAGGCTTTTATTAAGATAAAACAAGTCCGTCTACAATCGTCAATTTCATTCTGTTTATTTCTTTTTTAACTTGCTGTCGAAATAGTGGGACAATGCGACTTATCGCGTGTAAATATTTTGATTGCTTAAATATTTTCGACGCATCGTCCTTGTGGATACAAATGCAAAGCTATAAAAATAACTCCGTCTAGTCTTCAACTTGCCGCCACAAACTAGTAAACTACCATCGCCTACGGACAAAAGGTGATTACACTTGGGCTAGAAAACGTCGTGAGTTATCATGGAACTTAATCTTTGCGAATGTCTGGACTCATTTAGGACTTTCTCTGTCACTATAAGCTAGCCGTCGATTTGGCAATCGCCATTCAGGTAGATCCTCTCACTTTGATTTCTACGAACGGTACGCACTTATCTTACAACGGTATAAAACTTGGCTTTTTGATTGAGACATGATCCGAGATATGGATACAAGCACTTCACAGCAAATAGCATTCCTTCTCGGTAACACAGCATTCTCTCAGTCCTACATATACGAAGTGTCACACCATATTCTAACCGTAATTAAATACGCCTTATATGTTCAAATCCAATGGAAATCGAATTTTTTATGAGCACTGTTGCTACAAGTCCTGGTAAGGAAGTCATAATCATCCCAAATGAATATCCGATTCTCAGTATACAAAACTTCTATCATGAACTACATAGCAAAATAATCTTCTCTACAATACACCTGGCAAATGCCAGCTATCAATTTCAGTCGAGCCAAACGATATTTCTGAAGCACCCTAAGGACGCAATAGCTTCGTTCCAAAAATCAGGTAAAGAGTTTCAGGAGATCCGAAGAAAAAACTCAAAATGCACCTTCAGATCTCAATAATTTTTGGTACGAACATCGACTTTTTTTTTAAGTCCATGGCCCAATCCTTAAAACATTCATCGCTCTTACGTTCAAGATACAAATGTTTCTGCAAGATAGCTCACTCTGGTGCTTTAGGCATTTATTTATATCATCCGAATTCTTCTGACCTTCGATCGAAAAATACATTGCCACTGGCTCCCAAAAATGTATATCTTTCGATCATTTATTCGTTCTCCAAACGTTTAAGGGTCATCCATCATATTTGATTCCTTAACGCAATATACCTGCCAATCACTGTGCTTCTACTCCTGGCTTACACGATTCGGAGTTCCGCAACACATTGTCACCGACCAGGGCAGATAATTTGAATCAGCTACCCACGCTGAGCTTGATCGAGTCTTGGGCTTCGAACGCAATACTGGGCAAAAGTTTATACCATAGCGAATATATTGGCCGCTTGACATAAGCGAAGTCACCTTTCAAAAGTACAAAATATTCAATTTGGGCTCAAAGAAGTCCTTAAAGATTTGCTTGTGAGAGCTTAGTTGATATAATTATCTTCATCTGCTTCTTTACATTGACCTTCCAAAATTGCTGAGCATAGACACTATAAAAAACTACGACGAAGCTGCAAAATCATCCTTGATGCTGAATTTCTCTCTGAGAGTGTTTCTGTTCAACGTATTTTGAGACTACTTGGGCTCAATATTAAAAGCCACAGAGTAGGAAACGTTGGTATCTATACTCATTTCATTACATCCGTAACTCATTTTTATTTCAGGTATAGCATTGGGCTTTCTTCTTCTATTTTTAAGTTTTCAGAATTATTGGACGGAATTTCGTGCTTGCAAAATACTAGAAAGCACTCAAATACACAATATAGTGCTCGATAGTGCACTTTACTTCCAATTAGTAGCTAAAACTATTTTTGATACAGGCAATCAACATCTGTTTTAAATTCCATTCTGATATGTTTCTGATTCGAACACTGTAAGATAAATCATAGGAATAATATCATTTTCCCTCGATTTCCAATACCAAATAGTGTCATTCAAAAGTTTTATGTTTTCTCGTAGTAACTTGTTCAGTGTTACAAACGAAACCAATTGCTGCCTATAAATACACATGTTCTTTCATCAACATTTCTTAAAACTTCGTCGTAATTTCATCCACTTACTTCCCAATTTAGAAAAGAATACAGCTTTATTGTTTCAGTAATTTACATACAAATGAAAGAATTTAACGAATCTTGTCCTGTTTGGTTTTTTTTTTATTTTTCAATTTAAATACAGCTTCAATTGCCCGTATCCATCTTCTTTGGAAATAGCTCAGGAAAAAATTACCACACTAACGACTCAAACGACGACAGCAAAAGACCTGAAATTATCACTTCTCATCTCAGACTGCACCACCTACGCCACGTCCGTTCAAATAGTGCTCCATTTCGTTTCACGTTAGCGTTAATTAGAAATGACATGGCCCCAGGCAAGAAATAAAAGAAAGCACTTAAAAGTGTGTGACGTTATTGCAGTGCGGAGCTGTGTGTTTTCTTATCATTGGGACCGGGTCGTTCTCGCGGAAAGGAAAATGCCATGATGAAGTATACATACATACAACGGCTGGACTGGAATCGAACAGTGTCTTCAATCTTCCCGTCTTCCGGTCGTCGCGTCTGACGTTCCGCGATACGTACGAAATCGAGCGAGGAAGCCTGAGCAACCGAAATGACCAGGGATTCGTGACCGAAAACCAGGAACAAACGGACAGGCAACCATACGCGGCCGGATAGACCGACCGACGTACCAATTATATTACGTCGAATCCGGACAAACCAATTAGAGCGGTAATTGCTTAATGAAATAATCAAATACCACCAGTCGAGCTGCAAGTGGCTGACTTTTATTTCTTCAGACATTACCCGCAAAGTGCTCCGAAAACATGAGCTCTACTATGTGCCGTACAGTGTGCCACGACCAATAGTGTCTACCCGAACGTATCGTGGGACCAGACATAAAACCAAGTCGGGAAAACAGCAGATACTTTGGAAACTTCGCATGTTTCAGAATTTGAATCAAGATTGGATTTTATTAAGCATCGAATAGTTGGAGAGCTATCCTCGCTTCCTTCCAATCAATACATAATACAGAATGACATGCAACGTTTTTCCTTCAAAAAATATCTCTAATCTTTCTCTCGGATCCTTCTATGCCAGATTTCGTGAGTCAACCAGCCCCCCATTGTACCAAAGCAGAAAAATCTGTTCATGTCGCTCATTCTCATCGTTCACTGTACAAAGTCTTCTTGCTTGCTATTGTTCCATTAACTAGGTTGTTTCCAGGTCTCCGATACGAAGCACTGATAACGAGTCAACGTTCCGTCCAACGACGTCCACGTTCCTCTCCTTGACTCGCTTCAGGGCCAAAAGCCTTTTTGTTTAATCGACACTAAATTGCCGTTGATGGAAATTGTTCATGAAATAAATCAAGTAGATTATTTCCGAAGATGAAATCAGTTATGGTTCCCAATAGACTAAACTATGCTTAATGATTTAATCTTTAATCGGCATTTTTTCGAATCGCTGCCCGCTAGAGAATGAAATGAAAAAACGTCAATTAGCATGAGCCCACTAGGCAGAATCGGAGCGTTTCGAATTCGACAGGCAACTGACTGATCGACTGACTAGTTGAGTTTCGCCTTATCGCACTAACTTCTCTGGAAAATGAAGAAGAGGAAGAAACGCCGAAAAGGAAAACTCCTCCGAATCGTATGTCTGTGGCGCCAGATCTTAACATGCCATGCGGATATGGAATGGACTAAGTGCTTTCGGCGTTGTTTCTTATATTCGAAGCGACATTATTATTGTTGCTGTGTGTCGGAGGTGCACCTTGTCTGCTGTGCTCTTATCAGCGTTGTAAATTACGTTGCTAGATGAAAGGAGCTGACTTGTGTTCCACTTGTTGAACAGGCACTTGACGCGATTCCATACGCTGCCTCCTGGCACCAGCGATGGATTCCACTGATATGAACGGAATGCAGGACGAATGAATGAAGTCAATATTTTATGCATAGCGTTTTGTCTTAGCTTGATGTATGGACGGTTTTAACCCGCTGGTATGGAAAAATGTTGCTTTTTGTGAATTATCGAAACGAGAGTACTTAAAGGAAATAAATTGAAATGGAAATAAAGAAATGTTTATCCTAAATATCTTTCGAATTTGTCGTTGTTCTGATGGAATTGCTGTGGGATTGCTTTACACGTGCACGTACAATATATGAAGGCACAACAATTCAACTAAGCTAAAAACTTGTGGAGAGTCTTTTTTATTTCAGTTTTTCATTCATTTAAAGCTGCATGTAAAAACTTTAGTATAATAGATATTTCGCGCGAAAAGGCTGTAGCGACGACGGCACAATCTTCTTCAAAGGGAAGTTATATTGCTGAAGAAAGGGCACAAGCACAAAAGATGCTGCAAAAGTGTCGGGAAATAGTTAAAACAAATTACAGCTGCATGCCAAGTGCAGAAAAATATATCGCGGCAGGTGAAAGACGGCCTTCTTGAACTCGAAGAGACATAGTATATAGACACTTCGAGCTATGCAGCCTTATGGGTTGCCGATACTCGAAAAGTCCGGGTTGATCGGCGAGGTTTGGGCGATGGATATGTTTGGATTGAAAACAGCGGCATCAGCTTTGTCAGCTGCTATTTTTTACCGGGAATAAGGGAATTACTAGAAAGTCGTAGAAAGATAGAAGCATTAGAAAACGTTCTTCGAGATCGTCTTGGCAAAATGGTAGTAGCTGGTGACTTCAATGCGAGAGCTTTGGAATCAGGGATGCCGACTCAAAACACAAGGGGGATATCGATTACGGAAATGGTGTCCAGGCTGAGTATGGTTGTGGTGAACAGGGGCTTGGATGAGTCCATTCCCCATATAACTCTTGTTTCGGAGACGTTGTCCATGATGACAAGGGACTGGAGAGTGATGGAGGAGTACACTGGAAGTGACCACAAATATATTACTTTCTGGTTGTCGGAGGAAAGCCCGGCGAAAGAACTTTAGACAGAAAATACTCGGGTGTAATATTGCGAGGTTGAATAAGAGGAAGCTATTGAAGTCACTTGGCAACAGTTTTGCAGACAAAGTCAGCGCAGGACAAGCAAGGGTAGCAATGGGCCCTAGGGAAATAGGAACGATTGTAAATTTCGCCATGGGTGAAATTCGGCGAGCATGCAATGCGTCGATGCCACTTCGAAAGTCACTACCGGGCAAATAGAGCGCTTATTGGTGGACTGAGGAGATAGTGGAACTTAGATGAAGACCTCTAGCGTGCAGGCGTAGGGTACAACGGTCTATTGGTCGACCAGAAGCGTTGCTACTTGCCACTACGCACAAAAAGGCAAAAAAAGAACTGGAAATAGCTATAAAACGGAGGAAAAAGCAAATGTGGCAAACTTTATGTGAAGAAGTGGACTGGGACCCGTGAGGACAGGGCTACAAAATAGTATCGGGTAGGCCGGGCCGCATGGGTCCTGACCCACCCATGGATGCGGATATCCTGAAGAATATTGTAGACTCGCTACTCCCAGCGCACGACGCGAGAACAGAGAACGGCCCCACAGTCCGCCAAAAAGATATCCCTTTGTTCACTGAAAAAGAACTACGAAGCGCGAGTCTCTTTCAACCGAAAAGCCCCAGCTCCTGACAATATTCCAGTAGAAGCCCTAAAAGTAATGGTGAAGAGACACCCGTCAACATTATCACGTATGTACAATGAATGTTTACTAGTGGGTGTCTTTCCGTCACCCTGGAAAGTGGCGCGACTTGCCCTAATTGCAAAGTGAATGGAAGACCTAATGCACCATCAGCGTACACACCTCTTTGCATGCTTGATACTGTGGGGAAACTTCTGGAAGGGTTGCTGAAACCTCAGCTAAAGGCAGCTATACGAAGAACTGGTGACCTCTCGAAAACGCAGCATAGATTCCGCAGTAGCCACTCAACAATAAGTGCCATATGCGAAGTAATTAGCGCAATAGATCGCGCAGAGGCCACTTGTCATCGGGCTAGACCCATAGTGTTTTTGGTAACGCTTTTTGCTCGGCGAGATGGACAGACATATTAAATTCTCTTCAGCGACATTTTCACATAGATGAATACTTGCTGACAATGGTACGAGATTACTTGAAAGATCGCCATATGATTTATGAAACGAATCAGGGATCTGTACGCAAAACTATTACAGCTGAAGTAGCACAAGGGTCTATTCTCGGGCCAGACCTATGGAATATTACATATGATGGTCTCTTACGCCTCGAAATGCCAGAGGACGCACTCTTGGTGGGCTATGCTGATAATGTAGCCGCTGTCATCACGTCTAGAAATCCTCCCCTCGCCCAACTCAAACTCAATCAAGTAATGAGAAGGGTTGAAGCCTGGATGGAAAGCCATGGTCTCCAGCTGGCGATCGCAAAAACTGAGACTGTCATGCTGACCAAGAGGATGATACCAACCATTATACCCATGACGGTTGGCTCTGAAGTACTTAAGATCAGAAAATCGGCTAAATATCTTGGAGTGATGTTGGACTCGAAGGTGGCTTATGAAGAGCACAACCGAAAAGTATGTGATAGGGCGCTACCAATATTATAATGGATTCTGAATTGTGTTTATTAGGTGTAAATACATAGTACCAATTTAATTGAGAATTGAACTCTGCTTATTGATGACTGAGTTCTTATGACCCTATTGTGAGACCGCATTGAATAGTGCAGAGCCTCTATTATGTCTCTATTAATACTCGATCCGCACCGAGTCCTTGATGATCGGGGTGATCCTCTTCATTCCGACCGTGACTACATCCGTTAGCCTTGCGAAGAAGCCTTCTTGCAATGCCTCAGCATTCGCACAGGATATAATGATCTGCTTCCTTTTCCTCCTGGCACGCATCAACAGATCTGACAGCCGTGCTGTATGCATGTCAAACAGAGAATGTTTGGTTAAGATCGCCACCGCCGTGCAGAGCGACCTCCTCCCTAGTTTAAGAAGTACTTTAGAGCGACCAATGTCAAAAGTTATCTACAACTGTCTTACGATTGCAGAGGAAGTTTAACTGAAGCCATCGGAGTACCAACCAGAAAACCCTAAAACACTTCAAGCAAAAGCGTGCCAGCTTCAACAAGTTATTCTGTTTCACCGTTCCCTTTAATGTTTTTTGTCCTGGCACTATAAACAGCTGCATCATCAAATGTTTCGACATCTTTTTAAGAGACGTAAACTCTAGCAAAAAACTGTATCGTCGAAGCGTCGAAAATCCCCAACAGCTGTTGGAGGCCTGGGTTTGAAACACTTAAGTCAGAGATAGGTGCACATCACTATACGCGATGGGCCCTGGAATAGGATTTGAGAATGGCCTAGATTTTACCAAGTCCGAGGTTCACCGAAATTATGTTTAATGTTCGGTCACCAAACTACTGCGCTGCGTAGCAGATTTGGTTTCACTATGCTATCGCAAATTCAAGAGATTGTAGAATAGGCTTCGGTGCAGGCCCAGTTTGCTCCTCTACCTCTCTTACAGCGCACTTATAATGCTTTGGTTGTCCTTTGTGCTATAGTCCACTTTACTTTATCTTTGAGACTTATCGGAGTTCCATTCAACTTTGCAAATGGAGGCCATGAGATCGCATCGAGCCCTCAACCCTTCTAATTGCTTGGTTTATTTTGCAAGGAAAGAATTCTATATGTGATAGTATCTGCTACGCCATCGATATAGCCTACCAAAATCATCTCTTCCATTATTTCGAAGCACAAGATACCATCATAAGCAATATTCCATAGGTTGGGTCCCAAGAATGAACCCTTGTGCTGCGCCAGCTGTTATATTGTTGTAAACAGCTCCCTAATTCGTCTCGTATATCTCTCGAGTAGTCTCTTAACATAACTAGCTGGTAGTCCTCTATCTAAAAATGTCGCTGAAGAGAGTCCAACAATCTGTGCATCTCACTGAATTAAAAGCGTTACGGACGTCCATCATTTCTAAAAACAGGATAGCCCCGACCAGATGACATGTCGCCTCGATGCTCTCTACTGCGGTTATAGTTTAGCGGATGGAACTTATTGTTGATTGGCCTCTGCAGCATCCGTGTGGGATTTTCGAAAGATGACCAGTCTTTCGTGTAGCCGGTTTGAGCTCAGACTTCAGTAGTCCTTCAAGACCTTTCTCCACAGTATCGAACTCCTCTTCTCATTGTAATCAGAGCGAGTCGTAACATTTTCTAGCGTGTCAAGATGATCGCTAATAAACACGTATTATATATGTGAAGCAATGTTAACGAATGTTTTTCCACTACTGTTTTCATCACTTACACTGGGATATTGTCCAGACCCAGAACCTTTCATTTTTTATTTTAGCGGCTGCGCTACGAAACTCTTCTTCCGTGAACAGGGGGATATGATTCTGCTGGATTTTGTGGTCGTTTTCTGCTCATGCCAAGGGCTTGAAAGAATGTGTCTACAATATAGCTCAAGGTATCCACCTCTGATCTAATGGATATTATTTTGTAGCTTTAGAGCCATAGGTTCCGGTTAACTTTTTTGCAGCAAGTTTGCCACATGTGATTCTTTCCCTTTAAAGCCATTCCCAACTCTTTTGTTTTTTGCCTTTTTAGGGTTTGCGACAAGTGGCGACGAATTTGGTCTTATCCCTAGTAATAGATCGCTCTTCCTTACCCTTGCAAGCTAGAACTATTCGCCTCAGTTCTGCTAACCTCTCACCAATAAAACTAACGATTTCCCGCTAGTGTATTTCAATGTGATATCTAGGCATCACAAGCTTGGCGAATTTCACCCCTGGTGAAATTTATCAGCGTACTTACCCCCGAGATCCGTCGTTACCCCTTTTTGGCCTTTACTGACCTCTTTAGCAAAGCTGCCTTCAAGTAACATTAATAGCTTCTTAATTTCCAACTTTCCAATAGCTTCTTAATTTCCAACAGCCAACCAAAAAGTAATATAGTTGTTGTTCGAACGTACTCCTTTATTACCCTCCAGTGTCTTGCCAACGTTGACGGTAACTCCTAAAAAGGAGTTGTATCTGGTATGGACTCGCCGAAGCCCCTGCTGCAAAAAGTTGGGGTCAAGTCCACGCTCATCGTGATTATAATCAGCCTGGACACCATCTCCATAATTAACCTCTTCCTGAAGTCACCGGCTACTACTAGTGTGCCCGGGAATTCGTGAAGAGCGTTTTTCAATGCTAGTATATTTCTATACAATCCTCGTATTGGGTCATTCGATGAAAAATCGCAGTTGACAAAGTAGATGCCTTGGTTGTGAATCCAAGTATTCCCGGACATTTCAAGTGTCTGCAACACATAAGTCTGCATACCATGTCCCTGGATTTTGCCGTCGATATGGTTTGACTATATGTAACTGCGATTTGGTTCCTGGATTCATGCTTAAGCTGCGTGAGCAAGTCGACTGAAGTGCGACACATAAGCGGATTTTTTTGGAAAAGTCTCATCTACGCAGCAACTTGTTCTGCGCATTGAAAGCTTTTTGGAAAGCTTCGCGTATTCCTGCCCCAAGAGCGTGCCTAGTCTCCTAAGAGATTGTCCAGGTCGATTATATCGATTTTGGCCTTAAAGAGAAGCCTTTAAGCCTCGACGGAGTCTCCCGTAGCTATTTGAGTTGAGTCGCTAAATTTTGCGTTATTCTTCTCAGTTCCATATCTACCATCTTTCATCGCTTACCATCTTCCTGATTTGGCGAACCTGTAACCCTACTTTGCTTAGGCTTTCATCTGAATGGATATGCTTTAAGTCTTCGCTTTTTATCTCCTCCTCCTTGTTTTTTTTTTTGCTCTGTACGATTACGTTTTCTTTCGCCTAAGGTTTTGGCTTGGGGCTCCAAATTCGGTGATTAGTTTATAGATGTACCTGAAATCATCCATTTGATTTATACTTTTTTCGATCTAATTAACGCGTGTCGACTATTATGAACTACTAGTGACGCTATACAAACTAAAAATTAATATATACACACTACATTGTTCTCTTAAGTCTTTTCAGCTTCAGCCTTGGTTTCAACTTTTCCATTTCTGTCATACTTAAATTGATACTTCAAAACATCGTCCACAAGCCAAGATCAGCTGCCTTTTGTACTAAAAATCATTCATTTGAACCGATCAATATATCTTACACCTAATCTCTATAAAAATTTACAAGTTCTGCCACTCAATGCTGCAAGCTGACCTCGTACCATATGATGTACTTCGTTTTGACTCGTATCCCACTCGAAACGCGAAAGATATTTGTAATAAATTTACCATAAAATCTGAATCATCTTCCAAGTTCAATCATTGATTGAATAAAACGTTCAATAAAATGTTAGTCAACAAAAAATATCTCAGCATTGGAACTCACATCTGTTCAAAAAGCAACATAATCAACAAAAACCAATTAAATTTCGAAATTTCTTTGCTTGATATTTCAACCTCTTCTATCATCATTCATCTTATCTTCATGACTTTTATCATTTTCTTCGAAACCAAAGTTTGAATTTAAGAACTTCTACTGTATTAATTAAGGAAATTGCAACTTTTTTTTATGCCACTCACTTAAACGTCGACCGCTTGTTGAGCAACATCTTCTTCGCAGCATCTTTTGCTGTCATCAACGAATTGACTTCTTGTCATTTCGTTGTATGTTTCATCTTTTCAAATGACTTAAATTGGATTAATTGCCATCTAATTAAGGAAGTTACAAAGTGAGCGTTTTGTTTCTTTCAATTGAACGGTTGGCTGTTTTCGTAACTATTGCACACTGAAAATGTTCTACCATACTTTCATGAATCCAATTCGTGTTCAAAGTTAATTCGTAGTCAAATTTTTCTGACAGTGGGGTCTTTGAGCGAATTAATAAAACAATTGCCAGCGAATTTAAGATGACAAAAAAAAAGAGAAAGCAATTTAGAACTGGGTCAACGCATAACTTTTGTGCCCTCTTGTAGTAGCTTTTTATATTTCTTTCGTCACGACAGGATAAGTACGTACAAACATACATCGATACAATAACGTCCTTTGGACCCTGATTCATTTTCATATTACTCTTCGAATGAATCGAAGGCCGAATGCGTTATGATGATTGCATGAGTGTAATGTTGCCGTGTATTGGATTCATTAAATGCTTTATCGCTAGTCAGTTTTGAACATGAAACTTTGCTGTGAAAAACTAGTCTATTTTTTTAGTAAGGCTCTTCAAATAAGAATTTTGTGTGTATTTCGATGAAGGGTGGTGACCAGCTGCGGTGATTGCGATTTTAGCATGTTGTGTGCGTTGTTTGTGTCGGTTATTTTTCATGCTACTGTTAATAAATTTTGAATCAAAATTTTCAAAATGAACTATACAAATTATTTTCTTCTTTTACAGGTAAGTGATATTGATGAACCTTTTGTATCGTTAGATGCGTGAAGTATGATATAGTGTATGGTATGTATGCCTTTTATCATAGTTAAGTTATTGTGATGGCTCATTGTTGCATCCTGGTGGCTGAGAGGTAGATTAAAATCTGCTTGTGCTAAAATGTATCATTAAGATATATCATTTAAATATAATGGTACAACAATTAACGCAAGGATACAATGTTTCAATATTAATTTTGCGCTATATTTTTTCAGAAAATTACTCTCATAGATTTGCGTTTGCATGTACATATCTTTTTCAATGCACAATTATAAAAAAAAGTAGATTATCTCACCACCTTCATTCACAGCATCCCATCCTACACTCAACACGTAACGTAATATGAAACATGATATCGCTACTTATAAGCATATTCACAAAAAAGTCCTGCCACGAGAGCAAGCACGCACCATAATTCCATTCTTTCTAAGATTATTAAAGAACATCCATAAATAATCCACCCAGGTACAATACCATATGGCGCTCATGAATAAAAATACATAAAATGCATGTGCGTGTGCCCAAAAACTATGTCGGATGACGAAACTCCAGCCAAGAACAGTACCAAGTTGAGCATCGTAAATTAGTTCATTTATACAGTTACAGAACATTGTGTTTACATACCCGAACAGAAAAGGCGAAAGCCCATGAAGAACGAAAACAAAAAAAAAATAGTTTAAAAAATTCCTAGCTACTGTGTACTTTTAATTTAAACGAAACCCGCGCACTGTGTCAATGTGTACAGACAATCTATTGAAAGTATCGGGCTGGCAAAGTAAAGATTCAATACGTTCTGAAGCACCTATGGATATGGGTTCTCTGTTCGGAGACAGTCAATTGCTTAAACATGGAGATCTCCTATCAGCATGTCTATTTGATCTTCGGATCTTAATGCAACTTCAATAAGTCACGGGCCGATACATCTTATAACGATTCTGTTCTCGCCCCAAGTGTTTGTTTAGTGCACCCTTTTCAAATTTACATAAAATGTTAAATGGTGATAACGAGTTTTCTTTTGTAACATTCTTCCGATTACCATTGTCCTCTTCGGAACGTTATAGACAATTCAGTGCGGTCTGCGGGCTCCAACAAACGTGCCCCGTATATTATTCACTGTCTCGGAGACAGAATGGGAGCTATACGGATATAAGTAGAGTAGAGTTACCATTGCGAAGAAGAAACTTGTATTTAATTTAATGTAAAAACTATAGAAGCTATAAGTATAGTTTAAAAAACTAATTCTAAGCCTAGTTCAAGTTTCAAGATTTTTCTGAATCTATTTTGTTTATTTACTTATTTATTGTCCAAATCAATAATAACCGACTAGAAAAAAATTGCAAATCATAAAAACTGGGGACATGGAAGTTTATTCAGAAAGCCTAGTTACAATTTTAAAAAACCGAAGATAAACTAATTCAGATTAAATTATTTAGGACATTTTAGTATGATATGAAGGAAGTTATTTCTCAATGCTTTATTGAATTGGCATAACGTTCGGGCGAAAACTCTCTCTTCTGAGGAGGAAAAGGACCAGGATTAAGACTACTGTGATAACGAGCCAAACGCAAAAGTGAGGAAATAATAATTGTCTGTACGGGCAAAAAGAACTTAAAAGCAGAATAATGTTTTACTAGAGCGGCGTGATTCCCTAAAATAAAAATGATTGCTAGGTTTACTAATATGCAGCTGTTGAAAAGTTGCAATAGGAGGCACAATATTCTTTGCGACTCAAGGGAAGGGATTTATAGGATGAAAAAATGCTTACTGTAATCATAATAAGGAATACTGCTGAACTCATATAGTAATGAGCAGGTGAATCAGCGTTGCAAAGATTCAACCGCATAAATGAAGTTTTATAGTAGGGCTACCAAATTTATAATAAATAACACTTCTCTAGAACACTAAAGACGAAAGAGAAAATCAGATAGAAAGATGTATTAGTAGTAGTAGAAGTAGTAGTAGAAGTGGTAGTAGAAGTAGTAGTAGAAGTAGTAGAAGTAGTAATAAAAGGATCTAATGATGAAGCTGGAAAAACGGAAGGTCCTGTTCTGCACATGCTGGTCCAACTTTTACTTAAAGTCAAACATCAGACTAAGGTCCAGGAAATTATCAACTGCATTGAGAGGAGTAGAACCAAGAACTGACTAGGCTTAAAGCAGAGTGGATGTTTTGCAAAAAAAGGACATTTGATGATACTTCGCAACATCCCGAGTAAGAGAATTTGCAGCGCATCCGTTAACTAATTCACCAAAGTCGCTTTGCAATAAGGAACTGTCACTAGTGGATTCCATCATTCTGAACATTCTCATCATTGTACAATTGACAGGATTAGTTAAGGGGAAAAGGAAGACCGTCAATAAACAGAAGGAACAATAAAAATCAAAAATGCATCCTTGCAGAACTCATAAGGTGTTAGAAAAGGGAGTGGAAGGGCAAGCAAACTTAAGAGTTAGCACTAATACACAGGAGCAAACATAAGAGGAAAACTAGCAAAGAAGGACACCGGAGAGACCTAACCCAGTTAGCTTTGACAGAAGAATATCATAGATCTCTTAATTCAAAGCTTTGACAAAGTCTGTATAATGCTTGTTTTTGCTTGCTCCATTATTGAAGCAACAATATTTGTGAACAATTATAAATTATGAACCGTTGACTTACTTGTAATGAATCCATGCTGTTCGCTAGCCAGCAAGAGCTGGACTAAGGGTACACTTGATTGCTAACAAATTTTCGTTGGTATTGTGTTAGCGGGTTCCCAAAGTGATACAAAAGTATCAGTTTAAATGCTAAGATCACAAATTATTGACAGTGAAACACTCAGCGAAAATGAAAGTGGTTTAGCAAAAACATTAGAAATAGCATCAGCACCGAAACCAGTGCTGCCATCTAGTGACCTCATAAATAAATCGACTTCCAAACGTTTAGTGAAAAAGAGGACTATGTACAAGTAGGCATAGGAAAATTAATTAACAGCTTAAAGAAGATGTTAAATGAGCAAAAAGCTAACAGATATCTTATATAAAGGAGATGTATGCTGCTATGAAGATACATAGGAGAAGTAATGCTTAGAGCTTATCTGATGTAAAAAAGCATAGACAAGTTCAAAGCAAGTACACCTCCCATCGTATTTATTACCAATACAAGTAGTTTTTGCAGCTTAAAAAAGTCATTAAGCGAGCTAGACCTTTTGAATAAACTACGTAGCTCGTCTTTTGCTTAACGAAATTTCGCGACATCAATTGTGAACCACGGAAGTCGGAACTAATTTCACAACAATAGGGGGTGCAACAAAAAATAATGTTGGACAAGAAGGAATAAAATTTGTTTAGCGCATCATCTACACTAAGCCCTATGAAGAAATAACAACAGTTAGATAAATGTTGTCTGTTGGTCAATGCGGGTTACTTTTTTAAAATTAAGTCGGTGAGTGGAAGTGGCTTTAACTTTAGACGAGCAGTTCAAAGCTAATTCCATGAATAGACGAGGCTAGGTAGCACACATATGGAGATTGAGAAGTACTCAAGCAAATGGAAGAAAAGGAAAGATTAGTCATGACAAGATAAAAGAACCTGTTGCTGGCATTGGGTACGTTAATGAATTCGAAAAGCGAGTAAAGGAAAAAAGGTGAGCATAGAAAAAGAGAAATATTACTTAAGGCCGAAATTCTCGATAAACTGCAATAGAAAGTCTGGAATCAAACTGGAAGCGGCCATTGGAGCAGGACTAGAGCTGTGCAAAGAAACCACCATAGACCACCACCACCATATAAAGGTGAACTATGAAAAATCATACATTCAACCAGAGAGCAGGGAATGAAATCACTAGAAAGCATTCCATTGAGAGATTTATGAACACCAATTAAATAACTAAAGAAAAACCCACAAACAGATCAGTTCCGACAGACAATATGAGGGATGGAAATGTCACTGCTGTATATTTCCCCAAACAACCAGGTTTCTGTTTGCTAGATAGCGTCATAAAACGCGGAAAGGGAGGAGAGCTTTTTGCCAGTAACTTTAGTCTTCAGACTTCAAACGTTCTGATAATACATTTTTAGATGTTGGTTCAAGCTCTGCATTTTTTCCGATAGAAATAAAAATTTCTGGTGGGTCCTGTCAAATTCCTTAGCAAATACTCTTGTTAATCCGAAGTTCCTCTTCAGCAGATCAATAACACCACTGCCGATGGTAATTCATGTGAAAGAGATTTGTTGATGGTTGAAGTTTTCCGGCGTAAGCTTTCGATGCAGTAATATTTTTCAACTTTTTGAAACGTAAATTGTTGTTGTCAATTGCCATTGCAGGATCATTCCCATTTGCGAATCTAATGAAATAATCGCTTAGTAAAGAAATTTCAAAAAAAAAATTAGGAAAATATTCGTAGCTGGCAGCCCTTTCATGAACTTATTACGAAATTCGTACGACATTTGGTTTACAATAAGGTCTATTTACTGAAAGAACTTCGTTTTGATTTCATGACTGCACCGGAAATTTTAGGAAAAAAGCTTTATTTTGCTGCGCAAATTTTCAAGATTTAGGAGACAAAAATCACCATAGCTCAATACTCCATTCTGATTTCTCAACCAAATTCACTAAATGTGGTCTAAAATAAGGTTCAAATACTGTGTGAGTTTTGTTAAAATGTAATAGCTGAATCAGAAGTTATAGGCCAAAAAGCAGTGTTTTTCAGTGATTTTTTAGGATGTTACCACTGCCACAGTGTTTCCCGCATTTCAAAACCACTTCTATCAGGATTTGAACGATTTTTTTTCAAGAGCCAGCTGTAGCTACAGGGTTGCCCGCACAGTTTTGAAAGTCCATGTGTGTTAAATCTTAGTCCACATCAATACGCTCTAATATTTCACGATGATCCATTGTTTTCGTTAGAAGTTATGACAAATCGAAATTTGGGAAAAATCCTTGGCTACTTTTAGGCACTCAGCGCCCACACAAGGCTCAAAATTTCAATTTATTTATCACCATAAAACAAAGAACATAAAAAGTTTTCTTTTGCAATATTTACTTTTAGCAAAAATGAACTGTGTATGAAAATATAAGGGTACCTGAAAATTCACTAAAATGCCCGCCGCCACCAAAGGGTTAAAGATATCTTAGTTCTAACAAATCATGGACCTACCTGCTATATACATCTATGTTCTCCGAAAGTTTTATTTCAATCGGATCGACGATCATTTTGCTGATATATATACATATATATATGTATATATATATATATATATATATATATATATATATATATATATATATATATATATATATATATATATATATATATATATATATGTATATATATATGTATATATATATTTATATATATATATATATATATATATATATATATATATATATAGATATATATATATATATATATATAGATATATATATATATATATATATATATATATATATATATATATGTATATATATGTATATATATATATATATATATATATATATATATATACATATATATATATATATGTATATATTATGAGTTTTCGACGAAACGAGTTTAATACTAATTTTTTTCAAAAATCAGTAAAAACATTCGATTTACTTAAACCAACCATCTGTTTTTTCTATAAGGCAAAAATTTTCCAAAAGACTCGATGGTTTGAAGAATATTTTTCAGAATCCTGCTATAGCCACAGGGTTGTCTGCACGGTCATAAAAAGTCATATGTGTCGACTTCTGCTTTGAAAATTTCGAAATGTTGTTTCATTTCTGTTAGAAGCTATCACCAAAAGAAATTTGAATAAAAACCTTTGTCTACTTTTACGCACTCTGCGCTCGCATAGGGTTGAAAACATCAAAAGCATTAAAAAAAATTCAATTGCCAAGCATAAAAAAATATCAGTACTCATTTTCGATGCTTCTTTTCTTTCAAAATCCTTCTTTCCCCTGACATATAGGAGCACCTAAAAATTCACAAAAATTCTCGCCGTTATAAAAGGGCTAAGTATCTTAATTTTAGCTTGCCGTGACGCTATCTTTCATATACATCCATATCTGATAAAACATTCCAGAGATTGAATTTTTTGGCTGATATTTACCTATATATATTAAAGAAATATGAATTTTTGGACCCAGCGATTTTAATAGTAATTTTTTTTGAAAAATCAGGAATGATTTTATCATTTTTCAAAAATGTTGTAATCTGGAATGACTGAATCTGTTATGCATCCCAAATATTAAGTAAATGTGCACTCTGTAACAGATAAAGTTGGGTTTGCCCGAGATGACAATACTGGCATAAAAAAAAACAATACATCAGATTCATGACAATGTAAGACGATTAAATTTAAGAGCTAATACTTCTGTTTAACCAAACTTAAACCAAGAAAAACATTTACAAAAATCGACCATCACCCATTAAAAAACCTACACACAGCCCGTTGCTCTTTGTTGTATCCAATTGCCATAATGTTCCTAAGCGATGTTCTTTCGATCTGTTGTACAGCCCATTATCGTAGATCTCGAAGCATAGATACTCGTACCTACTATGGATTACGTCCCGGAAAGATGAATAGAAGAAAAATAATCTGAACTGAAATGGAACCTAAAAAGCATCAGCCCAATCTGCTCAGCGCACAAATAACTCACGGGAACCACAAAAAGAAAGGTCTTGCTCTGGCCCGACTCCGAAAATAGAGAAATAGGCACACAATAATGTAGGAAACAAACGAATGAATAGAGCACGTCGTCGAACCCTGCCAGCATGAAAGTATCCGATTTCCGTACTGAATACTAGTTACGGTTTCATGTTTCGTTTGCTGCTCGTCAATACTCTCCTTTTCTATTCAACTCTACCCGTACTCGTACCGCGATGAGCAACATGACCCGTTTATTACGAAATCAAGTGACCTGAATGCTGGCATGGCACACCGACATGGAGCCTGCGTACGCTTAGAGAAAAATCCCTGAAATGAAGTTTTCTCATCATCTCATTGAGATGAAGTAACCGAATAAGTTCAGGATATGTAATTACACCTCATAATGGCACGTAATTATGAGAGGATTTGATGAGTAATCTGCTGACAAGATATTGCACGGATATAAGAATGGTAGTGAGGATGATGGAGCTGTTTTTTGATCGTGAACCAGTAAATATGATTTGAGTTTCGACGAAAGGATTTCCGATTATGTTGGTTGCAGTGGTGACGGAAGCTTTTGGAATTCCATAGAGATGAAATGGTTTTCCTTTCATGTGCGTTCGGGCGGAATGAATATTTCATGGGAATAGGTTGAATTTAAGGTGATTTCAGCCGGTGCTGCGAACATAATTGGTTATGTGGCACTCGTGTGCTGAATAAGATGTACACTCATTGTAGCACGGCAGCTTAAAAGCAATTCGTTTAAAGCCCAATCTTGAGAATATGTTTCTTGACGCTACTGTAAATATGGTTACTAGTTTCATAGTTTCATCTCTGATTCCTACATATTGGTCGACTGTCTCAGTTATCGCTAACGGAATGCAATCAAAGAAAATGGGAAAATTTATTGCATATCATTGTCCTTATTCAATTGTTAAAGCTTCGCACAACAGAAATGCTCGTTGCCATTTCCGATGCAGGAACATGAAAACATAAACAGGAGCAATTGCCCGTATTGGTCGTATCATAGAAGCCGCAAAACCTGAACTATTCATAGCATTTATGAACTCTTTTATTCTGCACCAGCCATGCAAATGAACTTTCTGAGGCAAACATACACGCATAACCGTATGATTTGAAAGCAAATGAAACAACATTTAACTTAATCAATACAGATTTCCCAGCGAATCGCAGCTGCCAGCCATTCGGTTTCATAACTACTCCACTCGACATGATATTACCTAACTAGCTGTTCAAATTAACGTAATAGTTTTACAACTGCTAGTTCCAATAATAGCATCAGATTGTAAATAACAAGCGTACACCGCCGAAAAACGTTGTTTGGGAAGTCGAGCCGGGCGAAAAAAACCTAAATCCACCCCCGACACTCAGGCACTCATTCCATTCATTCGACGTGGTCGTCGTCTGAAAGCAAAAACCGAAACAATTTAACTCCACGGGTTATCGCCGATCTTGCGGATTAAATGCGATTCCAACAGTCCCAGGACACTTAGAGTCCTTTTCTCGACGCCGATGGTGATTCATGCAATGGTTACAATGAGTGTTTTTTTTCTAGACTCTATTTGAAGCTTGTTAGGAAGGCTCGACTGACTTTGCCATCAAACTCGATTCGGCCGTAAGCGTTCGGTACTTGAGCTGCACTTCTCTCTAGAGTCAGAACGGAATGACAGGAATAGGAATGGGAGTTTTACGAGCCATGAACTACAAAAGAAATCAACGACAATGAGGGCCTTACAAATAATTTCAATAAAATACTCCAGGAGGTAATGCATTGTGCTAGTTCAGAGGTTGGTTTGTCTCGATTCAGTACGCGTTGGTTTTGCTAGTGCTCAATGACGACGACGTGTTTAATATGCATGAGACAGTCCCGAATAAAAAAGCCATCATAATGCCCTGGCGAAACAAGCGTTATGGCGGAGGTGGTGCAGAAGGAGTTCGTATTGCATGGTTAACGAATGATGTCGCCCCAATCATCCCAGAAAACTACGGAATCCACTTCAACGGAGTCTGTTTTTGACATAGTGTATCTGTATCAGCATGTGGTCCAGTTCTCGGTCCAGTCAGACCCCAGTTGAATTGTTTGCATTCATCCCCTACACACATAATTTCATGTGTCGCTAACGTTATCAGGGCTAAAAAGTTGCGGTCCGTTCTGTGTAATGCTCCACAACAAAACGTTCCATTCGTTGCATTGCTGCCGCATTGTAGTTTGGTTAAGCCCGTTCGCAAATATTTCTTCAGCAGAATCACAGAATAGACAGAAGTCTTATGCAAATACTTTCGGATTCGCTACACATGGTTTTGTGGATGAGTGCTATGTAAAGCGTTTGCGAGTTACCGCTTGCGATAGATGGAAGAATTTCGCGTCCAAGCAACTAAGAGACTTTTTATGTGTGTGATATTTTAATTTCGCTAAATTTGCATCAGACTTCACCACAGGCATAGATTACAGCCTTTTCTCAGATACTCATCCAAATCTGCTCAGTGAATTAGCATGGACAAAAAATTGTCATATATGCCCGTCCAGCTAACTGAAACTAACATTCTTATAATTTTAACAATGTGGTCACCCGACACGTCGATAAGTAAGCAGTCTCATGCGATTTCGGTATTTCAAAAGGACCATGACAAAAGGGGGAGGTAGTCAAACACATTGCGTAGGAGCTATCTTTCACTTTTTTCAATTCCCTGCAAACTCTCAAGTCTGGCGACTTTCCTGCATATTTGTTCGCACCCTGCTCGAATCGTCAGATTCGTTACGAAAGACCGTAGTGACGTGGTGCAGATAATCATCTACACAGGCCTGCATCAGACAATGGTGCATTGCTAAACAAAAGCCTGCCACGGTCCCCAGTTGGTCTCAGGTAAAGTTCTCAAGACGAGCTAATCATTTATTCTGTTGTCACTTGGGCCATTGATGACTGCATCTTAAATCATTTACAGAAATGGTTGTATCTGAAGTGCATATTGAACCGTTCAACTTCAGTACTGACTGGAACATTTTTATATGCCTATTAACGTAGACTTCCCTGCGGTGTTCCCATTAACAATAGGCCGGTACGGTTCCTTTGCATTCGCGACAGTAGGATCTTTTTTTTATTGTCAGACGATTGTGTCCCGGGACGGGAAGAAGTGAATGAGTAAGTGAAATGAGAGGCTGCCGCCGTCGAAACTGAGCAGTAAAAATTTTACGATTTGTGGTAATTTGAGCGGATAATTGCCACTGCAGAAAGTACTCAACTGATCGGACTTATTATGCATGCCGCACACGTCAGCGCGGTATGTTTGGCATTGAGTTTTGCTGCTCACAGGAAGGAGTTAACTTCTAATTGCTGTACAGTTTTTGCTCATCAAGAATTCAGAAAAAGCAGAATTCTAGTTTTCTAATGGGCTCTACACACAGTGGCACATTTTATACAACTTGACGTGCGAACCAGTGCATTTGTTGTTAATACATAGGTTAACACTTACCCTTCAACAACAACAAAAGGACTGGTCGGCTGATCAAGTTTATTTATTTATTTACCAAACAAGGCATCAAACACAACAGCAAAACATTAACAATTCAATATAGCAACAAAATACATATTTTTCCAACACATTAGAAAACAAAATACATCACAACTTTATTTTAGTTACTTTACTTTAATATGTTTGTTTTAATTTAATTTAAGCTAGTTTGATGGGAAATTAAGTGGGATTAGGATGTTGATAGGGCCTTTAATAAGTTTGTTTTAAAAGTGTATTTATAGATCCCCGAACCGTAGTTGCTGCTTATAGAGTTGAATATTCTACAGCACCTATTTATGGGCTCGTTATAGGCATAGGTAGTGTGGTGATTGAACTCCTTGAGCAGATTTGCATAGCTAATGCGTCTTGGTTGGTCATTGAAAATAATTTTGCTGGGGAGAGCTTCCACATTGACTGCACCACTTATAATATCAAAGGTTAGGCATGCACTTAACAGTATTCTTCTAGAAGAGAGAGGCATTAAATTAAGAAGGCTCAGTCTGATTTTGTAAGGAGGAAGATGTTGTACAACATGTCCGACCGTGTATAGAGCCCCTTACCCATAGTTCATGATCGAAAAGCTGGCTTTATGGTTAGTTTTTTTTGTGTAGTAGTTAATATGAACACCATTCAGATATTACGATATCTACATTTGTCGAAACATTAATATGCTTAGTTTAAGCAAGGTAATTAAAATGTATAATGTGACTTGGCATTCAAGTAAACTAACTGCTTCTTCAAATCATAGTGGTTGAGCGACCTTTATTTTGCTTAAAATTACAATTTCGGGAGGAATAAAAATTCATAATTTGACAGGGGCGTAGCATTTCAAAGCATCGTGTTTTAATTATATTTTTAGTAAACAATACAATAATAGTGTGCTCCAAAATAAAATCTATATATGTAGTCATTTTTACTAGTTACAGAAAAGCAATGAAATCTTTGGTGATATTCCTTACCTAACCCGTTCAATATCCATTGAATCGGATATAATTTGCATAGTTTTGAATATTTGCGGTGCTTAAAAGACTATCCAGTTCAGTCAGCTAAGTCCTGTTTTCAACAACAAACACTCAATGAAGTGAATGTTGCCAATACCTTCAAGAAGGTGTTGCTTACAAGATTGACCGTTTTGGAGACTTTCATTATCCTTTACATATGAGCAGACTTCTGTTTTTTGCCCAACGCTCAAGGATAGTCTGAAAAAGACGCAAGAACGAGCTAGCTTCTGTCCTAGACTAAGATACTAAGTGACCACCACAAAATGCAAGTTGCTTTATATGGTCACCATGGTCACTTTCGTCTGTCTAATAAGCTTAGACTAAATGCCAAACTCTCTTATAGCCATGCGAAAGTATATCCTAGCTTCACTGTCATTGGCAACTTTGAAGTCAGTACAAAGATGGCACAATTTTCAGTTGAATTGTAGAAGTTTTTCCATAGACTGCCGCAGAAAGAAGATCTGGTCTGTAGGGTATTTGGATGGATTGAACTTTAGTCTAACGATTTGAAGGAAGAAAAAAGCTGGCAGACACGTTAACTTGGACTAAATTCTAAGAACTGAACCTGTCAGGGAGCCATGGCAGAATATCAACGATACAAAATAGTTATTAGTAACCTAGAAATGGTCGTAAATTAGTGACTTAGATTAGTGACCTAGAAATGGTCGTAAAGGTACCTTCGTCCGAATTAGAAGAGCTTCTTTCAATCATCATCCACTTCAGTAGCTCTACACGGCTCTGGTAGGCTTTTGAAAATAAAGAAATATTTAGTCCTAGCAAGCGGGACGCTATTCCAGACTCAGCTGAGACGTGGCAAAGCGCGTATAATAACTGCAATTCGTGATAGTCATCTGCAGACTTAATTGTCCTGTATAATTTTAAGCCATCTACATGAAGAAGACAGGAGTAGTTGGTAACAGAAGGAAGGTCATTGACAAACAAGATTAAAAGTAAGGGACTTAGGATAGATCCTTGAGGAACTCTGGATGTGGGAAATATAGAGAAGAAAAGAAACAGTTTAAAGTCACACTGCAGGGACGACTATGATGATAAGAGGAAAACCAGGAGACAAAGGGACCAAAAATACCGGACCCATAAAGTTTATTGAGCAGCATGTTATGGTTCACAGAGTCAAAAGCCTTCGAAAAGTACGTATAAACTACATCAACTTGACGTTGATAATCAAAGGCAGAGGCGACAAAACTAGTGAACACCATAATGATGGTCGTTGTAGAGCGGCCCTTGGTGAAACAATGCTGCTCAGGAGCAAGAAAAGGTTGTAGGGAAGGATAAACTCTATTATAGACAAGGCGTTCAAGGACTTTACTGAAACAGCAGAGGAGGGATACAGGACGATAGTTGGAAACCACAGATGGGCACATTTGAAGATTGTTAAAATATTGGCGGATTTCCATAACGATGCAAAGATAGCTACAAAACACCGAGAGAGGATGAGAGAGATTTGACAAAGAAATCGAGAATACCGCCTGGGTTGAAACTAGTATTAGAATCTAAAGTAATCACGGATAAAGCAAGAGAGGTAATAAAAGTCATCTAAGTTTTTAGTGGATTTTTTTAAAGGAAAAGGGAAAAAAAGCCAGAAAATAGATGGGAAAAAATCTGAGCATGGGAAGCAATAACATCATCAAGACGCGTAGAATCAGGAATTGAGGACTTGAACTTGTAGGAACGGATGTAGGACCAAAAAGATGTTGGTTAATTAGAACAGTTTGAAGCCTCGATGCTAAAGAAGTAATCACGCATTGACTGCTTGAGCATTCTTTTATCAACAAAACGCAAACTACGAAAGTCCTGAAGATCACTGGGCGAATCCATCTTCTTCAGCTTTTCACGAGCTTTTTGCTTAGCGTCAAGAGTAGATTAGCACAGATAAAGTAGAAGTTGGACAATACACAATCAACATCCAATCCTTTGAAAAATGAATACCAATTGATTTCAGTGGACATTTTCTGAAAGTCAGCTTTGAAGAAGTTATAGCACTAAATAGAAGGACATTTAATCACTGCCTAGAAGCTAAGGTCAACATCAACCTGGAGAAGAGATAGCTATGAGAATCAGGTTGCACACATCGGAAAGGAGCAGGAAAGAGAGAAAAAAATCTAAAGGAATGCTAGAAAGAAATAGATCGAGAATTTTGTTGTTGGTATTGCGAAGGTAGTTAATTTGAGAACAGAAACAAAGTGAAAGAAAGGAAAAATTCACAACAGAGAGATGATTATAAGATAGTAAACTGTAGTTATTTTGTAGGCATGTTAAAGTCACCGAAAATTAAGTGGGAAGTTGAAGGGAACCGAGAGAAAATGAAGCTAGAAAGCTCAGCGGAAAAACATTCGTACTTGGTGACAGACTAATTACAAAGGATAGAAATACAACAGACCAGTTGATCGTAAGTTAGAAAATACATAAAACATACATAAAACAATACACTCAATAGGAGGAAAAAGGAACAAACTTGGCACAGAATACTCCACGAAGAGTATTATGAATGGCGATTAAAACACCACCGTCATCGTTTTTGCAAGAAGCAACGCGATCACGACCTTTCTGGAAAACGGAGAATATTGTCGATAAACATGTTTCCGTGCAATAGATAATATGATGCATATCTAAAGTACTGGCAAACAGAACTTCATTGAGTTTGGTACTGAAACCGTGGACATTTTGGTAATAAATACAGAGCGAATTTAGTCTACTAGTTAGGAATGTAATATTTGTTTGACGCTGCTCTAAAAATTTTCACGTTGGCAATACGTTGCAGCAAAGATGAACGATCGCTATACTTACAATGAGGAATGAAAATTTAAACAACGAAGAGCCGATGAATCTACGCATGTACGGCGCAGTAATCCATCGCATCGATGTACACAAGTGTAGACAAGATTGCAAAACCTTAAGAGGGCTTGAAAACAAAACCAGAAAGTCAAAAATTACAAAAAGTTCTTTGAAATTTTCTGTAGTAATGGAAGGAGATGCAGAATAAAAGTAGGCAAAAGATAATTGAAATAGTACCCTATAGCCATGCTTTCGAAGTCAATTTTATAATAATGAAAAGTATAATGGGAATTTTAGATGTAGGAAAAGTCCATATAAATAGCAATCAAAAGAGAAAGATTGTGCATGTCAAGAAGGACGTAAGGTATGGAGGCAACTTATAGTTTGATATTGTAGGAGGAGGTATTTTGTCGGAAAAAAACCCAATGCTATGCTTTTGAAATTGGGAATATAGTTAAACTGAAAAATATGATATTATGATAAATATGAAGCAGTTACTAAGGAAAAAGTGTTGATTGAAAAGATCAGCGAATAATTGGTATACCAAACAAATTCACCCCATATAAGAAGGAAAACAAAAGAAAAACGAACAGCCTCAGTTCGAACAGTTCTATAGCATTCGCCAACGTATTGTAAGCAAGCCGAGGTACAAAGGTCTGTAGCTATCAGTCAATTATGCTGGAGTATTGACTGGCACAAGTGACGTTCTATACAATATATGAAGCGCTGCAACGATTCCATGTACCTCGGACGCAGTCTGAAGAAGCACTAGCCGATTAGTGGGCATTAAATGATCCTCAGCCAAACCAAAAGTTGAATTTGTTGCTCCGGAATTACTTGTGAGGTAAGAGGAAGACCTAATTCAGGCTAGTTTTGTCTTTGCTGCTGAAGCTGTTGTTTGCAATTTTTAATGTTGATTAGTACGATTAGTATGGAGGCGTAGCTCTTTAAGATTTTCTGAGTTGTATGGGGAGGTGATAGTTACTACCTCTGTAGCTTATGACTGTTTTGTTACTAGAGCTGTCGTTATTGTTGGTGAATTCTAGTTACAACCGATGAGTGTTTTAGAGGACTAACTAGAGAAATGATGAAGATAGTAGGCTATCCAGCATCTGAGATTTGAAGAAGTTCACACCTATTTATGGGTGAGATCCAGCTTTTCCGTAAGAGTAATAAACTCACACTTCAGTTTCCTTATAGTATCAGTAGTAGAATGTGCGTTTGCAAGATTTATTATTAATAAGTTGCAGTATTTAGGATATTATAGGAAAGACTTGGTGAACAGGCTCTGAATCAGCTCAATGAAAATCCGCTGTTTTACCGCGAAGTTTAGTTCAGTGACGAGGCGCATTTTTGGCTCAATGGATACGTCAATAAGCAGAATTGTCGTATTTGGGCTCATGAACAACCTGAAGAGCTTCAACAGCTACCACTACAGCTACAGAAATGCACAGTTTGGTGGGGTTTATGGACCGGTGGAATCATCGGTCCATCGTTTCTTTCAAAACGAGTCCGGTCAGAAAGTAACCGTCGATGGCGACCGCTATCGCACCATGATAACGGATTTTTTGCTACCTGAAATTTAAGCCTGCGGTATCGGAGAGCTTTGGTTTCAACAAGACAGCGCTCCTTCGTATACAGCGAGAGAAACAATGGACTTATTGATCATTTTGGTTAAAACCTGACTTCACGTTTTGGACCGGTAAATTGGCTGCCTAGATCGTGTGATATCACACCTTTAGATTATTTTCTTTGGGGTTACACGAAATCTCTGGTCTTCATTGATAAGCCAGCTTTAATCAACGTTTTGGAAGCCAGCATTACTCGTGTCATTCGCGAGATACCGGTCGGTATGCTGGAACGCGTCATCCAAGAGTAGACCCTCAGGATGGACAGTTTACGGCGTAGGCGCGGTCAATATTTAAATGAGATCATCGTTAAAAAGAAAATGTCGTAAATTGTTCTTTTGATTCACAATAAAATGTTTATTATAAAATTCAACTTTATGCCTTTTATTTGAGATTAAAAACCAAACCTCATAGTGAATCACCCTGTATAAGCGGAAGAAAAATGAACTGAATAAAGAATCTACAGAGCTCAACCATAGTTCTATAAATTAACACTGGACCATAGTTGTAACGGTAGCTATTATGATGTGTGTGTTTAATAATAAGTCTTGCAAACGAATCAGTTTTATGTTGCCAATTGTTAGATTGTGGCCAAGTCATTTAAGGTTTCTCTACGAAAAAACACAAGTGAAGATTTTTCAACGAAATTATCTTTATTGTGGTATAAAAAACACTATATCAAAAGTCCATTACGAAATCGTGTATAGAAACAAGTTATTAAAGGTGAAAAGCCACGAAAATCTGAGTTTCTGAAATATGACCGTTAGCTTTTGGTTTTAAGTAAATTTGTATGTGCGTTGAATGTGTTTATCATAAAAATCTGTACAAAAGTTGCATAGCTCTCGAAATATGACGTTTCTTTAGATTCCACAATTAGCAAAAGTGCTAACCACTTAAGTTTAGGCTCTAAAAGGGATAGTTTCACGATGACGACAAAAATTTGTCGAGACTATTAGTGAATTGGTCCAATTTAGAGGATTGCAACTCAAAAATATACTAGTAAATCAACAAATAATTGAAGCAAACTGTCGAATAAAATGATTGTATTTCTAAGCATAAAAAAAAATTGAAAAAGTTTGAAATAAAAAATTTAATAAGTGTGCACTTTAAATATTATCCAGTACTCAAAGATGATAACTAAGCATTCTTTGTCAGATTTTATTAATATTCATACTATATCTTTACTGCACTTCAAACAATATTTAAAATTCTTTGACCCAAAAAATTTACCTTTGTCTTCGCTATATATTTGTTTTTACAAGCTGTGACCTGATAAATTACGACATTAATCCACAACAGGGTTGAGTACGGCTTATGCAAGTACTTGGAGTAACCACACAGTAGGCATTTTAATGAGAATCTGTTTTTACTACCAGCCTGCAACTTTTATGCAAATCATTCTCATATCATTCCCAAATACCCACACTGGAAACGAAAAGACACTGTTCCGGCGACAAAAGCAAGGACGATGACGCCACAGATTTTTTTATGATATACAAACTCATTGTAAAGTCTTTCAAAAGTCCGGAAAAGACAACAGCGACAACGCGTCGACGGATGGCTACGGCTAGATATCATCTTTGCAGCACAGCAGCTCATCCATATCCATAGCATCGGAAATCATTGAGCATACATATCTCAAGTTAGACAGGGGAATTCTTTAAAGTCGACCGGCTGCTTGCCAGTCTGTCATACTTGAAAGAGAATTTCAATTTTATTTACATGCGGGTTTATAAAGCTGTTGTAAACGTAGAATATTTTATGGGCTCGTATTGTTTGGTTAGACGCCAGGCTCTAATTGACCCTAATAGGATACTGTTTAAAATTGATTTCGTGTTGTGCATGCAAACACATTCATCAAGGATTTTTCTCGTGTTAATTGTTGGAGTTTTATTGCTTTAAAATGGATGAGTGGATGCAGGTTAATTCGGACTGGCATGGCGGTTTGTCGTTAAATGCAGAAAATAGCTCCTGAAATTGTTTGTATTAATTTGCACCTTGGCGCCAACAACATACAGTGACCGACAAAAGTCTGCATACGACCCGTATTTTCGCTAATTGACGAGCCACATGGCACTAATTACAAAACTAATGATGCAGCTATATTCTAAGTCTATTTTAATTGATATTAAGCAAAAAAATCTTTTCTGCAATACAAACCTTTAAAGTTATTCATACATAGCTAAAAAAATGCATTGACAAAAGTCTACATACGGCTGGGTAAATCATTTTTTATGCTACTGTGGGTTTCTGTTTTATCACGGAAAGTACCGTTTATCAAGTTTTGGGATTTGAGCTTTGCGTTAGGCTACATTTAGTGCAGTTTCAATAAAGCCGCAGCTGTGACGATGGCTTCTCCGAAGGAAATCTAATCAGAAGTACGGAGCTTGGTGGCAAAACATCGAAACGAAAACACATCTTTTTCGGAGAAATAGCCAAATTGTTGAATTTAAGTAAATTCACAGTTCAAAATATATTCAGCAGCTGCTAAAACAGGTTCTCTGTTGAAACGGTCAACCGAAAAAGCTAGTTCGCAGAGATGTCTCCTTTATTTTGAAAGTAGTGAACCGAAACCCAAAGGCACATGCCACAAAATTAGCTGAGGACATAGCAAAACAGTGCCACAGGACCACGGTGCATCCAAAAACAGTTCAAAGAACATTAAATAATAAAGGTTATCACAGCAGAACACCACGCAAAAAAATCCTTATAAGCGAAGAAAATTGCAAACTTCGCTTAGAATTTGCCAAAAAGTATCAATGTATACAAAAGACTTGATTTTTGAAAGAAGATTTTATTCACCGATGAAGCACCGGTAGAACTAAAGTTTGGAGAAAGAAAAATACGGGAATGGACTCGAAACACCTAATTCCCACAGTCAAACATGTCGGTGGAAATGTGATGGTTTGGGATGCTGTCACAGCATCGGGTGTAAGAAATTTGGTATTCATTGGCAGTGTAATGGATCGTCATCTCTACAAAACCATCTTGCAACACAATTTAAGGGAATCGGTTGATAAGTTTGACTTTGGTGAAAGCTGAATATTCCAACAAGAGAATGATCCCAAGCACACCGCTCAAATCGTGAAGGACTGTCTACTATATTATGCTCCAAGACAGCTCAATACAACCCCCACAAAGTCCGGACTTGAATGTCACCGAGCACGTTTGTGAGCTTCTGGATCGAAAAATAAGAAAACACGACATTAGAAGTGCTACAATACTAAAAGAGAAGCAAATTGAGGAATGGGGTCAAATAACGCCTAACGAGTTAGAAAATTTGGTCGGATCAATGCCAAGACGCTTGTAGGCAGTTATAGATGCTCATAGTGGGCCAAGGAAATATCAATATTAAGTTTTGAAATGAAATATAAAATTCTTCATGCAGTTTTTGGTGGATCTCATGATCGGAGGTCGACTTTGTCAATGCTACTTTTTAGTTTTTTGTACTGAATTTTGAAGAAAATTAGTATTAATTAGTATATATATATATATATATATATATATATATATATATATATATATATATATATATATATATATATATATATATATCAGCAAAATGATTAAGCGAGATAATCTCTGGAGTGAGCGATTCGATTGAAATGAAACTTTCGGAAAATATAGATAAATATAGCAGGTAGGTCCATAATTTGTTAGAATTAAGATATCTTTAACCCTTTGGCAGCGGCGGGCATTTTAGTGAATTTTCAGGTACCCTTATATTTCTATGCAAAGTACATTTTTGCTAAAAATAAATATTGAAAATGAAAACTTATTATGTTTTAGGCTTGTTTATGATAAAGAATTGGAAATGTTGGGCCTTGTGTAGGCGCTGGGTGCCTAAATGTATGTAGGCAAGGATTTTTTTTCTAATTTCAATTTGTCACAACTTCTAACAAAAACAATGAATCATCGTGAAATTTTCAGAGCGTATTGATGTAGACTAAGACTTAACACACTTTCAAGACCGTGCGTGCAACCCTCTAGCTACAGCAGCCTCCTGAAAAAAAAATCCTTCAAATCATCGACAATTCTAAAAAAATTTTGACTTTTGAAAATAAATTCAGATTATTGGTAAGTTTTGATTTTTGCCCACCTCGTCAAATTGAAATTTTCAAAATTCCGCTGTGCACAAGAACGGCAACCCATGATCAAATTACTTCTATTTGCAGCACTCTAAACTTCTGTTCACGAGAACTAACGAACGGATAATGCGATCAACATGAATTTTACACGACATGTTGGTATCAGCTAGGACCCGATCTGATAGAAGTGGTTTTGAAATACGACCAAGACTGTGGCAGTGGTGCCCTTTTGAAAAATCACCGAGAAAAAAACTGGGTTTTGGCCTATAGCTTCCGATTTAGTCAACAGATTTTAACGAAATTCCTGCAGTAGGTGAACCCTAGTCTAAGACAGATTGCAATGTAATCTGTCTTAGACTAGGGTTCACCTACTGCAGGAATTTCGTTAAAATCTGTTGACTAAATCGGAAGCTATAGGCCAAAACCCAGTTTTTTTCTCGGTGATTTTTGATGAACCTAAATATTTGCTGTTAATTTTTGGAAATTTAATGACAACCTTGCTCGATAAAGAGATGTAAATAAATTACGAAATTCACCATAGCTGGCAGCCCTTTCACGATTTTTCAACGAAATTCCTACAAAATTAGAAATACAGCAAAATCAATCAATCATTACATAGAAATTTGTTTGTTTTGTTGTAATCATTACATAGAAATTTGTTTGAAAAATTGGTATAGATTTCTCAGCTATGGCAATTTTTGTCTCCTAAATATTGCTAATCTGCTCAGGAAAATAAAAGTTTTTTTCACTATAACTTCCTATGCAGTAACGAAATCAAAACGAAACTCATGTGGTAAGTGGATTTTGCTGTATTTCTAATTTTGTAGGAATTTCGTTGAAAAATCGTGAAAGGGCTGCCAGCTATGGTGAATTTCGTAATTTATTTACATCTCTTTATCGAGCAAGGTTGTCATTAAATTTCCAAAAATTAACAGCAAATATTTAGGTTTCGAAAATTTAAAAAAGTTTTGAGGTTGGGAACCCTAAAATTCTATTCACTCTTATAACTTCCAGCGCAGTCATTCAATCGAAACGAAATTCACAGGGTGGGTTTAACACAACGTGCAGCAGCTATGGTGCTAACGCATGATTGCCAGCACCAGCCAATTTGGTAAATATTGCACCAACAGATGCTTCCATTTTGTATGCATAAGCAAAGCATTTACAATAAAATAAGCAACCGATGCTTGAATTTTCCCAGTTTTGGAAATTTTTCGGAAGGCAGCCCCAGACATAGTTCAATCGCTGAAACTTTCGATGATATCCTTGGATGAAAACGAAATTCAAAGGATAGGTTGAATAAGCACGAGCATATTATGGTAGACTTATTGCTGCTGTGTTGGACAAATGTGGCCAGCACTGGACATTTTCATCATTTGTGTTATAACAAATGCTGTCAAAAAATGATAGTTGTTCCTTTGAGTAAGAAATGGTTGATATTATACTACAAAGAAGTGTATGACGTCTTCACACATTTTTAAGTCACTCAAAGATAATTTCTTCGAAAATCAGTTTTCTAGCGGTTTTGATGCGCCAGACTTTTTTATGAAAAGATTGCTCAGTTTATATTGGAGGAAAATTTTTTTTGCTTTTGTTTTGCTGATGCATCATTACTTTTTCAATTAGTGCCCTGGGGCTCGAAAAGCAGCGAAAATAGAGGCCGTATGTAGACTTTTGTCGCCCACTGTAGTTTGATTTAAACTCGGTGAGTGTTTAATACCGCTGAGCTGATTCCAATAACAAAATGCGTCTAGAGTAGAGTTTCCCATGCATGATGCACCTTTGTTACCCTCAAATATATTTTGTTTGTTCCTATTCGACTCATGCTATAAACATATTAAAACACAAAAGCAAGTCATCTCTTAATTAACTACAAAAAATGTCAAGCATTAATGAGGTCCGGAGTGATATTATTAAATTTTTTCCCAATCACACATTGTGTCTGCAACTACTTTGTGCAACTTGCTTCAATGCTTGCCTGAAAAATGAAAAAGTCAGCTCGGTAGGTACACACTATGCGAAAGTCTGCATTAGCTGGGAAATTTAATTCCGACAAAAACTATGCATAAAGTTGAATGAGCTACTTCTCAACTTTCTGTGAGATCGACCGACAATGAGCTGCCCGTTTGAACATTCTAAGGGCAATGTGGTTTCTCCTGTCGGCACAAACTTCCTTTCGATTTCGGTTCCATACGAAAGAACTAACATTCTACTTCCCTTATCGGCTGGTCTGTGTCCAAAAACGTACAATCTCATATCTTTGAAAGCCCTATGAAAAATCTCAACTATTCTCGAAACGAGAATTCCTTCCCGTAATATCCATTAAGGCATTCAGATAAAAACTATATAAAACTACTTAACTTGAAAGTAAAACACACTTCAAAAAGAAGTTTTTTATCGAAGAACGTCTACGAAGAAACATGAAAAAAAAATTTAGGAAGAAAAAAGAGCGTCGCACGTCGCATCACCGGCCGTCCAAGATTTTGTCCGAGTCTGGTTGATAGATGCCGGCAAAAAATCAAGGAGAAGATGCGATGAAAATCAACTTTTAAAGAAGAAGAAGGGAAAAAATTAGTTTTGCCCTGTCGATGTCCAAGAGTTATGCATCTTTTTGCAGATGTAATCAGAAAGTGGAAGTCGATAGGCGAAAATTACCCATAGAGCAGCAGGGGTTTTCTGAGTGCATCGAGTTTTTATTGTTGGAAAATATCTCAAGTGAAAATTGAACGAGAAAATTCCTTGGGGTGTGCAAATGAAGTGGTATTCAGGACGAATATTTAAAAAAATTCTTTTCTACGCAAATAATTAGGATAGTTTCCTATTGTTTTCAATTTCCGGCTCTTCTTCACTGTGCACGAAAAAGAAGTCAGAAAATGCATTATTCACAAGATTATAACATTACGGCATTTTAAAATCTGTCTATTTCGAGTATATCTCTGTGAAAAGCAATCTAATCAATGATAATTTCTGAAGACTTACTCTGAGTAGTGACTGTGAAAGTGAACAAGACAGCAAATTAAAGTGAAAATTTCCATTCTGTCCCATTTTGAAATTCCAGCCAGAAACAACCAACTACCTACCAATCAAATCGGTCTCTCTCTTGAGCTCCGAATCTTGGGGATTTATGGCTCATCAGATAATTCATTGCCGCTAGGATTTCCGGATACGTGAGATGTTTGTTTGCTATGCATTGCATCTTGCCATTCCTAACGGCGACGATATCTTCCCCACGAAAATCTCGCTACGTTGCGGGACATAATTTAAGGACTCAAGCGACGAGAGAAGAATAGGCAGCACGTGTGGGGGTAGCAACGTAGCATAGTGCAGGGTCATGAGCGTTTGTATTACTCTAGGTATAAGTATCTGATGGAATTTATTGTGTTGTTTTCGGGCATTAAAAGAATAAGCTTCGTTTGTTTGCTTGTTTGTTTTTTGGAGATTATCTATTTCAGGAGGAACTATGTGGAAGAATGAGGGCTCTAAGCGACTTTCATATATAAGAGTATAGACAATCGGATATTATTAGCATGGAAATATGATAGAACTATAAGGCTTACCATAGATATTGGAAACCAAATTTAGGCCTTGGATTTTATTTCAGGATAGCTTTGAGGAAATTCGATATTGGTTGGATAAAATATTCCCAAAATAATTTGTATAATCAGGGAATCATGTTTATGCTTATGGCTGACATTAATGAAGAAAATAGATGTTTGTTTTTCTGTCCCAGGTCAGATAAATCCAAAACAATGACAACATTCATCGCAAAATAATACCACACAAATATACATATGTGACGCTAAAAATGAACAATAAGTTTATTTTTTTGAATACCGGAAATTTGATTTCACGAGAACTTCACATCAAATGAACAAAAAATCCATAGAATGTATTAGTCTTTACAAGGAGCAAATCTGATGGAAGTTTAATGAACATGCTGGCAAATCTATGATTGTGCTGGCAGATTGGAAAATTGCTCAGCAAAAAAAAAAGTTATATGCTCTAATAATTTCCAAAAGTTATATGCTCTAAAAAAGTGAAACAAATTTCACACGATCTAAATGTAAGCCAAATTTAGTAGACTGGTTGCAAAATACGAATAAGGCTGCTAGCTACAGCATAATTTTTTGTTTTTTTTTTTTGGAAAAAGTGATGCTATCAATAAATTTCTAGATGATTATGATCTTTTAGTTAAAGTTAGCCCAAATTGCTTTGATTTCGAACATTTTAAAACTTTTGTGCGGTAAAATTTTAAATTTTTTCCACCCCAATAACTTCCAACTCAGTCATCGGATCGAAACAAATTTCACTGCATTAGTTGTTGTCAACGTGAGACTGATTTGATGTTTGATTTTTGTTTAGATTTTATATGATAGATATTAACAATGCCGATAAGCAACAAATATTTAAATTTTCTAAGTTTTAGAAATTTTTCGGATGCATATTGAGTATTCAATTTTAATCGCCTTGTTAGAAGTGCTCTCCCGTTTTTTTTTACCTTTCTACGTCCATGATTTGACTAAAAATGCATCGCGGAGGTTTTGAAACTAGATTCATCAAAAAACTTAACGTGTATTACCAGAATGTTCGTGGTTTAAGGACCAAACTAAACATGTTTATTCTTATTCTTTGTCTTCTGATCAAATTATTTGCTTTACCGAAACGTGGTTAACTACGGATATTTATAATAACGAACTCAACTCTCTTCTTGTTGCGATCGTGATTGTAATGCGACAATGAAAAAAGACGGTGGTGGTGTTTTAGTTGCTATCCACAAGTTTCTTCAAAGAACACTCTGTCGTTACTTCCATCCTTCTCCTTCTGTTGAATGCATTGTTGTTCGTGTCACCTTTGCTCCCTGTAATTCCACTGTTAGTGTTTACGACCGATTTTTCCGATTGTTCTTTCAAATATTACCTCTCACAGCATAACTCTCCAAGCTGATGACATGCCCCACGTCCTACTTGACCTACACCATCCTCCACTTTCTGTAGAAGTTTCTGTTGCCTTTGTGTCTAGTAAAACTCTTTCTCGGCCCTCGCGTTTTAATTACCAGAAAGCGGACTTTGTTCAGATTGCGAATGGTTTCACAATTTCCTCTACAGCCTAATCTTCCGTTTCAATCCGTCCAGTCAACCCCGCAAATCAAATGTTGCGCCTTGGTTTCATCAAAAATTTTCCGTCTGCCCACAAGGCAAAAGATGCAATTGGTACTAGGTTCCGTGCCTCGGGTTGTCAGATTGACTACCTCGAATTCTCAAAGCTTTGATCAGCTACCAAAAATGCCGTCAAAGAGGCTATGCGTATTTTATCTTACGTCCACTTCTCGAAAAATTTCCACCGTTTCCCCCGATTCTATGATTCTTGATAGTGCCATTGCTGCTTATCCTCAGGAGATTTGTGATCTCTTTGCAGTTTACTTTTCTCCTTTCTCTTCCGAAAATAATCCGACCACGTTTTATGCTTTCCTACATTTTTCTCCTTAGAAATTGAGTCATTACTTCAATGTCTTGATGTTAATGTCAGTTGTGGCCCTGGCGGCATCCCGAACCCGTTCACCAAATGTCTTTCGTCGTCCCTATCTGGTTCTTTGTTTATTATCTCCTCGGGCTTTTTTTCTTCCTATTGGAATTCTGCTCATATTTCTCCGATACACAACTCCTTAGACCAGCACAAGCAAGTTAATATGATATAAACTGATTTTGCTAAGACTTTCGACTCAAGCTCCTTCTTTTAAAACTCCAAGGATACGGGGTAGGATCTCCTCTAGTCGTGGCTCTGATACAATGTTTCTGGTCGTTGCTGAGTTGTATCTGTGAATCCATGTTCTTCTTCCTCATACTGCCTTCTTTTTGGGGCTCCCAAAGGCTCAATACGAGGTTCTCTGTTATTGATGGTATTTATAAACGATCTCTCTTCGTTATCCACTCTCCCTGTCTTCTATTCGTTGATGATTTTAAGATGTTCAGAGTGATTGATTCGCTTGATGATTTTGACCAGTTGCAGCATTATCTTTGTGCTTTCACTGACCATATTTAAATGTCACCTAATGTCTTATACTTGCAAAATGTTTCGTCTAATGTTTTCTTACTCCTTATCCGGATCGTCTCTTGCGGCTATCGACAATTTTAAAGGCTTTGATGTGCTTTTCGACTTTAAATTTAAATGTGATAAACACATCGCATACATAGCTGCCAACGCCTCTCGTTTGTCCGGCTTTGTCCTGAGGTCTTCCTCTCGTTTTGCTAACATCCATCCATCTGTTATTGTCACTTGTGCGTAGCATCCTCGAATACTGTTGTCAGGTCTGTTTATTCCTATTACTTAATGAACTAAATTATATTTAAATGATGCCGTAGAGCGAGTGCAGCGCAGACTTACACGCTCATTATTATTTAAGTTACACATACTTTATTGTGAGCATAGTGATCGTTTGTCCTTACTCTAAATTCCCTCTTTAAAGTCTCGTCGAGCGTTCTTTGATGAGTGTCTGCTTTTCAGGCTCCTCACTGCCCTATGCGATCTGACCTTGGGCCGAAGCTTTTGTTTCGCGTGACTAATCGCTCAGATAGACCTTCGTCAGTGTTCTGAATCCAATTTACGCATATAAATTGGTGCTGTGGGATATTCAACAGCATAAGTAATCTGTATTCAGCTACAACTTCCAAATTGTCCTTCAGAACCTTCCTTTTCAAGCCATCTGCGGAGTTGATGTTTTTAAACACATTTGTCACCCCAAACAGAAGGGCGGTTATTGATTTATCTGATTATCGCTACTTGATGCTCTCTTTAGCCACAGATCTAACACCCGTGGTGGAAACAAGAAATCCAAGGAACACTGATTGAGCTAAGTTCAACCGGCTACTTGCATTAGTAGGATAAAATCACCAAAGTCAATAGAATGCCGGTTGAGCACTCTGAATAGGGACATAGTAAGTAGCTATGAAGAGGCCTGCCCGATCAGTAAGAGCAGATGTGGCATGATGGTTACCTGGTGGAATCGGGAACTAAAGAAGCTAACGAAAAGTACTAGAGAGCTTCTAAATAGGGCTTGTAAGAGCAACACTGAGGATGACTGGATCACCTACAGAACTTTGCAGAGAACATATAAGAATCTGTTGTCAAAGAGGGAATCATTTAGATCTTACTGTGAGATACTGGAAGGCGCACGGGAGACGTCGAGAAGGATGAATCAGCTAAGCTAGACTCTTAAAAACGCTCGGATGGTGTCTTTACCAAGTCCAAAAAGGAGTCTCTGCAGACTTTACTTGGGACTCACTTTCTGGGAGCTTCGGTGATTGAAACACAGAAAGCATCTGCGCCTCTGATAAAACTTCATGCTCTTTGCAGCAGTAGGAAATGCTGGTATACAGCTAGATCTGTCGTCACTAGTAAAAAGGTCAGGGATGCAATCGCTGGGCCTGGATGGTATCTATCCGACTATGCTTGGGGAGGGAATTGACCACTTGGAAGCGGACTTAAAAGAAATGTTCTGGGCATGCTTAGCCTTCGGGTACATTCCGTCATCTTGGCGAGAGGTTAAGGTAGTTTTTATTCCGAAACCGGGGAGGGATTCGCATCCAAGGAACTTAAGGCCGATCAGCTTAACTTCGTTTATGTTCAAATGCCTGGAGAGACTTGCTGACCGACACATATGCACTAAACCGCTTAAGTTTAACCCCTTGAATGATAGGCAACATGTGTACCAGCAAGGAAAATTATGCGAGTCGGCTCTTCATTCTCTGGTTTCCAGAGCTGAGGGAACGATCTCAAATGGTGAGTATGCGTTGGTTGTATATGTGGACATTGAAGGGGCCTTTGACTGCGCGCTCTTTGTGGAACTATGTGAAGCTGCAAAAGCTCATGGCGTGGATGATGTCTTAGTTAAATGAATACATGCCATGCTGACACAGAAATTTTGTGGTAGCGGAAGCTGGATCTGACTGCTACTTAAGAACGGCGGCGACAAATGGATGCCCTCAAGGTAGTGTCCTATCACCGCTCCTGTGGAGTATGCTAGTTGACTCCCTGTTAAACGAACTGCAACAAGAACGACTGCACGCGCAGGCTTATGCTGATGACGTGGCCACACTGGCTGTCAGTAAAGAGCGGAATGTGGTATGTAGAAATACACAACGCGCATTGGATCTGATTGACAGTTGGTGTTTGAGGCGCAGCCTAACAGTGAATCCTGGTAAGACAAAACTTTTTTTTTTTTTTACCAGGAAAAGAAAACTGGATGGGCTAGTGCTTCCAAATATGAAGGGTGTAACTACAACTTTCAGATGAAGTCAAATATATTGGAGTAATCTTGGACAAAAAAAAATTCTCTGGAAGAGTCATTTGGAAGTGCAGCTTACTTGATCTTTAAGCGCTTTCGGGCTACGCAAGAGAGCTTTTGCCACCACGTGGGGTCTACAGCATCGTGTAGTGATATGAATGTACATAGTTATCATGAGGCCGATGATCTCGTACGAATCCGTGGTGTGGTGGACTATTGTAAAGCTATTGTATGCTGGCAACAAGTTAGCCACACTGCAAAGGACTGTATGCCTGGGTATCTGTGGTGCCATAAGCACAACTCCGAGCGTGGCCCTCGATGCGCTTCTCAATCTGCCTTCTCTCGACTTTCAAATTCAGAGTGTGGCGATGAGCTTTGCCCATAGACAAGCTCTGCTTGGCTTATGGGAAGGAGAAGACGATGTGGAGAACTGCTCTGTTAGGGGTTCGATGCGTTATATCTCCGCAATTCTCACTATGCCTTTGGACGCTCGAGGTGCCTTCCTCGACTTCGGGAAAAGGTACGAAATAATTTCCTTAAGCACGCGTGACTGGGACGATTCAGATCTCTGTTCGAGGGGATATTCCGAGATCTTCTTCAAGAACGGCTCGAGGACAGATGTTAGATCTGAAGTTGGTGTCTATCTGCATTCATCGAATGGCAGATGGGCTTCTTCTCTTGGAGAGCATGTTTCTGTTTTTCAAGCAGAAATATTCGCTGTCCTGAGAGCTGTCTGCTGGGCAAGTAAAGAAAAATGGAGAGGAAAAGATGGATATCTGCATCTGCGGTGCTCAGGGAAATGAAATTGCTAACGCCATTGAGAAGCAATGCTCGGTACATCCACTTCCACACATGCCATTCTTTGGATGTGGGTAGTTGATGCTCACAAAGATAGGTAGGTGGATGACTGCTGGTGTGGCCAGGCACATGGTGTGGCCAGGCCAGGTCTTCCTTTCAGACCCCAACCATGTGACTGCAGGATTCTTGCACAATAAGAGCAGGAAAGCTTGCAGAGCCATAACAGCCATTCTGACTGAACGCAACTGCCTAGAAGCACATATGTACCGAAAAGGTGTTATACAAGTTGACTCCTGTTCATCCTATCTAAAAGAGGCTAACTCTGCGGAGCATTTCCTTTATGAATGCCCAGCGTTTACGCGTCTTAGATATCAATGATTTGGCTGGAATGTGGCACGTATGCAGATGATCACCTCTTTTCCCCTATCAGTGTTCCTAGATTTTATCAAGAAGTCCGGGAAACTATGGTAGGAAGGAGGTAAAAGTACAATGGGTCGTATAGCCAGAGTGCTTAGAGGTGCCAATGCGCTTCTTCCCCAACCGACACGCACACCCTCTAATCTTAAGCGATATATCAAAGTGTTATTTATTAGTTGCTACTCATTTATTTATTTGTTACCTATTTAGTTTTTTTATACTTTTCTCTACAATTTGGTTTGGAATTGTATGTGTACTTTGTACCTTGTTTGGTGAATAAAGTTGGTTTCTAGGTTTTTACTTCATAGCTTTCCCCCTTACTGACAGTTTTTCTGGTGAAACTCAATCCAACCAAAAAAAAAAAAATTACCTAAACTTTACTTTTGACATGTATGTTTATCAGATCGTATTTCATTATATTTAATTTTTCAACCGTAGATCCCATTTCACTTTGTCTCAGTGCGAATCAGTAAACATCTCGAAGTATTTCGAAACTAGTGTTCCACTTTATAGATCGCACAATCGGTTTTCCTCCAGAAATTAGCAACAAAATTTATTTAATAATTTTCAATTGAACCGCATACATCACATTTAATCAAATAAAATAAACGAAAAACTCAACATTTCCAGTCAATATATAAATTTACATTCGAAAACATTCAAGCGTACATCATGAATGTAAAATATTTTCAATAATTTCAAACCTCAACATGCATGCAACCATCATTTTATCACTCTACTCACTCTGAATCTGAAAGTAACTTGTTTATTGTGCAGAAATGCAGGCCAACATTGATTTCATGGTTCATTTTTAACATTCGAGTTAATTCCGAGCAATCAATATTGAATAATAAAATCCAATTGATCATTTTGTAAAGCATGCGTGCGGGTCACTTATGATGTATTCATCAATTCATCATATAAATTCTATGGAATTCAATAATCAATTCCGAATACCAATCAGATTTTATCAACAGATTAAATGAAAAGTATTAGAACTCGGGAGAATTGTTGAATATAGTTGTGTACGTACATAAGTATGTGTATAAATTAGGCATTTGCATGTATAATTTAGTGAATTGTTCATCGGGTGGCTCAAACATTTTTAGCGGCCTTATGTATTATACTAATGACAAATATATGTAGTTTTCAGTTTAACGCGTTTCTAAATCATAAAGCATCGACCACTGCTTGGTATAAGATGCACAGTAAAATATTTTCCTAAATCAGTTTGAAATGTATCAGATTCTCGGTAGCTTAGATTATGTAAATACATACTGCTTTCATTGATTTTCTAGATAAGCTGATAAATCTCTTCATCCGTTAAAATACTTTTGTGCTCAAATACACACTTCATCATCTTGCAATCATTCAAAATCGAAAATGACGTCTCTAACATAGTTTTCCTTTTAATTTTATCTCATTCCAGGTACCACAAGCAAGATGACGATGATGCAGTGATGATGCTACAGTGTTGTTCGTCCAACAGATGAGGGCAATGTCACTGTCGGAAAAGTGTCAAACTATGATTGATTGTTCCCTCGGTTCGTGAACGCGACATTTCATTAGAGAATTTGTTATGCGATGATATTCTACAACGTTTTTATTATCTTCGTCCTGTGCCTTAGAACGTTCGGCATTGAGAATCGGGCGGTGGCTGGGTCCATTAATCGTAGCTTAAATACTGCGGCTGACAAAGCGTCCTCGGACGAGCCCACCCCAGCAACCGTTAATGCGACTCCGTTGGACAAGAAACCACCGCCGTCATCATCGGATGCCCTAAATCCCATCGATACAAAGCCCAGTAGCGTCGGAGGTGAAAAGACTCCACCAACAGATCATGGGTTCGGCGGTTTCGGCGGCGCAGGTGGCGGGGCACATTTCGGTAGTCATCCGGAATTCGATGACGAAATATATGATGAGGATTACGATGGTGAAAGTTATCCGGATAAAGGGGAGCACGAGTACAAGGCGAATGAGTATGAAGAACGTCAATTAGATCCAATGCTTGATGGCTTTGGAACAAAACTAGAAGGACACGATAGTGAAGGTTCGCTCCCGTTGTTCCTAGTGGAACCGCAAAGTACATTTGTAGTGAAAAATCGACCGGCAGTTCTGAAATGCAAGGCGGCACATGCCTTGAAGGTGAGTAATAAAATTCGTTTGAAAACAATCTCTAAACAAACAACTTACCACACACGCTTAGTAAACGTTCCATAAACATCATATCCAACCACTTAAAATTTATTGGCTCATTGTCATAATCCTTCACGCTTTTTAGCAGTCCGTACCAGTTTGCATGTCTCCAACAAACGCTCCACATAATTTTATATCATTTTCTCTGCAATCACTCGGTCAGTGACTGGCAAACCCGTCTCTTTTTATGAGTAATGTTCTATTTGCAAACTAATGATTCCGCAAGTCTGCAAATACGTTGAAAAAGCTGCCATGAATTTTTAATCCGTTCCACCTGAGAACGCAGATAGCTGATGAATGTAAGTCGACTGAACACATGACTCGGTAAGTCAATCTCTGCGCCATCCTGTGTACATGATGATGGTGGTTGAGCAATACGAACACAAATAAACTCGTATAAAAATTGAACAACTCTGACTGCGATTAAGCACTTCCTTCGTGCATAATTAATTCAAGGTTTGCGTAAGTTTTATAGCATTTCTTTATGATCGCTTGTACGTGATGTACATTTCCATTGTTTGTTAGACCATTGTACAAAAAAGAGTACCGAAAGTGTTAGAACGAAAAAGTAACAACAATTAGTTGAGCTCTGTTGGATGTAAATCAGAACAAACAGATAATGTGGCAGATTATTATGTTAATTTACTTGGAAATAGGGAAAATGCTAATATTTTGATAGTACGAAAGAAGAGCTTCGAATTGCAAAGTATAATGGTTGTTGGTTTTTGCGGCGAGTTATTTATTGTTCTATAGCATAAAATATTGCGATATCAAGCGATGCGAAGAACTTTTGTTTGCTGTTTTTACAGTGCGGAAAAAATGAGAAAAGCAATAATTTTCTCCTCTTCTTTTCTTCTCTTTGTTAAACAAAAGACGTATGAATGATTTGTGACAAGAATAAAAACATACATCCTTATTTACTGTAGAGCTATTTTATCAAACAAATTTCTCTTAAATGTAATCTTTCATTCCAAGCAGCACATCCCTCCAAACAACATTTCAACATCCTCCGTTCTTCCCACGTAATAAAATCAAATCGATTCTATTTCTGACTTTCAATAAAAATTAATAACCTCATCCATTCTCACAGTCATGAAATTCAAATCTATTTAAGAAACTCCAGAAGACACCGTCATAATTTAATAGCATCAAGGGTTGGGGTTACGGATCAGATTCATAACTCCTAAACAGATTTCAAATACTTCCATTCATATACACCTCCATCAAGCTTCGCTCGTATATATATGAGACATTAAGAGGCCACATAACTACAAATTTGAAATTCTCCATCATTCCACTCAAGAAACAACCACATGGACCCGCCGTCTATCATTCCTTTGACTTTTCCACTCATTCTTCATCGTGAACACAACTCATGATGTTTCCAAACGCCCAAATATTCCAAAATGATATCTGGTGGTGTGAACCATATGGTCGAAGTAATTTCGATGAACGATAATGAAGCGAACGAAGGGTGCACGCAATGAACCTTTGTCAATGTCCCAATATGGGCCTCGACAGGATCGAAGGGTATGTGACGTAACATCGTATCGTAATGTGTAGTCATTTATTGGAAAGAAGAGAAAATGATTTAACCCAGTATCGGTCGACTTTGGTTGAAATTTTCAATTTGTTTTCTCACAGGCAACAAAACCTCGGAAAGACATGGAATGTATGCCATTGTTCTGTAGATGCTCATAGGGATATTGCTCTGACATAATATCTAAGCTGATTCCAGATAGATATCTCCCATTCACTCCCACTATAAATGTGCAACATAAAAGCTGTAATTAGCTCATATTCTGGCACTTTGAAGCAAGGTTTTAGTCACATCTTGAAATTGGCCGTTTTTAATGTTTTTTTGGGGATTTTTTTTTTTTTTTGACAAACCATTAAAATAAATTAATTTATAAATTGTATATCATTTTCATTAACATTTAAGCAAACTTTGTGCATTTTTTGAAGTCATAATATACAAAATAGTAGGAGATACACCGCCCAACAGGAACACATATATAAAAAGAGGTGCTCCACTGCTGTCATGATTCCGGCCGTTCTGCTTATCTGAAATTGAAAAACCTAACGCAGTTTTGGTCGTGAGACTTGAGACTCTACATGGAAGTAAAATTAAGTTAGAACTAAAAAAAAACAAAATTTTACGCTTTAGAAAAAAAAATCAATTTTTCGTGTTTTTTTGGGGTTTGTATAGCTTGTAAAATGAAAAGTAGTGCAGCAATCTTTATTATTTCACGTTATTTTGTAGTTATTTATATACTTAAAATGATATATGAATTTGAGCAGAATCAATCAAATAGTTTTAGTTATCATGGCAGCAGTTTGAAAAAACCGTGTTATGAGAAAAAAGCGTTTGAAAGCTGTTGTATATAATTCATGATAAAAAAATCGTCTCACGATCAATCTGCTATGCCTGGACCATAGAGTACACCTTCCTCTTCTTCAAAGAAGTCATGTAAGGCCGTTTTCTCTTCTCTGTTGGATATCCGGGCTTGTTTGGCGAAATCGCTCAAGCGTCTCTATGAGCGGTCGATGCGAGAATCGTTATGCCGGATTTACATTCTCGCCGAGGAATGCCAAATGTAGACAAGGTCTGTGTGTAAATGGTCTCCTTGTCTATTCTCGGTTGTTTTTTTCATGGCAAGCACGCGTGTGTAAATGGTTTGCTCGTCGGCTCTTGTTTGTTTTATGAAGGGATAATGATCCTTTTATTGCTGTGCCTGAGTGTTTATGACCGTCTCGTCCTAGCTCGAAGCCGCTGGAAGCGAAGTCGGTTTTATGCATCGAGTCAAAGGGATTCGAGAGGGTAGCATGTGCTCATTTACATTTTCGAATTTTTCGCCGGGACTTCAAACATGTCTTTGTGTGTCCCAGATTGAAATAACTCAACGCACACCATGCAGTTGCAATAGCCAGAACCTGTACCTCAGCCATCGTTCACTGAACTGAACAAAACAGCTCACAACTGTCGAAAGATGCATGGTGCAATATCCTAAGTATACAATTCACCCTATGAAAGATGCATGGTGCATGGTGCGAGTTGCATGGTGCAATATCCTAAGTAAACAATTCACCCTATGAAAGATGCATGGTGCAATATCCTAAGTAAACAATTCACCCTATGTCTTGCATAGTCTTGTCCAATGTCTTGTTGAGTCTTGTTTACAAGACGCTCGTCCCTATGTGTAAACCCGGCATTACGTTGATGAACGAAGGCTTGGGCATTTAGGCCAATATTTACTTCCATGACTTCCATCACCTTTAGAATAGGTTCTAACCCTTCGTTGAATATTAGCACAGCAAGAAATCTAGCGATTTCGACGACTTTTGTACCAGAGTGAAGATGCTTCGGAGCGAAAGTCCAGATTATTGAGTTTGTGAACAGTTCTGGGTATCCGTTAATTGACAATTAGTACTGTGTACAGTAAGTATAATTTAGTTACACAAAAGAGCCAGGTAAAGAGCTGCACTCGAGAATATTCGATGCGAAAGTCCGCGTATAGCTCCTAAGGTTTACGTAAACCTCCTACGGTAACACTGTATACCTCCTACGGTTTACGGGTGTAACTTTTCAACGGCTTCAAATTTCGAAAAATTCTTTTACTCACGTCTTCTATACATGTTTTAGATGTTATTTATGAAAAAACAAAAATCTCGATTTTTATTTTCTGACACACTAGATGACCGCCTTAACTCGAGCACTACAAAATTGGAATAGATTGCTTTCGTCTCTATTTAAATCAGATTGACTTAAAATATTACTACATTTATTTCAACTATGCAAAATATTTTTGCTGTGAGCGCGATTTTTCGAACATCAAAATTGACAAATTCATGGAGGCTTTTTTAAATTTTGATATCCATTGTTTATACTTATATATCGGCATCGATCGAAGCTCGAAAAGCGTAATGTATATCCCACTGGCCGCTGACGTGCAGGGTCCCAGATGCAAATCCAAATATGATCTTACACCGAGTTTTCAGTTAATCTTGATGTGAGCAAATATCTGAGTTAAATCAGAGGTAAAATGAGTCATGGAGCACTCAACACTCGTGTACATTGAATGTGAACCAACCAACCAACAACTGCTAACTTCAACAACTAACAACGGCTAACTTCACCAACCAACCAACAACTGCCAACTTCAACCCCTTCAAGCAAACGAAGAATATCTTACTTAATACAATCATCAGTTGGAAATACAAGCGTCACATTCCCAATCAAGTAACGCAGTGCCACAAGTGCCAAATGCTCGGGCACGGAGCCAACCACTGCAACCTCAAAACCTTTTGTGTTTTTGTGCAGGTAATCATCGCGATGAAGACTGCACCTCCCAAGCTCAACCAGCTTTTGCTTACTGTACAAAGCCACACAAATCTACGGATTTTAATTGTCTGATAGACAGTACTTTCTAAAGATGTGAAAAAAATTTGGAAAAAGACAATCAAACACAAAATTAAGTTCGCATTGAATCGACGTCACTGATAGCAACACCAAATTCAGTTTTAATGCAGGTGATTTTCCATCTCTATCTGGAAAGGCAAATATTGGTTGAAATAACCCTGTCTGTGGCTACGCAAATGGGTTCAAAAATACAAACTCAAATTCTACAGGCAGTTTATTTATATTAAGTGAAATTAATTCTTTGCTTTCAGAGCTATTATCTCAGTTGAGTTGTTTAAAACACTTGAAAATAAACTGAAGGCAGTAATAAGTACAAAGGTTGATCAGTTGTCAATTGCGATCTCTACCATTTTTCTCTTCAACTAAAATTTATTTGCTGATAAATTAGCGAGTGTAGGAAAGTCCCAAACAAAACCATCTAATTCTTCTGCACCTTTGATTGAACTGTCGTTTCACGGGAACTACTGAGTGTACATAATAACAATTCTTCTAACTTGATATTGCCAAGAATGTCGCAAACTCTCCTATCAAAGAATTGTTCGCGGCCTTTGAGAATCACGAAGCTGTTGTCCGAAAGAAAACGTCATCTGAATCTCCCAAAAACGATTCTCATAAAACAATTTTTAGATTTGGCACTTATTGGTCGGAAGATGACAGGCTGCGACGCATCTCAAAAATCAAAAGGTGCCACTTAAATCATGACGATTTTCAACTTTCCAACAATGTTTTGGCCAATAAGAGTCCCGTTTGTTGTGAAGGGAGCACCAAATTCCACCGATAAATCTTGGCTTAGCAGGCTCTTGAAGGAAAAACTTTCCCTGAGTGATTTTAGCGTTAAAATCTTATCTCAACGTAAAAAACATGATTCAATTCCTGAGAATGAAGAAGTATGCTTCAACTATAACTGGAATGGCATCATATTTTGTCGTTGGAGGAATGTCATCGCCAGCAGCAACATCAATAGTAGAAATAAGTGCTTAATTTTGAATAATAATTGTACTTCACCTGTATCTACTGCTGCTACTAACCAGATAGCTCTCTCAAATCTTCTGACTAGAAAATTACCCAGTTTGAATCGAAATTCTACCGTCAGGTGTTCCCGTCCAAACACACATGCTATAGCATATCCAACTCTATCCTCTTCTCTATCTCAGACTTCTCATCACCGTAAGACATGAATCAACCGTAATGGGCCATTCAGACAAGCGTCCATGCGTCCACGCGTTTTTAGATTACACGAGTCAATTCAACTCAAATCCAGTTTTTTGAAGGCGGGGCTAAGGCGATAAGTGGATGGATTTTACACGCTTATAATGATGTTATTTTTGATCCGTAGAAATATATTGGTGACAGAAAATTGTATATACTAATCCATATGACTATATATACCTACATATATATGTTAGTGTCTAGATATTCAGATGCATTCAATTTTTTTCGTAATAGTCATGCACGTAAGGATGCAAAATACATATTATTCACATAATTATATAAGAAAATAATCATCCACAAAACATATTTAAATGATCACCAACAAATCATCCACACATGCCACTGAGCGAAAGAAATCATTTTAAAATCTATTGTACATGAATCAGCATACTCCACCTCCTTCGCTTTAGACCCGCCTATATAAACAAAATCAAATTGACTCGTGTAAGCAAAACACGCTAGATCGCATGGAAGTATGTCTGAATGGCCCTTAAGATATCGGAACATACTCAATACTCAAACGAAATTACTCAAACGAAATTCTTAATTCCAATTCATTTGCAACTATTTGCACTGCTCTTACTACGACTTCTGCTAATACTGCCTCGGTTAAAAATTACTAACGAAAACCCTATAACCACATCGGGTATTGCTCCTAATAAGATATACTTGTTCAAAGGCACCAGCATTTTTTTGGTATGAGGCGAAAATAAATAAACTCTTTCTAGACAGCAAATCCTACCATTTCAACGTACTTGCCTTCACTGAAACATGGTTAAATGACTCCCATATCAATGAAGAGATCATTGGGCCTTTCCACACTTGTGTTCCTGACGCACTCCTCAAACCGGTTTGACACCAATCACCATTTCCCCACTTGTATTCTTCAGCACAGAACCGTTCATATACCGATGATGCATATGAATGTGTGCGTGTTGTTGTTTTCTCATTTCGACTTGAGTGTTTCATTAAAAATTCCCGACCCGTGAACTATGTTTATAGTTGTGCTAGTGAGTTGCCGCTCGATCAAACAGTTTCAAATGTGATGCGAAATTCTCTCCACGTGCATCACTTTTTGTAGAGATTTCCCCTTGATTCTTCTGCCTCTTGCCCAGAAAACCGGTTTGAGGAGTGCATCAAGAATACAAGTGTGGAAAGGCCCAGGGGCAGTACCTGGACAATCTTTATGCTTGAGTTACAATCAATGCAACCAACATTTGCTGCCAAGTTTTGTTGGTGGAACGAGTTACAATCAATGCAACACAACATTTACTGTCATCTGTCACTGGCTATATTAAAGAAATCGCTGTTCGATAATTTGGATCCTTTAAAGTCTCGGAAAGAGATATCAGTGAATATTTTATCCTCTAAAAGCTGCGGAGTATAATGCAAAGCAAAAATGAGACAAAAAAATACAAATTCTGATTTTCATTTACATATGACAGTTCCGATTTCCCGAACGCTCATAGGAACAGGTGGAATTGGGTATTTTGTTGCCATGCCAAGTTTGAGGTATGAGCAAACTCTGCTGTGCAACAAAGTTGTGTTGCATCATTGTAACTGCTCTCATACGTATGCTCTCTGCAACTGCTGCAACTGCTCTCATACGTATATTTCCCACATCAAAAGTTTCTCAATGATCTATCTTTGGGCCCCTATTTTTGATCTTTTTTGTAAATGACCTTGCTTGTGATATCAACTTCTCCTGTCTTCTATATGAGGATAACTTAAATTTGTACAGGGCATTTAAGTCTGCGGACGATTATCACCAATTGCAAGATGATTTGTCGAAAAAAAGAAAAGATTCCGCCAAAGTGGATGAAAAATCAAGGTCACGTTAGAAATTTCCTTCGATTATCGTGGTGTTTTGCATTATAATTCCTTCCGCCGAATCAAACTTTTAACGCGCAATATTATTTAAGGCAGGTTTCTACCTTGTGCGGCCGAAAAAATGTGCTTTCTCCAGGAATTTTTTTTGGGGAATGTATTTAAGATAGACACTTCAAATTATTTTTCAATTGTACGTATAAGCTTATTTTAAATGTACAAAAAAATTTTTAGTCGAAATATGCAAAGGGGAGGAGGGGGGGAGGTTGAACATTGAGCAATGGCGGCGTGCCAAACGGATTTTAGCTGCTGGTGGAAGTCCTGCCGTCGATTCATATGATCTGAAACATAAAAATGAAACATGATCTTATTTCATATACTTTTGTTTATAGCGTCTACCAGAATTGTGCAAAAAAAAATGAAAAATTAAAAAGTAATGCAATTTTGAAAAAGAAAAACGATTTTTTCCATTTTTTTTTTGGCTACAAATTGCTATGTAAAATGAAAGATTGCTAATATTTTTTAATGATGTAAAAAATTTTGTGATCATTCCTTAGCCCGTCTGCCTTCAATCACTTCCAAAATGTCAAAAAATGCGGTGCAGCGCGCCGGGCTGTGGCGGCTCAGCGCGCTCCACACCGCTCCCTATTTTAAGGGATAGCTTTGGTAATTCATGTACCTACCGTATCTATCAACATGTATCTACCTATCCGTATGTGTCTATCCAAAAATGCAAAAACGAAAAATTCGATTTTTTTGATCGCACAAGATAGAAACCTGCCTTAAGTGCTATGCGTCATTTACGCGAAGCTTTTTGCAAAAAGAAGTCCTAATTGTGGACAAATAACGCTAGGTTTTTGCACTACTCTATCACAAATTGCATTGAACCTCGAAAGCATTATTTAGTTCAAAATTTAACACAAATCTTTTCGCAATCACCCCATTCATATAATTTATTACCGCGTGACTTTTTTCAAAACTCAAAAGTCCGCTCCAGGGGCACCGTTTTGACTTGATTGAGGAGACAAAAGCCAAATCACTACGCGCTGTAAAAGAAACCAAGTTCAACAGCTGTTTTGATGATTAGGATTCGAAAAATGATAGTTTCATAGTATTTTGTCAGAGCGGTGCTACTTTGAAGGCGATGAAATGGATTTAGAAAAATAAACAAAGATTATTCAATTTATAATAAAAATCACCTTGTATTCTGATCGCAATAGTACATATAGTATATCTTGTAGATGTCAAGTAGAACTTAAGGGACACGAGGCGATATAATTATTTGTACAAACTCAATGATTTACAATTACCAGACGCTGTTAAAGTCATCTTCTTTAATAGTCAATAAATTTTCTTTCATAGTCAAACCTTGGATCTGGGCCAAATAACTGTAAAATACGTAGACATATTTTGAGGGGTAGCGCTCGGAAAAGATACCAAATTTAGGGAAAATAGACATATTTTGCTTATTTTCGTTCATGATTAAATTTGTACTAGATTGATAAAAATGTATGAATATTCATAATAATATATACGACAAATATATAATACTATGTGTGAAAATATTTTCCAAACTTTCATAACATTAATCCACTAAATGTGTGGTTAACCCACCATCCACAAAACACTAACCCACCAAAGAGATCAAAATGTTTAGACAGTAAAAAATTATGTATCATTTATTTGACTTCGGAATTAAATTCGCACTATCTTTTGTCGATGTGGATACTGTCCTTGAATCATACTTTGAGCGTAGAACCTTCCATTGCCGTTTTCGTCTGTTGGACAACGTATGCCACAAAAGCATTTCTGCAAATAAATTTTAATATTAGGGTAGTTGGTTTGTTTATCATTCGCTAATACTTTACTAAAATTCGATAGAAATTGGAATTTACTAAAATTACATAGAAATTTGAATTTTAAAAATTGTAAATCTGAATCTTTGCAGTAACCTGAGATCATTGTATTTAGTTTTTGATCATCCATTCAATGAAAAAATATTCAAATTAAATGAATTCTATATTAATTTGCCAGCACCAGTTACCACCTTCGTTGAAAAGTGAATATTTCAGGGTTAAAACATCCGAATATACCATTAACTGCCTTTATTATTGCTTCAGCTCAAAAATAAAATCTAAAGGTTTCACGGTTATAGTCAAATCAGCTTTGTCGGTCAGTCCACTCGTGTTCAAACCTAATTCTCCCGACAGCCGCATCCTATTTTGATCGCATCACAAGTCTGTTACATCCCAACGCGATGACTGATGTCTTAAATCGAATTTTCGATCCTTTTTTCTTACAAGACGTTTTCGAACCGTAGAAAACATATAATTAGATTTTTTTGTATTGAAACCTTAGATTTACAGATTCGTTAGGGTGTGAAATATTTCTCAATTTCTTTCGATCTCTTGCTTATTAATGTCTTTCCCAACACTAACGCTATGTACTTACTTTTCCCATTTCAGCTGTCTTTCAAATGCAGTGGAAGCTCACAGCCGCCGCCCTCGTCGATGGAATCCCACGTAGACCCTCACAACGGGGTACATCTGGTCGAAGTGACGGCAACTATTTCACGGGATCTAGTCGACGAATATTTCGGAAAGACTCCATTCCGATGCGAATGCCATGCTTGGTCGTCGCGAGGGGGAGCCAAAAGTCAAGGTGCTATTGTCGAAGTTGCATGTAAGTACTCACATATTTCTTTGAAACAGGATACTGGCACATAGTGTGGATTCTACGAAGAAAAAGTTTGTAATGAGATTTGTGAAAGTAAATTTTTGCGGTGCAGTTGCCTAACCACTTTTCACTGGTAACAAAGCAAGACCGAGTATTTCTAGACATGGTGTATCATAGATTATAAGGTCAAAGTACAAAAGAATCTTTAAGGAAGCCACAGTAAATTCCGCAGGCAATAGACGAACAACGGGACTCGAAACTCCTTAGACGAAACAGAAATAAATTACAACACCACACACATCTACTCAGTTCAGTCTTGTAGACTTGTTTCATTTTGAAAAAATTCACTTGAAAATGAAATTTGACACAGCATGAGTCTTAGTGCGTTCAAAACTGTATTGTGGTTGATTTTCTTCACTCGGGCGTAGGCGACGCTAAGGAAACGAAACGACTTGGAAGGAAGAATACTTACAAGTGCCGTTTCCTTGGGAAGTAGTAATTTAATTTATGTGCTGTTCTCTATAAACCCAAGGGTAAAGCCGAATATTGTAAGGGTTCTAATGTGTAGGTCTAAATTCAGAGTACAAGACTTTAATTAATTCCTTTCCATCCAGCTTCTGATTGGCATAATGCGGAGGACGGCTTATGACTACTGCCTATGACATTGAGTTGACTCGGTTCGGTTTCTATTTTTTTCTCGGCGGGCTAAAAGATGTAGAGGCTGCAATAATTGAGTTGTTCAGATGTTTCAAATAAAAATTGCTCTTAGCAAAGACAATGATTTAAAAGCGAGCCAAATGAATCCTATGAGAGTATTTTGAAGGGTTTTTTTTGGGTTAAGTTCTGTGTTAAATATGAAATCGTTCTTATGTTTCTTAAGACGTAATTCATTTGGACGTAGACTTTGTGGATTTCCAAAGATACTTTGAACTAAGAACTTTCGGCCAATTTTTTTTGTGAACAGTACCTAAGTAATAGGCTAACGTTTTTGATTAACAAGCGTGGAACACAATGGCTACTGCTGACAAAAAAAGTTAAATTGTTATATAATAACTGCTTCTTATGGAAATCTTTTGAAATTTTCAAAACTCTTACTTACCAAATGTTATGCTGTGCATTATATTAGGATTTTTTCAATTAGGCTTCAAACTTCCAAAATAATTGCTGGAAAAAATGAACAAATCTCTTCGATTTTAAGCTATTTTATTGTTTGGAGGCCATTTATATTTTTTCCGAACCATATCAAATGCATACTATTCTGATGAATTTGTTTACTTTTAAACAAAGCAAGTGGTTAAAAAAAGATAGTGAAAATGGCTTATCACATTTTATTATATTTCAAAGCTTTATGTTAAAGTTTACCAAGTGTGACACTGTTTTGCATAAAAATTTCTATGACTCTGTTTTCATTAGCTCAATGCAATTTTTTATCAATTTTGTAATTGATTTCAAGCTGTCTTAACTGCGCACCCTAGATCGCAACTTGCTGACATGTAAATCTGTTCTCTTTCCTTTTCTGTGTCTTACAGTTTAACAATAGTAAAAATATTAGATCTATTAATTATGTAACTCTCAGGCCTATTCGTCTATACTAAATGAAATACAATCAACAAGTAGATCTATAACATTCAATTCTGAGAATCATTAAATAGATTGTTTCTAAAGAATTATCTCAGAAGCTACGTCATATTCCACCCTTGGAAATGTAATCCATCTCCCACTTCAATATCCAGCCAACGCAACTCATTAAAATAATCTAAACATAGGTCCTCAAGTTCATTTTCTGCCATCTAGCCATCTTCATAAAAGACTGCGACTATTAATGCTTGTATTTCAATCAACCAAATATCAAATTTCGCTTCAAAAGATTCCGAAATAATTGTTCTAAAAACAAATATACCTCTACTATCTAATCGATATCCAGCAGATTTTGTATCGATTTCTAACTTTTTAACAACAATAAAATCTCATTAGCATTCATAAAATAATCTTTCACTTCACAGCTGTCCATTACAATTAAAACACTCTGTTGAATCGAACATCATTATCTTTTACCTAAACCTAATAAAACTCGATCATTAGTGGATTTTAAAGCTTCCTGAAAATTAAGTTGTTTTAAATCACGAGAATGAAAAATACACAGTTGCTCTGTGTTCAAAACTGGTTTAACGGAGTGATCTAAAGACTGTAAACAATTTATACTGCCATTACACACGGCTCTAGTCGAACGATTAAACGAAGGACCGGATAGTGAAGTTTGTAATTAAAAACGAATGGAGTGGTGTTCCTGTCTATAAATCAAATACTTTATCGTTTACTTAATCTCATTATCTCTGAGAATCTTAAAGATGCTGGGGATATTATTGAAAATCAATAGAGAGTTGGACATTATCTTATGTCCACATTAAAGTTTATCTACAGTAAAAATCTTTAAGTCGAACATAATTAATGAACTGCATGACAGAAGAATTTTCGAAATCACATAGAGGAGAGATGTGCTCATGTTGAATTGTAGCTTGTTTTGTATAACAATGTTATTTGTGTGATATTAAATCCCTATTAAACTGGCACCAAATATATTATTTAAATGCAAAGTTTCTCACAGCTATCTGAAATCAACGCTTTTTTGATGTGGCTTCAAACAAACGTGGTAGGAAAGGTAGGTGAAATCTTGAAAAGATCCATGCAACAAAAGAAGATGTAGCTGAATGCAATCACTTGAACCAAAAAAAATGTTCGGAAACGTTTCAAATCAACCTTCGCTGTGTAGAAATAATAGTAACATTGTAGTATCTTTTTACTTTGTATAACATGAATTTACTTGGGTGCTCACAGTTCGCCATGTAGTGTAGAACGATATTGCCAACCCATCATTGAAAAGTATACCGTCGGTTTCATTGCTAGGTCCGTCGTGTCATAAAATGTCAGATGGAAGAAGGTCGCCGTTCGAATTTTGAATTCAACAGCAATATTTAAATCTAAAATTTTAAGATTTATAATTTCCTTTAACAATAACTTTTGTTGCTTATAGCATTAAATGAACACAATACATACTACTCAAGTATTTTCAAACTGGAGTCGGTAGCTCTGCTCGCTAAGACGCTAATCTGATCTACTGCCTGTGGGCTCAAATCTCATCGCAAACTCGTGTTCGTATTTGTTTGTTGAGTGCTGTATACATGCTGGCGACAGGGTATTTATTGTGTTTTATAGATTACCAAAACAAATGTCAAAAGACTCCCGGTCCCTAAACCGTGTACTATGTAGAACCTTTACTTACTAATGTCCCGAAGATCCGAGTAGGAACCCGCCCTCACATTTCGTCGACCCGGCCGTGTTTGCTCACCTATCTGTGGTTACTTACTTTAGAAACTACCACTGGTTTTGGGTCGGTAAGGCGACCCTCCCCTAGCTTTGTGCGCAGTACTTCCTCAGCATGTATTGAAACTGCTCGCCAGTTTCCTCCTAATACAGCATCGTTTCCACGATCGACTCTGACGGGACCAAGCTAATCAATGACTCGAGGTTGTTACTAAAACTTTGGAACCAGCTATACGCAAAGAATAAACGGTGAGCTCAACCGTACTCATTCACAGAGTATGATTTCCCCATATTGTTCAGGTTCCTTCTGAAATAATCGTGCCCCGTCAGGATTTGGTACAGGTAGAACTTTATATCTCCATAGTCACGGCTGGTCCAGGGGTCCAAAAGACCTATCAATCTCGCCTTGAAGTGACCTTCGTTGTTGCCAAAGCTGAAAGGCTCACGTACATGCGTTTGCTAGTGCTTCTGTTTGGTCCACTTCAGAGAATGTGAGGTATCCTTGTCTGCGTTCTCGCAAAATATTTATTAGGATTGTTCCTGACTACACCAAAATTGCACCTTCCACAATGCACAAAACACCTCTTCACTGCAAACTGGCAATCCAAGCTCTTAACCTCTTCATTTGCAGGGCGTCTCGGAAAACACGATGAAGTTGCTTGTTGTTATCATCAGTGTTCATTTTGTTTCGCTGGGGTTGGTTATCAACCGGCTTAGCAAGCCAATTTTTGTGAGAGCCTTATTACATGTATTGAAAATGTGGTCCGGGTAAGCGATTCCTATCTTACCGGCTTACTAGTTTGCAGAGCCCACTGTCGCGAAGATGAGAGACAGTACCCTCCGCTTCGTTAGCATGACGATTTTTCTCGTCGACATTGCCATCTGTAAGCCATGTTCTGTTACCCATCGTTGGCATTTATTTCCAGGAGCAATAGCCCATCGTGAACGATGTTTGAGAGGTCAGATCCGCAGATTGAATTCGTAGGTGATAAGTCTCCACTGAACTCCTTCGTCGGTAGTGAATAGCATCGATTGGACTCTCAGTTAGACCCTTACAACCAGCCACAAGTAGTAAGGAAATTTGGAAGCTATACACGAGGACGCATATTATTTTTATCCACTTCACCGAATCGAAGATATATGGGACATATAGAATCACCAGCAAAACAATCAGCCTGGCGGTGAGGTATGCCTTCTCCGCTCTCTCCCAATCACTCCCAATCACAGTTTCATGTTCTTTTTGGGAGCCATTTCGCCTATCAGATAGGTTATCAGCTAATCTAATTGCTGGCAGCAACCGTGATTTCAACAACCGCTTAACGAAAAACTCGAGAGCAACCGCTGCAGAGTGGATATTGCGTGGACGGAATGTCCGGGTCTCCTTTTCGTTTATCAATAAGCGGCAATCGGGCAACTTTACATAGCGATGGGCGGATCCTCGCCACTAAAAAGGAATAATATACCTTTAGTAACAGCCGCAGTTGACTCTCCACAACTTTAAGTGCTTCGATCGAAACTCCATCAATGTATTCCTTATACTCATTCCGGACACATGGTTGATCTCCTCATTCTCCTCGGTGCACGGTAATACCATTGCTTGTTCTTGGCGAAAGTGCTGAAACTAGCAAACCGGCGATGCACCCCAGGGTCTTCACATACTAAAGAATGCTCAACCGTATGTAAATGAGTCTACGGGTAACCAAAGTGTATGCCTCAATCCACGGGTCCGCAAAATATCTACCATTTTCAGCGTTCGCGCCTCTTAATAACTTCGGGCAACTTTTTTGCTGACGTGTGGGCTGCAGAAAGCTTCAAAGCCTGCAGCATAATTCACATCAGCAAACTGTCCTTTATCGACAAACTGTTTGGCAGCGAAATAAAAAAAAAAAAAAACGTTTGGCAGCAAAAAAACTGTTTTTCAATTGCAAAATTTTTGGTGGAGAAAAAGAGTTTTGCAGAGATAAATAGATTGGCAACAATTTGGCAGAAAAAAAAACAGTTTGGTAATGGCAAACTGTTTGGCTGCGAAGAAAAAGCCGAAAACAGTTTGAGAACGAAAAATTGTTTCTCAGCGGCAAAGTGTTTAAAAGCAACAAACTGCTTAGCTGCGGCAAACTGTTTAGTAGCGTTACAGCAATACAGTTTTGTAGTGGTACTCTTTGGGAGTGGAGAACAGGTTTATACTGGCACATTGACACAGAGATCTGATCGACGACTTGACGACCTTTGTCTGGGTGCTGATTACAAATTGCAGTTTTGGTTACTGCAGTTGAGGCTTAAATTTTTTTATATTTGGTAGTAGGTAGTCCAAGTGATTTTGGACTTGAGCCGAGATTCATGCAATCAATAGATTACGTAATGTATATGCTCAGCAAGTTTCAACCACCATGACTCATTAACGCATTATTCGATTGAGCTTAAATTTTTAGTAAATACTAATAAATATAAGGTGTAGGTCTTCATATAGCTTAAATCAAAATATCTTCAACTTTTCTTCAACTTTTTTCAAATAACTCATTTTCAAAGTTTTTGTAACCGATATTATTTGTTTTGAGCGGTAGCTTTGTGCTATTATGTCTTCCGCTTTTTAAGTGCGTATTGTAAATAACAATCAAATTTATTGTTTGTTCTAAAACATTTCTTAATTGAACCTGATTTCATATATTTGCAGTTTATTTTGATTCAATTTCCTGTTAATTCTGTTTTTTTTCAAACAGTTTAAAAAAACAGTTGTTTTTTTAAACAACATTCGTTTTCATTTTATGAGAACAACAGAAAAGTCCATCACCACTGTGCTCTGCGCTTGCATGCCAAAGAGATGCTTCATAGCTTAGCGATTTCATCGCTCCTTAAGTTGGTTTTTTTCGTTTCACGGAAGGGTTTCCGTTACGGGATTGCGGAATCGTGTGTTCTGTGAATCCATCTCGGCTGTAGTAGTAGTAGCCTCAAATACTTCGTAGGTAACTGGGGCCCTGATGATCGGATCTATCCGCTTCAGGCTCACATTTTACCACCATTTTACTTCTGTTTCTTACTTGTTTCTGCGTTTCAGCCATGCATTTTCCGAAATATCAGTGCTGCCTGTTTCTACTCTCAGCATTGTAGAAAATGATGCGCATGTGATCACCATTCTCATGTTCCTCAATTGCCCTTCATTCACGCACGAAAGTCGGTGCCAGGTGTTGAGTGTGTCGCGTAGAGCATGTATTCAGCTCTAACTGGCTCTACCTTGATATTATTGTTGCTATTAGTAGGGTTCGAGCATTTCGGATGAGCAAACCCCACTACAAAGCGCTTGCATCATAAGGGCGAAATTACCAATGATGTTTCGGAGCGTGTCTTCTAATAAACGGAGCTTATCTCCAAATTTCCGCATTGAGTGTTTCGGAGAAAACACTTCACGAAAGTTTTATCCCCATATTTCACTCATATATGGTCGTTGCCAGATCTGAAGACATGAGTTCCTGCACTGAAAGCGTCAGCAATCCAGATCACCGCGTACCCTTGTGACATTCGACACCCAACGATTTGAGTTCTACCTCTTGCTTGGCTCATTAATGAGCAGGATCCTAGCCTTATTTTCGCCCACGAGCTGCGTATGGTGGTTGTCAGCTGCTCCGTCATAAGTGATGGGCTCAAAAACGCCAAACAGTTTGGAAAAAAACGTTTGGCTGCGAAAACGAACGAACAGTTTTTCCAAATAGCGACAAACATTTTTTTTAAAACCAAACGTTTTTCTAAAACGAATCGTTTTCCGTTTTTCTAAAATGAATCGTTGTTGGTTTTTTTAAAAGGAACCGTTTTTCGTTTGCTAAAACGAACTGTTTGGCAGTGGAAACTTTTTTGGCTGCACTCAGAAAAATATGTTCCCGAGAATCAAAGAAAACATTTACTTGTTTACGAGATGTGAAATCTTTCACAAATCAAATAAACTTTTATTTGATGTCAGTAATTTGTATAAATGCTGTGTAAAAATTTCTTTCATTCAACGGATTACAATTTTTACTTTACCTTATTTCAAGAAAGTAATTTTTCTCAAATCTAGTAAATTATGTGTACGAATTAAGTAAGTTATATTTACAATGCGAACATGTTTTTACATGTTGCAACATCAACCCTGCTTCAATATTCGACGAAAAAATTGATAGTTTTTATGATTTCTTTTAACTTTTGCTTTACTTAAATGAGAGGTCGGTAGCCTAGCTCGCTGACGCGCCAGTCCGAAGCAGCAATCTACTGCTCACGAGTTCGAATTCCGCCGAGTTCATAGTTGCATTTGTTCGTCTTAAGCTGTTTTGACAGCTGGCTCCATTGATTTAGTGTCACATTATAGCATTTAAGTGGCGACTAAGGCATAAATAACACTAGCCCTTCAGCAAATAGGAAAAAATGTGGCACTTAAAATAAAGAATAATGGAATAATTTATATCGGCTTCTCCCATATTTGTCTCCTTACCGCCATAGCTAAGAATTTGCTTCAAAAGGAGTCAAACCATATTGCTTTGGCACGAGAAATTATTTTTTTACTTGTTTTTATTTTTTCAGTCCCTTCAAAGTAAGCCGTGCTTTTGAAATGAAGGTCAAGCAGTCCCCCATCTAAGTAGTAATCGCGCCCAACACTGCTTAACTTCGCTGATCGTTGAAGAACTGATTGATGCCAGATTTATAGCAACATTTCCTTGCAACTATACCAAATTTTAGTCAGGGCAAGTTCAATATCATTTCTTTGAAATGAATAAATTCCTTTCTTTAGATTGAGTAAATATTTCTTTGGCGCAGAATCATTACAAATTTTCTTTGATAATGTGCTCATTTTTCCTAAAAAAATTGAAGTATTTTTCGGAGTGTGCGGAAAACAGATTTTCAGAGGCAAAATATGTATTTATGTATATATAATACGAGGCTGTCAGGCTTATTAGGTGCGTATTTTTGAAGAGCTGGTTAGGGTAGGTAGCATTAAAAACAATTGTTTTGAATGCTGCGTACCAGAACCAGGTCTTGATGGCATACGACCAGGTATGTTGATTCTTTACGGCCATATGTACTGATTGATGTATTATATGGTTGATCAAGTAGATAATATATTGGAAAATTGGGACAATACAAGTATCAATTCAGTTTGAAGGCGCTTAGTCTTCGCAATAAATGTTTACGATACGATTGTGGAAGACATAATACATAAAATATATATGTATAAGAAAAACATAATACGTAAAAATTCATTATACTGAATTAATTGAAGATTATTCAAACTATGAACGATGTTTTTGAATTGAACCACATTCATTTCAAATATTTATTTTGTCGCATAGCATAAAATTTTTTCTTGTCGTTAGCAAAATATTTTTTTTAAACAGTTTTAAAAAACACTTGTTTTTTTTCAAAAAAAAAAAAAAAAGTTCGTTTTCGTTTTTTGAAAACAATAGTTTCCTTGAGAGCCTTCATTTTCTCAATTGCTGCCTCTGCTTGGTGTCAAGTGCGTCTTTCTATCGACGACATGCTTCTAGACGCAAAATATAAAAATAAAAAAAATATTCTATACACATTTCCAATAGCTGTATAAGAACATCGATCCGTACAAAAAACATACGCTCTACGAAAATTAGAAAGAGGTGTCGCTTGATTTCTTTCCATTGGAGCTGCAGCGTTAAATAGTTATCCCCTGTGCTGTGGTGTTTAATATGCTATGCTATGCATAAATTGCTTCGTCACTTTTTGATTTCGGAGCTTATACATGTATCAAGAATGAAACAATCAAACGATGTCTGCGATCATGACAACCTATCTAAATAACTTCAGACAACTTTATTATTGAATAAGTTTCTCACCTTTCTGAATCACAATATTTTCAATAATATCAACCCGAGAAAAAATCTCAATATCAGATCGACAGGACAACACGTTCTCCTAAACGCCCATCACAGTCATCAATAACATTGCACGTCCTCCTATTCGAAGCCGTGTTGAACATTCCCTATTATATTGGACTTCAATTAAAATTTCATTGACTGCCAAGGCGTTTTAATTGCATACGCCGGTCATCAAAAGTCAAAGCCTCCCTCCTACTGCGAAACATTCGACGCCATACTAAAAGCATAATTCACATTTTGTTTTATTCATTCATTAAATATATTGAACTGGGTAGGTATATGTAACTATATTGAACCCTCTGCGTTATTCTGCATGCTAGTTGGTATGTTCGTATACTAAGACCACTCTCGACTCAAGCAACTTGGCAGATGCAGACTGTACAACCACTCACCAGTACGCACAGAAAAGAGTTATCGTACAAAAGAAGTGAAAAAGAAACATGTCAGATTTTTTCAAGTTCATTCTTGAATGCAATACAATATATTTATTTACTATGTGCTTGTAATAAATAAAAGAATATTTCATTGTGGAGTCATAAAAAAAAACCTGAAATAAAATCATTCGAATGCGATTCGGGTAGAAACAATAATTCGTCTGGTTTTTATCGAGGTGACTATGCCTTTACTGTGAGCGACGGGAGGGAACACAATAAACCAATTTTTATGATCCCCAAGCTAAATTTCGATGGAAGTTTAGAATTGGTTTTTCATTGAGTGAAAGGTGAAGTCACATCGGCTTCACGATGACTGCAACAAATGTACCATCAGTAATACCGACCGCAAGTCCGTTAATTATTGATGAACCAACTTTATTTCCGTGATGTGGGATAGCTCGAAATCACAAAATCAAAAACCTCCGAAATGGACACAATGCTTCTGGAATGCACGACTGGCTTGATTTGTACGAAAGAAAAAGTAGTTTGAAAAGTTCATGCATTCCAAGGTTTTCACATAGTTCAACGGAAAAGACTTCCTGCTGTTGGACCATTGCAAAAGAAACTTTTAGTAAAATCCTCTAATACGAAATCGTAGATACTATCATGACATTATTTTCGAAACGTAAACTTCAGGAATTTGAACAAACAAAAGAACAACGGCGAACAAGTAACCAGCCAGACTATGAGGCTATCAGTCATGTCTTACATCTGTTCGGAATTCAATAGAATAACGTATATTACTCTGTGTAGCGCTATGAAGAACCACGCTCCGAATGATCCGACAGCTCTTTCGACTATTTCCAGTTCTCGAGGGTTTAAACATGCTTTAATTGAATAACTTCAAGTTGTACATACAGATAAGAATCAGAGCAATGGTTTTATTGCACCAGAACAGAACATTTCCAGTACGAGTAATTTCGGGCAAATGACTGTGAAAACGACTTGTTCGACAAGACGATCGCAGTCGAGATTAGAGCCAGAAGAGGCGCTTAACTTGAGTCAATTTAATTCGAAAGAGGTGTCATTTGATTCTTCGTCGCTGTAATGGCTGCAATATGTCTTATCAACGACACGGTTAGTTGGCACAGTCAATTACGAAAATTAAATCGAAACGTCTTACAGAACTTCTTTATCGTTCTTATCAGTATGGCATACTTTAGTCTGGCGAGCGCTCAAAACAATTTCGTATTTTTTTTGCTGGTGCTCGCTTCCTTGTCGTTTCTAAAAGCAGTTTGTGAAAGATGTCGTCGCTTGCATTGTTTTCAAATGACTAGAAACTTCAGTGCAAGGAATCTGATACATTCGATGATGAACACGATGAGATCATATTTTTAATTACAGTGCTACGAAGACAAAGAAAAATACATATCTCACTGCTAATGGTTCCGCCAAATGAAATTGAGTTCATCATTGTGATAAAGAGATCTACAGCGCTTTTGTGCTCACATGGAGTTAAGTATTCAAACAATTGAACTCTACCACTTAAACTTATGTATGCGTAATAAAAAACACGACCAAATATTTTCCATGGGATTTGTTTTCCAGCTGAGACTCAGCAAGCTATCCGGCTGAAATAATCATTATGAAATGATGACGCTGTTTCTGTGGCCATCACCTGTCGTTTCTCTAATCGAAAATGCTTTCTGGAACAATTGTATATTTTGATCTTTGTAAAGTGATCATGGTGTTCGCTATGGTGTATCTTTCACAAATGATGGTCCAGAGAGCGAGCGTTGCCGTGCCGAATTGTTTACTGATCGAAACCGCCTCAGCAGGCTGATGGTTAAATTCTGTATGCGTACACTATATTCGACCCGCATTTAACACCACTAATAGCTGTTCGAATTGGAAACGGACAGACATGGCATGCGGAAAATGCAAACAACACGATCAGATCAGATCAGATGCGATCAATATCTTAAGATTAGTCATGGGTCACGCTCACGCATCGCAGACAAGAGGGATTAATTTAATCCCATGCTAATGTTGAATATTATGACATTATTTCTGCTTCATGGAACTCACTAGCAAATGATTTTCTCGGCAGGATTAGAATGCTCATGATGACGATGACGGAATGAGTAAACTTGTATGGTTTACAGTTATTCGAATGAATACAAGCGCAAATGCACATGTAAACTTTTCTATGATAGATTGATTTCAATGGAAAACTTGAAACATGTCATTGCGTCATTGCTGGCTTTTAGGAAAGGTTTTAAGAAATCGGGCAAGTTTTTTCCATCTATAAGAAAAGTATAACCTGAAGGTATGTACATTTTGTTCAGTGTTGTCACCTTACTACATTCGTAGCAAATTTACTACATTTTTTCGGCCTTTGCCGTTTTTGCTACTTCGCTACTCAAATTGTTAAATCTACTACATATTGTATCGAGAATGTAATTATATGTACTTCCTATTTTCCGTGCTTTTCCGTTTAAAACAAAATGTGATTTAGAAACTCTAAACAACGAATGGCGATTTCTAATTAGCAATAATATTAAATATGATCAATGTGATGACGTGGTAAATTTTTAGAGTTCATTGAGTAGAAAAGAAAATGTTTTAGAGCAAAGTTGCTTTAAGAATTTAGCTCACTACATGCTTACACTTTCATCCTTGCCACATATACACATACACTTTCATCCTTGCAGAAGGATGAATTCCAAATGCAGAATTTTAAAACTGATAAAAGAAACAAACTCAGTATTCGAACAGTCTCATCGGTTTTGTTCGCCAAAGAACTATTAAGCGATGAAAAAATATATGAAACTTCAAATGTCTTGATACATTTTTTCAGCAAGATTAAATTAGATAGAATAGATAGATAAACATAAAAAAGTAAGATATTTATGTATGTACACATGCATTAGAAAAACAATGATTTATTTACTGTTATTTGTTATAGCACTGAAAAATTCATTTGTTATTGATATCGCAGAAATTTTTATCTTTTGATAGTTTTGTTATCTTTGGGCTAAAAAAGAGACTTTACCAGTATATTACGTTTTTAATTTAAAGGAAACTGATTTTGAAATTTTACTACAAAAGGCCCTAATTTACTACATATTTTTCCCCATATCTACTTCAGAAATATCTTTCGGCGGTGACATCACTGCTGCCATAGCTGCAGGGTTGCCAGCTATACGAGTTTACAACTTAGGAACGGCAATATGCCCTGTAAGTTTCATAATGATCTGATAATCTGGTAAAAATTTATCGCAATTCAAAACTTTTCAAATTTTCCCAAACTCATTTCAGGCGCCTAGCGCACATATAGGGTTAAACATTAGATTAGATTAGAAAAGATTTTATTTTAAGTTTTCTTTTGTACATTATTAACCTAATTTAAGTACTATTTTCAATTAAAAAAAAATACTTACTAGCGGCTATAATATTTTGGCCTGCTGGCTCTTGATTGTTTTATTTTTATTTATGTTTATCTTTTGAGTTTTTCTTTTAATCTTACACGCTAACTATTATACCCAGCCGTGTACAGTGGCTGGGATTATCCTAGCAATAGCCACTTAAAATCTACCTTATGTTATGACTTAAGTCTAACTTATACCTAACTAAAACTAACTTAGCTTAATTAGACCTAATTCCTTATCCTAGGTCTTACATTTAGCCTCTTCTATTCGTTGCGAGGCCTACATAATTAAAAAGCGCATCCATGAGCTGTCGCTGACAAGCTATTTTCGCGGGGCGCATAAATGGCTCATTAGAGCCACCTGTACGTCCAAGTGACCGTATCAGTCCGTTCTCATGTCCGTCTGTCAGTCCGTAGAATCTTGTCGTCAATTCTACAACCCGGTCAGGGTTAAACATTTAAAAAAAAATTATCATATTCACATTTGAAACACGTTAAAAATTCATTCGATGAACTTTATTTTTGCGAAAGTTATTTGTGTACAGAAAAATAGGTATACTCAAAATATCACTAAAATGGCCGCCGGCGCCAAAGGGTTAAAGGTTATTAGTTTTTTGTGAGCCCTGACACTATTCTGCATATACACCAATGTATCCTGATGGCGCGTTTCTGAGATTTTTTCACTGGAATTTTTGGATGATGTATGTATATATATATATATATATATATATATATATATATATATAGTGCTTATATATACAGTGCTTGATAGGATTTTGACAGCTCATAGCGGCCATTTTGGATTCTGAAAGTCTGACATTAGCTGTCAATTGTGTTTAGTAAGGTTTGCCATTTAATCTTAAATAAATTCACGCTTCCACAACGTTTGGAAATTGCCCAAACTTTTTACGAAAAATCAAGAAGTTCGAAAAATTTACGAAAAATCAGAAATCAAGAAAAATCGTGTTTTCGGATGAAACGCATTTCTGGCTGAACGGCTATCTAAACAAACAAAATTGCCGTTACTGGTGTGAGTCAAACCCACAAGTGATTCACGAATCACCATTACACCCACAGAAACTCACGGTTTAATGTGCATTTTGGTATGGTGGCATTATCGGGCCGTACTTTTTCAAAAATGCTGAGGGTCGCACAGTTACCGTGAATGGCGAGCGTTATCGTAGAATATTGACTGAATTTTTCTTCCCGATAAATTGATGAAATCGATGTTGATGACATTCTCTTTCAACAAGATGGTGCAACATGCCACACAGCCAGAGTTACGATGGATTTATTGCGCGGACAGTTCGGTGATTCGATAATATCGCGAAATGGCCCTCACAAGTGGCCACCGAGATCGTGTGACTTAACGTCATTGGATAATTTTCTTTGGGACTATGTTAAGTCTAAGATTTATGTCAACAAATTTTATGAGTAAGAACATACTAGATCACGAAATTCCAGGTAGCACTCTTGAAACATATATCCTTCTTTACCCGTTCTAGGTGCATCTAGTGTATGAAAATTGAAGTAAAAAGCAACTCCAAAGCATACCGTTTCGAGCACAATCTCGTGATCGGAATCTCATTCTGAGCTCGTGGCAATTAAAAAAGTTCCCCACTTTTCCCACAGCTTAAAATCCGGAATAAACTCCAGACCTAAAACTGCGCTCCCAATTGCAATAATTGCCCCGTGACCCACCAGCTGTGAGAATCTCGACGTGACTCATACTGCGTCTCCTAACGGATCCGCATCTTAATTTGCCACTAGTTTTATAAAGATTTTTTTTTTGCAAATTTCTCGGGCTAGAAAGGTGCTTACTTAGATGTTAAGTAAGCTTAGCAATGTTTGTCTTGAGAAAATATCAGATATTTTTTTTTATAAAACCATCCAAACTGGACTCATTTTAATGAATTCGTCAAATTGGCCAGGTATAAAAGCTCCATTAGATATTTTTGTGTTTAGTTTTCCTTACATATGTAGACTTTGAAGCGAAAGATTTTTTTCTACCAAAAGTTGAATATACATTCTACATATGCTACACAAAGAAGACACGTTAATATCCTGCGTACTAAATGTGATATAACATAACATAGAATATTTTAATCACACCGAGCCAATTTGCCTTTATCAGTTAAATCTGGCACCGTATAATTGATAACAAGAACTATTAACACATTTCGCTGATAAATCATCAATAACAAAAATATTCCATTCAAAATTCCAAAATAATCCCAGAGGAATTATTTGATAAAAACTACGTCTCCTTCAAAATCAGTCATGTGTTAAAGTTACACTACTTAATTGAAAATAATTATCACTCACTCGCAATCGAAACTATCATTATCATCATTACCAATCATAATCACCAAGCTCATCATCGTTCCTCACATCAACGTAATCGAGTAATCGATAAACGATTAACAAACGTGAAGACGCACAATTTGATCCCTGATAGCTAGCAAGCTGGGGCGTTACCCATTTACTTTCCCTCCGATTCCAATTTCTTCGTTCTCGCGTCCATCGAACCGTGATACGATGTGTTCTTCGAACAAATGTACCGATGATTCCGCACAATGGGAGCTCATTATCACCTGCCTTTGTGAATCACGCCGCCGAAAAGCTATGAAATCTCAAAATCCGAGCATTTATATCTACACATGCATATGCAATACATTCAACCTCTAATCCCACTTTAAGTTTGCTTAATTGTCTCCTGTAGTTAATATGTTCAACTCTTTGGTCGTTAAGTGTCGACCCTATTTTCGACTCATTTGAATTAATCCGGGATTAAAGCGAAATCACAAATCAGACCTCAAACGAATAGTTCGTAGCCGTCTCATGCCTGTAGGAAATTACCTAGTCTAAATATATTTTAGTGGCACATTTTGTCATAAGGAAATTCCACTTAATAAATTGATGTTCGTCTTCGTAGTAAAACAGGAAAGTATTATTTGTATCGATACTTAAATATAGTTTTCGCTTTGTAGATAAAAGATAAAGTTAATGAGACTGGGTGCGAATTCGATAACATTTTCATCGCTTTTCTTTCGTATTTAGTTTTAGAAATCGATTTCAGCCTCATATTTCTGAGAAAAAAAATTATTTGATTTTCCCGTTCACCTTTCGAAACAACACAATCCGAATCTAAAGCATTCAATCTTCCTCGACCCATAATTCGTCGATATCTTGGTCCTATTTTCGAATTCCCGCGAGCAATCGTCTTACGTATCCCATGAAATTAACTTAATAAGACCTTAAGCACGGTTGTAGATATTTAATTGGTTCACATCGAAAATGCCCGTAATCTTCAATGTAGGATGGATTAAAAATCGATTTCATGTCGAAAGCACTCTAAAAGACAGACGAATATTATTGTGTCGCTAGGCAGTCAGATGGAAGACCGCTTTTCCTGCTGAATAGGTCTTCTGTTTCGAATCCAATTCAACAGAACGGACTTTATTGATGAAAGCGTATTTTAATGCATAGTCATATCGTAAAGATTGGAGCAGCTATTAGTTTAATATATGTAACTACAAAGTTTATGTTACGATTTTTATGAGTTTTTAATGAAGTCCGTAATCGAAATGTCAAGCCTAAAAGAAATTCGAGCATCCATTCATTTCAACCACGAGTTCCGGTTGTTGAATCAACGGTAATAACAAGTTAATTATGGTCATATTTCGAACATGTTTATGGACGCAATTTTTAGATTTGATAGCAAATTAATTACTTTATAGATGACAAGTATCTGGATAGTAAAGATGCTAAAAAATGTACATCTGTTAATCGCTTGCAATATCACGCCGGCACAGAAAACAGCTCAAAAATATTTACATCTTCATACTATGATTGTTAAAATAAATAATAAAATACCCTCCACTATGGACTTAAGTTCTAGGATGCTATCAAAAACTTAAATTTAACTTTAAATTTTAAACCAGCTAAAATGCCTCACAGATAAATGTTTTTTTGTCACGCTAATACTAGATCATAACATTATAAAAAGTTTTCATCATTTAGTGATATGATTCGCAGTTTTTTCTTCAAACGGGACTTGAAAAATTGTGTGATCTAGTTGTAACATTTATGGGTGTCCTTCTCCCTTTCTATGTCGCTATCATTTCTCTGCTAAATGTTTATATTACACTCAGTTTATTGAATGAGTTCTAAATAAATATCTAAATGATTCTAAATAAAAGACAAACCACTAACTGTAGATTCGGAAAAGGAACACATTTACCAAAACAATACGCAACACGCCGGGATTAAATATGGGTTTACTGCAACCAATTAGTAGTAGCGTTGCTTGTAAAATTTACACCAAAATCTTAACTGTTTTACGCAAGGTGCACGTAAGTTGGGTCATTCATTCTTTTGGTCCATTCAAGTTACATTATGACTTGGTGTATGATCATGTATAACACCTGGTTAGTGGTTTTGAACATTCCAATTAGCTGAAGATGCCAGAATGAAGAATAAACAGTTCTTCACCTATTTCGTCATTTGTCCTCGTGGGTTAAGGTAGACAACATATTTAAAACCGAGAGGCATATATAAAGGTTTTACTTTGAATAAGTAAAATCTAAAGTTCGATTTGTACCAAGAGAAGCACCTACAAGATATACCTTAATACACTTACACCCCTAGGTCCATGAAAGTTATTCTCTTAACTACAGTAGCCAGAAGTACCAATAAGAGATCAATCTTTATCAGGAATAGGTCCATAAGTAGGCTCATGGAATCGCTACTACCCGTGCTCAAACATAGTTATCTTCGTACTCATAAGGGTCTGAAACTTAGTTTGGATTTGTACGAAAAGATAACCAAAGGGCTGAATAAGTCATTCAACAGCAAAAAAAACCGAAGTTTCGCTGGGGTTTGCACTGGTTACAATTTGAAGCTTTCGTTGGGCAAAAAGTAAGGAAACTGACAAGGTATGACAGAAAGATATTTTAAAGTATGTCACTAGTAAGATGATGTGAGAAATAAAGCAAAACGGTGGGCACTTTTTATTAAGAGAACCCTTCTTTCTTACAATATAAATTTATTATGTTGTTCAGCATTAACTATTTTAACAAATTTCTTTCGGTGCATCTATTACTCTTTATATTATACTGGCATATGTGAAGCTAAGATGAGCTAAGTGAACAAAATGGAGTATGTGGGCAAGTTTTCCCATGTAGCTCGACATCCCTGCTAGTGATCCTTTTCAAGAATATCGCAAAGATACCTTCGTCATAAAATCTTCATCAACTATGAGTAATCGTGAATTTATAGAATATATTTGTACGAGTAGGTAATAAGCAAATAAAATTATAATGAGATAAAATAAAATAGTAAATCATCATAAAAAAAATATATAGGGCACAAAAATAATAAAGAGATCATAAAGACCGCAGAAGGAGGGGTCCTTCTGAGCACCGTGCGCTGCAATGACCACTATTACCGCGAAGGTAGAAAAGAAGGAGCCGATGAGGTGTAAACGAAACTATGCTATGTTAGAGTTGAATCATGGTGGAGTTGGATAAGCGAACGAGTGTGAATGTGGACTAAGGAAGAATAATACTACCAGTGCTTGCGTTAGAACCATAGAAGGCGTAAAAGCAAGAGTCCAGACCAGAACGGCAGCTGCTCGAAATGTAGACAGGTTGGCTATCGAAAGACAGAATGCTCTATGCACACCAAAGAACAGGGCGTAAATGGCCCCAAGTATCAAATGTGACCAAGTGCGTCTCAGATATTGAGAGACGCACGTGATGTCATGAAAAAGAACAACGTAAAAGTCCTTCAAGGAAACCTGCAAAGGATGGCCTCTTTATGGAGCTAATCTGCGAACATGAGACACAGATCGAGTTAACTAACGAGCCCTATAGAAGGAGTGGCTATAGCAACGGCAACATATGGGTGATACATTTAGAGAACAATTTCGTTAGCAGCCACTTATCCCCGAATGGCTTAATACCTGAATTCAGGCACAAACTTTCCTAACATCGCCGATAATGCCATCGTAGAGGGTGATTTCAGTAAGAGAGTAATGAAAAACAGTCATCGAGGTTGCGCTTGCTGGTCCTGAAAGCGAGTTCGCATTTGGCGAATCCATTCCCAATGTGACCAGTTCATGGAAGATTACACAGCGAGTGATCAAAATTACATTACCTTGCAAAGACGACACCGCTTTCCCGGCAAGAAGCTAGACTGTAATGCTGTTAAGCTTAATGGAGACGATATTTCGAGTCTGGAAGAATAGCTTTTATCATCTAGGAAAATGAAAACTCAAGCAACAGTAAAAACCACTGCTGATAGCTCCCTGGGGCGGTGTGAAGCTTCGATGACCAAACGGAAACCCTCTATTAGGACGCGACTTTCGTACTGGTAGAACTATAAAACCAAGCATAGGCCAGGAGTGGCAAAACTTTGTGCTGCTCCCATTTTGGCAAAGAAAAAGCTAACCAAGGCCATGCAAATGCACCAAATGGCAGGCTCTTTGTGGGAAAGTCGACCCATACCCGTGGAATAGTGGCTACAAATTGTTCAATGGTAACCTTGGCAGCATGCGGCTTAGAATTCTCATGGAATATCCATGGGACATATAGTTTGTTCTATGTTGCCAACACTTCCGTCAAAAGCAGATGATTCCATCATAGTCAACCAATCTTATATTCTTTTATATTCTAATGCGGAACTGAACAGTAGAATGTCCAAGATGACAAATCAAAGGCTTCTTGGTTCAGTGGAGTGCCGGTCGAGGCAATTAAAATCATGATCAAGTAGAGATCAGGTTGAGATTTAACCATGTTTATGGTTAGATTTAGTTAATCCATGTTTAACTGCAAGATACTTCCCGTGGCAAAGAAAATTAGATCGACTGCTACTTGTAGACAAAGAAAAAGTAATTCTCCCATCTGCATACAGTTCACTGTGTGGTGCTGTGTCATCCTCGAAGAATTGTTGAAGCCGCAGCTGCTGTAAGCAGTCAGATCTACTGGCGACCTATCTTACAGGCAGCACTGATTCTGGAAAGGGCATTCAGTAATCGATGCTATCTCAGAGGTTTTTGAGGCAGTAGCAAGAACGGAGAAGGTACGACACAGCGCTAGACCGGTTATCTTGCTGGTAACGCTTAACCTGCAAAACGCCTTCAATCTAGCGAGATGGACAGACATCTTTCGGACCCCTGAGTTGAGGTTCTGAATTCCTAGTTACTATGGTGCTGGACCACCTAAAGGAACAATAGATGATGTATGGCACCAAAGAAAGAGTAAAAAGCAGGTCAGGAATGACACAGGGGTCAATTTTAGGCCCTGATCTCTGTCATTTCATGTAAGATAATTTGATACGCCTGGAGTTACTTATGGATAAGTGTCTGCTAGATTCCGTTGATGACGTAGCAGCGGTAATTATAGCCAGATCTGCTGATATTGCCCAATTTGGAGCTAATCAAGTCATGCGGTCGATGACTGAGCATTGTCTCCAGCTGGCGGTCTCAGAGATAGAGATGGTCATGCTGATGAAGTGGAAGATACCGTCAAGATCCAGACCAACAAGTCGGTCAGGTGTCTGAGAGTGACTTTAGATAGCAAACCAACCTATTGGGGTAATATCCGCAGGGCATGTAATAGGGCTTTAGGAGCCGTCATTTTATTGACGACGACGGTGAATTCCGTCTTGCTATGTGGGGAGTAGAGGGGAGTAGAGTAGAGCGAGTGGAGAATAGAGCTAAGAAGTTCCAAGTGTGAACCTCTAGCGTCCGGCAAACACGTGCCCCCTGTATTGCCTGTAGCTGCCGTTCGGTCTACAAAAACAACCGCTGTGGTGGTATCGTCATAAATCCCGAAAAAGCGCGAACGCAAGACAGACTATTTCTCTTGCGCAGATTGGGACAAAACTGAAGCTCTGGCGCCCACTTGTAAACTAACCCTTTAGCTTTAGCAGCAGCGTTGGAAACTAAGTAGAATTGGTAAGGTGGGCACACCATACTGCCTGTACTGTGCCACTTAGCTCAATTGAGCCCACAATTGCCCACTGCCCACAGTGCATTTGCTTCGCAAGTTTGACTTGCACCGGTGAATCTACTCTAGAGACGATCGGGCCGGCAGTGCTGCGAAACGATGAGAACTGGCTCGCCGTCTCAACATACTTTAGGAAATTAATACACACAGATCGGAACGGGAGTTGCCTTATCGACCCCTGAGTTGCGATAGTTATCAAAGTCTGTGGCCATCGATAGGTAAGTCAGCACAACCGTGTCAAAACGTTGCTCAGGCGAATCTCAACTTGGAATTTCCTGGGCTCGTATGAAGATGGGCTTTTCAGTGAGTAAAACCTCATAGTCCCCGGGATTAGAAAGTCCACCCGGGGATCGGGTAAACAGATTTTTTTGGACATATTATTGGTTCTGGCAGTATCAAAAGTTTGCTAATCCAAGTCGCTATTACATCATTTCTCGCAGAAATACTTGTGCAGTGTCTTTTTATTTGTTTTCACTACGTCTTTGAATTTTCAAATCATTGAATTCTTACCTCTTGACTCCTTATTTTCGACACTGGGCCTCATTTTTTTATGTAAAACTTACATATTCTTTATCAATAGTTAAAGATTGTTTTCTATTCTCAATGATTATTTTCATTAATTAAAAAAACCAAATCTTTTTTTTTTAATTCGTAAGTCTGAAACTTTGTAAGTGCGACTATAGATTCAAATTTAAAATTCTGAACGTGTTTCAAATGTGAATATGATGATGTTTTTGAAATGTTTAACCCTATGTGTGCGCTAGGCGCCTAAAATGAGATTGGGAAAATTTGAAAATGTTTGAATTGTTATAACTTTTTATTAGATTATCAGATCATTATGAAACTTACAGGACATGTAAATGTTGTTAAGTTGAGCACTTGCATATATGAACGCGCCGGCAACCCTGTAGCTACGGCAAGCACTGAAAGTGAACACATTCAAACCATCGAATCTCCTAAAATATGTCCGTTTCTTAGAATGAAAACCAACTTGTATACAAATCTTATGCTTTCAAGGGACAACTTTGGAATTTTCATGTCGGACAAGAACGGTAACCCTTTCCCAATTTACCTATATTTTTAGCATCAAAAACTTATGTCCACGAGAACTCACGAACCAATAATCAGATGCAGTTGAAATTTGCAGAATACATGGGACTTAAGTAGGACCAGGTCTGATAGAAGCAATTTTGAATTTTGGGCAACCCTATGCCAGTGGTGCCATCTTGAAAAATTACAAAAAAAAACTGCTTTTTGCCCTATGAATTCTGATTCAGTTACCAGATTTTCATTAAATTGACACAGTAGCTGAACCTTACTCTAAGCCGTGTTTGATAGAAATTTGGTTGAAAAATTCGATTGGTGCTGCCAGGTATGGAAATTTTTGTATCTTTGGTTTTGAAAATTCGCTCAGGAAAATAAAGCTTTTTGCCCTATAACTTCCAGTGCAGTCATGAAATAAATACGAATTTCATACAATTAATCTATCTATCATAGGCATCATTTAGGCTGAATTGGGTTGAAAAGCCAAAATAGGGTTGCCAGCTATTGTTGGTTTTGTGTTTATTTCCAATATCTTTTTTAAGCGATTTGATCGTAAAATTTTCAAATGGTAATGATATTGTAGTGACAATATACAGCAAATATTAAGTTTTCGATTATTTGAAAAATGCCGCGGCTGGTAACCCTGAATTTCTTTATACTCCTATAGCTTCGAACGCAGTCATCGGATCGAGACGAAATTCGCAGGGTAGGTTAATTTCAACGTGATGCAGATGTGATACTGGCAAAAGGTTGCCAGCACGAGTCTGTAGTGCTATTTCTGTATCAATAAAGGCTTACAGTTAGTGTTCATACCGGAAACATTTACAATGAAAATAAATAACCTATGTTTCAATTCCCAAAGCTCTGCAAAATTTTCGGATCGCAGCACCAAACACCAACTTCAGTTACAGTGCTGCAGGCACTGAGCATTTTCTTCATTGATGTTATATGAGATGCTGCTTTCAAGGTTTTGTGAAATAAGCAACTGATAACGAATATAGTTAACAAGTGTTTTGCTCTCATAAACGTTGAAATTCATGCCAGTGGTAATATCTGAAACCTTTCCACCATATGAGTTATAATGCATTCTTGAGACCAAAGTAAAACGTGGTGTTTGAAACATTTTGGCTGTAATAAGCAGCACGTGTGGTAGAATATGCACTCAAAATCTGCACGATTCTTCTACTGTTCTTCGAACATTAGTGTTTCTAGCGGTTCAGGTGCGCTAGAGTTTTTTTATTATTTTTGATCAGCTCCCATGAATTCCGCGTCTGATTTAAATTTAAAAATCTTATGCTAAATGGAAAAACGAAGGTGCCAATTGTGTAATTTGAGAGCACTAAATAATTAACAAATTATAATCTGATATCCAGCGTTTTCAAAATCATTTATCATCGTTTTTATTAAAATTTTGTTTATTGAATGTCATTAATTGTGAAATCTGAACGATCGCTTCTTATTTATTCGATTTCTATAGACACCAATATTTAATTGATACATTTGCTACCACCCTATCAGCTTTCACAACAAAACTTTCCGCTGATTATATTTAACTTAAAGTCCGCATCGTTCGACATCAATACAATGATCATCACGTTATCTAATTATAAACTCGTTTCATTCACCCACGACCACACAATAAGGCTCTTCTTCGTTCGAAAATAAATCCTCGGTTAATACCTTCGTAATCCCAATATTACATTAATACGATTATCGCTATTAATTCGGTCGAACAATTTCTTTTTTTGGATCCTCTTCACCAAGTTTTTTTATTTTGCGAAAATTCTGAAACAGTTCATCATCATTATGTCATGATATGGTAGCAGTGTGGTTAACCCACAAAGAGCGGATTATGAATAATTCTAAATTGATATTCAAGTAGGGATAAGCCGCTCATGAGAAGGCTTTGAATTGAAGTATTACGCGTATGAGAAAACACAGATATGAGCAATATTTCGAGAAAAAAAGCAATATCACCAGTCATTTGGTGAAGAGTCTCTCGAAGGAATGGAGGTGTGTGCTCATTTTGGCGAGCTCCGTATAGCATTAAGCTTGAAATGTATATGTGGTGGATTACACATAGGCTGCAGATTAGGGAACTTATTCTGTCTAGAGGTGCATGAGAATTTAAAACGAAATCCTATGGTTACGTATCGTACATCGTGTGTTGAAAAATTGATATAGCGTTTGTAAAAAAATTTACGTTGTTCAAAAACTAATATTCAATCAATCCACTCATTCGAAAAATAATAATCTCAGCATTAGAGTATATGTTTTTTTTTCAATAAATTTTATATTTAATGCGCTAGGTACTACCATACTAACTGACACATCAGTTAAATGACAACACTGCACATGTTTCCCATCGCAAACTGTCACAGATTTTCATAAGTTTAATCTCAACATTTTCCATGCAAAACAGAGAGTGAGAGTAGTCTCCATTCATTGCTGGCTACGATGTGGCACGGTCAATGAAAAAGCACATTTCATGCAAGAACCGAATATAAACACGGCAGATGTAAAGGTGGATTAGGTATTCATTAAACGAGGGTCGTTGGCTTTGAGAGTCAGCAGCCCTTTGCATTCAATGGTGAACAATACGCAAGAGTTTTAATATTTCATCTTGAAAATTGTGGCTTTTTCAAGAGCCGCCTGGTGTTCTCTTCACTTATCCGGCAGCATAGACGCTGTGTGTCGTCGGGTATTGTAAAGCCATCAGTCTACAATTTCTCCCGTTTTTTAATCTACCCCGGACAGTTTTTGTTTACCCTGTTTCTTACGTATATGAGCCTTCTGCATGCATATGCACATGCCTATTTTCCAGGGGATGCTGGCCGCCTATTGCATTGCACACACGACATTACGTATGCATGCATACAAATATTTAAGGTCAAACAGTTATAATAAGGACTTTTAATTGTTTCCACATTATGTGCCCCACGTACTCGTACATGTAGTCGTTGCTAATGGATTATTCGTTTTCATCACGGTCTCTTTTTCATTTATCAGATATACGAAAGCAATTTACCATTTCACCGTCATCGATGCGGGCGCAATTAGGCGGGCGTGCTGAACTGCAATGCAGTGCACCAAGTGCATTGCCACCGGCGAAAATATCATGGTATAAAAATAATGTGCCAATCGTCCCGGAACATCCTATTGTGATAACACCTGAAGGCAGTCTCCATATCGAGCAGATATCATTGCAGGTAAGTTGAATATCACGACCGAACTAAGTTTATAGCCTGGCAACAGTTAATTTTGAACGAACGAAGTATATAATGTGATTATTTCAATGGGAAATATTTATAAAATTGAGTCAATAATTGAAATGATTTTCAACTGATTGAATTCAAACTTATGTAAACATGCGGGCAAAATAAAGTGATTTGGCTTATAAATTTTCGTTAGTCTATTAGATTAAATACTTAATCAAAATTAAAATTCTTTGTAGCTAAAAGCCCGAAATTTTTTTCCATGCAGAAAAGTCGAGCAATAACTTATAATATTTTTGAAACTTATTCATTCTGTTAAAATTAAGATATAGCTTTAAAAAGTCTGGGTACATTTTTGCACTGACTTTATGGAAAATATTTATACAACGCAAAATCTTTTCAAAACTAACAACAATAAATGGAAAAAAGAACTTCTACAGCTAAAACAAAAGCCATGATTTGCACAAAACAAAAAAAAATTAACTATTTTACTGTGATCCAACTTTTTCTTTTCCAAAAATACTTATGAAAATACTTTATTTATATACTTTAATTTAAAGTCTGTCGGGCCGATAGACACTGAAACAGAGGGCAGGTTACTCTCGAAATATCGATATTTGTCAAGAAATTAAAATATATTATAGCTTTTAAAGGAAAAATTGGTGTTCATGTCAATTTTTTTTAGAAGTACGGGCCGTCATGCTACGTAATCGTGTTCGCTGTGACGTAATGGTGACAGGTCATTTTGACATTTCCACGAGGCATTGCTGATATACGCCTAGATTTCACTTGTGGATTTTTAGCTAAAATATACATAAAATGTTAGTTTTTTGTGCGTGGATGCGTTGTAATAATAATATTTAGTCATAACTTGCATTTTGACTAAGGTTATTCCTTACAGCGGTTTGTAGCACATAACCTAACAACAACTGATACACTTTTCGTAGCGAATTTTGCACATTATACTGCACGCACCGCATTAATTTTCGTTTTAACTGTTCACTAGCCCCGTTCCGCAGATCTCACTTTATTTTCACTTCACTCAAATTAACACAACCTGTACAATTAACATTTTCCCGCGGACGCCCCATAAGACTACGTGTGTTTTTCGCGACATTTTGCTCTGTTACTGTGACGTTATCATTCTGCATGACGGCCCGTACTTCTAGAAGGCATTGGTTGAAGTATGTGTATTCCAAATGACAAGTCGCAAGTATTTAATATGGCATGTAATTGTCAAATATAGTCTGGCACTTGTTCCGGAACATAGCTGTGAACAGCCGCCACCACAACAGAATCTTAGCCTGACCTGCTATCCCCGCGTTACTTAAGATGCCGGCTAGTCACCGGTATCGTGGGTAGGTTGAGGGGGCAGGTCAAGCCCTAGCTGTGTCACGCAATACTAACTATACCAAACACAAATAAATCAAAAAGGACCGGTTGCGGAGCCCACCAAACCATGACTCCACTGAACCTATTTCTTGAGGTTTAGAACTCCATTGTCACTCTTATGCGAGTTATTCAGGGAGGGGTAAGGGTTTCAGCGTGAAAAAACACTTTTTTTACGAATTTTTTTTTAGAAATATGGATAGAGCAAGTTCATTTAAACCTTTTGTACATTATTATCATTTCAATAAAATTGTGTATTTTTTTATGCGAAAATATCGACAAACAAACCGTTGACAAATGTTTTTCAAGAACGTCCTTAGAAAAAGACGATTTGCGGTGTTCATTGTATCTCAACTGAAAGTTATCTGAAATCAAAGAGCATCAAAATTTAGTCAAAGTTTCATCAAAATTCTATTATTTTTTAATTTTTACAACTCTCCCGGAGAGTAGAGTCATAGCTTGAATACTATAAATAGCTCGGAAAGTACGTGAACTACGATACAATTTGCGATGTTCCCCCACTGATTGCGAGAAGTAGATAGCAATATCCAAGCCCAAGTTGAAAAAAGACCCAAAGTATTCCGCCAAGATAAGACACGCCCCTTTTATACGATCAGATACGTTTCTCAAGAGACTATTTTAACGAATGGCAATTTATGCAATATTGATTTTCTGAAAACCTATTCTGAGTATCAAAATGGTAAGTGATAAGATATTTAACGCGGAATACTACTTTCGATACCATTTGCCGAGTTAAAGGAATATCTCCAACACTTTTATGCAATCCACTGCAGAAAATTTCGTTTGTTGCCAGCGAATGTTCACTGCGCTTACTGTTTCCTGATGGGATTATACGCACGCCAACACACTGTCACCTATCAGCTAACACCGATATATAAATTCTCACCTGCCGTTTGAGAGTATGCTTTTCTCACTTTTGCATGTGATGAAGTGAACTTATTTTGGTTTTGGTTCTTCTTAGGTGCTATGGCGATAGTATCAAATCTCTTTTACGGACGACTCGAAGACCAATATATGACCTGGAACTGGCGTCTAGAATCTTCATGCTTGAATATTCGCTATCTTGAGAGTTACTTACTGGTCAACAGATTCAAATTGAAGAGGAAAAGTGTATTGCTATTTGCTGCGACAGTGAAGCTGCACTACTGGCGTTAGGTCTCTTACGTTGGAAATTGCCTAAAAATACAAGGCATAATTGAACTTTGTTGCTACATTCAATAAGATACATCTACTCTGGGTACCCGGACACCGCAGTACTGAACGAAATGAGGTTTCTGGTTCTATTGCGAAAAGAAAGCTTCCACTACAGGGTCCCGACCTCATCTCCATATGCAATTTTTTTAAATGAGTAGCTGATTCCAATAAAAAGACTATATTCTGATGAAGAGAAGTATATTCTGATGTGGCCAGGAACACGCAGATATTTCCTTCAGGACCTAGCCCTGGAGCTACATGATTCCTGCACAGTAAGAAAAGGAAGAATTGTAAGTGCATATCGCATAAGTGTTGCATTAAATTATGTTTGCCCATCCTGCTTAGAAGCGGCGAACTCTGTGAAGTATTTGCTTTGCAAAAGTGAACTTTTTAATTTCTTAGAAAATCGACCAATTTTCAGATAATTTTTGAACTCACCTCCTTGGAATTTGGAAATACTTTGAAATTCAGAAGGGCTGGTGAGCTAATTATCGAAAATGAAATATTTTTGGAAAATATGGTATATTTGCGGAAATATGACCTCTTGAAGTTTTTGAGAAACGTCGGTTCGTGTTGCATTCAATAAATAGTATGAAATCTTCTACTTTCCGTAGAGCCTTCAAATATAGCTTGTTGGAAAGGGTAAGGTGTAAGTATCCTAAAAAAATAGTGCAAGAAACATTCTGGCCAAAAAGGATAAAAAGGATCCTAATAGTGTCCTTTATCCTTGAATATTTCAAAAAGCACTCCTTCGATTTTCTTAATTTTTTTATATATTGTAAACAATTATATAAACTACAAATGCGCAAAATTTTAAAGTGAAGATCGAAAAAGTACAGTCGTAAGAAATTTTTAAAGGAGTGGAATAGTATAACCGTTAAAGAAAAATTATAGGAATTAGTACCGAAACAAGGTATATGGTACGAAACAATTTAATGTTTTCAAAATAGATTTCAAAATTGTTGTGCAATGTTATTTGAAGCCCACAGAAGGTCCTAATCTAGTCTCAAGAAAGATATGACAGAGGATACCACAGTAAGAAAAGAACGTTTTTAATACTTTCTAGTAGCAAATGCCACTCACTATTGTAGTAACGAAAACTTTATAGCGTCTTTCATGAGTAATTGCCACTAGGCTTAACCCAATATTAAATCAGCACACTTAATTTTGTTTAATAAACGATATTGGGAACGTTGTTGCCACCAAAACGAAAACCATAAATTTGATCACTTTATGGCGGCCAAATGTAGTAGCAAAAACCAAGCAAACAAATAAATAAAACTCCTTTAAAGTGAATGGAATCTTCACAAGTGTTGAAAACGTTTTCGTTGCTATTTCTATACTATAACTGGAGTTTGAAATTTGGGATGCTTATGGTTCCGATGTGAACGTTGCCACCACGTTGCGAATGGGTGCATTGAGTGGCTTTTCACATTGTCGTGGCAAAATAAGTGGAAATAGCGTATCGATAACTGCGATCTGGTGGCAGTTTACGATTATCTAGTATTTGACACCAAAAGTGCTAGTTGGGAAAGGAAGTAATTAAAAATATATGTACAGTATGATATGTGTGAGAAATCCTAGATGTATCGAAAACTCAAAATAATCCTTATTGTTCGTGGCACCAGTAAATGAAAAGGAATCTGCTTTCTTTATTTATTTTTTATAATAGCTTACAAATAAATTTTCTTAATTATTGCAAACAATTTTTATATTCTAGTGCTAGGTCTGTTAGTTACAGAAAAAATCGAAGTACTATTCCTTTTAAAAAGTAAATAATGTTCGAAGAACAGTAGAAGAATCGTGCAGGTTTTGAGTGCATATTCCACCACATAAGCTGCTTATTACGGCCAAACTGTTTCAAATGCCACGTTTTACTTTGGTCTCAAGAATGCATTATCACTCATATGGTGGAAGGTTTCAGATATTACCACTGGCATGAATTTCAACGTTTATGAGAGAAAAACACGGGTTAATTATACTCGCTATCAGTTGCTTATTTCACAAAATTTTGAAAGCAGCATCTCATATAACATTAATGAAGAAAATGCTCAAAGCCTGCAGCACTGGAACTGAAGTTGGTGTTTGGGGCTGCGATCCGAAAAATTTGCAGAGTTTTGGGAATTGAAACATTGGTTATTTATTTTCATTGTAATTGTTTCCGGTATGAATACTAACTGTAAGCATTTATTGATACAAAAGTAGCACAACCTTTCGCCAGTATCAAAGCCAAGAATATATCACATCTGCTTCGCGTTGCTATATTACATTCGAAGTTATAGGAGTATAAAGAAATTTAGGGTTACCTGCAGCGAGTTTTTTCAACAAATCGAAAGCTTAATATTTACTGTTTATTGTCACTACAATATCATTACCAATTGAAAATTCAACGATAATACCGCTAAATAAAGATATTCCAAACCAACACAATACCAACAATAGCTGGCAACCCTATCGTAGCTTTTCAACCAAATTTGGCCTGAATAATGTTTATAATAGGTTCCATTAATTGTATGAAATTCGTATTGATTTCATGACTGCACTGGAAGTTATAGGGCAAAAAGTTTTATTTTCCTGTGCGAATTTTCAAAACCAAAGACACAAAAATTACCATAGCTGGCAGCACCAATCGAATTTTTCAACCAAATTTCTATCAAACAGAGTTTAGAGTAAGGTTCAGCTACTGTGTCAATTTCATGAAAATCTGGTAACTTGTTCACATTTCATAGGGTAAAAAGCAGTTTTTTTTTCTTTGTAATTTTTCAAGATGGCACCACTGGCACAAAGTTGCCCACAATTCAAAATTGCTTCTATTAGACCTGGTCCTACTTAAGTCCAATGCATTCTGTAAATTTCAATGGTATCTGATCATTGGTTCGTGAGTTCCCGTGAACAGAAGTTTTTGATGCTAAAAATATAGGTTAACTGGGAAAGGGTTACCGTTCTTGTCCGACATGACATTTCCAAAGTTTTACTTTGAACGTGTAGATAAAGCATAAGATTTGTATACAGATTGGTTTTGTTGTAAGAAACGGACATTTTTTAGGATATTCGATGGTTTGAATGTTTTCACTTCCAAATTTTGATTTTTGCAAATTTAAGACACCAAAATTATCATAGCTGGCAGCTCCAACCGAATTTTTCAACCAAATTTCTACGAAACGTGGTTTAAAGTAAGGTCCAGCTACTGTATAAATTTCGTCAAAATCGAACGATTGAATCAGAATTTATAGAAATAAAAGCAGTTATCTTTTTTAGTGATTTTTCAAGATGGCACCACTGGCACAAAAAACCACTTCTATCAGACCTGATCCTATTGAAGACCAATACATTCTGCAAATTTCAATTAATTCTGCTTATCGGATCGTGAGTTTCCGTGAACAGAAGTTTTTGATGCTAAAAATATAGGTAAATTGGGCACGGGTTACCACGCGTGCCCGTTATACCATATCAAATTTTTTTTTGTCTATGTAAACAAAGCACAAGATTTACATATGAGTGGCTTTTTTTGAAGAAGTGGCATTTTTTCAAGAGAGACAATGATTTGGAGGTTTTCACTTTCAGTGCCTGCCCTAGCTACGGGGTTGCCAGCACGCTCATTAAAAGCGACACAAATCTTCAACTAAATAATACCAATATGTCCTGAAAATTTCGTAATGATTGAATAGCTCTGTCAAAAGTTATCGCAATATAAAAATTTTCCCGTTCTCTTTTTAAGCACCCAGCGCACACATGGGGTTAAAAAATTCCAAAAAATTATCCGATTCACATGTAAAACACGTTCGAAATTTATTTCGTTAACTTTATTTATGCAAAAATTATTTGTGCACGGAATAATAGGTATATTAAAAATATCACTAAAATGGCCGCCGGCGCCAAAGGGTTAAATATTATTAGCTTTTTGTGAGACCTGGCACTATTCGGCATATACACCAATGTGTCCTGAAAATTTCAGTTCAATCGGATAGTGCGATCCTGAGATTTTTTCACTGAAATTTTTTGATAATATATATATATATATATATATATATATATATATATATATATATATATATATGTGTGTAGAAATATGAATTTTTGGCCAAAGTGGTTTTAATACTAATGTTCTTCTTCGAACATTAGTAATAAAAACCGTGAAAATAATTACCCATAACTGAGGAATACAAGACCTTGATTTTGCAAAAAAAACGTAGAGCCACCATCAAGTTATTTCATATCATACATATATTGTAAGTTTCACCTTTTCTTCTACCATATTCTTCAAATTTTCTTTGTCGGTTATAGTATTTCGTACCTTTAAAATTTTTTCACAATTGTACTTTTACGAGCTCCGCTTTTGTAGCTTACATAACTGTTTACAATACATAAAAAAAATTAAGAAAATCGAAGGTGTGCAATTTGAAATATTCAAGGATAGAGGACACTGTAATGATTCTTTTTATCCTTTTTGGCCAGGCTCTTACTCGAACTATTTTGAAGGTTCTACGTAAAATAGAAGATTTTATACAATTTTTTGAATGCAACACGAAGCGACGTTTCTCAAAAACTTCAAAAGGCCATATTACTGCAAATATTAGATATTTAAAAAAAAATTTACTGGTGCCCATAACTCAAATATTTATTTTCGCAGTGAAAATTTCATTGAAATTTGACGATAGCGATCGAAGACCGTTGGTCGATTTTCCGTGGAATGAACCTATTGTTTTGTTCAATCGAATGGCCGGGTGAAATGCATGCGCAAATGTCGTTGCAATGTGAGCCATAGGCTTGTACAAACTTTTGTTTGTACCAAAGTTTCCATATTTAATAGCATGTGTAGCCTGGACGGCCTTTTAATTTATGCGAAACACTTTATTAAAATGAAGACATAATAAGCATATCTTACACGATTTGAACTTGGTTGGTGAATTAACTAATGTAGTTGTTTGAAAAGGAACCTTTATTGCATTGGAAGTGCAATTGCATGACGTTAGCAACTTTTTAGCGTTATTAAATCTGATATCGATTCTCACAATGCAATTGTTCCAATACATTGATCCCCAAACAGTTATTCTTCCAATACTGTACCATTTACATCCAACTTTGATTAACTTTTTAAAGCAACGGTTCTATTCACATCGACAGAGTCTTCTTTATTACCATTTACGACCACAAAATGTTCTGATCATCGCTTGGCTGCAAAGTGAATGCATGTTGTAACTTGACACTCGGTTTTATGCAATGAAAACAATCACCAAAGTGACAGTCTGATTGCCCATGGACATGACAATCCATCACATCGTATTGATGTAAATTTAGCTTGGTCTCAATTTACATAATCAAAACTATATTGATTCTGGCGTTTTGAGTTACAGTAATACCAATTCAATTGCCACTACATTCACAAACTGTAAATTTTTAATTGATTTCGTCATTTCGAACTAAAGATTTCATTCGCATGATTTAATGTTTCCACATTGACTCATTAGAATTGGATCAAAACAATTATTGAAATCATCAAGAGACATCTGCACAACAGCATCTCGCGTTTAATTGAAAAATGTTCTGCCCGACCAGGCAATAAATCAAATCCCTTGGTAAAATTCATTCAATTTTCATCTAACCAATATTCTTTCTGTTTGCTTTTCTTGCAGGACATGGCGAATTATACTTGTACCGCTGAAAACTTAGCCGGCAAGCGAGTATCGGATCCAGCAATTTTAACGGTCTACGGTAAGTGCTAAATCACCCGTTCCAGTCGCCATCCAGGCTCGTCCTAGATTTGCTGCTGATGCTGCATGTATTTTACCATCTGCTTTACATTACAATTTCTCCCACGAAATGTTTATTTTGGTTCTGTCCGAATGACATCGCGACATCGAGCGGAACGTTTCGCGTCTCTCCAATAAATTATATTGCGACGACTATATCCCCATGACTCCCACCGCTGGCACCACAGCTATATCATTGCTGGCGTTCGCTATATGTATGTTCCCATCTCTTCTACGAATGTTGTGGATCCTTGGCAGATTTTGGAACGCATTTATGCGTGCTATTTAAGTGCAACTTTGGCGGCTTCGTTCGATGTTCAGTTCTGGGCTTGGAATAGCACTTCCCAATTAATTAATTTTTTCTATCGCAAGCATCTATCGAGATCAAAGAAGAGGCGGTTTTAGATTGCGTCTTCGAGGAATGTGCGTTGATGAATGGAAGTCATATGAATCGGAGGAGAATTTGGTATGCGGAATGTTGAAACGTTGTTTTCGGTCGGTCTTGTTACAAATTGACTTGAAATGCAATAAATCCCCAATAGTTTGAAAATGGATTTGAAATATAGGAAATTTTCAATGTTTTGAAATGTTAGCAAAATAAGCTAATAGGTTCTAGATCTTGGAGACTTAATTACAACCATATCTCTCTTTGTAATAGTGGAATGCTTTTTGGCTCAAACCAACAAAATGTTGCAGTCTGGTGTAGCTTTATAAATTTTTATGTCGTTAATAGAATGCAATGGGTACTATTTCAGATAAATTAATGCTTGTATCTAGAACGCATTATATGAGTGGATGAAAAATTATGCCTTGTATTAAAGCATTGTTTCTGTGAACGACATATATGTATACAGACCTGTTTCGCTGTTCTAATTTTCTTTGATGATTGTAAGCTTTCGATTCTTCTATTGTCATGGATAATTCAATATTCCCAGAGGTTTTAAACGGTGGGCAGGTAAGAATACTCTAAAGTCTAGATGAAAACGTTCAATCTCGAATTTCCCAATGAAGATAAAAGTAAGTACATTTTCTATCCCAAGCTGATGCAGAGCAGAACAATAAGGCCTTGCGCTCTGAATACTATGACTTCGGAAATAATCCTACTCCATTAAACTGATATCCCAAGGAATTAAATCTATTCTTATTGTATCGCTTTGTTTCTATCGATTGATTGACAAATCTGTAATCTTTTTTCGTTTATTATTTATTTGAAAACCACGCGCCATTCAATGTGATTTGCGTGCCTAGGGCTTTCAACAAATCAAGATATATTTTCATGAAAGGTAAAATACTGTTAGTTCGACCATTGTTCAAAAAGTTACCGTAATTGCTGCCATAGCCTTACTTTCATATGAGAATTTACATCTTGAAGGATCTGAAAAACATGTAAATATGGAATTAAAATTTGAGTCATGCTATCAAAGTGGATAAGTTCTATGATTTTAGCACTTTTGTACATGTTTGATTTTAGCACTTTTGTGCACTGTGTACTGAATGCTGAATACTGAATGCATGATCCCGATCAGAGGATGAATAATTAACGGACGATATTTGTACCTGTTGTTTCTTTCTGAAGGTTTCACTTTTTTCTGTTTTTTTTTATACAACCATAGCCCAACCAAAGTGATAACTTCTTTAACCAAAAGGCATTCTACCCAAAATGGCGGCCTATGTTCGAATATCCGTTCAAAAAGTTTATGTAAATATTGAGCCGATCGTTTGATGGTGGAAACTGTACTACATAGCTATTAGTATAATTTCCGATTCGCTCCGAAACTAATAAATACTATCAAGAGTTCGATAGGGGAACGCTATGAAAAGTCAATTATGAGTGAAAGCTATTCAGACAATTTACTAAGTTTCCAAAAGCAAAGCAACTACACTAACAGAACAGCTGAGCTTAGTTTTTCTACAGTAATTTAAAAAGGGTCTTGCTTTGACGAAGTTGACAATGAAATTTCTAATCATCGGAAATGGTTCAGGATAAATCTTAATTAGACTGTAACAAACGTGAGACAATTACACTTTCAGGCTTACAGTAGACTTTTCTGAAAAGTTACTATTTGCCCGGTCACTTAGCTAGCTCAACAATTCAAAGACTTTTGTGTTAGCAATAATATCTACTTTACTCCAGGGCAATGAAAAAATATGTTGTGCAATAGAAAACTGCAGTGTAAGCTTACGTGTAATAGTGCGCTCAAGGGATGTTATCAAATATTTGAAGTAAGCCTAAGGCAAAGTTACATTCTTGTTTGGATTAGAAAGAAAAATGTACTTTTAGATCTCAAGAATTTTCGCTCAGTTCTGTGCTGAATAAAAGACTTTTACGAATGTTGTCTTCTAATAAACAGCTCGGATTCATAAAGAGACGCGCTAAAGAGTTTAAAAATATATGGGTTACCAAATCATTATATACCACCCTAGTGCGTCTTTTACTAGAATATGCTTGCATTATATGGAATCCTGCTTTCGAGCTACATAGCGATAGAGTGGTGCCTGTTCAGAAACAATTTGTACTTTTCGCTTTGAGAAATCTCTATGACCCAAAAGATTTTCAACATCCTGCCATCTTACAAATTCAGACTGAGTCTTCTAAATTTAATGTCTCTTTCTTCTAGAAGAACTCTGCTCAGCGCTTGCATTACATTTGATATTATTAGTGGTGCGGTAATTATTGAAGATCTCTCTAGTAAAATTACTTTCAATAACCGACCAAGACGCACCAGATATGCAAATCTGCTCAATGAATTTAGTCATCACACTACCTATGCCGATAATGAGCCCATTAATAGGTGCTGTAGAATATTCAATTCTATAAGCAGCCACTACTCTTCGGGGATTACCAAATCAAACTTCAAAAATAACTTGTCCAAAGCCCTTTCCACATCCGAACCCGCTTAACTTCCATCGTTATTAGCTTGAATTTAATTAAATTAAAGTAAAGTAACTGCTACAAAATTTGTGATGTATTGTATCTTTTTTTACGGACAATTTGTATTTTATATATATAATGATTAATTGTATTTTAGATTTCTATTATGTTTTCTTGTTGTGTATGCTGCCTTCTTTGGTAAATAAATAAATAAATATACTTGGGGGGATTGGAGAACAACAAAAAATATTTTCCCCCAAAAATGGCATTATAGTTTTTTTTAGTTATTTTCTATAAAAATCAGTACACTTTTTCATACGTTTGGACCAAGTTTCGAAGCACTTTTTCATCCTCATTGAAAAACTTCCAAAACACGCGTTTCGAATGCGTTGCCCACTTCTCCCGATTCCAAAAAACGTTGACCTCTCAGTTTATTTTTGATGTGTGGGAATAAAAAGAAGTAATTGTGTGTCAAATCAGGGCTTTGCGCCGAATGATCCATCATCTTGATGTTTTGAGAGCCCAAAAAGTCACTTGTTTAGGCCGGTGTATGAAAGCTCGCATTGTCGTGGTGAAGAATGACCGTCGACTATTGGTTTTCTTCATTTCGATGCTGTTGATGATTTTCAGACATTATTAATATGTCATATAACGATCGACGAAATCGAATCTTTTCAGTACTCCATCCAGGAAGCACTGAAAACTTGGTGCTGGTTAAGAAACTGAAAGGTATTACCGTAAATTTGAACGTGCTAGAAATAGCCATACCCACACTCAGAAAAATATCACTTTAAATCACTTTTTTAGAATCACTTTAAATCAAAAGTTGAAATCACTTTGAAATAAAAAGCGAATCTTATTTGAATTCCACTTTATTATAAAAATTTTCTTTTCAAATCAAAATTTTTCATCATTGAATTAAAAAGAAAACGTATATGGCGCAAAATCATATTTGAACATTTTTGATTCAAAAATTTTCAAATATGATTTGGCTTCATATACGTTTCCTTTTAATTCAATGATGAAAAATTTTGATTTGAAAAGAAAATTTTTATAATAAAGTGGAATTCATATAAGATTCGCCTTTTATTTCAAAGTGATTTCAACTTTGGATTTAAATTTGATTCTATTAAATGACATTTTTCTGAGTGCAGCTATTCTGGGTATGTCATCTGAATCCATTGGAAATTCGGCTTTTACACCTTGCAGATTTTGTGATCGTTTGGCTACTGGAAGTCCTGGCATAATAGTGATGTGTGTCATAAAGTGCTTTGCGTTGCAATGGTGTTGCCTCTCAGTTACTCTAATGAATTTTTGCAGGATATCACTGTAAATTGATGATTTATTTGTTATTGAAATTTAATATGCTCCGTGAAAATCATTTTTCGTATAGTTTCGGATAGTATAATTTATAGACAAGAAAGGAACCATGATCACAAATTAATAACCATAAAAAGAACCTTGCTAGTATGGCGCATAAAATCAATTTGATAAACTGAGATTTCAAAAATAGATTTTTTCTTGGGCTTGGTGTTGCTAAAATCAAAGCTGCTTCGTCTGATCCGTCTAATTTTTCTTACAAATGCAATTGGGCTTCTTAATTTCGGTGTCATGTCAAGTCCACTGGAAAGTGAAAAGAACAAAATAAAGCTGCTAATTACAGAACTTGGAGTCTGCTCCCTGAAAAATTTTCCTATTCTATGTTTTTTAATGGTGCTGCTCAGAGATTTTCCTACACCCCCCTAACACCCCCCTAATACCCCCCTGGAAAGTGCATACACTCCCCCTAACACGGACAATTTTCCTACACAAAGAGACCTTTGTGTCCTTTGTTCCAAAGAGACACCCCTCCTAAAATTCTGAACACACCCCCCAAGAAAAATGCCTGAGAAAACCCCTGGTGCTGCTGAATCCATTTTTTCTTATCCAAGCAAAATCCAATCACGTATTATGGATTTCCCGATATTTTTCGATCATTTCTTTTGTTTATTCATGCGAACTTTTTGGATATTGAAACCTTTTCGAGTGCTTTCATGGTAACATGCGCTAATCTTATGGTATAACTTCGCTACCTTAGATGCTTCCACATTAGACTAACAGAAGCAAGTTGATGTTGATAAGATTTTGTTACATCCGCGTGTTGGCTCGTGTGGTGGAAGGTTGTAGCCGGAGAATCGCTGAAAGATTTGCTTTTCTCCGAAGGACGGTCTTTCTCTATCAACGTGTCTTAAACTGCGGTTTCGTGTTCGTTGCGTTGTTTGAGTCACTTATGTGTTTGTGTTGTCAAAAATTTGAGGTCAAACCCACCATAAACGGGTGTTATCGTAAACCGATGGCTGATGCGTTATCGTTATAAGCCAACCTAATCCTCGTAAAACAGGATACTGTACTACTAAAAAAAAAAAAGATTTTGTTTATGCTGACCACATGCTTACCATATGCTTTTGCTACTGAAGCTAGAAAGTTAAGCGGCGTGGCCTACTTTTAATCTAGTTCACATCCTATACTTCTGATCGGACCTCCCTTTAACCGGAGTTTTTCGCATTATTTTATTTTTCGAGCTTCCTCCGGATTCACTACTTGCCTCTTTTGTTATTCCTAGTATTCATCAATAATATTAATTCTGTTCGCAGATGACTTCAAAGTGCTCAGAAAATTGTCTAAAATTACAAAATTATCTTTGTGCTCTGAGTGACTCAGAATAAATAGTCATCAGATGCCTTGTATATAAAACGTCTCGACAAAAGTTTTCTCATTCCATGTGGGGTCATCTCTTACAGTTCAAAATTTCAAAGACTGTGGCATGAAAAATTAACCGAAATTGACGGCTTTTTCATAAGCGTAGCCCTGTATTCTTAGTAACTAGCTCAATATAAATGCATGCGTAATTAGCTCCATTTTTAATTATGAAATATGGTTTTCGAAAGTCAAGCTGATTTGATTGAGAGAAACTAAGAAAATGTATATTAATAAAACCAAAGTGTTCGATGGTTTTACTAAAGCGAATAACAATGTTGAACTTAATATTATCTACCAAAAGTTAAGTCTCCCTGGCTGACACAAGACCACTTTACAGACCAATTGGTTTGTAGCGGTACCAGATAAGAAGACCTGCAGCTTAAAGGTTCCGTTCAATTGGCCATCGAAGGCTCCATATCTTTTTACGAATTGAATTATATCCTTCAGCATGTGCTCCGCTAAGTTTGTAAGGTGCCAGATAGGATAGATTTTCTCCAGCGCTGGACAATAGCGCTTGAAATGCTGAAAAGTTTCTGATACAACCAGCTCTTGACCCTGACGGAAAATTGTTTTCAGCCAGCCTGGGTTAATTCAAATAAGCATTAAGCAGCTGCAGGTTTGTATGATCCCCACATGATTTTAAATATCCAACAGGTCCGAGTAACATGCCATCTACACACTGCAGACTGCATCATATTGGAGTCGATCAAACACTTAATCGTTTGGATAGGAATAGAGATATTCACTCATGCTTGGCTAACGCATCCACTTTCTCATTTTTATTCATGCCTTTACGACTGGCAGCCCTGAAGGTTCAAACTCTTTTGTTGCTGTCTAGCCTGCTCAAAGCCTGAATAACAGGCCAATTGAAAAGTCCCCGGTCTGATACACAGATGGCGGTGCTAGTATTAAATCCATATGATTTTTAGTTAGTACCAACCTTCAAACGATACGTGTCGAAATTTGAGAGCAGTCCGATCATTAGTTTGTGAGATATTGCGTTGTGAGTGTAGCTACTTTTGTTATTTGAAAAAAGATGAAAAAAAAAGAATTTCGTGTGCTAATAAAATATTGCTTTTTGAAGGGAAAAAATACAGTTGAAGCAAAATCTTGGCTTGATGAAGAGTTTCCGGGGTCTGCACCAGGAAAATCAACCATCATTGATTGGTATGCTAAGTTTAAACGTGGTGAAATGAGCACCGAAGACGGCGAACGCAGTGGACGCCCAAAAGAAACTGTCATCGACGAAAACATCAAAAAAGTTCACAAAATAATTTTTAATGACCGTAAAGTGAAGTTGATCGACATAGCAGACATTGTGAAGATATCATCTGAACGTGTACATCATATCATTCACGAATATTTGTACATGAGAAAGCTGTGTGCAAAATAGGTGCCGCGCGAGCTCACAATCGATCAATAGCAACAACGTGTTAATTATTCTGAGCAGTGTTTGAAGCTGTTTAGGCGCAATAAACCTGCATTTTTGCGTCTATATGTGACAATGGATGAAACATGGCTCCATCATTTCACTCCGGAGTCCAATCGGCAATCAGCTGAGTGGACTGCACACGATGAACCGAATCCAAAGCGAGGAAAAACACAACAGTCATCTGGCAAGGTTATGGCATCAGTAATCTGGGATGCGCAAAGTATAATATTCATTGATTACCTCCAAAAGGGCCAGACCATTAACAGCAATTATTATATAGCGTTATTGGATCGTTTAAAGGATGAAATCGTTGAAAAACGGCCCCATTTGAAGAAAAAAAAGTGCTGTTTCATCAAGACAATGCACCGTGTCACAAACCAATGATAACAATGGCAAAATTGCATGAATTGGGCTTCAAATTGCTTCTGCATCCACCGTATTCACCAGATCTGGCCCCCAGCGACTTTTTTCTGTTCTCAGACCTCAAAAGAATGCTCGCTGGAAAGAAATTTAGCGCCAATGAAGAAGTAATCGCCGAAACTGAGGCCTATTTTGAAGCGAAAGACAAATCGTACTAAAAAATGGTATCGAAAAGTTGGAAGATCGCTATAATCGCTGTATCGCCCTCGAAGGCAGCTATGTTGAATAATAAAATCGAATTTTGCCAAAAAAATGTGTTTTACTATGGTAGACCGGGGACTTTTCAATTGGCCTGTTACAGTCGAGAACGCAGTTCCATTTATATGTTTGAGACATCGACACTTTTAGCGCAGCTTGACTGTCTGTGGAAACATGTATCCTAGCCTGTATTATCCTTCACGTATATTATTTCTGCAGGTTTTCGTATGACAAAGGCTACTAGCGTCACATGTGGTGTACAACGTCCCACAAGACCCAGCACCGCATACTCTTTGTACTGGTGTTCCTATTTTATTTCAAAGAATAACTTATAGACAGCTGTTCTCACAGATTTCACTTTTGAGCACGCGTTTCGGGCTCGCAATAGGGTTTGAGATCCAATTCTCTTCTCAACATGGAGATCTAAAAGTATTTCGATTACTTTGAGGAAGAAGGAAGTCATAGATACAACTTTCACTGCTTATAGATACAACTTTAGGGGCTCTTTATCCTCAAGTAGTTAGTACTAGACAAACTTTATAAATTAGAATAAGCCAAAATATGGTGAGTGTTCCTAGCTTCTGGAGCATGGCAGGCACAACTCGAATTAGCCCTGGGGACTTACAGAGCTGGAAGGACTTGAAGATGGCAATGTCCTGGTCACAACTTCGCCTATTCCTTACACATCATAAAGACCGGACATTTGCCGACCAGTGGGAGTGGGATGGGAGTCGAGTCATTCCAACAATCCGAAAAGTATGTATCTCTGAGGATCTTCAATGTTCCCTAGCTGTTGCTTGTCCATTCTTCAATTGGCTTTCACACTACCTTAACAATTACCGATGCAAATCATCCTCTTTATTTGGGAGAAGCTGTTACAACTGAAACTAACAAAGGGCACTGTAAGCCAATAAATAATAATAGCGTGTCCCATTTTTATTTATTTTTATTAAAATAAAAATTAATTATTCACTGCACCTCCTTTAGCCTTCACTTTAGCCTTTTGAGGAAGTTGACTCATCAAGCCTATCGATGATATGGAGGATTATTTCTTTCGAGCACTTGGGTAGCCTTTGGTTTCTTTTCCGGTTCTTTTCAGTTTCCCCCAAATGTTTCCTATTGGATTGAGGTCGGGGCTATTTCCTGGCCAGGGAAGTGACTCGATGCCAAGTTCTTCCTTAAAATTTTGTACCTAAAAAAGAGAAGACACTTCAGTTAATCAAATGCCATGAAACAAGCTTAGCAAAATGCATTGCATTCTGAACGAGCACAGTGGCATTGTGCCGAATCATCCTGAAAAATAGAATTTAAATATGCTCCATACAAATCCTCCAAGGTAGAGAATAGGCCTTCGATGATGATCAATTTGAACCTTTCGGCATTAATAGTTTCCCGTAGTATCAAAAAACTGCTAGCTCCATTCCCGGTCATGCATTCCCATACCATCACGTACGGGGCATGTTTGGTCGTTGGTTGAATACATTCGTCGCTATACCTTCCCCCTTGTCTCCACCGAACTTTCAAGGCTCCATCTAGATCAATCAAATTAAACTTTGATTTGTCGGAGAAAACAATTCGTTTCCAGACTGTACAGGTCCGATTATTTCTCTCCTTGTACCAGTTAAGACGTGTCTGCTTCATTTTATTGTTCAGTAGCGGCTTTTTACTGGAATTTGACATGATAGTCGCATCCTGGTCAGCTTTTTTTGCACCGTTTAAAGTGAGCAACGCCTTGATAACGTAGAGTTCCACTCTGCACGAAGTTGTGCCGCATTTAGGAACCGATTCGATATGCATAGGAACTTCAGCTGATTGTCTTCCCTGCTGGTTGTCTTTTGTTTTATATCACTACCTTCCTGTACAGTTCGAGTTTGGGCATATTTTTGTAAAACGTTTCAGTAAAACTCGACTTGATGTACAACACAGCTGTTACATGAATTTTGCCGATAGATGTCAGGCTAGTATGTTTGTGTTTTTGTAATTGTGTGTTTGCTTTTGGGGTGTTTTTTGTTTGTTTGGTTGCTTTTCTTAATTGTATTATCTCCTCGAGTATTTTTTTGCATAATTTTGTGTGTTTTTCTTCAATTTTCGTCCCCTGCTACCACCTATTGGCCCTCTGGTGGTAGAATTTCCCGGCTGTGGTACATCAAGTCGAGTTTACCCGTCACTTGCTACTAATAAAATGTTAGGTACAGGCCCATTCTTTTGCACCTTTTTTAGAGGAAATCCAGGACATACGAGGGTCGTTTGATAAGTCCCTGGCCCAAGTGATAAAACGTGGTTTCACGAAAAAGTTTTTACTGTCGCTAGATAGATGGCACTGTCGAACGGTCTCATGATTTTTTTAAGTTTCTGTAGGTAGTAGGTTTTTTTTGGCAGTCATTCTAAGTTGATGTGTCGCGCGAATTGCCAACAATGGAGCACGTCCAGTGCCGAGCGGTCATTAGATTCTTTCATTTAAAAGGTTTAAAGCCGGCCAAGATAAAAGCCGAACTCGAGTTATGGCACCGTCAGCACCTAACCCTCAAGTACCGACATCCGGTCTAAATCTTTATCCGACGATAGAATAAATCAATATCTTTCAAAACAAACTCAATACTTCTTATCTGCAACCATCATAACAATCTTCATATAAACATATCTCCTCAAGACAAAAATGTTTACCTTAGAATGTTTATCAAATCAACCCAAATCGGAATTTTTAAGATCAAAGCGAAATTGCTCAGATCAGGTTACAGAAATCGCATTTAGCAATTTCTGCAACCTCAGCAGTTAAAACCATATATAAGTGTGTTTCAATCGATCAATAAAGTTCAAGTTCAGTTCAGATTCAATCAGTTAATAAATTCAGTTCAGTCAGTTAATAAATTCAGTTCCAGTCAGTTAATAAATTCAGTTCCAGTCAGTTAATAAATTCAGTTTCAATTCAGTCAATTAATCAATTCAGATTCATCCAGTTTTGGTATATAAAAATAAAAACCCATAAAAAGGGAATGTGTAAAAACTAAAAAAAGTTAAAAGTGAATGTGAACGAAAAACTAAGAAACTCAAACACATAATGATAAAGGTAGTGTGTGTGAAGAAAGATAGGGTTCTAATAAGAGACGATGACAATCTCATCGTACTCTTTAGAACCCATTATAAAATAAACGGAGTCTCATTTTTGTATACAAAACTTTGAATAAATGAATATGTGAAGGGTAGTTAAACCAGTGTTTAATTAATTTAAAATATAAAAACGACCACGAGAAGTTAACTGGCGCAGTCGGTAAAAATTTAAAAACAGTGAAAACAGTGTAATTATAACACTAAAAAACACTAAAAAACCCTTAGCATTGGGTTCGACCAGAATTTTAAGAGAATTCGCTCGCTGGACTGTACACTTCAAATGTACTGATTCAGCTTAACAAATATAATAACTAATCTTAGTTATTAAAAACTTACAGTGCATTTAAAAACACTAAAAAACCCTTAGCATTGGGTTCGAGCTGAATTTTCCGAGAATTCGCTCACTGAACTGTACTAAGTACTGATTCAGTCTAAAAATAACTAACTAAAGTTATTAAAAACATAAACACTTACAGCGTAACGCTAATACACTAATATAAAAAACCCTTAGCATTGGGAACGAGCAGAATTTTCCGAGAATTCGCTCGCTGAACTGTACAGAGTACTGATTCAGCATAACAATTACAATAACTAAAAAAGTTATTAAAAAAGACACGTTAACAACAAACTACACACAAATTGATGTCAAGTGGACGAGGGAGACATAGCAGCTCATCAGAATCAGAATCAGAAACCAATACAGTAAGTACACTTATAATACTAAAAATGGCAGAAGAAGAAGAAGCACGCAAAGAAGCACGCAAAGTAAACGAGATGAACGAAAAAAGAGCATTCAACCTATTAGGAGCACTTCCCACATACGATGGAAACCAGCGAGATTTACACAACTTTATTTTAATTATAGACAGTATATTACCTATTATAGAAACTCTTGAAACACCTGTAAAAATAGCTATTCAAAACATAATTAGATCTAAAATAATTGGAAAAGCAAAAGAAAGAATAGATACTCACCAGACAAATAACTGGGAATCAATCAAAACATTACTAATTCAATATTTCGATAACCCTAGAAGCAAAAGTCAACTATACGAAAAACTTGTTAACGCTAGATTCACCAACCTTTCCCAATACTATGATTACATGATGACATGTTTATACCATTTAAATAATAAAATCAAAAACGAAAATTCAAATTTAGTTCAGCAAAATGAAATTATAAATACCAATAATAGTATGGCATTAGATATATTTCGTGACAACTTACCGGAACCATTGAGAGGCATAATTGCTACTCAAAAACCTGTAACTATAAATAGAGCATTCTCTATACTAGTAGAGGCAGGATATTTACATTTCCAAGATCATAGAAATAAAAGTAAATTCAACAAAAATCACCCCAATAAAAACCAACATAATAAAAATACCAATTATCAAAATAATAAAAATCGACCAAACAACCATAGTTACAATACACAACATAGCAGTAACTATAATCATCATAAATACAACAGAAATGATTATAGAAATAATAATAATCCCCCTACAAATCAAAATCATTATCAACCACGTTCATATAATGCACCTAGAGATAGAAATTACCATATTATGCAACCATATTATGCAAACCCAAACTACCCTTATAATAATAACAAAAATTATAATAATCAACAAGCACCAGAACCAATGGAAATTGATAATTCAGCCACTTACAGGCATAATAACATCGTTGAAGTCAACGATCCCTCTAAGGATGGAGGAAATTCCAAAATAAAAACTAAGGCACAAATCCATCACCCTATTTCAAAATCAGAGCCAAGTACTTCGCAAAATTTTGGAGAAATTATAAATTTTTAAATAATGGCCTCGGACCAGGTTTACCATGTATTAAAGTAACTACAATAGGCAATCAAAGCCTTAAGTTACTAATTGACTCGGGAGCATCCCGCAGTCTTATAAAGGAAAAATTTATTCCTAATAATTGTAGTGGAGTAGATAATATACCCACAATAACAATAAAAACATTACATGGAGAATCACAAATTCATCATAAAATAACAGTAACTTCATTCCAAAATTTAAAATTAAAAAAAGCAGTTGAACTTCTTATCGTAAATTTTGAATCCAATTATGACGGTATTATAGGAAACGATGTACTAATAGAAAACAACGCTATAATCAATTATTCCCACCAAACAATTAAACTAAATAATCAAATTCTACCATTAGAAACTGACTACAATATTCCAGAAGAAATATGTTCAATACAAGAAAAAACACCAGAATTTAAAGAGACTAACAACATTAGAATGGATCATTTAAACTCCGAAGAGAAATATCAGTTATCAACCTTAATAAAACAACTAAAGCGTATGTCTTATAAAGAAAACCAAAATCTCACATTTACAAATCAAATAAAGCATCAATTAAAACTTACAGACAACCAACCAATATACACTAAAAGTTATAGATACCCAATAATTTACCGAGACGAAGTTAATAGACAAATACAAGAAATGTTAGATCAAAAAATTATAAAAAAATCAAATTCTCCATATAATTCATCAATATGGGTTGTTCCAAAAAAAATGGACGCAAGCGGTAAAAGAAAATTCCGTATTGTAATCGATTATAGAAAATTGAATAATGTAACTACTGATGATAAATATCCAATTCCTGTTATAAACGAAATTTTAGATAAACTAGGCAGATGCCAATATTTTTCAACAATAGATTTAGCAAAAGGTTTTCACCAAATAGAAATTGCGGCAGAAGACCAACATAAAACAGCATTTTCCACCGAAAATGGACATTACGAGTTCATGAGAATGCCATTCGGTTTAAAGAATGCACCTAGTACATTTCAAAGGCTTATGAACGATATCTTGGGAAATTATGTTAATAAAATTTGTTGTGTCTACATGGATGACATTATCATTTTTAGTACATCATTAACTGAACATATAAATTCACTTAAAACTATACTTTCAATACTGGAAAAAGCAAATTTGAAAATACAACTGGACAAATGCGAATTTTTAAAAAAAGAAACGGAATTCTTAGGACACATTATTACAACAGAAGGAGTCAGACCTAATCCAAACAAAGTAGTTGCAATAAAAAAATTTCCTATACCTAAAACCCAAAAAGAAATCAAATCCTTTTTAGGACTAACTGGATTCTACAGAAAATTCATAAAGGATTATGCGAAAATTGCAAAACCAATGACCATTTATTTAAAAAAGAATAGAAAAATTAATATCAACGACCAAGAATATATTAATTCATTTCTCAGATTAAAATCATATTTGCAAAATGAACCCATACTTAAATATCCAGATTTTTCAAAACAATTCACCCTTACTACTGATGCATCACAATATGCTATAGGAGCTGTTCTATCACAACTCGGACACCCTATTGCCTTTGCATCAAGAACACTATGCGAAAGTGAAACAAGATATTCTACAATAGAAAAAGAACTATTAGCCATCATATGGGCCACTAAATACTTTAGACCTTACCTGTATGGCGTTAAATTCAATTTGCAAACAGATCATAAACCATTAAAATACTTATCAAACCTAAAGGAACCTAATCAAAAACTTCAGAGATGGAAATTAAAATTAGAAGAGTACAATTTTGATATCAATTACATTCCAGGAAAAGAGAATCAAGTAGCAGATGCCCTATCACGAGTAGAAATTCACCATTTAAATAATAGCGAAGTAATCACACAAAATAACACCGAGAATACCTCAGAGCATGCCACACAACATACTGCAAACGAGGACAATACAGAATATATTTTCATTTCAGAAAAACCCCTGAACGCCTTTAAAACTCAAATCATTCTTAAAAAACATAAAATTAATTCAGCAAAGGTTATTAGACTACAAAATAATAAAAAAAGAATAATATTGTCATATCATTCACCTGACGACAAAACTTATGAATATATTTTAAAAAATCATTCACCAGAAAAAGGAAATGTTGGAATATATATATCAGACATTCAAATATACAAAACGTTTCAGGATGTTTATGTCAAATGGAAAAAAGATAATCCCAATGTAAACTACTTAAAGTGTAATTATTATCTATTAGATCTATCAGTTGAAGAAATATCAGAAGAAATAGCATCAGCACACAAAAAACTAAATCATTTAGGAATAAATAAACTATATGACATTCTACGAAGACAATTTTACTTTCCAAATTTAAAAGAAAAAATAACAAAATACATTAATAACTGTACAATTTGCATGAAAGGCAAATATGAGAGAAATCCAATTAAGGAACCCTTTAAATTAACAGAAACACCCGTAAAACCTAATCAAATCTACCACATTGATATTTGGTTTCAAAATAAAGATAACTTTTACTTAACATGTATAGATAAATTTAGTAAATACGTTAGCCTTGTTAAATTAAAAAGTAGACAATGGAACGACATTAATACAGCATTAACAGACATTATTGATAGAATGGGAAAACCAATTAAGATAATAACAGACAACGAAAGCGCAATCAACTGTCAAAAAACAATAGACTGGTTCGGAGAAAATAACATTGAATATCATTTTTGCTCACCATCCTATAAAACAGGAAATTCCGATATAGAATCCTTTCACAACACACTAAATGAAAGTCTACGAATTTATACACTCAGACAAGAAGAAGAGGAAGACTTAAAATTATACAATCCTATCACAGAAATCCTTAAAATATATAATACAACCTCACATACAGCAACCAAAGAACCTCCAATCAAGGTACATCATAATCAGGCAGACAAAGAACAAGTCTATAAAAATCTAATCGAATACAAAACCAAACTAATAGAATATCACAATAAAAAACGTAAATCAGTAGAAATAAATCCAGATTATATAAAAATAAAACCTCACAAACTAAAACCTCGAGCTAAAATCAAAACCCGAGAAATGAAACAGAAAAACTATCATAAACAACTACACTTAAGAAAAAAGAAATATCAAAATAATCATTGTATTTCATCTGTTTCCAGAAATGCATCTGGCTATAAAAATACAAATAATAACACTGTGGATACTAGCAACATCAGCACAGCAAATGGAAATAATTGATTTGACACATGGAAACGGATTCATAACTATAAAAAGGGAAGAAATTAATCTTATAACACATAAAAGCTATATTTTCCATAATGTTAACATTACACATTATGAAACAGCCTATAACATCATCATAAAAAATTTAAACCTAATTAATGAAAACTTTGATCATCCAAACATTCTCAGATTAAGACTTTTAATTAAACACTTAAAACACGAAATCAAAACTCTCAATCCATATTCCACAATTTCAGATCCTAATCCAGTAAAACATAAGTTTGAAAATAAATATCTATTCACAAATAAATTGAACAAAGATCAAATTAACCTAGGAAAATCAAGGGCAGAAAATATAAAACATATTATAAATTCACTTGATCTTAATCAAAAATACAAAATAGATCTACAGTTATATGAATTATATAACGATATAAATTACGATACAAATATGACTGAAATGGAAGAAAAAGCTATATTACTAATTAATAAAAGAAAAAATGAAATACAAAACGGTTATAGACATTTGAACTCTGAATATTGTCCCCCTAGTATAAAAACAGACTGTACAGAACCAATAAACAAAAAAGCAAAAAGAGGAATTTTCAATCCATATGGCTCATTCTTAAAATGGTTTGGCGGAGTAATGGACAACGAAGATAGAGAAAATATAATTAATGCCATCGAAAAATTAGAAAATAATCAACAAAACCTACTGGAAAACCAAAACATTATAGTCACTCAAAACAACAAGCTTAACGAGCAAATTAAACAACTTGTAAATGAAGCATCCACAAACTTTCAAAAAATTTCTACCTATGTAAATGAAATGAACAAAAAATTCGAACAACTAAATAAACACTTCATAGAAACAGAATATATCAAAAACATAGAATACGATGTAAATTTAATAAATGAAAGCATAGAAAAAATTAAGGAAATAATTTTAATGTCAAAAACTAGTTACTTAAGCAGATATATTTTAGAAGATTCAGAAATTGATAAATTTAATATAACGCTTGATCAATTAAGCAATATACAATGTAATATAATATTAAAACCTACCAACATTATAATTGTCATTATAATACCTCATTATTTAGAAGAAACATGTACAAAATATTCCATACAACCTATACCAAATCACAACAATTATGAACTACTCACTAATATTAATACATATCTCAAATGCAATAATTCATTGTACTACTACACAGAATATTCAAAAAACCTTATACCTCTAAAAAATGAATGTATCGTGCACTTACAAAACTGTTCAGAAATTCAGAATGATAAAATAAACATTACAGAAATATCACTTGGAATAATTACCGTCACAAACAATAAAAATTTCAATATACTAGTAAATCATGATTGTAATCCACAAAAGAAAAACGAAATCACACACTTACCAACACATGCATTAATAAAATTTATAAAATGCAAAGTAATAATCAATAATGATATATTTGAAAACTACCAGGAAGAATACACACCCCATATTGTTTTACCTCAAAATATTGAAAATTATAACCCAGAAAAAATTAATCCACTTACCCTAGAAGAACTACACTGGAAAAACAATGAAGTAAACAAACTTCATGAAATCGAAAACACAAACATTAGAGAAAACCTGAAACACATATCAATAGGAATACCCCTTTCATTCATGTCAATCATCATTCTAATTATCATCATATTTCTAATTTGGAAATACAAAACAAAAAAGTTTACCATTCAATTAAAAAATTCAAAATCCAAAATCAAATATATACCTGAAAAAGATAACGTAAAAATTGAGGACAATTTTCATACTACGAATGGAGGAGTTATGGCACCGTCAGCACCTAACCCTCAAGTACCGACATCCGGTCTAAATCTTTATCCGACGATAGAATAAATCAATATCTTTCAAAACAAACTCAATACTTCTTATCTGCAACCATCATAACAATCTTCATATAAACATATCTCCTCAAGACAAAAATGTTTACCTTAGAATGTTTATCAAATCAACCCAAATCGGAATTTTTAAGATCAAAGCGAAATTGCTCAGATCAGGTTACAGAAATCGCATTTAGCAATTTCTGCAACCTCAGCAGTTAAAACCATATATAAGTGTGTTTCAATCGATCAATAAAGTTCAAGTTCAGTTCAGATTCAATCAGTTAATAAATTCAGTTCAGTCAGTTAATAAATTCAGTTCCAGTCAGTTAATAAATTCAGTTCCAGTCAGTTAATAAATTCAGTTTCAATTCAGTCAATTAATCAATTCAGATTCATCCAGTTTTGGTATATAAAAATAAAAACCCATAAAAAGGGAATGTGTAAAAACTAAAAAAAGTTAAAAGTGAATGTGAACGAAAAACTAAGAAACTCAAACACATAATGATAAAGGTAGTGTGTGTGAAGAAAGATAGGGTTCTAATAAGAGACGATGACAATCTCATCGTACTCTTTAGAACCCATTATAAAATAAACGGAGTCTCATTTTTGTATACAAAACTTTGAATAAATGAATATGTGAAGGGTAGTTAAACCAGTGTTTAATTAATTTAAAATATAAAAACGACCACGAGAAGTTAACTCTCGATCCCGTGCATGGTGAAGCCTCGCCCTCATGTGCCAAATAGATATTGGCCGAGCCCAGGCGAGCCGAGTGTGTGGGCGGTCCAGACGAGCGACTTTGACAGATGTCACAGGCGCTCGTGCCACATCCGATCGGAATGGATGTTGAGCACGAGCCAAGGCGATTCGGACGAGCTGTCAAATGCCGTCCACATGTTGGCGGCCTCGTATGACTTCGGCTCGCCTGGTCTCGGCCAATATCTATTTGCTACATCATAAGCAACAGTAAAATTTTGGGTTGCTGAATTCAAACGCGGCCGTACGAGTGCTCTTGACGAGGAGCGTTACGGGCGCCCACAAAGTGTATCGACGGACAAAAACATTGAAAAAGTGCTCGATTTAGCTATGAGTCACCGTCGACTCAAAGTGCGTGACATAGCTGAGTCCATAGGCATCTCAACAGAACGGGTGCATCACATCCTAACAGTTTATTTGGACATGAGAAAATCAACTGAGCGTTAAGTGCCGCGCCTGCTCACAGTCGACCAGAGACGCAACCGAGTCGTGACTTCAACTGCATCTCTCGAACGCTATCGTAAAAATCTGACGATTTCTTGCGGCGTTTCGTTACGTGATGAAACGTGGGTCCATTACTATGCTCCGGAAATGAAGGGACAGTCGATGCAGCGGACTAAGAGGGGAGAACCGGCTCCAAAGAAGACAAAGACGGTCCGATTGGCGGGGAAGGTGATGGCCACCATTTTCTGGGATAGTAAGGGAATTATTCAGATCGATTACTTAGAAGAGCGGAAAGCCATCAACGGGGAATATTACGCGAAACATTTGGGCCGTTTGGACCAGGTATTCAAAAACTAACGTCCCTGTTTGAAGAAAAAGAAAATCTTGTTCCACCACGACAACGCCCCTGTCCACACCTGCGCGGTTTTCATGGCCAAATCACACAATTTGCGGTATGAGATCGTTTATCACCCATCTTATTTGCCTGACCTGGCCCCATGTGATTTGTTTTTGTACCCCAAATTGAAAACCCATCTGGCTGGACAAAAATGTTCATCGAATCAAGAGGTGAAAGATGCCGTATTCCAATTTTTTGCAGACTTCGACAAACATTTCTTTTCAAATGGTATGAAAGGATCTGAGAAACGCTGGACCAAATGTATTGACCTCCAGGGAGATTATGTAGAAAAATAAAAATAAATTTCCGGAAAAATTGCTTTTTTCCTACTTGAGCCAGGGACTTATCAAACGACCCTCGTACTTAATGACTTTTTGGATTTGATAATTAGGAGGCATTCCAGATACTTCAGTAAATATGTGGTGCGAGGGTTTTCTCTGCCCCGGGTGTATGTAACACAACGTATACATGACATAAATAATCTCGCTTTTGGCCAAGACACGAAAACTCAAACTAACTTCAATTATTTATAAAGATATAATTAAATAGAAGCAAAAGCTTTTGATTAAAAGAATATCCTAATCGCATTTTTTACTAATCGCTTTCAATAAACAGTTAATGTTTTTTTCGTAAATTACGAGAAATCTATTCTCTAAGGACCAACTCCATCTGGTCTTCAGTGAGATTGATACTTAGACAAGTCACTTTAAACCTTGATAAATCACTTTGAAAATTTGCATATTGTTTCGCAACTCTGAACAGAAACGTGAATCATCATATATTCTATTGAGGAATTAATCCACATACATTGCCCTGAGGTGTCTACAGAGTTTCCATTTGGAGTAACTATTTTATTTACCCATTACTGTAGCCCGAACTTACGCGTACAAACAAAACACAACACTTAACAAAGTGCACCTCGAATGTCTATGCAAAGTCAATTGTGAACTCGATGGATAATGGATTTAGTTTTTGGTTCCAATGCGAGGAGCATATCTTGAGCTGCTTGGCGCCGACAGTCGTGCGCTTTAGATACGAGCTTGATTTCTTGCCAGTTGACTTTTATTTATAGATTAAACAAACGCAATGAACACGATGTCCATCATCTAATGCACCCAAACCTCCTACACCGGCACTTTGTCCGACTTATATCCAACAACATGCATTATTCGTCGTGTCAATAAACACATCATGATCAGTTCTCATAGGTAGCCAAATTGCGGCGCCACAATTCGAATGGAAATAATCTGACTGCCCACATGGACACTGGGAACAACGAAACTCGGGGTCGTGATGATTTCTGTGCTATCTTTGTTTGATTCCACATTGTGAAATTATTAGATGCAGGCTATTGTAGTGTCGTAGCGAGACTTGAATCCGAAATGACATGTTATGTTGTTTACGAGCCTAAAGAACGTCTATTTATGTACGAATACCCGAACCGAGCCGTTCCCGCTCCCAAAGACTGCAAGTCATAAACCAATTGATTGCATAATATCATGTCCCTGATTTGAGGATTCTGCTGAGCGTTTACTGTCTGCTCAACACAAATAGTCCAAATGAATCAAACTGAATCCAACTATCTCAGTTTATTTCACCGGGTTCGGAAATCAATTCAGAATTATCCCCGAAATGTCCAGGATCCAATCAAATCGAAACGACCGTGCTGTGTTGGGCGGCTCTTGCCATTGTTGACATTACCCTTAGAACGTTTCAACTCTGAATGTGCAGTAACTAACCTTTAGAATCATCTCGATCGAAATTTCCACACAATAATGTTTTCCTTTGTTTGACCGTTTTGTTATTTTCGTTCACAGTGGATGGAGGCTGGAGCGCATGGAGTGCCTGGATAGCATGCAAATGTCCCGGAAAATCGAGTCAAGGACGAAAACGGGTCCGCAGCTGTACGAACCCGGTTCCGCAGAACGGTGGAGCTCAATGCGAAGGACCTGACGTGCAAAAAACACAAGATTGTATTTCGTGTCCCGGTAAGTTGTCTTGACAGTTTGACAAAGTCAATTTCCAGTGCAAAACCTTTAACATTATCTGTCTATAAAGTGGAGCTTATTGCTTTGCATTAACCGCTTGACTTTTTGTGGATAACACCTTTTCATGTTCGGTCGCTGTTGCGTGCATATTTAAAGAAGACGAAGTGTGCTCGCGCTGTCCATCGTGCCTAATAGCCTAATGCTGTACAGTATAATTTATTCAAATTGATTTCGTACGGGAAATGCCTTCTTAGTGAAGACGAGGACAAACCTTTTTCGGATTATTATCATTAGTGATATTCCATCCAAAACGAAAGAAAATAGATTTTCAGAATGTTTCTTACAGTTCGATGCAAAAAGATGGCGAAGATATAATATTTTACCTACTCACATTTTATTCGATTCAATGTTTCTACAACCATCATCATCCAGCTATCTGTAAAAATCGAGCGTGTAGCATTGTTTATGTCATTAGCTATTAATCTAAATCTTGCATAGTATAAATATTTTTCAGCTTTTTTATTCGTTCCTATCGAAATAATACTCCACGTCGCGAAGATGTACATAAACTTTCGTTATCTGCCATCATTACAGCAACAACTGTGCATTTTAATAAATCACATCTTCGCTTAAGAGAACAAAGCACCCCTAAACGGACCATTTGATATCAAAGATTTATTCCATAAAAAGGCCGAGTTCCGATTTGATAACAGCTCGGAAAGGTTAATTTAAGAGATAATTTGAATAATTGAATATATTAGCCGAGAAAAAGCTACATAGTGATGAAAGCATTAAGACCCGCCTGTAGACTCGGCCTTTGATACCGAAAAAATATCATCAAACCTCACAGAAATAATGATTTGCCCTAAAAAAAAAAAAATATTCATGGACGGCATTAGTGTCGTCGCCGTTGGAGTCATCTCGTTTTCGATTCGTCTCATTTCATATACTTTATTGCCATTACGCTCATTAATTACAGAAATGTCATTTTGATAAAATCGAATTTTCCCACTTCATTTCCGAGCAATCAACGCTCTTCGATGAGTGTATGATGTTCAAGTCGTTTTTTTAATTTTATGGGATTATACGCTCAATTTTCGAAAATTTAATGTGTCCTATGACGGTTTACTGTAAATAGTTAGTATACGATAGGTCGACATAATTTTGAAAAGTTTTCGATTTAAGGCCATTTCGTAGTATTTTGGTATGTTGGGTGCATTGTGAACGTTACTGCTGGTTCCATAAAATTTACGTCATGTTTTTTTTTCGAATATTTAAAACCGTTGACCATCAATGTGAGTAATGAAAATGAAATCATGGCTGTTAGAAATGAAAATTTGAATATACTTCAATTGGGACGAATATGGATTGTGTTTTTGGAAACTTTGTAACATGAATTCGAAAATTGATAAAAAATTGACATCATACGTATATTGTATTTAGTTACATTTATAAGAAGACAGTATTTCACTATAGAATAACTAGACTCTCCTGCATTTCCTCTCTTATTTAGTGGTATTGGACGATTCTGCATTGATTCTAAAGGGTGTTTTTTTTAAGAAGTTGCCGATTTTTTTTTTCAATAAAACATACAAAATTATGAAATGACCAACATTTTTTTTTATTTGGTAGATAATTTCTTGGCATTTAACTTTTAAACACAATTTCTGGCATATGGCCACCACGACTATTTTTCACAAATGTCATTCTGGAGGTCCAATTTTCGGCCACTTTTTGAAGCATTTGAGGGCGTATATCAACAATGGCACGTTGAATATTGGTTTCTAAAGCATCAATCGATTGAGGTTTATCCACATAAACCAATGACTTCACGTATCCCCACAAAAAGTAATCGAGTGGCGTTAAATCGCACGAACGCGGAGGCCAATTCACCGGACCATTTCACGAAAGAATGTTGTCGTTGGAAGTTTCTTTCAACAAGTCGATTGTTTCACGTGCTGTATGGCAAGTGGCACCGTCTTCTTGAAACCACATTTCGTGCATATCCATATCTTCAAGATTTGGCAACTAAAACTCATTGATTTTGGTTCTGTATCGATTTCCATTCACGGTAACGCGTCGTCCTTCCCCATTTTTAAAGAAATATGGACCGCTGATTCCACCAGCCCATAGACCACACCAAACAGTACATTTATCAGGATGCATCGGTAATTCTTGAAGGGCGTGTCGATTATCTTTGCTCCAAATGCGACAATTTTGCTTGTTAACGTATCCATTTAACCAAAAACGCGCCTCACCACTAAAGAGAATTTCACGGCAAAAAACTGGATCTTCGTTCAATTGATTTAACGACCAATCACTGAATTCATGGCGCAAACGATGGTCGTGTGACTTCAATTCTTGCACCAATTGAATTTTGTAGAAATGTGATGTAGAAATTTTTGAATTTTTTAGACACAGGCATGAAATATCACGTAACTAGTAAAGCTGTATAAAGAAATTTTGCAATTTGAATAAATTATATAAAAGTGCATATTATTGCAGTTGGTGCTAACCAAATTTACCGAGGGATAATAATTCGGTTACTACGTAACACAATTCCTCACTAGACACGGGTATTTTCAGTATTTTTTTTAAAGAAACTAGGCAAAAATCCTTTTAACGAGTGCTTTAATTGTTTCATCAAAAATGTAAAGCCCTGGTTGGAAAGAAAACACAACGAATTCGGTTACTACGTAACACAATTCCTCAGTGGACACGGGTATTTTTTTTTTTAAAGAAAATAGACAAAATTCCTTTTAACGTTCGATGTCGATTCCGAGCACACATTTTTTCAATGTGTTAGGTGGGCGCATATACTGTCACAGCTAGTTACATACTTTGGTCAAATCTCTCCTGGCACAATAGTGAAGAATATGCTGCTGAAAAAAAACCATAGCCCCTAAATTACCGCTCCTTGAATGTTAAATTTCACAAAACAATTACCGAAATGTCAAAACTAGACAAGACAGCCTATCTTGGTTTTCTTCAACTAATAGCTCAGTTACTCCGCTGACGTCACACTTTGTTATACAGGGATCAAAACAAAGTAGGAAATACGAATTCGGAAAGGCCCATTGAGTTCACAAATATAATTCTGTACTCTTCTTGGATAAATAAATAATAAAAATAAAGTTTGTTTGAGTGTATGGTGAAATTCAAATTTATCAAAGTAATTGCCACCTGAAGCTAGAAAGATCAATCAACTTGCATGCAAATCACAAAGTTCCTTTCTGTAAAAGTTTGTGTCTTTGGACGCAATCTAATTATTCAGCCAGAAATTAACGCTTTTGGAAAAAGTGAGCCATGTTTCAAAAAGAACTGACTGCATCAATCGGAAAATAATAGTAATCTGAAGACACAATGTTGGGTGAGTACGGATTGTGGGGCAACACCTCTCAGTCTTGCCTTTCTAAATAATTGATCAGCATGTTGTGGTGAAAAATTACTTTGTCATATTCTTTTCACTGGCATTAATTTTGGTTGGCAGATTTCATATAGCGATAGTTTCCGATAGGGTCATCACGTATTTCACAGGATGCATTGTTAAGCTTAAGTAACAAAAAATAGGCAAGAACTAAAACAGAAATCCTTCACACTACAGACCTCTCTGAAGTTTAGTGCTTTTTATAAAGAAAATGCAAACGATTGATAAATTTTATAATTTATCTGCGCAGTCAAATTGAAATTTTCGAAATTTTTTATCGCAAAATATACTAACAAAATCATTTTCGTCCTCTCTCTGTGTTATGATTCTATCATTTTCAACATTAGCTTTGCCTCCGATGCCATTTCTTCTTCGTGAAAAGCTGCTAATATTTTCCCTGTTTTCAAATTCAGTGATCCGCTCACAGCTTCAAACTATCGGCCTATTTCTTTTCTTTTCTGTTTCAACAAACTTTCTTAGTATAGTATGTCCTTTTTACAAACCATTCCTTGTCTCCGGGCAGCATTGCAAAACGATTAACCTTATAACGTTTTCAAATTATCTTGCCTCAGCCTTCGATTCCCACCTTAAAATTGTTGTAATACATACGGACTTTTCGAGGGTTTTTTGGATCCGTGAACCATAACCTGCTTGTCAAGAAACCTGAAGATCTCGGCATTTTCTGTCCCTTTCTCTCCTGGTTCTTCTCCTATGTTTTCAAATGTCCCTTTAGGGTCACCCTCAATGCTTCTTTTTCTTCTCTTTTCTTTCTTACATCCAGAGTTCCTCAAGGTTATATTCTTGGTCATTTACTTTTTATCCTGTTTATCAATGATCTTTCTTCAGTTATCAGCTCACCTTTTCTTCTCTATGTAGATGTCCTTACATTATACAGAACAATCAATCTACCGATGTTTCACCACCCGAAATTTCCGTTCGCGGGAACTCACAATCCGATAATGCAATCCAATTGAAATTTACCGAACGTATTGGTCTTAAGTAGGACCACGTCTGATAAAAGTTTAATAAATATGCTTGCCACCCTGTGACAGCGGTGCTATCTTGAAAAATCGGTCCAAAATATATTTGCTTTTTTGAAATTTAAACGAAATTCACAAAGCTGGGAGTATAAGTCAAGTTTGGCAGGATTTTGGTTTAAAAATTAGGATAGTTGCCAGCTATGGTAATATTTGTCTTTTTTACTATGAGATGCTACCGGTAAATTTACATCATCTTTTAGTGAAAGCAAACAACAAATGTTTAGTTTAAATTTTCACAGGCGGTAACCGTAAAATTATATTTACCCCTATAACTTCCAACGCGGTCATCGCATCAAAACGAAATTCACAGGAAGTGGTGCTGATCTTTAAGTAAAGCAGCTATGATAGACTTTTGGTTGCAGGCCAAATTAAGTGTTGCTAGCACTGAAAATTTTTATCGTTTTTTTATTACAATATACTGCCATAAAATTTTCACATGATAAGCATCCTATAGCGAAAATAAGTAACAAAGATTTTACTTTACCAAATTTTGGAACTCGCCGAGTGACAACATTGGTTACACTCTATGGCTTCATATAATCAAAGTGGTACATGACCTTGCCCACAGTTTGGTTGTAATAACGAACACGCTCTACAAAATCTACACAAATCATGTATTTTCCTTTGAAAATCTGTATTTTTAGCGGTTCCTTTACGCTAGAGTTTTTTTCACTCTCGTCAGATTTTTCTCAGTTTTATATTAGATAAATGTAAATAAAAAAAATAATCAACAATCTGATCACTAATTGTAAAAATTTTAAAAGCAATCTAAAAAGCAGAGAACTACTACATTTACATCAAACACTACACAACAGGACAACTCGTGATATTGATTTCAAATTCCCTGAACAAATGTTTACTGAAGGCATGAAGCGTTCATACCCGAAGAAGATAAATATTGTCCTTTCCGATTCCGCTATAAGTGAAACCTGTCCTCCAGACATGAAATATAGATAGTCCTTTGACTGCTATATTTAGCACTTGAAATTCTGCGGTAAGCTTTATTTATCTTACCCTTATGCTAATGCAGCCACATAAAGTTTACATTCCGCAACTATTAAATCGTCCTGCCACAGAAGGTCGTAGCGACCGAGAGGCAATCGAACTTTAAGTGGCTAGCCGAGAAACTGTCCTTGTTCGCATTGAGCATTGTATGAGTATGCACATACTTATCCGAGACGATAGGGTCATACTGAATAACTGTCTAAAATTGCTTGTTTATTGATGCGGGGGTTCACTTGCAACCAATAGTGTACTTAATAAGGATTAGCATTGAAAATGATACGAAATGAGTATATTTTAACATACAAGTGTGTTTGTGTTTATAAGATGTAACTTCATAGGTAACAGCTACTGGCATTGTTTTATTGACTCACCTAAATAAATGTAGTTGGTACCGTGACACTTAAAATTGTCTTTCTTGTATTTCTTCAATCTTTAGTTCTGAGTTTTGGTCCATTTAATATTTACAGTTATTAAGTTGACACAATTTAGGTGGAATAACGCTATCATGAAACTCATCTAGGTCATGTATCTCCTAGATTTTCTAGTATTAAGAATAATTTTGCTCTATTTAAAAAAAAAACTCCGGCCATTAAGGTCCATTTTCCTCCCACAATCACACACTTACATCATATCGTGCTAAACGTCGTTATCATTTCGACGATTATTGGGTCATTTAATTTGAACTAACGAGGTACATAACATGCTATCTGCAGTCACTACATATTACCGACCCTAATTTATTTAATATTCAATGAAAACCAACCCTCTCGCTTATCGTATCTCACTTGCACAAAAATTGCTCACCATGTTGTACAAAACATTGAAAAGTATCCTGTCGGTCATTTAAACAACAGCAGGATTTAATTAAAACAAATAGGGGCTGTTGTCACGATATTGTTGTATGCTAATTTTTGGCGAAAATCCCTCACCGACAAATACCACGCCAAAACAAAATAAAGTTATGGCCAGATTGCACGCTACTTCATTTCATTGAATTGTTGTTTTTGTTGTTGTTGTTCTGTCGCACAGTCACACTAACTAAATGCCTTTTTTCGGACTTACTTTGCTGCGCTTTTGTCGTGTCCTCTTTGCTTTCGTAACGCGGCCGCCTATGTGCTCGCTCAACTGTATATCGTTCGCCCGAAAATGTCACCAACGCCACTAAAACAAACCGTCATCGTCACCTAAACAATCACCACCATCATCAACTAATGTCACCAGAGGACACCCAAATCGTGAGCCCCGACAGTTTCGAATCATCCTTTGGTAAGACTCATGGCAATTTATATCACTTAGATAAACGATAAGAAAACTCGAAAATGACTGTAGATACAAGATGCAAGCGAATGAAAAAGGAAACAGTTGACAGTTTGTTTGTTTCAATTTTTCGTTGTTGGTTGTTTTTCGGACGTTTCTGGTAGCCATTTTTCATTTCGTCGATAATTTTGATAAATGCATGCTGTACACAACACACGCCAATTGTTTTTCCACAGTTTTCTCCTCCTGATTTGATTTAGAGAGATGGTTTTTATGGACATGGTCTTCAGACTTGTTTTCTTGGTTTTGGACAATGTTAAATTGCATTTTGTTTAGTAGAACTAGATAAATCATTCTTCGTCTACACAAGCTTTATTTACCAATTTAACGTTTTGCAGTGATGTGAAGACGAATGTGGACGCATAGTTTTGGTTTTTAATTGTTGAGTGCTAGCTTAAAATGTTCAAATGCACCAGGTTTTTTAGTTACTACCTTAAAATTCAAAATTAAGTATAAAAAAATTAAAATTCAAAATTAAGTATAAAAAAGAATAATAAAAAATTAAAATTACAGTAATTTTAAACGCATGAATGCGAATTCATTCTTTATTTATTCAAGGATCATAAGTCCGGGATACATAATGAATTTTCCATTCGAAGTACTTATTTGCCAAAACAATTGAAAATTATTTAATTTTATGTTGACAAAAAAAAATCGAATTACATACCCTAACTTGTATGCAAAAAAAGGATGGAAATTTTATTTTTCAGCATCTGAATCATATTAATTTGCAAACATCAGAATTTGAACAACATACTTTATTAATTTACCATCCACATAACACTTTCACTCACTGTAACGAAAATAGACGTTTAGTCAAAACAGTAGCGTAACAAATACATACAACCGTTATATATAACATTTTAATGAACTCTAACCATATAATTACAGCAGGACGATGGTCGCCGTGGTCAGAATGGAGCTCATGTTCGGCAGACTGCATCCAGATACGAAGGCGGAAATGCATTACTCATACAGTAGATGACGCAGTCATGGGCGGAAGTGTGTCATTCAGCGAAGGATATGACAAATCGTTATGTTTCGGCAAGGACTTTCAGACAGCTGAGTGTCGTGGAGGAAGTTGCCGTTTCGGTAGGGATGGTGAGTATTTCATTTTATATATTTCTCCGCTTCATTCAAGTACAAATGTAGCTACGACTTCATGCTTACACATCCACATATGTATTTATTCAATCTTGAATTGAAGCTCCAAAGTTGATTCAATCGAGAACTGATGTTGATTTATGGTGTTTTTATGAAATATGGAATTTCTTTGCTTCTGGGTTACTTGAAAACTATTTCTTATATTGCTTCAAGTTATTTGCGGATTTGTGTTATTCTCTTCATTGAATGATTGGCGTTTTCTAGAGAACGGTCAAACTCCACGGACTAAGGACTTCGCAATTTATTTGATATGAATTGAGAAGAAAAAAAATCAGGACAATCAATGGTTTTCATGTATGAGTTATAGTTGGGGATCTATTCAATGATAGGAGTGACAAGACATCGTACATAAATATGCTCTAACTCCATTAGGTCACACAAGTTTTCCAATAAATCATATAAGCAATTTATTGCAAATGAAGAAGATAAATATATTTTAGGAGATACAGTTCAATAAATCAGACAAAAATATTAACATATTGCTTTTAATCTGGTTGAGCTTGCAACTTCTTATAGCAAGTACCCAATTTCCCGAGAAAAATAATGTAGATCAGGAGTTTAGACTGCTGCGAAAAACTTGAATGAGAGAGTTAATAGTCTTGAAAACGCTACCCGCTGTGGGATCAACATTCTTTTGGAACCCATAGCTAGCAAGGGTCTTGGTGGTATTCTGTGTGTATTTTTTAAGTCTCTATCTTCATCTTCAAGTGTTCCTCTTTCCGTTTAATTTAATCTAAGCTTGTAAGCCGGTCCTTTTCTTTCTATATGAAAAGTTGCGAATGTTTTTCCGATCCCAAAATCGGGAAGTTTTAATTTTTTTAATTACCTACACCCAGCGATAAAAAAAGGTACGAGATACCAATTTGATGAAAATTGCTACATGTTTCTAGAAATATTTACTTTATTCATAGAAAATATTTTCCTTGTTACAATATGTTTCTTAAATAAGCGCCACAGCATTGCGACATTATTCAAGGAGTTTGACTCATTAAAAAGTAGAAAATGGTTACCTTTTTTAAAAATAAGTCGGAAATTTTATATTTAAAGAAACATTCATTTATTTGTCTAATTTTGTCTGTCATGTACGTAAAAAAAAGAGCGAATACATTATAATACCTAGGGAGAAGTTAATATTAAACAAAATTGATATTTTTTTTACATATTTAAAACTTATTAATAATTTATCGATCCGCTTTTAACCTGGATGAATAGCTTCACTCGCCTTAACATCTGTCTCATATTTTTAACATTTTTTTTTCTTCCCACACTTCTCTTATTACTTTCTTAAAATTTTCTACATTTTTCGACTCGCTTTCGCTTATTTTTGGCCCCCTTATCTGCCAAAGCTTTTCTATGGTATTGAAGTGTTATCCAAGGCTCAGTCCTCGAAGCGCTCCTATTCTTATTGTTTATCAATGGCCTTCTCAGTTGTTTCAATCCCGTTTTCCTCCTTTACGCGGATGACTTTAAGCTCCTAGATACTATTTCTTCTTTTTAAGACTGCCTGCTTCTTCAGTCAGTCAAACCGTTTCTTGGCCACGGGAGCGACTCTATCCTTAGCTGCTTCTTTAGTTGTATGACCTGGGAAAGAAAAACCATAAGAAAGATAATTAGTCACAAAATGTTTTTGTCATTATCAAAATAACTTAAAGAACGAGCTCGATGTAGGATACATTCCCAAACTAGCACCTAGAGGGACACATCCCCAAACCAGCACATAGAAGGTATGCTTAATCGCCGCTTGCATATATTTGTCCGAATATGGCTCACCGGTTCGGAGTCTCACTTTGATGTTTCATCTCGTCCAAATAGATTGAATTCATCCGAGAAAATGACTTCAAAAGTCCAAATTCCATATTCTTTGCACCATCTGAGATGAGCTTGTCTCATCCGCTTATTCAAAAGTGGCTTTTTTGCAGAACGGCAGGAACGTAAACCCATCTTATTCAGCCTGTTTTGGATTTTCCTGATACTGCAGGGCTTATCTATCGACTTCGACAACTCTGCTCGTAATTTCGACGCTGGTCCGAATCGATTTACCAGAGCCAGGAACTTCAAATTGTCTTTATCTCATTACGTAGTACCTCGTTTCCTTCCACTGTCCTTTTTTCGTTCGAGGCTGCCAGTTTCTTGATTGTTGTAAATTAGATTACGAACTGTTCCCTCGCTGCATCCTACTTCGATTTGGATGCATCCCATTGGAAAAAAGCCCAAACCTCGGTCTTTTAAAGAATGTGTGCTGAGCATCATCGAGCTTAGTCACACAGTACCGGCAGTACGGTGTGACCACCTTACCCACTCTGTTCAGGTATTTCCTGAAGTAACCGTGCACTGTCGAGAATTGGCAAAGGTTAAAGTTGCGCTCTCCGTCCTCTTCTGAGACCATGCGGTAGCTACAGTCGATTTGCAGGGCGCCCTTGCCTTGAACACTGGCAATGCGGTTCCGCAACTTCTTAGTGTCAGGAGTCATCCCTCCAAATTTTGGCTCCACATAGCAAGATGGAATCGGTCGTTACTATCAGCAAACTCCATCTCTTCTCACTGGGTCCACTGACGTTGGCCATTAGTCTACTTAGCGAAGTGACGACTACTAGAGCCCTGCCACGTGCTCTGCGGATATCATCCCAATATGTCAGTTTGGTGTCCAGGGTCATTCCCAGATCCCTGACCGACTTGCTGGTCTGAACCTCCACGGAGCCAACTGTCATGGGTATAACAGTTGGTATCCTCCGCTTCGTCAGCATAACAACCTTTTTTTTAGAGACTACCAGCTGGAGGCCGTGCTCGGTCATCCACCGATCCAGCCCCCTCATGACTTGGTTAAGTCTGAGTTTACCGAATTCGGCAGATCTGGAAGTGATTACCGCTGCGACGTTATCAGCGTAACCTACCAGAAACACATCCGCAGGTATTTCCAGACGCAGCAGATTATCGTACATTATATCCCAGAAGTCAGGTCTTAGATTAACCTCTGTGCCGCACCTGAGGTGAAAGACCTGCTTTAAACTCCTTCCTTGGTATAGTAGAGCAACTATCGGTCCCTGAGAAAGTACCGCATCATAGCTAGCAAGTAGTCAGAAATACGGAACCTCTGCTCAAGGGCCGAGAGGATGTCCGTCCACCTCGGCGAGCTGAAAGCGTTTTGTACGTCCACGTCTGATGTGGCATCGATTGCTAAATGCCCTTTTCGGAAGCCATGCTGCCTGCAAGAAAGATCGCCAGCAGATCTCACTGCTTGAACAACCTCTCGGGAAGCTTCCCGGCAGTGTTCAGCATGCACAGTGGGTGGTATGCCGAGGGATTACCCAGGTTACCTTTCCTCTTGTCTACCAGCAGCAATCGAGCAACGAGCCAGCACGCCCCGGAGCATTGCGGTTCTTCATCCTGGACACTGCACTGCTCAGCTACTCGTCCGTAAAGGGAGGAACATCCGCCTTGTTTACGATGGTGAGATCATCAGTCTTTGTGGAAGCGCTGGGAATAGCGAACCAACGATACGCTCCATGGATATCGCATCAATGAGAGTGCTAGGCCGCATGCAGCCAAGCCTACGAGTGACCAATTTGTACCCATCTCCTCACGGGTCTAAGTTGACCTTTTCACAAAGAGCCTCCAATTTTTACGTTACGTTGCCGCAATGTGAGCACCAGATAGCTCAGTCACTCGCAGCTTGTTTCTGGTTCGCTGCGATCTACGCCTGCACGCCAAAGCGATGCGATCTCTTCGTTTTACCAAGCCTCCTACGAAAGGGTTTCTGTTTGGACATTGAAGCCTCGTACGCCCTGCGAATCCACCCCATGGTGCAGGAGTGATTGGGTTCCCAGATGTTAGAGGCTCCCCTTCCAAGCTCGCATCATTACTAAGAATGCTAAGGAATCATAATGAACACCAGTTTAGTTCCTTCCCCGTACCTTTCCTTAGTTTTAAGGGGCATATTCTTCAAATATTGTCAGAATCTGTTCGCTTATAATTTGCTTGTATTTCAATTTTCTTTCCTCATTTGTTATTATTATTTTTCATTTTCACTATTTTAGGACTACTTATTATTATTTTTTCATTTTTACTCTTATTATTCAACTCTTTTTATTATTTTCTGTTTTTTTTTTCTTAATCTACTATATTTGCTTTTTGTATTTGGATTACTAAATTTTCATATACATGCCTTTTTTGTTTTAATGACATTTTTTTTATATATATCTTTCGTTTCCATTTTATAATTGGATGTTTAACTGTTAAATGAATTCTAAATAAATAAATAAATAAATAAACAGCATGTAACGTCAACCAAGTCGACCTTTTCCGAAGTCGGTTACCAACTCCTTGGCATTGCTCTCCAATTGATCACCACTTCATGTTGTCTTGCCTGTGTTTATGTGTTATGTTGCCAAGCCAAGCACACGAACTCGGACACATCGTCTTAGCTTGTTGTAAAGTGTCATAAACTTAGGTATACTGATGACGTCATAATCAATCATACCAAGCTGATGACAGCTCCAAAGACAAAAATTCGAAAAGGCCCACAATATTCATCAGAGGATTTTTTTTCTCTTTAAAATAATAATAAAATAATCTTTATCAGCATTGAAAATAGATTCACCAAGCTTCTTGCAAAACGCATTTTTTGAATAACTTTTCCTTCCATCACAAACCGAACGTCCGCTAACAGTAAAGCATGATTAGTACTTGGCAGGGTTGATTAGTTTAACACTTTTGTATGTTTCTTTAAATTCAAGAGAAATCAGCAAAGGTTGAACTGTTAATTCAAATTTCCGATAGTTTCGGATTTGCCGAACTTATCTTTTGGGTACGCTTGTATGGACTTAATGGGCCTTACTTAAACGCAATCATTTAGTTCCAAGCCAAAATCGAAATATCTCTGTACTCTAAAAAGTATAATAACAAATCTGAAAATTGGATCTTCTAGCATATTTAGTCAACGTGGTAAACATGCAGATTCTTCGAAAAAAAAGATTCCCTAGATTTTCCTGGCGGATGTAAAAAATTCCTATATCAAGGGAAAAATGTACGAAACATTGTAACACTTACAAATCCATCAATTTATCAAACGCTAGGACTAGGGCATTAATCCCGAGATTGAAATGGTGATCCCGAAATTCGGGATTAGAATTTTCGGGATCCCGAGATAGTCCCGAGATTTCGGGATTATATAAAAAAAAACTATATTAAGGGAATTTAAACAGATATATTGGCTTATTCGTTCTCAATTAAAACTTAACTTCAATTATATATATATATATATATATATATATATATATATATATATATATATATATATATATATATATAAAACAGGAAGCTAAGTTCATTGTAATGTTAAATTAATGCACATATGTGCATGGGTACTAGCAAGTAAGACGTTAATCTATAATTGCATCTAAATTCATCTTATGATCTAATTTCTTATCTTTTTGTCCAATAAAGCTCTTTATTTGGTCAAGATAGTTAGTTATAAAATTAGTTAAAAACGAATTGAAATTTAATCAGCATAACAGATGTTACGATAAAATAATAAAAATACATTATTCTTTTTAGCTGTTTACATAGCAATTACAAAAGAATATTGCTTTTCAATGAAACAAGTGATAAGTAATAATATCGATTGGTTCAAACTGCTGATTCATTTTGAAAGTATGCTCTTAATAAACATAATTCGTCAAGAGTTTCAAAATTGAAACTAGACCTGATTTTACTGCACATATATCAAGCTGCTGAAAAAGATATTTCGGGTACACTTTTTGGTGGAATATTAAGCATGTAATCAAACGCCAGTTTTAATTCATTATTACAACTGGCTTCCACCTCCGTTTTCCTGAAACAATATTTCTTTTAGTATTAAGTTCTGCTTTCTTATTCCCATAATGGGTTGAATTTCATCAATCCCGAAATCCCGAAAATGTCCAAAATGTGTCGGGATCCCGAGATCCCGAAATCTCAGGATTGCATGCCCTAGCTACGACAGGCTTGTCACATGAATTGTGCAGTACTTAAAATCAGTATTGTAAAAACTACATCAGAATACGAGTAGAGACAGAGACGCTATATATGTAGACTTGATTGAAGAAGACGGTACATCGCTATGGAATTGACAGATACAGTCAATGCATAATGAAATCATTAGAGAACCATGCTCTAAATATAATTAAACTTACCATTCTAATTATTAACAAATACTGGCAGGAATTATTCAGACTGATAGCTTCGTTAAGCCAGCATATCAAGCACTTCATACTAAATGCTTTCAAAAAATTTAAGTCTTCATCATATGTATGTAGATCCACTTTGATTTTCCAAATCAAAATTTCTGACTTTCTATTATAAATTCCGATTCATTCAAGTGAAAATGCATATACATATATCACACTACTTGACTATTTAAATTAATACAAAATATGAACGCTACGAGACTCAAGTGCACTTCCCAATCCGTTCAAGAAACACACTCAAAAAGGACGATACAATGGATGTGTCCATCAAGAAATCCCTATGGTATGCAAGATATCTCTTAAAATTTTCCGTGTGGTCGGATACAGTCCTTTAGCCCTTGTCAACTCCAATCCTCCGAGAGCACTTGAAATCACTTGAACTCGAAACCGACCCGAAATATGTAAATGTTTTGGGAAAGGATTAATACGACTTACAAGCACTAGTCATACAAACTATTTATGAAGATACTTAGCAAAGTGAATTAATGCTTTCCATATCAAATCGACTTCTATTACTTTCCGATTCACAGCATTCATATAAGTTTTATGAATGTCCCGTTACAGCTTAAGTGCTTCTACCTTCACATTGTATGATTTCACATTGTATGACGTCACATTGTATGATAATACAACTTTTCCGGGATCTTCAGGAGAAAATCAAAATATTTCTGAAGTCATCTTAAAAAGATAGGCACAAGATACATTTTCTCAAGAGCTGTTTTTAATCGTCACTTGGGCGCAATAAAAACCAAACAAACAGACACAAAACGATCGTATTTCAAAAAGTCTTGTCTACTTACACATCCTGTGCTCTTCTATGACTCAAAATGTCAATAAATCATGGCCTAGTGGCTGTGTAGCATCCACAATGTGTTTTCAATATTTTGGGCGAAATGTGAAAAGGGGGCGCTTCATCAATGGAACATCAGCCAGGCTGGTGAATGGTGGCAACCTTACTAGATGAATATGTCTCAGCACATCAATGTCAATGAGAATTTAGTAAGACATAGTCAAATGGAACATCTGGCCACCAAATTTTTAAGAACAGTTGCGATTAAGTGTTATTTGCATCATTAGGACGTATTTTTTGTCTGATATGAAATATTTTTTTCTCTTGCAGATTCAGATTGGCCTCTATATCTTGGTCTGACAGTTATAACAGTTGTATGTATTGCTCTCGTTGCTGCCTTGATCAGAACTGCACGTCGTGGACGACACATTCCACCTTACAATATGGCACGAACAGGTAAGCTATGCGAATAAATTAGTATAAGTGCATAATATGATATTCGGGGGATGTAGTCTCCAACTAACCGAAATTACTTATTTATTTATTTATTTTCTTCAATTAAAAATAGTTTTAATTACTATATCTGATCGAAATTGCATCTATCAAATTGGGCCTTTCACAACTTAGGTAGGGATCTTAACAATAATATTGATGTTTAAGATCTACTTTGATACTTGCTATTGATGAAAAAATCACAAGAATGCTGTTTAAATTCATTTAAGGGGGTATTCTAGTCTAAAGCAGGGCTGTGGAGTCAGGAGTCGGAGTCGAGGAGTCGAACAATTTTTAATGGAGTTGGAGTCGGAGTCTCAGCTAATTTTCATCAGCCGACTCCGACTCTGAAATTCATCACCAAGTCTAAAAATTTGTGGACCATTTTTCAATTTTTGACTTGATTGGGAAGAAGCTAAAAAACTTCTAGAGTTGCTATATCAACCTTATATAATGACGAAAGAATTTCAGGCAGATGACCTTATACCTGGTTTAAAAAAAATCGAAAAGTCTTATCTTTTGCCTTTCAAAAATGAATGAAAACTTGGTCGATGCATTAAAAAATTCACTTCTTTATAGATAAATTTATCTCTTAGTTAATGAAGTCCTTTTAGCTGCTATATATGTAGATCCTTCAGTCCGGGTTATCTTGATAGAAGATCAGCAAGCCCATGCTAAAATTGCGTTATGCGAATTAACTATTCGTTGAAAGGATTGCATACGGAAAGTGAAGCCATGGCTAGACTGCAGCAGGAAACCATTCAGTCGTCATCACTTCTACCAAATATTGAATTTTATGATGAAGATGAATTCGAAAAATAATTTGACGAGCAAGCACGAGCAAAGCGGCAGCGCTTAAGTTTGGAAAAAAGTGACGAAGGAGGAAATTCATCGCAACTGGAAGCCTTGAAATTGAATTTTTATATGGCACTGAATGATGTTGGGAAGTTTCACCGAAGTTCAGCTTTGAAAGTAGAAGATGCCATAACGAAGTATCTCGAAATCGACCAAAATGCAGCATTGCTCGTTACGCCAATGCCCCGACTCAAGTATCTGTGGAACGCTTATTTTCTGCCCTCAGAGTAATTAAATCGGATTTAAGAGAAGCGATGAGGTCAGATCTGATTGAAGCAATATTATATTTAAGAACTAACTCGAATTAAGTATTTTCTGTGTTTTTACATTAGTGTTTAAAATGTAATAGAATATTTACTATTTCGAATTAAATCTCTTTGACAATATAGCGTAGTTTATAATTTAATGTTACTAAAGGAAACAAACAAGTAGGAAAATATGATCTAATTGTAAGACAAAAAACGATTTTAACCTTCTGGCTTTTATGCTATTAGAGCTACGAATATTTGGAGTAGAAGTACGGAGTCGGATTCGTTACTCGGGAGTCGGAGTTTTAGATGTTAGAAGGCGGAGTTTCAAATGTTGGAGTCGGAGTCGCAAGTTTTTCTTCCCGACTCCACAGCCCTGGTCTAAAGCCACAAATTTTAAAAAAATTTTGAAGTTCGATAAAAAAAAAAAAAACAAAAAAATGGTTTACTTAAATTTGTTTCCCCTGATATTTATCGCTGTTTTAAGAAAAAACAAAGAGCATGTCCTCATTAACACGATTCCTACACTTCAAGTAATCTGAAACAAAAAGGGGAAAACATTTTAAATAGTACCTAATGTGGCAAATACATATTGGCCGAGGCCAGGCGAGCCGAAGTCAGACGAGGCCGCCAAAATGTGGACGACATTTGACAGCTCGTCACGAATCGCCTTTACTCGTGCCCAAAACCAATTCCGATCGGAAGTCGCACGAGCGCCGGCGAGCCCTGTCAAAGCCACTTGTTTGGACCGTCCACACACTCGGGCTCGCCAGCTTTCGCCTGGGCTCGGCCAATATGTATTTCACACATAAGAATAGCTGCGTTTTATTTTCATCCAGAGTGTAGTAGGTATCCTGGATGCATAATAAAACGATCCAGAGTAGCATGCGAGTTTTTTTCTGTCAGACAGTTGTCATTTCAAAATTTGAACTGTCATATAACCAACGCCGTTTTCAAATGTATGACTATTTATCCTGGTTGCCATGGTGACATGGAAATTTTGAAAATTCCATCTATTCCAGTTGACATGACTTTTCGAAATACGTTCCACAGAGAGCACGAGTACGAACTCCACAGAATTCACAAGTGTTCGTACTCTGGATGTTGTTGTTGTTGTTGTTTCGTGTGCAAATCGATATCCTGCACTACTCTGGATGTAAAATAAAACGCACCTAATGTCGTTATGGCTCCTACCTCAGAGAGAGAGAAACAATGTTTTTCGCACAATGGCGAATGTTTACAAAAAAGTAATTTTGCACAGCTTTTAGTTTTTTAAAAATAGTAAAAAAAAAATTTTACATGTTCGGACCAAATTTCAAGTAAAGCGGTTCATTGCATCTTGAGATATAATGTCAACCGGGTTGGAAAAAATTAGTTTCGAGGAAAACTCGTTTAAGGGTTTGAGAAAAGTTTCAGGCAGTTTAAGTCATATAATGGTGTCTTATACTTACATTTCGTTAATTGGCGATTCCTGGTCCATACGTTGGCCCCTCTTCTACTTCTAAATGAATTTCCTTAAATTTTTTCTGCCAAACGAGCAGTTCTAGCTTCCTTAGAAGCATCGGGAGCTCTTTAGCTCAGAGCGATCCATCTGGGTTTCGTCCCGTATGAGCCTCTGGTTTGATCGCGAACACTCATGATTTTTAAAATCGGTAAAAAGCCTTCATTAAAAGTGCAAAGGAGCTATACAATTTGCAATTTCAATTGTCCTCCTTCCTGCATGTACTCGTATATGTTTTGGTGCAAAAGTCCAGATCAATGAATTCAAACATCGGTGTAATAAGCTGTGTGAAGACAAATTTACAAACTTATATTGGCTTGATTAATTTTAATACTTCGTCACTAAAAGCGGAATTTTCGTGGACATCGTCTTGGGCAATATATGTATGTGTTGTAGATTTTCATCGGTTGAACTTTTATGATAAGAAGTTGCCCATACTTTGTTCTTCATGTTCTGAATTGAACCTGGATTTCGGCAAAAATCCAGACCATAATATACAGTTAGTTCACTAATAATTTTATCTGTCAATTTGCCATCGCCTCTGCGGCCAAAACCTTTGTTATTTTTTTTTAACTTTACGTAACTTTTGAGCCCATAAATTTCTGCACATGTCCTAGACACTCCTTTTGGATTAATATCGATGATGCCTTCAGATGTCTTTGAGTCACCATCTCCTGTATATTTCACATACTTGCCTCCATACTTCTCTACCGATCTATCAAACATTTCAATCACAGCGTTAACCTCCATTTTTCCGGCACTGCCTTCATGATTAATTGTGCACGAATCTTGATGTTCTTCATACCAACATTCGTAGGCATCGATAACCGATTTTTGTTATTTTTCCATACATTGCAACATTGGCGAAAGCTTGATTTCACTACTGTATTGACAACCTAACAGCGTAGCTACTCCAAAAATTGAGGTAAATCATCTTTTTTTTCCAAGTACCATCTCCAGAAACGGTGTTAGATCAGCATCGGGATCAAATGCTGATATTAATTATATTTTTTCTTCAACAGGTTTCGAAATAATTTGATTATAAACTGCTGATGCGGCCAAATATAAATGGTCAAGACAACTGTACTATGTTCCGATTGTCAAATCTTGAGATATATCCATTATACTGCAGAATATATTTATGCCTTTTCTTCTGACTCTTAAAAGTTTCAGAGCTGATTCAATTCTTCGGCCTATTTCATTAAAGAATAGTGATGATTGAATATATCGTGCATCTTCACAACTGCATTGCAATGCAATTTGGAGTCCTAGTCCACGAGCAGAAGTTCGAGAAAATTTAATTTTTTGCTTTTATACGCTACATAAAACTAATGAAGTAAGTTTTTTTAAAACAGAGAAAATTTGCCTCTCTCCCCTGGGTTGATAGAGCTGCCAAGTGACCGCTTCGCCAAAATGAATCAGCTGACTCAGCGTCACAGTACTAGCCACCTCTGCTAACTCTTGAAAGTGATAAGAACAAAAAAACGTTGAGGTGTTTATTATTTAGGGCCGGACAATCGCACAGAATGTGCTCGATGGTGTCCTCTTCCATCTCGCACCTCTTGTATAAATTGCTGGATGTCAGTCTCATTTGGTTCGCATGAGATACGGTAAGACAGTGCGCTGTGAGCAAGCCGACCGTTGCTCTCATGAAGTTTCTGTTGAGCTTGAGCAGTTTTCTGCTTTTGCTTGGATCAGGTGATGGCCGTAGTGCCCTGGCTACCATGCAGTCCATCCTGTTTTCCCATTTGGACTTAAGTTTGGCCCATATGCCAGTATCTAGTTGCTTGTAGTAACAATTGACTGTGGTACAGTGATGCAGGGGCTATTACTAGCTCCTGAGCCTTTCCTCGCCAATTCATCGACTTTTTCGTTGCCTATGACCCCACTATGCCCTGGCGCCTACATGATTCGGATAGGAATATGCCTTGCCTTTTCATTGAGAGCCACACTGCAAGCGTTAACAGTTTTTGAAGAACATATCGTCGCTGTGAAATCAAACCGGCATATCTGCAAAAATTGAGTTTTTGAGTTTTTGGTATCAAAAAATTCCTTATTTTCCCCTCTATTTTTATGTCGCACCGGCATATCGTAAAGTTGAATAAAAACCCGTCTAATGGTGTTTTGCCGCTTTGCATTCACGTGGAAATAGCCCACATGCGAAAACTTTAAAGCGCTCTAGTGAAGAATGTGTATTTTGCAGATATGCCGGTTTGATTTCACAGCGACGATATATACGACGCAAGAGCAAGAATGGCTGCCCTACTGTCGACGCAAATCATCGTTGGTTTGGCTGATGTTCTGCTGATGAAAACAACTGCCATGCGCGTAGCATATACTTCAGACTGAAAGACAGTAGCATGGTCTGACAGTCTACATCATAGGTTAAGGCTCAAATCCAAAGAAAAAACGCCCGAGCCAAACTCTGTGTCCGTCTTTGACCTGTCCGTGTAAATCCAGACGCCAACATCGGCGGCAGCTCCCTTTTTCTTCCAGTTTGTTCTTGTGAGAATCTTGACCTAAATTTTCTGCGGCATTCTGCAAGAATACCGCTGTGACCCCACTGATTTGAATCGTTCCACATGCCCGAACTTTTTGCGCGTATTGCCGCTAAGTTTACGCTTCTAAAGATGAATCGATCCAGGGGTATAACTCCTAGAACCATATCGAACCCACCCGTTGGGTCGGTTCTTAAAGCACCCGTATTACATATGCAAACTAATCTTTGCTGTCTTGTTAGCTCCTTGATGTTGGTTTTACTCTCCGCTGCCTTCCTCCACACCATCGCTCCAGTAGTAGGCCGCTCTTGATTAATAGGTTTAAGACCCCAGGTATTGGAGTAGGCAGATCAGCACGCGAAAAGTGCTGCGCGAGCCTTACCTATTATGTGCTTCACGTTAGCCCCCCAGTTCAGTTTCCTGTCTAGTATAAGGCACAAATATTTAACACTATCTACACGTTCCAATGTTATTCCGTTGAGGCTAGGTGTGGCAATAGCCGGCACCCTGTGTTTGCTTGTAAAAAGTACAAGTTCGGTTTTTGTCGGATTTGCCCTAAGCTCCGCTTTTCTGACCCAGATTTCGATACGGTCCAGCGCCGATTGCATAAGGTCCGCAACGTTGTTGCACATCTTTCACAAGTACCACACTGTCATCGGCATACGCCACCACCTAAAAACCACTGGCTCTTAAATTTTCCAGTATTTTGTTGACTGTCAGATTCCAGAAAAGGGGCGGCATACTTGTTGTATTCCGGTTTTGACTATTCTCCCCGCTTTGGCCTCCAAACAGGTGGCTGCAATTCGCCTGTTTTTAAGCAAGTCCGATGCCCAGGTCGCCAAAGTTTTATCCACTCTATATCAAACCAAAGCATCGATGACAATTACTTCTAAAGTCTCCTTTTTTTTTGTCTATCTGAACGAAAAACACTTACTCTTTCCCTTTTTTTTCCATTTTACACTAAAAATTAAAATTTAATCAAATTATTTTATTTTTGGACTGTACACAGAGTACGTACGCTTTCGTTGCTTAAAAATTGAAACTAAACTAAGCTTAACTGAGCACTAAACTTGGAAAGATTTCAACAACCTACGGTTAATCTATTTCTACCTGACATGACCTACATGACCGGTGCTGTTGTTACGTCACAAAAAAAGCAATCTATAACTCCGTAAACAATAAGAATTTGGAAAATAGGTTTGAAGGATATATTCTTGAAAGTCCGAACTTTGAAAATATGGAAAAAGAGACAATCGATTTTTTGAAAATTTTAGACTAAAATACCCCCCTTAATTATTTGACTGATTTATCCATTCCTCCGCCAGTTTGTTTTGATAGTAATACTCCAAAATATATTCAATAAAAAGTAGATAATATGGGCACCAGCACACAATGTTTGCTTTCAAATTTACCAGATTGCTTCCAAATATTTTTAAATCCTGTAGAAGCATTTATATTTCATAGTTACCATGACCCTGATTTGTAGATTTTTATATCTCACTCAACATATTCAGATGTTTTTGTTTGTTGCAAATAAAACAGAACAAATTGTGGCCGATCCGACTAATAATAGAGATACTTTGAATGAATCATCGATTGGTACTTCTCCACTTCAAAACGTTGATTTTCATTTTGCTCGTTTAAACTTCCTTCTTAGCGGATTTCGCTATAAAAATTCCAAGTTCACGTCATCTCAACACCACATTTTGCCTTTTTTGACACCATTAAAGAAACCTTTCATCACTCCCGAACCAACATCAAAGCAACATCCTCTTCGATAAATGTCTGGCTGTGGGGTATGTGAATTGCTCTTTATTTTACATTATGGAGCTATAACAGTCAACCGTGTTTGCTAGCACTTCGTCGTCTCAAATTGTTAGTATACATTTTATTAAGATCTCAGCATATGTTTATCTAGCACCACCTAAGTTTCCTCAAAGCGCATTTGCTCGTATTGTACACCTCCTTTCTGTTACCTATCACATCAAGCATATCGAAGAAAACCATAGAAAATTACATTGGTTTGATGTTTATAGTCTAAACAGACAAAATTTCAAAGTGATGCATAAAAGCGCAATCGTTCCAACCATCTCCTACTCAGCTCGGCCCGATGAATGACTGTGGAACGCTATATTAAGGACAGCAGACTCGCCGGAAGATATTAAATCTAAAATGATCCGGACTATAGAGACAGAAACGGCTCCAAACAATTCGAAGCCCTTCAACTAACTGTAAGCGGTGCAAAAGATCCATAAAATGGATAAAATGAACAAGGCAGTGAATGATTTGGAGTACCTTTACCTTTAAATTAGATATGCACTTGAATTAATGGTGGCGGTACCGTGCTGTGGTTTGCTTTCGACATCATACGGAACTGACACGTGTCGCAATTTGTCTTGCAACGGGAGAAGACCGGCGCAAGCGATGCATTTCGAATGCAGCGCACGAAACTGCAACGAGACATGGTACCAGAGAAGTACGAATAAAAGCTACAAAACGATTCGTCAAGAATTCACAGTGCATGGAGTGCCGCCACCCCATTTTGATAAATTGCATGTTTGACTTTCGTCGCAAAAAATCGAGTTTTGATTGAACCACTTTGGTGTCAGTATCCGTCACATGAACATAAATTACCCAGGCCAAGATAAATACGTGTCTGCTCCTTTGCCATAGAAGTACAGTGTGTTTTACGAATGCGTGTACAAACGGCAAGAGACAACAGTGTAAGGGTGGAAAGTTGTTAATGTGGACTTCTATAAAAACTTGAACATTCATTTTAACGCTCTAGTGATTGCACTATATGATTATTATTTTTCGTTTTTGATCATTTAACTCATCAGCTTGTTTAATGATTTCAATGAATAAAATGCATATAAACACAACAGTAAGCTCTGTTGAAAATTCGAACATCCATTAAAAAGTAGATGCATGCACATATTTAATCTGAGAATACTAAGCACTAAACTATACAGAACTCCTGTTGAAACTTGACCAGGAAGCCAAAGAAGTAGGCCTGAAGATCAAATATAATTACGAATATAATTTAGGGAATGTGGACAAATTTATATACTTAGGCTCGAAATTGACAACGAAAGGCAGTGAAACTGATGAAATTAAACGGAGAATACAGCTCGCTAATAAAACTTTCTACTTTCTTTCTACTTTCCAATAGACACTGAAGAAGAGGGCAGATTACCCTCGAAATATCGATATATGTCAATGTCAAAATAAATCTAGCTTCAAAAGGAAAAAATTGGTTTAATTAAAATATTCTTTCTACTCCGTTCTGCCCCTACTGAAGACCAGCTGCATACACAGGAAGACGAAGCTCCAAGTCTACAAATCAATAATCAGACCTGTGTTGTGATACGGATGTGAAACTTGGACCCTTACCCAAGCATCCGCAAATATGCTAAACGCCTTCGAAAGACGGGTCCTCAGGCGTATAATTGGAGCTAAACAAGAGTGTAGCCAATGACGGATAAGGTACAACCACGAGTTGTACGAGGTTTTTGACGAGCCAGAGGTTGCTACAATAATCAAACTGCGGAAGCTGCAATGGGCTGGTCACGTGCAACGAATGGACGAGCATCGAGTACCTAAGAAGGTATTCGACGAAAGGAAAACCCAGAAAACGCTGGTCTGACTCTGTCGACGAAGACTGCGCAAAGATCTCGGTTTTCGAAATTGGAGGACGAAATTTTTGTTTTCTCGGTTTTCGAAATTGGACCGAGACAACTGGGGGCGTCACCTGGGAGAAGCCAAGGCCCGAGAGGGGCTGTAGTGCTACGACGACAAACTATACAGGTACTATACGAAAGTAGTATTCATCCTTATAGCAGGAAAGGCATCGCACACTGGACCAAAGGGTTATAGACCGATTTTTTCTACGGAAGAGTTAGAAGAGTTGTAACGCAATGGATAACCAAACTCTACTCTGATGTTGAAATCACAGGGTGCTTATGCGTGGAGCAAATCTACATACCTTAGTTGGGCTTACTAAAAAATCACTTGCTTGTCAGGAATACACGCTGGCTGCATTTACAGACATCAAAGGAGCGCTCAATAATGTTCGCGCTCAAATGATTGTTAATGATCTCCAAAATCCAGAAGTGGATTCGCAGCCAGAACTGGTTCGCTTGATGATTGTCACCAGTTGTAGAATGATCTTTGTGCTTTGAGTGAGTGGTGCCCAAGGAACTTTCTTACTCTGAACATGTCTAAATGTCACCTAATGTCTTATACTTGTAAAATGTATCTTCTAATATTTTCCTACTCTTTATCCGGATCGTCTCTTGCGGCTGTCAACAATTTTGAGGACCTTGACGTGCTCTTCGACTCAAAGCTTAAATTAACATAAAGCATATACATATGTGTATAACTGCTAAGGCCTCTCGTTTGTCCGGCTTCGTCCTCATTCCTTCCTCTTGTTTTACTAACATCACTACTTCCATTCACATGTTCTTGTCACTTGTGCGTAGCATCCTTGAATACTGTTGTCAGGTCTGGTCTCCCTACGTTGGCTATTTAAATGATGCCGTAGAGCGCGTGCAGCGTAGATTTACACGCTCATTATTATTCGAGTTTCACATACCTTATTGTGAGTATAGTGATCGTTTGCCGTTACTCCAAATTCCTTCTTTAAAGTCTCATCGAGTGCTCCTTGATGAGTGTCTGCTTTTCAGGCTCCTTCACTGCCCTATACTATCTGACCTTTCCCCGAGGCTTTTGTTTCGCGTGACTAATCGCTCAGATAAATTTTCGCCAGTGTTCTTAATGCCATTCGCGCGAACCTACGTTCTTTTCCATTCGCCATTATTGCGTATCCCCAGGAAACACAATGAACTACAGGTTCATCCTTTTCCACCAACCTCTAGTTTTAGACGCCATATCATTGCCTTAATTCTTGAAACTTCATATAATTTTTGATTTTTTTTTTAAAACTTTTAAATAGGCTTTTTTATTATTGGCTTTTACTACTTCTTCTGTTATTGTTTCATTTTGTGGTATCTTAATTATATTATGCTTTAGTTTTTTATTGTATTACTATCGTAATTCACCTTTTTTTAATTTTGAACCATGTTAATGTAATTTTATGAATTATTTATTGGACTATCTCATGTTTTTCCTATTCTGTTTTTGTAATTGGGCTCGCTCCTGTTAAAACCATTTTAACAGGAGAATAAATAAATAAATAAAAATGAATAAATAAATAAATAAAATTATAAATCAGCTACTAAGAATTCGGGTATTATACTCGACTTAAGGTAACTCGGTCACCCTCCAGGAAAGTGCGCTGCCTCCTTTATATTGGATTTTAACAGTTAATGGGCTCGCTATTGTCATATCAATTAAATTTATCTCGACCCTATCGGAGAAGTTAAACCATTCCTTACATATTCTCTCGCAATGGTGTCAGGAGTGTGGATTTAGCGCTAAATCAAAAAACAGAAGTATTGCTCTTCGCCAAGTAGTATAGAGTTTAATTCTTCATGCCGAAGATCAATGGAACTCCTATAAGCCTCAGTAACAAAGTAAAATATCTGGAACTTATCCTGGACTTTAAATTTCTATGGAAAAAAAAACATTAGAAAGGACTAGCAAGGTATTGTGTGCTCTTTAGTCCTGTAAAAGGGTTCCAGGTGCGACTTGGGGGCTGCAGCCTCATATTGTCTCCTGGATGTACACCAGTGTAGTGGAACCAATACTATTTTACGAAGCAGTAGTTTGGTGGCCAATTGTGCTTAAGGCTGTCAGTCCAAAAGTAATAGATAAAGTACATAGCTTAGCAGCCTTATTTATAAAGGGGGTTTCCGTACTACCCCAACGAAAGTACTTCTGTTATTTATTCATTGGCTTCCAACCGATCTGCTTGTCTCGCAACATTCGAAGATTAAATGGTGGTGATTCTCGCACAAAGATAGGTCTATGCCATGCCAGAATATTGGTGCAGGGCATGACTGTTCCAGCAGACAGATTATTCCCAGCGGTTTGAGAAGCAATTACCAAGCAGAAAGTTGTGGGCAAGGAGGTCATCCCTAGGCAATAATGTTGTGGAAATATATACCGATGGCTTTAAATTGAATGACAAAGTAGGTTGGGGTATATTTTCTACTGACCTTAATTTAAAGTTTTCCTATCGCCTGCCGGACAACTATTAATGTCTTTTATAAACAACACTATATTGTCCAATGCAGCCAATTCACTCTTGTGTAATCAGACATTCAGAGTGAATATCTGGATTTTCACTGACAGCCAAGCGGCTATACAGTTCTTTCTAGAGCACACCTATTCAAAGCTAGCCCTTGCGGGCCGTACGTTTCTTACTGAGACGTCGAGACATTCAATGATGCAGCTGTTTTTGGTGCCAAGAAATATACACACTAAGGAGAAGTGTGAAGCAGACCAACTTGCAAAGATTGGCACGCTTCTCCCGAAGGTACTCCGCAATCTACCGATTGACATTCTGATGGCTTCAGTTAAAAGAACCATCAGGTAAAAATACTTAAAGGACGCTGGGAAGTTTTGGATGGAAGAACATTCCGGTGCGATCGACATTGGTTGATCTTTTGGATCTTTTGACATTGATTGCTCTAGGGAACTTGGCGATTTAGGAACTGAACATTGTTTGTTTAGCTGACATGCAGCATGACTGGTTGCTCCTTACAACGACCGAAAAGCAAATAGTTCTACACCGCTTTTGTGAATGCCCGGCCCCCGCTGAAAGGAGGATTAAGTTCCTTGGGTCATACTTCTTTACTTGCCTAACCGATGTGGCTTCGATGAACCTGAAAGGGTTCATCAAGAACTCAGGGTGACTCTACTTTTTATAAGGGTTGCGCACTCCGTAATGCGGTAACACAATAGACCCATGTGTACCTAAGTGAGCCTCCTCCGGAGACAGCCGCGGAGCCTAACATAACCTAAGCATTGAAAAACCGATAACAATATACGTTATTATATATTGCAAGGAAGCTCCAAATATGGTCATAAACGACATCAATGCCAACCACCGCGCGACCAACGGAACCGCTGCATCCCAATTTGAATCCATTACCAACTAGTGAAAATATTAGTTAACGTAAACGATGAATACAAAGCAAAGCCAGCAACTTTAGAGGTTACCAATCTCTAAAATGCTAAACAGGAGACAGATAAATACCACACAAAGAATAAGAAAATACAAGAGGATAATTTTGATATGAGAATAGCATCTGGTGACACTTGTTGAGATGTTTATAAGTAAGAAGTGGTTTTGACACCAATGGTTAATTTTGAATAATCCACATGTACAAGACAGGCAGAGCTAATAACGGAAGAAAAGTCATTGGCAAGCAATGTGAAAACTTAACGACCAAGAAGAGATTCTTGACAAGCGCCGGATATGGGAAAGAAAGGGAATCGTTTAATGTGACTCTGCAAGGACGGCTATGCAAATATGCTCAACCCTTAAAGTTTGTTGAGTAGTAAAATATAGTTCACAGAGTCAAGAGCATTCAAGAAATCCATGAGAAATACATCATATTGACGGGCCGTTTCTTGGCGCCGCGAGGGTTTAAAACAGAGGAAGAGATTGATTTGCCGAAGGTCCACGGAGCAGGCTTGGCAGCTGCTTCTCCCACCTGTGGAAGCTGTGCAGGTTTTCTAGCTTTTTCTTCTCTCAAAGAGCCTTGCAGCCACTTCTCCATTATTGGGACACCTCGCCACTGAGTTAGTCGCCGCCTTCACTTTGGAGGCAGGTGTTGAATTTCGATCTTCGGAATTCCGTTCGACAAGTTTCGATTTAGATGTTTGGGTCTCTTTAGGGAATATCGATGGTGTTGGATCTAAGCTCAGATTCATTATTCTAGCTCGATTGTTTTACGGCCAAAGTGATCCTATGATTATCAACAAAAATTAGGGAAGCCATTCAAAGGCTGGCCTAAGTCTTTTTGAGAGCAAGCACTCAGCGCCGAATCAGTGCTAATCAGGAGTTCAACTGATTTTCGAGTATAAAATGTTCACAAAAGAGATTTCATACTGATTATCAAATTAAATATTTAATTTGACCAATCAATAACTTCAAGATTTTATATCATTTATAAGTACTGACTTAAAAAAAGGATTTTCAACGCAGAAAACAAGCTATTTATTTACAACCTCTTTTTAGCTTATGTTAAACCTTAAAAAAAACAATAGCTAAAATGTACAAAATGTCTATAAAATATCAGTTTCAACTAGCTCCTATCTCATATAACGTCAAATTAATTTTAACATTCAAAGTGATCTTCCAAAATGTAATTCAAATTAATTGTTACGCATATAGCTTTCAGTCTATTAAAGAAGATATTTGCGGATTGTTTTTATTTTGGTTTCGGTTTTTTGCGAGTGAATACTCACTGATTTTTCCAGCCATGCAGATAAATGAAAATATACACAGTCATTAATTTTAATGTTACGTTTTTTGTTTTTGTGTTTTTCCAGTGATGCAGTCGGATTATCTTCATGATGCCGACAAGAAAGCCATACATTTTCACAGCGACACAGGAACAGCCAACTATGAATATCCTACAGCCGCACATCGACCACTGACTGGGGCAATAGCAATGACACGTTCGATATCAGAACATCATTATGATGTTCCAAATTTAGCGTCGACGTAAGTGTTTAGTAAGATATGCGAATATTTAAATGTTTTTTTTATCCCCTTTTTATTTCCTTCTATCAATCTGGCGCATTACTTGTAAATCGACTTGAGAACTTAAGAACAAAGAAATAAATATTTTAATTTAAAGTCTAATTTCGTCTTGAGTCTATCATTTCCTGACATATATCGATATTTTGAAGGTAATCTGCCCTCTTCTTCTGTGTCTATCAGTCTTGAAACTGACGAAGAGGACAAATTACCCTCGAAATATCAATATCTGTCAGGAAATTAAAATATATTTAACTTCTAAAGGCAAAATCGGTATTTAAATTCAAATATTTTTTGAAACATTAAAACAAAGAAATGAACTTTTATATATATATTTTATTGAACTTTTATATATTTTTTTATTCATTTGCTTGAAGTTAATTATGCATAACTGATGATTTCAAAGTACTAGTTAACGATATAAACTTACAAGTTTTTCTACTTTTAGATACACGACACCAATCGACGGCCTTAGTTCGAAATATTCCTATGCAACAGATACGGCTGATACAGCAACGAGTACCTGTGAGTTTTCACTCTATTTGCGCCACACTATTACAATAGTCAATAACTCTTATTACTTTTAGCTGACTCTACGTATGACGTTGCAAGCGAGCCACCGACACTTCCCATGCCACCAAAGGGAATGTGCAAACTATCTACAACGCGTGAAGTTGTAACGAGCATTGGTGGTTTTCTGAAACTCTACAAAGGCTTAGCCACAATGTACATACCGGATGCGGCAGTAGGAAAGAATCTCAAGCACACCATTTCCTTATCCATTCTCACCGACGAATGCTCAAGGATAATCACTTCCGATTCTTCGACGTATCTTAGTCCTGTAGTCTACTGTGGTCCGGTTGACCTGACATTCAACAAAGCGATAATTTTAAAAATACCCCACTGTATGGTGGATCCAAATCAATGGACAATAAACGTTTACTATTCAGGATGTTTTATACAGGAGGCGAATGTGAAATGGCGAAAGGCCCTCACAATCGGAGAGGAAACAATAAATACGCCACTTTTCATGCAAATCGATAAGGAGTTTGCCTACATTATGGCCGAGCAATTAGGAAGATTTGTGATAGTCGGTGAACCTTACGATAAGATGCAGATAGCAACGAAAAAGATGAAGCTGATCGTTTTCGGTCAGGTGGGACCAGCGAATAGTTCGACATGTAGTTTGCGTGTGTACATTGTCGACGATTTCCCCAATTGCAAAGATATGTGTTCACGAGTCGAATCTCAACTAGGCGGAACATTTATGGGTGAAAGTCCGCCATTCATTTTCCAGCTGAATAGCTCCGACTTTAACTTGCGACTGAATTGTTCTGGTGAATGGCAGCCGGCATCAGGTTCCGATGTTCAGACCATTCCCTACCATCATATGCTCAATAGCAACTCGATATTGCACTGTGAATTCAGCCTGCAGCGAAGCGAACAGCCTTGCATTGGTGTTAAACTCGAAATCAATTATAGTCAGTCTGATGATCTCGTGGATACATACATGTTCGTTATTCCTTATACCACGCTGGAAACAACAACTGCCAATTCGTCATCGAGTAGCTTATCTGATAAGAAGAAGGGTTCAGTTATAGATCGCAGTGGAACCTTCATAACTGAAAGCGAGACTGAATTCCGATTACCGCGTAATACGAAACGTTTAATGTGCTCATTACTGGATCCGCCACGGGCTGACGGTAACGATTGGCGGCTTCTTGCAAATATCTTGAACGTTGACCGATATATAGCGTACTTTGCAACCAAGCATTCGCCGACAGAACAGATTTTAAATTTATGGGAATGTCGAAATCGAGGCACCAAAGCAATTATCGAACTGATAGCCGTTTTTAAAGAGATGGACAGGCATGATGTAGTAGATGCTGTTGAGCAAAGTGCTGGTCCTCTATGGTTCTAAATTGTAACGGCTCTAAATACTGATCCGCTCAACAAAAAACTGATTAAGTGTAATCAAAACATATAAAAGCATATATTTGGTATAAAAAAAGTAGTAGTGTCTAGCTTTAATTAGTTGTACAAGAGAGATGTTTTTGCAAATAATCGGTATGTAAGCCGAATTTTAATAACAAAGTCATCATTTAAGTTTTGATTCTAAAAAAAAAACATAGTCGTTTTGTATGCCAAACTCAGTGAAAATAGCTGTTGTAGTAGAGTCGCCACTAGCATATTTATGTAAATGTAAGCAGTGAATATTTTAAGTTACGTTTATAAGCTGGTTACCGAAACCACACCATGTGATAAAATCGCAGTTTCGTCTGAATCCAAGTGATGTACCGACCTTTAGCAACAAGTAACAAACTCACCAAATCTGTTTCTGTATAATCAAATAACTACGATATCTCCTTTAATATTATTTTTTTACCCATTTTCATTTTCGGAAAGTAAACAAATCGTTTTCAGCTTATTTCCAACTGAAATCGAACGTCCTTAATTATTATATTGCAAACCTAATTTGTATCAGCTCAGTGGTCGAAGCTATTCGTTATTGGCTAGATCAATCTTTGGCATTTCATCAGCACTTTTTAAAAAACTCGAAAAATTCGCTTTTAAATATTATTTTTTTTTATCTATTTTAGGTTTTCAATATTTATAATCAACGAAATAATATCAATCATTAATTTAGATTTTTGCTTCATTATTAATAACATTCCAAACCGCTAAAAAGGTTTCAATGTCATATCTACTTATCTCCCATTTCACTCAACTTTTTCACTGCTTACAAAAAACAACATCCCACAGGAATTTCTAATCTATCTCATTGACGAATAGAAAATATCTCTCTTAATTCAGGATGATACTGTTATCGATTATATTAGTCGTGAATCTTAAACTAACTAATGATATCCGAATTTACTGTGCTCAAATTGTAACGGTTGATTGTAGAACTGATAATATTATGCTTACTACGAAAGTCAACACAATAATTCGAAATTTCCAAGCACTTTTTTTTGCTATTATCAACGCCTAATTTTATGGACAATCGTTTACTTAAGGTTATATGGCACTACATACATTTACGTCAAGGCGTGTAAATCAAGTTCAGTTATTTATATGACGAAAAAAAACAACAAAATCTGTTACTACTTTCTCGTTTCGTATCAAAACACGAAAATAAAAACCTTAAGTTTGTCATTAATTCTGTTATCCGGAGAAAAACTGTTGAAAAATTGATCTATCTTGTTTTGTTTTACTTTGCATCATCAGCTAAAAACTTAATTTGATCATTTATAAGTTTTTTATAAATAAAGAAAGAAAAAAACATGTAGAAAACGAGACATTTTGATGGAAATGAAATGAATAGTTTTTTATACGTACTAAAGTGATGTGCCACAAACATGTTCCACGGTGAATTAATGTTAAAAATTAGACAAAAAAAACGCCTATTTATAAGAAAATACTATACATAAATGTTAGAAGCAGTAAGAACTTGTAAATATTATAGTTATATTATGTATATGAATATTGATTTTCGTTGAAAGTAAATGAAACAAATAAAATATATAAACTATTTAACGAAACAAAAACAAGAAAAATACATACAATGATTGTGTTGCACGTATTGTAACTAGGAAATAAAAATTGTAAAATAGATTTTTTACAAAATGAATTAAGTGGACTGTTTCAATGATATTAGGTATGTTTCCGTACTTGAATCTATTATAATATATTAAAATAGATTCGCAGCAAGTCGTTTCCGTACTTTTGCTGCAAGCCAAATGCAAGCCAAATTTTGCAGCAAAAAGAAGCCAGCTGCCAAATTCTGTTACTGCTGCAGTTTGCTGAAAGTACGGAAACAGACCTATTTTTTTTTTGCTTTGACAGATTTTTGTACCACACAGCTGATACATGAATCTTGCCGATAGATGAGAGGCTAGTATGTTTGTGTTCTTGTGGTTGTGTGTTTGCTTTTGCGGTTTTTTATTTGTTTGTTTGTTTTTCTTAATTGTACTGTCTTCTCGCGTATTTGTTGCGTAATTTTGTGTGTTTTTCTTCAATTTTCGGCCCCTGCTACCACCTATTCGCCCTCTGGTGGTAGAATTTCCCGGCTGTGGTACATCAAGTCGAGTTTACCCGATTTCTCTACTATCGGAGAAGGTGTTGTAATTTATTCGCAAGAGTAGCAAAGCAGTTTTTGCAGAACGGGTGTCGAAAAGCCTTCAAAAGGTGTTCTGCAAACGAGACAGGATTATGTGAAATTCTTGCTTACTCAAAAACCACCTGCCAAACACGGAAATCCAAGCCGGAACCGCTTTCGCATTACTTCAGCTCGGCCATACTGCTGGCGCCTACCAGGTGTCCCTCCGGCTTACTTCCATTCTGTCAGACTTTCAGGAGTCTATTGGGCATCCTTCCTATTTTTTCAAAGCGCAATTCCAGCTCCACGTATGCTGACACAACTGACCAGGCGGCATTTGACCGTATCATCATCTCCACGATTGTCTCCTGCGTCGCAAGGCCAATTACAGAGAAAAGCGTGTGTCGCTTCCTTACAGAGCTCCGTCCTGACTTTCCTCATTCTGTGAAGGTATTTCCTGTAGTGGCCGTGGCCCGATATGAAATGGCTCAGGAATAAATTAATTTTACCGTGGTCGCGATTAAGTCAAGGTTTTAATATGCGAATAAGCCTGATAGTCCATGACCCCTTCGAACTCGTAGACCCACACTTCTCCCAAAACTGCTGTAACTAGCACGGCGTTTTCTGAAGCTGTTCTATAGCTGCTTGCAATTCGATTCACAGCGCCCTCTATGCTGAACGCTCATCATCCTAGTACGTTTACTCGCACTACGATCACGAATATTTTCCTTGAGTCTCTCAAGCGAGATAACAGCCAATAGCGCCTTATCGCATACTTTTCGATTGTGCTCTTCATAAGCTAGCTTGGAGTGTAACATCACTCCAAGATACTTAGCTAATTTTTTGGTGGCAAGTACTTCGGAGCTAACCGTCATAGATATAAAGGTTGATATCTTCCTCAGCATGACAATTTGAGTTTTTGTGATCATTAGCTGGAGACCATGGTTTTTCATACAGCCTTCAACACTTCTCATTACTTAATTGAGATGGAGTTGGGCGAGGTGAGGATTTCTAGATGTGATGGAAGCGGCTACATCATCGGCATAGCCCACCAGGAGCACATCTTCCGGCATTTCGAGGACGGAAAATTTCAAGTCGGTAGATCCATTAAACTTAGCTTCAATGGAGCCATCTTACAGTAAGCGCTTGAATCGTTTTTCTTGTCGGTTTTTTTTTCATTCTATGTTGGTGAGCGCGTTATGATGCGTGTCCTAGTTGGAACCATGAGTTGATCCCCCAAAACACTCACAACACCGATGACTAGCCGGCACCCTAATGGCAGGCGAGGCTAACGAGTCAGCAGGCTAGATATCTGTTGTTGTGGCACATCATCAACCATTATCGATTAAACACATGTTTCATAAAAACACAGTCGATCAATGAAGCAAAGAGAAAACGTATGATGGATTGTGAAAAGACGACTAGCTTTTTTAGAGACTTGAATACGGGTAAGCAGGAACAGAATTATCGTCAAATATTTCCAAATCGCATGCGAAAAATTCAATGTTGGTTTTTTATTCAAATAGATTCAAGTTATACTCTTAATTTATCAAACAAACAGCTCCGCATTAGAGAATCATTGCGTTTTCAAACATCACTAGGCAGGTCCTCTCTAACTATGCCAATTGTATGATTTTATATTTATTAATATTTCACTAGCATAATTTTGAAGGTGTGCTTTTACTTAGATACTTTGAAGCTTGTAAACAATATCAAATCGATTAATAACATGATTCATACATTGTTGTAATTATAGATTGCGGCGGTAAAATTTTCCCGACCCTTAGACGTGAAATTTGAGTCGCATCAGAGTAGATGCTTAATGATGAATGATTAATTTCAAACTACAGCTCAAATCAGTAATAACTCTTGCAAGCTTTCTTGCCAGTTTTGGATCTCAATTTTTATATCGTTTAACAAGAATCCCAAAATGCCAGCACTACCAGTTCCATTTTCTGGCAAATGCGTGGAAACGAGCTGAATAATTATTTTTGGTGAAATAAATGTACATTAAAATGGTCTACTATATGGTTTGTGTTAAAAAGCAATCATTAGCTACGTATGCAATGTGATTTCAAAGTGGATTAAGATTAGTCAATCTGTGTTGGATACCCGTACCGGATTGATTTGGATTTGTCGACTCGAACAGGAAATTTTTTCGGATTGGATTGACTTTCGTATTAAAAATCCCGGATCGAGGGATTAAGGGATTCAAGAAGTTCTGTTCATTTATTTGATTTTCCAATGCGGCATACTTCACAATTGTTGAACTGGCTGAATTGTATTCGATCGATCCAGTTCCATCGAAAACCTACTTTGACTTCTCAGCAGTGGCGGCTCGTGGGAATCAATGTAAGTGGGGCTAGTCTGCAAGGACCAGTACTTACTTATTTTAAAAATTCGTAACAGTTTTTTATTCCAGACTAATTCAACAGCAAAAAGCTTTTATTTGTATTCTACTAATATATATACACATATATGTTTAAAAATGGGGTTAAAATAAATAAACACTATGCACATATATGTCAATTCAGTAATAAATTCCTCCCGGAAAATTCTACTAAATATTCGCATCAGCTTATTGCTGCCTATTTTTCCATGCGCCTATTTTTCTGTTGAATAAATCTATCATTTGCTCATTAAAATTTTCAGCTTTTTTAGTAATAGATAATACTGCAAATAAATTGAAACGTTTTTTATATTTATTATAAGTTTTAAAAGTTTCAGTATTCTTTAGGTTGCTAAATCATCTTTTAGAATCTACTGGATCTAATTGGAGTGATAAAACGTATTTGAATTAAATTATTTGTTTGTTAAACAGAACAAATCATATAAGTGTCTTTAAAAGAAGCTTTACAATTCAGTAGCAGATGACATATTTTAGAACACTTCATTATTGTACATTAACTTTGACTGGGTTAAACTGAATTATAATCATATCCCAAACTTATCAATCCTATAACATGAAGATCATTTAGGTTTTTTCACCATTCATTCCTTTTGATTAGGCTTCCTTGATTTCAAACTATTTCTAATTGAATTAATAAATTAAATCCTAGGTTACGTTAATGTAAAACATTATGAAGAATATTCGAAATTTTTATTAAAAAGTCGTTAGAAAAAATTAAAATTATCATTATTCATATAACTTAACAATTTGATTACTTATATTGTCGTAACAACGTCCCAAGCATCCTATTTAATAAAATCAAAGCAATAAAAACAGATTGTATTATTCGGGGACTAAAAATTCCAGCAAATAACCATCGATCTTGGGGTACTTCTTTGACCTTGGTAAATTTTAACTAATAAATATTTATGCTTTGAATAGCACGAAGATTAAAAATTGTCACTTCCCGCAGTTGATGTAAGTTAACTTTTTAAAAGTGTCTTCAAAGATCAATTATATTGCAAACATTGTATATTGTATTGTCTCACACATTTTTAATGCAATCAACATTTTCCATAAAATACCATACGCACAGACCTGTCTGTATCATATCAAATCATGTTTGAGACGAGCATACAATTTTTCTATCATATTTGGTACCTGAACGATAATATCAACAAACACTGTAAAAGCAAAACCATCGTTTACTCTTCAATTGAAAAAACTAAATATCTTAGTTTAACCCACTGGTACTACACACACTTCATTCAGTTAGCGAACGACGAACAAGCGATATACCAATAGAAGCTTAAGATTAGGGCTTAGTCCGTTGATTACTCTTTTTGCCATTGCGTATGACATGCACACACTCTGCGCTCAGTGATTTTTTTCATTCGTTTCCTCTCTTTTCTGGGGCTAGTTCAACTTAGCCCGGCGCACATTGCATGTGGAACAGAATATGCAAAAAAATATGAAAAGAGCATTGCGCGCATATTGCACAAGCGAAGTAAGTTCTCTTGAATTGAATTATACATACGAATTTGTGAATGGAAATGAAATACAAATTTCGAAAGAGACGAGACATGAGTGGATTTTAAAAACAGTTGGTGAGCGAAGTATTTTGATAATTTTGATAATGTTTCGCTAAAATGAAATTTTATAGTTTGTAATAATTAAAATAGAGATTGGTTTCTTTACATTTTGGAATGAAAAAGGATGGTGGGGCTAAGCCCCACTAGCCCCATACGTTGAGCCACCACTGCTTCTCAGGCATTTTGATTTCAATCCAAGTCAGTCCAAGTCGATCCGTGCATATAGTGCACTCGAATTCACGTTTTCAAAAAAAATCCAGTTCTATTTCATAATCAGTATTTTTCTGGCATATACGCACATATTTGTAGTATATATCAAATCCTGAAATGGAAGAAGTCTTAGTTTTAACGGTTTTCGCCATGCGTTTAAAAGTACTATTGGTTAATACACAAAAGAAAACATAAACTGGTTATTAGAATGATAAGCTGATGAAAATCTTCAATAATTTCATAAATGTACATAGCATTTCCGAACACGCTACAGCCCTGAATTGCCCGCTATCTAACCAGAAGCAGATATAATTCCAAATTTAAAGTTCGGTAGATTCCGTTGGGCTCGGCAGCTAGTTCGTATGAGTGAAGTTGTTTGTCAGTGCGCTCCTCGAAAAACATACATATAACGGCAGATTTTACGGCAGAGGAAAGCGGAGGAGACCTTGTTTGCGATGGAGGGATGGGGTTGACCAGGCTGCTCGAAACTTAGGGGTACTCAATTGGATGACATCGACTCGCGATCGGGAGCAGGGGAAATATATGTTGAAAAAGGCCAGGACCGGACCCCGGTTGTAGTGCCGATTATGACGATAACATTGCTTTACAAAAACACACGCTAACGCATACTTACAGGAAGCAAATAGAATTTAAAAGCAGACATTATCATCAAGCTGAAATACTTATGTTCATGAGTCGAAGAATTAAAACAGCAAATTGAAAGTTGAACATACTATGTTATATTTTCTTTAAACTGTTTAAAATCTTGCGGTGTATTAATGCAAAATGACATGTATTCCTCTTTATGAACATCAGCCCAACGTTCAGTCATGCACTTAGCTAGCGCCTTTCTAAATACCAAACATGTTATGTGCGGTAATTTTTCAAACTTAATTCTAGAAAACCCTAATTTTGCTAGAGTATATCGCCAGTTTTTCATTATTTTTGCATTTTTTCCAACGTGTTGCGAGTCAGGAGTAATGATGACCAAGATCCCTTCGTATCGTAGTAGCTCATAAGCTTTTTCGCAGCACAATATCCTTTGCTCGGATGCGGGCATATATTCAAGCAGTAGACTGAATACAACACAATCGAAATGCGCCTTAGGTAAACTCCGAACCTCATTACTTTCAATTACAGGCTCGCTTTCATCAATAATGTTTGTTTTAATGAAGTCGCCTTTGTAAACGAATTCGTTAGAAGGACATAAGTCCATAGCAATTACATCAAACGTTTCGCTGTTTCGAAACGGATTGTAGCAACTTCCGACATCAAGCATTTTGATTTTATCTGTGATAGTCAGGTACTTTTCGTGCAAATTTATATTGAACTCTAGAGTTGTATTCAAGTGCTCTTCTTTCGACCGTTTTTCCATTATTAATTTTTCCGTGATAAAATATGACATGCAATAGTCGGTTATCCATTTGATTCGACTTTTCGCCGCCGAATTTTCTGTATCAGCATTCGTTTCCCACAGTGTTGCCAAAGTTTCCATAGCCTTAGCATACGTTTTCAACTGGGCCTCATTTTGCAAATGTTGTTCCCAAGCTTCATTTGGCCCCATTATTTTCGCAGCGTTTCTTAATTCTTCATGGCAGTTTTTAATAACATTTGACAGATTTAAATGTTCCTCACTAGCCATCGCTTATCTGGAATAAAGTAAAAATTGAAACTATTCAGTAGGATCGCACTTCATAGCTGTATATATTATAGATGCATGCCAGTACACATAGAGTACAGTGGTGGTTCATTGAACTCTCGAATGAACCAGTAGTTAATAAATCACGATTAATTTACCAAAATAATATCTTAACATTCTGAGGAATAACTTTTCGAATATACTAAAACTCCCAACAGATTAAGGCTTTTTTTAAACATTGGTATATTAGGACCACTCAAAATTTTCTTGAAATTTATTCTTTTCTTGTTGGTAAAACATGAAGCAAGCATAAATGTAAGAAAAGAAGTGTAGTTTTTGGATAATGGTTTTATTGACTATTATTGAACAACATATTTTAAAAATATTTTAACACTAATAACTGCACTTATTCGTTCTGGCATGCTTACATAGCATCGCTCTATCATTTTTCTAATTTCGGGGCTATTTTCCCACACATCTGCAATATTTTGCTTCAAGACCGTTAGTGTATGATTAGGAAGGGAATAAACTTTTATTATAAGTACACTCCAAACATTCGTCCAAGAAAATTACCTGGCCAAGGAAAAACGGGAATTTTATGGGCACTAAAAATGTTTTTTATTGACCGGGCAGTGTGGCAGGGTGCACCATCCTGCATAAAGGTATCAGAAAGTTCACAAGACTTTAAATAATTAAAATGCGGTATTAGAATGCCCTCGATGACTTTTCTGTAGACATCCTGGTTCATTGTCTCGTCGACAAAAAAACAATGGTCCAGGTCTGTCGGCGGAGATACAAGACCATATCATTATGGATGGAGGATGTTTCACGGTCCTTACAACGCATTTTTCTTTATACCGCTTTCCTGGCCTTCTACGAACGAATCGATGGCTTTCCGTAACAGCTTTTTACCTGCATTCGTCGTTAAGTACTATCTGAAAAAATTCGGGAAAAATTCGTTTTATTAATATTTCGTTTTTGAGTGATAAATAAACACGTAAATGCGGTTTAAAAATGTAAAATGCCTTTTTAAAATCTGCTACAGTATAGTGGCGATAAGCTCTTGCCCACTGCAACCGAGCTTGGCGCATTTTTGCGGTGAGTTTTGGTTTTTTTTTGGTCGTCTTGCTTTAAGGTTGGCTTCGTACAAGTGTCTCCTTAGCATCATTGAAGATATTTCGATCCTTTCGCCTTGTAATTCTTGATGTAACGTATTGAGAGATGCGAAACTATTTTCGGTAGTCTTAATGACAATTCTTCGGTCAGTTCGAGGCGTTGTCAATTTTGACGACAATTTTGACGCTTATTGCTCGATTGTCCTCGATTTTCCTCCAGCGATTTCGAAATTCTCATCACAGTTTGATGAGATACTTTCTCTGTTCTCGCGATTTCGCGAAAAAAAAGTGTTCCGACCTTCAACAGAGCAATTATACCTGACTTTTTATCATTGGTAATATCTTTGTACTTTCCCATTTTGGTTTTTTCCAACAAAATTTACCAAAATCCACTGCACTTTTAAAATGTCCAATATTTTCAGCTTTTACCACAATTATTTATTACTCCTGCCTTTTCAAAATAGGTAAACAAAACAATTTTCACTCACAGATAATCACTTGCCTAACAAATTCCGAATAATGATGAATTTTGAGTTTTTTTCCGCTGATTTGTATAGTAACACAAATCTCACTAAACACGTACATCAAAAAGGGCAGGTCAACAATTACCCCGAAATAGGGATAAAGGGTTTATGGTGTCGTAACTGCGCTCACATTATGTTGGCGCTGCCACTAAGAGCAAGATAAGATAATTTTATTCGGAAAAACAAGCATTTACCGCTACGGGTAAACATTTCTAAGGAATGATCAAAATTGTGAGTGGTCCTAATTTGATGAATAGGGGCTGTATATGAAGTTTAGAGATTCATAAAACTTTAAGGCTACGCTTTTAAAATAAGTTTGAAAAAAATATTCTGGTACGAAAAAATAATTTCTTTCAGAGCCCCCTTATTTTTTCGTTATACTATCTGTATTATGCTATTTGTCCGCATAAAGAAAAATCAAACAAGCTTAGTTCATGAAAAACGTGCGAGACTGCCTTCGCTTTCACCTGGTATTGGAGAAAGCAATCCGGAAGCTTTACGACAAAGTTCGTTTTGCAATTTGGGGAAAAGATAATAATTGCTAGGAGCCAGGCCAATGCTGTAGGGGTGATCAAAAATATCGGAGACCAACGTATGCAGAGTAGCCAACGGAAAACAACTCTTGTGAACAAGCGCGTTGTCAAGGAGGACATCTTTCGTTAATTTGCCACATGTTTTTTCTTTACCATCGCTCTAAAATTGAAGCGTAGTGATCTCCAGTTATAGAGACGCCTTTGTTTTAAAATCGATCAGACTGTGAGACCTTGAACTTCTTTGGTAATGAGTGCCACTGCATAGGGTCTTGATTGGACCCAGGCTCATAATGATCAATCTAAGTCTCGTAATAAAATTTATGGCGACTGTGGGAACATATAATACACATCCATAAATACACATCTATAAATACACATCCATAAATACACATCCAAAATCTACAAACACAAACCAACACCAAAATTAACATCCAAAAACTAGGCTAAGGAAAACGATTTAAAAGTTTTTGTAGAAACAACATTATTCAATATATTTTTTAAAAAACTTTTAGACATGTTTCTATTTTATGAATAATAAAATTTTAGATAAGACATTCTTTTTCAAAATTAGTAATCCCGCGACGTTTGCGCAAGCTGATATATAACTATGATCAATTATTTAAATTAATTATGATATATTTTACATGTTTTAATTTCAACGCAAACAGAACTAGTCAAGATACGAAAAAGGAAGCGGAGATGTCGAAATCTTAGCATTCCAAGCTTAGATGGTTCCAAACTACTGAAACAAAGATATACTCTGCAACCAGTTGGAGTGGATAAAATGCTTGTGGACGATATCGGTGACGTTATGGTTACAAATGATGGTGCTACTATCCTGAAATCACTCGAAGTCGAAAATCATGCTACGAAGCTTTTGGTAGAGCTGGCAACCGCACATAGGTCGTTACTCCCCGTTAATTCAGAATCTCACCCCACCAAATACCAAGCAACATTGCAATGATTACAACAACTGATGCTGATTCCTGCCACTTCAGCTGTTGAAACCAAGCCGTCAATGGTCGGAAAGAAATCAGACGCAGCTCCTGCTCCGGCGAAACCAAGGCTGACACTTTTCAATAAAGATTACGATACAGCTTCGGAAACCACTCCAAGCTTCACGAACATCTATTAACACAAATGTTTTAAATATGAATTAAATTCTTGTTTTGTTTGACCTTGTTAGTGTTAAGGATATTTTAGTTGTATTCAGCAGGAACAATATAAAAACACATGGGAAACAGCCCCAAATATATATTTTTCACACATTAATTTTCAGATCACGGGGCAACACAACACACCCAACATAATATCCGCCATCGGTAGTGTTACGCGCACGGTTAATATAGAACTAATTTAAGAATGATTAAGAATGATTAAGAATGATTTCGAAAGCTTGATTTAGGGTATAAATATTAAATATGGGCATTGAGATCGTACTTTGTGTTCAAACCTATGCCATAGCATAAGTACTACAGATAGCACGGAAAGAACGTGATTTGCGATTCAATTTGCGATATTTCTCCACTGATTGCGAGAAATAGATAGCAATACCCAAATCGAAAGTTGAAAAAAGACAGAAAGTACACCGCCAAGTAGCGCTGCTACGATCAGATACGTTTCTCATTCCTACTAGGCAATATACACGTGCTTTGTCAAAGAGACTATTTTAATGAATGGCAATTTATGCAATATTGATTTTATGAAAACCTATTTAAAATGAATATCTCCGATACTTTTATGCAATCCACTACATAGAACTTCGTTTATTGCCAGCGAATGTTAGCTGCGCTTACTGTTTCTTGATGGGATTATACCATTGGATTATACGCACGCCAACATATATTTTTACCTGTCATTGGAGAGCATGCTTTTCTCACTTTTGCATGTGATAAAGTGAACTTATTTGGTTTTGGTTCTTCTTAGGTGCCAGCTGATGGTAAATCCCTCACTCCCTACCCTTCCCTGCCATCAGCCAAATATCGTACAAAACCGTTCTTTCCGTGCTATCTATAGTACTTATGCTATGCCTATACCTTAATGTAAAGTTCTCGTAAATAAATCAATGAGTCGGAATTACTGCAAACTTGCTTTGTTAGCAACCTAAATTTATTAACCCAGTTATGCCGCTTATTTTTTATTTATTTCCAAGAAAATAAATGCTAAGTGAAATATTTGTAAAACGTATATAAGTTCAGTTTTGGAAGTAATAAATCACTCATTGTTTAATACACCTAACAAAATCTTGTTCTTAATTGTTAAAATAACAACAAATTCATTGGTCCTTCGAACCGGATTATCATGGCATACTAGCAGCAGGAACTCAACATTAAGCAGGGCCAGAGGATGATCAGCAACTATAGGAAGGATGGTTAGACTCGTCACAGCCTTATTTATTTTCAGACCCGATTGGAGCGTTTGGAATCATCATGGGCGAAATGCGAGCAGAACCATTTTGTTTGTTTGTCAGGAGTTGCCAGGAATGGAAAATAAATCGCCTTCAGTTACCTCGTGGTTTCCAAGCAGAAAATAGACGAACTTAAGCAAAGTTCTACATCGACTGGAGCGCCAGCAACTTCTAGTGTTCCAGAATCCCCCAAGTTGGAAAGAGTTCGGATTCCAACATTCAGTGGCTCATACACCAAGTGGTTGGCGTTTCGTGATTTATTTCGAAGCATGGTGCATGAGAATGCACATCTGACTGCGGTTCCGAAACTGCAGTATCTTCGGAATTCGGTGCGTGACGAAGCAGGACAGCTGATCAATCACCTCAGTATCACTGAGGCGAATTACGAGCCAGCATGGGAGCCTTTATGCGAGCGGTACGATAACCATCGTCTCATCTCACAGGAGATAATGCAACGGTTCTGGAGCATCAAGTGTTCTCAAGAGAACGAGTCTTTCGGACTTCGGTTAATGTTGGATACTGTGAACCAGCTCAAAGCCAGTATGAGAACTTTGGAAGCAAACTAGTTCGATCTTTTGGTAGTATTCATACTTAGCTAAAAGCTGGATGAGGAGTCTGAGAAGGAGTGGTAAAAACTAGTGATGGGCTCAAAAACGCCAAACAGTTTGAAAAAAACGTTTGGCTGCAAAAAACGAACGAACGGTTTTTCCAAATAGCGACAAACAGTTTTTCTAAAACGAACTTTTTTTTCTAGAACGAACAGCATTTCTAAAACCAACCGTATTTCTACAACGAATAGTTTTTCGAAAACCAATTATTCTAACTATTCTACAACGAATAGCTCTTTTAAAGCCAATCGTTTTTCTAAAACGGACCATTCTTCTCAAACCAACAGTTTTTCTAAAACGAATAGTTTTTATAAAACCAATCGTTTTTCTAAAACTAATCGTTTTTCGTTTTTCTCAAACGAATCGTTTTTTTAAAACGAACTGTTTTTTTTTCAAACGAATCGTTTTTCGTTTTTTAAAAACGGACTGTTTTTTTCAAACGAATCGTTTTTCGTTTTTTTCAAACGAACTGTTTTTTTCAAACGAGTCGTTTTTCGTTTTCTAAAAACGAACTGTTTTTTTAAAACGAATCGTTTTTCGTTTTTTTTTAAAAAACGAACTGTTTTTTTCAAATGAGTCGTTTCTCGTTTTTTTAAAACGAACTGTTTTTTCAAAACGATTCATTTTTCGTTTTTTAAAAACGAACGGTTTTTTTTTAAAACGAATCGTTTTTCATCGTTATTCGTTTTTTTTAAACGAACCGTTTTTCGTTTGTTAAAACGAACTGTTTGGCAGTGGAAAACTGTTTAGCTGCGGAAAACAGTATTTTCGTACTTGCGAGTATTTTCGTACTTGCAAGTATTTTATTCAAATATTCAAAAAGTTTTTAGGGCAAAAGGAGCTGAAATCGGACAAAATCGGCCAATTTTGGGTTAGAGTGGTTTGGAACATAACGGTCCAAGACCTATTACTGTGATTTACTGGGCCAAGACCTATTACTGTGATTGAAAATTTCGGTTTTGTAGAGGAGTAAGGGGTTTTTTGGCCATAGTTTGGCAAAAACTGCTTTTACCGCGGGTTCGATGATTGAAAGTGGTCGGGGAGTAAATTAGTGATATTTTAAGGGCAAACAATTTTTGATAGGGGAAATTGGGCAAAAACGTCCATTTTTAGCAAAAATTTTTTTTTGATCTAGCATGAATTCGGGCACCTTTCTGAGTTGTTTCGGGCGAAATTTCCATACAAGTCTGGGAAAAAGCGGCCTAGTTTCGAAGATACGGCAAAATGAAATCCGGTGGAAAAACTAAAAGTAGCACTAAAAGTGCCAAGGAGGAAAAGGTTGAGATCCTTTTTGGTTCACCAGTTGGCGTCTCCGAGTGTGCTAAGGTAAGGGAGGTAAGATGCCCCTGGACTCATTCCCAGCCTTACGGAAGAGGTTGGCCCCCTAGTGGGTGCATGTTTAATAAACGAAACATTTTTTTTTATTGCTTAATAAAAATTTCATGCTTCAGTGAGGCAAAGTGGAAATCCGACTGTTTTAGATTAGCCAGGAAAAGTTTGGTATCAGAGATCGCTCGATGAAAAGTCATATAGATGACAAGAGGATTTGTTGGTCCTATCTCAGTAATTTTTTTACTTTTGTCATTTGAACGACAGGAGGTGTTTTTTGCATATAATAAAATGAAAAACAAATTAAATGGATTGAATTTGATCGTTTTTATTTAGATGGCCCCTAGATTGGAGAAAGACTTGCCAAATAAATGACCGACCATTGGAGAGTTACGAACAAGCTGCACAGACTAATGACTCGGTATTCTTTTAAGTTAATCTTGCACCATCACCATTCTAGCTTGGGAACGTTGTGTCTGCAGGGTGGAGGAGGGCATATTAGTCAATTTCATTACTTTACTGCAAATCGTATGCATTATATGTAAACATGTGCATACTTCAAATAGGTATTTGGAACAGGTATTTTTTCCTACTCGTACTAGTTATACCTAGTACGTGAAAATCCTAGTACGACTCAACTCTAATTGTCGTACAGCATAAAATTTGTTTCTCATTAATTCAAACTGTTTTTTTCAAACAGTTTTAAAAAACAGTTGTTTTTGAAAAAAAAACAGTTCGTTTTCGTTTTGTGAAAACAACAGAAACGCCCATCACTAGTAAAAACACAGCAGCGATACAAAAGCCATTCCAACACTGGGACAGTTCTTGGATTTTTTGAAGCAACGATTTGCAATGCTTGAAGTTTTATCACCAACGAAACTCAAGCTAGAGTCATCAAGACAACAAATCATGGTGAATACAGTTCAGGTCGAAACAAAGTCGATACATTGCCTGTTCTGTAAGATGTCGTATAAATTGTTTGAATGCCAAATGTTCAAGCAAGCGAGCGTAACAGAGCTCAGGAGTTTGGTAAACACAAACAATTTGTGTTTCAACTGCCTCAGCCCAAAACACACAGCAGTACAATGTTCCACAAAATGAGAGTGCAAGATATGTGCAAAGAAGCAGAATACACTGCTGAACATGAAGATACCAGAAATCCATAAATCGCCAACACACGTTATGCATAGCCATAACACGGTTACTGAGAAGCAAAAGCAAGTATTGTTAGCTACAGCACTTGTTCGAATCCAACGAGCGAACAATGATCACATTATTTTACGGGCACTCTTAGATACGGGTTCCCAAAGGTCATTTATAACTGAATCAGAAATGCAGCTTTTAAATACTGACGACACAAAGACACAAAGATACGATGCGAATCAGTGGAATTGAGGCCTTATCAAATATCAAAACAAGAAACATCACAACAGTTGAAATAGATGTGCGAGATGACGACGGAAAAGTCAGCAAGCTAACCTTTGAAACTTTGATTCTAAGAACGATTACGTCTCCACTGCCTTCTACGTATATCAGCATGAGCCTTCCAGCTGGTCTGAGGACTACGGATTTGGCAGACCCATCAGATATATTGGTTTTGGGTGCGGATGTATATGCAAAAATATTGCTGCCTGGATTACTATCAGGTAATTCATGTGCCCAACAAACCAAACTTGCATGGATTCTATTTGGCAGAACATCACAGGCAGTCGTCAATCCAAACTACCGTGCACTTGTTTCATACTAACAACTAGATGAATCTCTCCGGAAATTTTGGGAAACTGACGAGCTAACATCTTGCACAAATTGGTCAGTTAGTGAAGTCCGAGCAGAAAATGAGTATAAACTGAATGCATATCGTAGGATGGATGGCATATATCTTGTTTCCTTGCCATTCCAGAAGAACTAGATTCTAACGTCCGATTTAGGAGACTCATTACGTAAAGCGTGAGCGGCGGCTGACACAGAATGTAGAACTCTATGATGAATACAAAAAAAAATATGGAAGAATAAACAGAATACATATGACGCGAGTTCCTGTTCAGATGTAGTATATTATTTACCACATCATGAGGTTGTTAAACTATCTTCTTCATCATTAATTCCAAATACAGACGTCAATAACCTACTAAGCAAACCTCGTTTGGTGCGAGAATTAGTGATCTGAACAACGTTAATCCTTTGAGATACTTCCTCTCGTAATTCCATCAAATGGTCTATTAAATCATGACAGTTCTTTTGCAATTTCTCCTCCTTTAGTACACATAAGTCTTGTGTTGTTGACGACATGGCGTACATTTTCCTTATCAATATCTAAGTCCTTAAGTAGTAAAATTACATTCAACTGTAAACCTCCTCTAATTAAATTAGCGAGTCCGATGTGCTCGATGAATAATCCTCCATTCAGAGGCTGGATTTCCGGTCTGGTTGATGCCGCACAGTAACTGAAAAACATTAAACTAGTCAGAAGCACTGTGGCCACAGAGCCAAAGTTCAAAGGCTAAGTATTGTATGGTTTCTTCGTCTGGCTCGATTGAATTGGTTCAGTTGCAGGGCGTTTTGTTGATGAACTCTGCGTCTCAAGTATTGCTGTTGGTGTTGTCTTCATCGGTGGAATTTGTTCATTCAACTGCTAGTTGAACTTTAAATGTTCTTCAGGTACACCCATCCTGGCAAATCAAGTGTGCATGAGTAAGAAAATAACTATATTCATTATACTAAAATTGAAATTAGCATGTTACAAAAAATTAGAATTACAACGAATACAAACGAGGTGGCATCTCACACTTTCCTCGGCTGGTGTGTGGAGGGTACTTTTCACTTGCGATAGTGGCCTGAGAAAGCACAGAACTCTCTTCACCTATCCATTTGTGGGAGGATTCGTGTTCTGCTTTTTAGTACGGCAGCAAATCGACCAAGGGGTTTGCATCTCGCACATTCCTCCGCAGTTGTAAAGAACGGCACTGACGTAGTCTTAAGGACGATTGGCCGAATGGTCATTCGCTAAGGAAGTGCTTTCTACACTTACATTTAGATATAAGCGACAATGTCCAAAGGGGGAGATTTACCATCTTCAGCTATCCTGGCTGTGCGAGGAGTGCTCCTGTTTTTCTTTTCAGAACGGCATCGAGTATAAAAGGAAATCTACGCAGTCCGCGGCGCGTCCTTGCCTCCAAATATTAATATGGAAAGTGCTACAATGTACATCCTAAGTTACGTAGACTTCTATCTGACGTACTGGTTGCCGATTCCACACGAGAATCAAGCATCGGTAGCACGGGTGGCATGTTCCGTTCCTATTCTATGCGTAGAATAATCCTGCCATATGAGGAAGGCTCTTTGGGGAGACTAGTGCTGGCTGTGAGTTTAGAAGCTATTCGGTATGGGAATCTCTCTACAATGGCAGAGGCGGTTGCCGGATCCGACGCTTGTTTAGGATTGTTAATATGGCATAGAATATTCTGCCGACCTGGAACCGAATATATGGCCGGGCTTTATAGCTTCTTAGCATATTAGAGTGAAGATAGGCCTGCATTCTACCAGTAATGGCTTCAGACTCTGTAGTTCTAAGCTGGTAGTGTTTGCATAAGCTAATACGCTGTTGACCGTGCAGCTTCATGGACTCCCGTCCTAACGTTGAACTCTCTGATAAAGCTTTAAGGTAGATGCAGAGGTAAAACTTTGGAACATTCATGTACAAGACTATGGTCTTAAGTATGGACCCGATATGTATTTGCTCAACAAAACGCAGTCTGACCTTGTAGCAGCATTTAAGAGACAAATCTTGCAGAGAATCGGTGGCCCCATATATGAGGACGGGTAATTCCGATTACACTAAAATCATGAGTTACACGTTATCTACCTAGAAGCAGATTTAATCAGACGAATAAAGCTAGGTAGACTGCGGTGGATGAGCACCTAGCTCGTATAAGCGGAAACCAGCCTATTCGGAATTGTACAGTAATGAATGTATGTTGCACAAATGTACTCACATTTTCTCAAATATGCGTTTCGAGGAGAATATGAAAACAGTTCTGAAGCTTTAGCCTCCGAATAAGGTTCGCTGTATATCAAAAAAAATGAATGTTGGTTGAAAATCGCGCCCGGACCATTAGAACTTTCTGAATGACACTTGTTGACAAAATTTGACAAACAACAAACATATGTTTCAGATGACAGCCGGTATTGTAGCAAATGCGCTACTAATTGTCGGATAAATGAAACACGATATTAATGAGAAACTAAGAAAACAATTTATTGACTATAAAACTAAAAGATAGTAAAGATAATACTGAACGCGTCCACGGCCGACCTGTTCGGTCGGCTGATGAAATAGAAGTCTGCTAATAGTTCTGCGTAACTGCCGATGGTTGTGCAGTGCAGGCAATTGGCACTGCCGTACCAGTGCGTCCAACCATGCCCCTACAGCACTCCCCCCTAAGTGTTCTCACTGATGTATGGCGCGATGTACGTTGCCGATCAATGGGGCTGATCTGCCGTAGGGGGCCCCGAGGACAGCTCGATGGGCTGCGATGAAACATCGCGCTGTCGCAGCAAAATAGCTCGCCGTTGCGACGATCTGTTGCTACGCCAGTTGCTGAGATGACGGCGTTGCTCCTCGTGGCATCAATGATGCGGCTGCTGAGGCGACGCTTGCCAGGATGTCCTTTTCGGATGTTCGTAGGCATCAATGTAGCGCCGAGGTGACAATGTCCGGCCTCGTGTAACTAATTGATGCGGCATCACATGGCAATGGCTACCGCGGCGACAATGTCGGGCCTAATTGTAGCAAGCTGATGCGTCGTAATTACCGTCAGAGCTGTCGTCGGGCCGGTCGTCGGGATGTTCTTTTTCGCACGATCGAGGGTCACCAATGTAGCAAATGCGCTACTAATTGTCGGATAAATGAAAGACGATATTAATGAGAAACTAAGAAAACAATTTATTGACTATAAAACTAAAAGATAGTAAAGATAATACTGAACGCGTCCACGGCCGACCTGTTCGGTCGGCTGATGAAATAGAAGTCTGCTAATAGTTCTGCGTAACTGCCGATGGTTGTGCAGTGCAGGCAATTGGCACTGCCGTACCAGTGCGTCCAACCATGCCCCTACAGTATAAACACTGCAAACCAACAATTCCTGCATTACCGAAGACATGTTAATACAGTCATAGACCGATAAGTTGGCAGCAAATATTGTTGAAGCCGCTGTTCACATTAAAAATCACTATGGCTGTAAAGTACTGCAAACATTTGTGAGGTAATAGTAGAGCTAATAATAGAGTTTTAGATGACACTAGGGATTGCCTGAGACTACGCCGGCACAGCTCTGGTTTCACTTCCGGCTAGAATATTTCGGGATAAAATTTGATTTGATGGTCCCCAGCCAGGTCTCCAGCCGGAAAATTTTCCTACCCGATTACGAATAGACGGGAACAGCTGCCAAAAACTGAAGAAAAACGCACAAAAACAGAAATAAAATATGCGATAACACTCTGAAGAAAAATAAGGAACACACAAATAGAGGAACACACAAAATAAGGAAACCCAAAATAACACAGGTACAAAAATAACAAATGTACCAGCCAGACATCTAACGGTAAAATCGTCTAACGGCCATGGGGAACACAAAGTCGAGTTAAGCCTAATAATTTAACTAGATATGAAATCGTGAGTGATGCTGAATTATGTGTTGGCCAATTTTTGAATTTTAGCCACCTTGTATTTCAATCCATGATTAGTCAATCCTGATCAGTTGAAATTGAGCATAATCTGCAACTTATTAGACTTACATCAAAAACAAATTAAATTGTGTTGATCATTGATCAAATCCAACCCTCTAAGCCGAAATTCAAATCCAACGAGCTCCAACGTATTTTTTTCAAATCTACTATACAATCTTCGGAACTCACCCTCTCCAATAGGAAAACATCGAATGCGACGCGCAGAAACGTCGTACATCGCATTCATCGTGTCCGCGTCCGCAAACGAAAAACTGACAACGAATATCCGCGGAGAAGCTGTCAAAACAAAAAGGGTATTATCGCTTCAGTTTCAACGGGCGATATTTATGTTTGTTCGTAGTTTCCGTTTTGTTTTTAATTTAGATGCGTTTTTCTAATTTCACGTGAAACTATGTCGTCATTATCAGCAAGTGCGGAAAATTTAACTGGCGACTCGCAGGTAGGTACAATTTCGATGAAAATCAGCTCGATGGTTGCTGCGAAGCCCACTTAGTGCTGTGATGATGGGAACCCAGCCCACTTTTGAAACTAATGTTTTATACAATATTCTTCAAAAATGTATTTACTAAATTGAATGCGAAAGTTATCTTGAGCGTATGGAATGACTCAGATTTGATACAATTGACGATTGAAATCTTATTCGAAGCGCCAATCTTGATAGCTCATTGGATATCGCGATGATTCATAGACTTAATGCTTTTCATGATTTCAGAGCAACGATGGATCGTCGATGTGCTTGGAATTGGCGCTCGAAGGGGAGCGCCTCTGTAAGGCGGGTGACTGCCGGGCCGGAGTAGCTTTCTTTCAGGTAAGCTCTGATTGGTATTAAAAATGCAAATGACTTGAAGCGGAAATGACGCTCAATTGAAACTTGTTTTGGGAAGTGTTTTATGCATATGCAGTTGCACAGTTCTTCAATAAACAAGTGAACTACCCATAAGAGGCTACAGATGCCGCAGGAAATTGTAAATAAGTGAGAAGTTTAATTTATTGCCTTAAAATTATTACGTCATGCTAGATCGAATCAATAGAATGTATATAAACTACTCTACTTTCAAATCGATCTTTCACGCTTTCTTCATCAATTTAAGTAAATTTCATGGCTGCTTTGGTAATTTACTTCAATTATTGTGACAGATCGAGTATGTAAGTGCTCTGAGTATTCTCTGCTGTTTCTCTACAGCATGAAGTACGTACATATGAGCCTACAGATGCAGAACTTTGTAATTGTTTTTATGTATTTGTAATTGATCATGATGATAAGAACACATTGTTTTGGAAGCTATTTAGGGGCCTTAGTACTAGAGATATCTTAAATTATCCAACATCAGAGTTTTTTCTAAATTTTCTTAAATATGCTATATAGTTTTATTACTTAACCAGAACTAACCATGATTCTACTGCGAACATATCACATATCATTTTGCTTCTCAAATAGTGTTAACACAGATTATTCCAATTTTCCGATTAATATTACAATTAAATTAACACATTTATTAACTTTAAGTTGCATACAATTAAATTAAATATGAAAATCAAATAGTGAGAAAAATTAATGTAGAAAAAATGAATTTAATAAATTTAAATCCTGAGTGTAGTCAAACTATTGAGTTAAACCGATGAAATGTCTTCAATATAGCACATATTAGCTGGGTTTGATGAGCTGCTCTAGGTTGAGATATGTCAGCAAAATCTCGAATTTTCTCGAATTAATAACTAGTAAAAATGTAATACTCCTAGGAGATTTCAATATCAATATTTTATATAATAGTTCGGAGTCTAACTACTTAATCTCACATCTGGCGTCCTACAGTTTCGAAACTTTAATTACTGGACCCACTCTTCAAAATATTGTCTAGACCATACTTATCTAAGGCTGCATAGAAACAACACTATCCTTTACAAGTCCGCGGTACATAATCTGCACATTACGGATCATAGTTTGATTTTCATTCAGCTAACTTGTAACTGAAATGAACGATTTGGACATAATTACATTCCATGTCAAAACTCTTGTTGGCTTGAAGCTGGGCGATGGAATAGCACCGATGCTCTTCAACCTGGGACTTGAGTTCGCTATTCGGGTAATGAATCTGAACACCAGCGGCACGCTATTCTTTAAGTCGACACAATTGGCAGCTTACGCGGATGACAGTAACATCATGGCTCGAAAACTGGCCGATGTAGAAGAACTTCTGCTTAAACTTGACACCGCAGCACAGGGAGTTGAACTACGAATCAGCGAGAACAAAACGAAAGTTATGATGCAATCTAGGACAAGGACGCCAGCGCACTCGACCATCAACGTAGGGGACCTTAGCATTAAATTCGTGAACAACATCGTTTACCTGTGTAGCAACCTATCGAATGACGCCAACGAAACTGACGAAATCAAGCGGCGGATACAACTAGCAAATAAGGCATTCTTCTCGGTCGTCCCCATTAATAAATCGAAGTATATGCACAGAAAGACTAAGCTCCGCGTTTATAAAACTATCCTAGGACCTGTACTGTGCTATGGCTGCAAAACATGGACCCTGACCCAAGCCTCCGAAAATATAAGGTCTGTTTCCGTACTTCAGCAAACTGCAGCAGTAACAGAATTTGGCAGCTGGCTTCTTTTTGCTGCAAAATTTGGCTTACATTTGGCTTGCAGCAAAAGTACGGAAACGACTTGCTGCGAATCTATTTTAATATATTATAATAGATTCAAGTACGGAAACAGACCTATAATTTACACATTGGAATGGAAATTTCTACGGCGGATTTTCGGGGCTGTTCGTGACCGAGATGGTTGGCGCATCTGGTACAACAATGAGTTGTACGAACTGAATGATGAGCTGGAGGTCTCCAAAATCGTCAAACTACAACGTCAACAATGGGCAGGGCAAGTACAACGCAGTATATGCGGACGCCGAGCAACTACTGAGATTCCAAGACTGGACTACGCGGTCACGTGACCGAGATAATTGGAGGACAACGATCCAAGCGGCCAAGGCCCAACGTCGGGCTGTTGTGCCACGATTATGATAATGAACTTTACGACTCACATTTCCCTGATTTAACTCAGCTTTCTACTCAGCACTAAGCGAATTCAAAGCTCTGCTAATAATATGGCTCTAACCAATAGACTACACGTTCTTCCCCACCCAAAGATATGCAGCTAATAATCCTTACTGATCAGAACTCTCAATAATGCAATTACGACAGTGCATAATTTTGCTCTTAAAACTCCTACTATTGAGAAAAGAAATAATTTTCCGCCCTTTATTCTCGAAGTTTGTTATTATTCAAACAATTATTTACAAAATAATTTCATTCCAAACGATAATTTCCGCCCTTCTTTCTGGCAGTAAATGGATTCTTGTAAAGAAAATTCCGGATCTTTCGACTGGATCCAATTTTCGAGCCACTTTACACTTAAACCTCTCTTCAGACAAAGCTGACAGTATGAACTGCATGAACAGCACGAATTGAAGGGGCAATGTTTGGAGAGTAGGGCGGGTAAATTAAGATTTTTCATTGTACTCCTTCAAGGTATTTTTGATTGAATTCACAACATGGAGCCTGTGGCTGTCATGTAGCGGAGCTAACTTTTCCTGTATATCTTTTAATTCTGACCGGTTTTTCTTTTCGTTTTTCGTTTTCGATGTAAATGCCTAAGCTCGTGTCGGTAGTGATAGATTCGGTTGATTTGTGAATTTCATAATATGCAACACCTTTATGATCCCACGAAATGCACAACATAATTTTCGAACCGGTGATGTTTCGTTTAGGCACCGCTGCACCGGGCTCTCCTGGCATCGCCCATGATATAAGTACTTTAGGGTTGACGTAGTAGATACATTATTCGTCGCTGAAGCAGCATCGCGCACGTAGCCTAACGCCTTTCAATATCTTTCTTATTCAGCTGATATGGCACCCAATATTCGAGTTTCCGCACCATTCTCATTGCATGTACGCTTTTGCCACCTGTTGGTTACTAGCATTCAATGTATTTGGTAACTTCTCGAGCGTTAGGCATATATCTTCATCGAGTGATTCTTTCAGTTCAACATCCTCATTTTTTTTTGGGCTCCATTGCGTTCTTTGTCGCTTATATACAATTCGCTATTTTAACACGCCGAAACTATTCTTTACTGGTTGTATTCGAGAGGGTATTTGACTTTGGTCCAAAAGCAGACAGATGCTGTTTTTTCGGAAAAAGATTTGATAACTTTGATACAAAACATGAAATGAACGTCTACTACTGGGCTTCAAGACGCAGAAACCCCTTCAAAATACATGTACCACTGTTCTGTCAAACACGATTTTGTAGATAATGTTAAAAATATGATTAGACCGTTAGCAACACCTTCTAGAAAAAGGACAGAAATTTACTCCACTACCCAATACTAAAACTGGTATGATAATGTTATTCCAACTTCTAGTCAATTTATTGTCAATTTTTCATTATTTAGTTTATCAGAGCTGATTTTCATATATTGTATCCCACATAATGATGATTGTTAATTTTTTAAGCAAAATTTAGATTGTCGGTTCTTTTCGGTATTCTTCTAAAGATGTTTCAAGCGGAGATTGTCACTATCCGGAAGATGTAAAACGCAAAAAATCAGTTCCTCAATTTTTAAAATTTAAAATTTTTGAATATTGCAGCCATTTCGAATCTACATGATTATTATTGCATACCTCAACTTCCACATTATTAACATTCGAGAAGTCGAGTATACATCTGCTCTGGAAATTGAGCTAGCTTCCACGCCTAGCATCACGTCTATCAACGAAGTCTGGACTACCATCAGAAGCGCAGTGAATGCAACAACCGAAAAAGTATTGGAATATACAGCCCGGCAACGCAGAAATGAATGGTTCGACGAAGAGTGTCAAGCCGCGTTGGAAGAAACATTAAACGACCGACAAGAGCCAAGATGGAAAAATATGACGATCTTCGGAGGGTAGCTAATAGAATAATTAGACGTAAGAAACGAAAACATTTTGACAACATGCTGAAACATGAATGACAACTTTTTGGCTAACAACAATTGTCAACCGTACAAATTAGTAAGGCACTTAAAGCAATGCTTTAAACTACGCACTAGCCTATGTAGAGCTGCCGATGGAAGCATCATAAGCGGCTCAGAGCAAGTGAAGGAGAGATAGGCGTCCTATTTTCAGCAAGTACTGAACGGAAATGTTCCCGCACTTGACGAATCGCCATCACTAATTGGCACATATCTTGCTTGACAATGCCGCCTTCACCCTCCTACAAAATATGAAGTCTGACAGGCCATAGACCGCTTGAAAACCAACAAAGCACCGGGCATCGAAAGGATCACTGCGGGGCTCCTAAAGAAAGGCGAGATTTCCGTTTTAAGGGCAATCCATGGATTGGTGATAGGCATCTGACAACAAGAAACGATGCCGAGTGAGTGGCGAAAAAGTGTCATATGTCCCATTCACAAGAAATGAAATAAACTACTGTACGAAGACTACAGTGGCATATCACTACTTTGTACGTCGTACAAGTTTTTGACAAAAATTTTATTGGAATATACATATCATATACATGTCAAGCCGCGTTGGAAGAAACATTAAACGACCGACAAGAGCCAAGAAGGAAAAATATGACGATCTTCGGAGGGTAGCTAATAGAATAATTAGACGTAAGAAACGAAAGCAATGTGACAACATGCTGAATAACATGAATGACAACTTTTTGGCTAACAACAATTGACAAGCGTACAAATTAGTAAGGCACTTAAAACAATGCTTTAAACTACGCACTAGCCTATGTAGGGAGTTCGTTTTAGAGTTCTCATCACACTGAGAAAAATTTTGGTGAATATCAAGGCGGTTTCTGACGTGGAAGATTGACAACTGAAAATATATTTACGGTCAAACAAATTTTGGAAAATGCTGGGAATTTTACATTGATGTTTATTAAATATTCGTCGACTTTAAACAAGCGTACGAAAGCATCAGACGAACTGCATTATATATAGCATCATGCTGCAGTTTGAAACCCCAGCAATGTCGGTACCTATTATTGATGCAAATGACCATGACCGACTCCACATCACAAGTGCTGATTCAGAATAAAATGAACAACTCGTTTTCGACGAATACAGGTCTAAAACAAGGGGATGGATTAGCTCCTGTACTCTTTAACTTAGCACTTGAGTATGTCATCAGAAAAATCCCCGTTGACACGAGAGGAACCCTTTTATTTAAGTCGACACGGCTAGTAGCTTACACTGATGACATCAATATTATGTCACATTCGTTCAACTACGCTAAGGATGTTATTTGTAGCTCTAGACGAAACCGCCAAAGAAGTTGGTCTTCAAATTAACGAGCAAAAAACAAAAATTATGACCCAATCAATGAAAAGGATAAAACATAACGATATGGGACTATAACCTGGAAAATGTAGACAATTTCGTGTACCTAGGGACGAACTTCCCGAAGGATGGGAATGAGCATAACAAAATTAACCGACGGATTCAATCAGCCAATAAGACATTCTTTACAGTGCTTCCCACTTTAAAATCTCGATGCGTACACAGGAAAACGAAACTTCGCATCTACAAAACAATAATCATACCTGTACTATGCTACGGAAGCGAAAGCTGGACACTCACCCAGGCGTCTGAAAAGGCCTTAAAAACGTTCGAAAGGAAGGTATTGCCAAGAATCCTCGGTTCAATACGGGAAGAAGTTGGATGGCGAATCCGATACAACAAGCTGTATACCATGTATGACAGGCCGGAAGTTTCTACCATCTACGTAAACTGCAATGGGCTGGCCACGTCGAACGAATGAGCGACCATCGAATCCCCAAGCTGTCTTTCAAGGGGCGAGCGAGCAGAGCCAGGCCAGTCGGTAAGCCACGCAAGCTTTAGGAGGATTCGATAGATGCTGACAGCAGGTCGCTTTTGGGAGCACCGAACTAGAGAACGAGATCACTGAACCGAGGCGAATGGAGGCGGAGCATTAAGGAGGCTAAGGCCCTATTCAAGCTGTAGTGCCACGATGATGATGATAACTCAATTGCTATAGTCCTAAATTTATTTCTGCTATAGTCCTATTTTTGATCTCCCTTCTATGTTTTCATTTCATGAAAAATTGGATAAAATTATCCCTGATCTTTGATCTAGAGAGCATTGCATAGCTGTTTGCCTTATGTTGGTGTTTGCCTGCCAGAGAATGGTGGCAAAAAAGTTTAAGCTCTGTTGGCCTAATGATACAAAATTCAAACTAACTCCACTATCTTTTTCATAAAAAGACGTTAACGCAAATAGTAGAAGCTTTTTTAACAAGTCGCATGACGTTAAAATTTTTTTTAGCATCAGCTATGAATTTATTGACCAACTTGATGATTTTTCTACGCCAATAATCGAGTATCTCAGCAATATCCACTTGGGGTTTGGAGTTGGTAGAGTTCCATTTTCGTAATCGAAATTTTTACGATTTTTACTGCTTTGACTTAGGTGCCGAAACAGAGCTAAATTAACTCAAAGCTCGGTACGTGCGGCGGTGTATTTTTCGTATTTCCAATGTAGGAAAACTTTATTTGTTGGTCTGATATTGATCTCTCAGTCACCAATATGGATCCGTTCCCATATGAAGGAAACGAGCTCGTGAATTGATTATAAGATTACTATGTACGAATATGCAAAAAGATCAAAAATAAAATAAAGAATGCTACGATACGTTCCTTCTATTGAAAAAGCTTTTTGCATCCTTGCAAAGTTTGCGATATATTGGAGTAGATTGACTCGGCGCGAGAGTTCAAGTCTATTGATCAAAATTTTTTTTCACGTCGACTCTATATAATTTCGTTCTAAAAGAAATAGCTTCAAAACTCTCTGCACATCCGACCGAACCCTGAAATTAAAATGATTCATTAAATTACTTCTAAACAATTTTGATGCAATCAAATCTATGAAGTTTACAGCTTTGAAGAGTATTTAATTATTCAAGCCAAAATAAATTAGGAATCGTGTCAGCTACTTAAATAAAACCCGCTCAAAGCAGCGAAGAGCCTGGAATACTACTTGGTAGAACTAAGTCTTTACTTTGACGAATGGGGCATCAAACCAAACAGCAATAAGACTCGGCTATGTGTATTTCGCAATCCTACCAAGTATCGGGGATCTCAAACTATCCGCAACAAGGCCAAAAAACTCACTGTCTCGTTCGGAACATCTAAGATTACTCCTAGTTCATCTCTAAAGTACCTCGGAATCGATTTCCAGGAATTTTTAAAGTTTAATCCCTTTGTTCGGCGAAAAATCAAAGCTGCCAAATCCGCATTTCAACGCATCCGACCTCTTTTCGCCAAAAAGATGAGCATGACCACCAAAGCTAAATCCATTTGCTATCAAACGCTCATCCGACCCATCCTGACTTATGCATCCCCATCCTGGATTACCTGCTCAAAGACTGTCATGGCCGAAGCGGAGATGTTCGAAAGAAAAATCCTCCGCTTCTGCACTGGCAGGTTCTACAACCCGGTAACTAAAAAGTGGCCGAAGAACCTTCTCCTATATCAGGAGTCAGGATTGAAGCCACTTAGGGACCGTGTTGTGGAATTGACGACACGATTCTACAGACAAACAAACGGACATGAGGACGGACTGATTCGGTCACTAGGGCGGTACAGGTGGTTCTAATGAGCCATTTATGCGCCCCGCGAAGATAGCCGTGCAGCGGCGGCTCACGGATGCGTTGTTCACCTACACAGGCCACCCGACCAACAGAAGGGGTTAGACTTAAGACCTAGGTTAAGATTTAGGTCTAATTAGGCTAAGTTAGTTATAATTAGGTATAAGTTAGATCGTATTTTAGCGTAAAGTAGTTTTTAAGAAAATCATTGCTAGGGCAATCCCAGCTGCTGTACAGGCTGGGTAATACAATTAGAGTGTAAGAATATAAAATTTTTGCTGAAAAAAAAAATACAAAAAAAAAACAACCAGAGCCAGCAGGCTAAAATAGTATAGCCGCTAGATTGTAAGTTTTCTTGTTAATTAAACTTTAAGTTAAGCTAAGAATGTACAGTTAATTTAAAATAAAAATATTTTTCAATTCAATTCAAATTCTACTTAAATAAAAAGTGTTAAATTATCTAAGCCATTTAAACGAAATATTTTTATGCAGGCTGCTATTCAGGCTGGAACAGACGATCTTAGAACACTTAGTGCCATCTACAGTCAACTTGGAAATGCTTATTTCTATTTAGGAGACTACTCAAAAGCTATGCAGTATCATAAGCTAGACTTGACTTTGGCTAGGTAAGTAACACCACCACTGCTGAATTAGTTCATGCAATTAATCATATACCTAAATTTTGTTGACAGATCAATGAATGATAAGCTGGGTGAAGCAAAATCATCAGGAAACTTAGGAAACACATTCAAAGTAATGGGACGCTTCGATGAAGCTGCCATTTGTTGTGATCGTCATTTGACTTTAGCTAGGCAATTAGGAGATCGTCTATCTGAAGGTCGAGCTCTGTATAATTTGGGAAACGTTTATCACGCAAAAGGCAAACACATGGGTCAGAAGGATCCCGGAGATTTTTCGGATGAAGTGAAAGAGGCGTTAACAAAAGCTGTTGAATATTATCAGTAAGCTCTAGATACTTAATTTCACCCTCCCTATTGAAAAACTTTGTTTTGAATTTATAGGCAAAATTTGAAACTAATGAGAGAGCTTGGTGACCGCGGTGCTCAAGGTCGTGCTTGTGGTAATTTGGGCAATACGTATTATCTATTAGGTGACTTTGAAGCTGCTATTGAGCATCATCAGGAGCGGCTGAGGATCGCGAAAGAATTTGGAGACAAAGCAGCAGAGCGGCGCGCAAACAGTAACCTAGGAAATTCTCATATATTTCTGGGACAGTTTGAGGAAGCTGCGGAACATTATAAGTATGCTGATGCAGTGTTAATGAAAAATATAGATTAACTTGAATTGATTTTAGACGAACATTATCACTGGCAATAGAACTGGTGGAGCAAGCAGTTGAGGCGCAGGCCTGCTATAGTTTAGGAAACACATATACTCTTCTTCGAGACTTCCAGACAGCTATAGATTATCACTACAGACATTTAGCCATTGCGCAAGAGCTTGGCGATCGAGTAGGTGAAGCAAGAGCTTGCTGGAGTTTAGGAAACGCCCACTCAGCTATTGATGATCATGAGAAGGCATTACGCTTTGCCGAAATGCATTATGCTTTAGCCAAAGAAGTAAGAAGTAATAACAATTGCTGTCATAACATCTATATTAACTGTTTTGTTTCGTTTCAGCTAAACGATGGAGTTGGAATATCCACTGCCAAAGTGAATATTATTGATTTAAGAAAACATTTGGGACTTCCAGATTTTATTGACGATGCTGACACGTCTTCCGAAGCACCTTCATCGACGGGATCAGAAAATACTCAAGTAAATTCACTGTGTAATTCTAAAGTTGCTCGAGTTCGTCGTCAAAGCATGGAACAGTTGGATTTGATTAAGGTTTCTTTTTGTTTCTATTATATTTATTTTGCTATTTAAGTTTGCTAATAATATTTGAGCTAGTACGCAAAAAAGAACTTCGAATGCCCAAATTATTCTTGTGAAAAAATCAAATGAGATTCATCTTATTTATTATAAACTCTTGCCTAACCTATTCACTATATGCGAAGATGATTTACAATTCTGTAGTCTTTCTTCGTGAATGATAACTCTCATTTACCGCCTGCGCTCTCTTAAACTCGCCTTGATGGTTGCTAATTATTTTGTTTGGAGATCTATCCCACAGCAAGCCTGATCATCAAGGTTGGGTATTGTAGCGATAAAATTAAGCTTCCGAGCAAAAGCAAATTATGATCTAGAACTTACTTCTTCGTATTTGGTCATGCTAATCGCCTGGATAGCAAATTATTGAGCTTGCTTTTCAATAGTTTCGAAAAAATGTAGATGACTGATAAGCTACCAAATATGAGACAAGTTCCGTAGTTACAGCACATTATTAGATGAAAATCTAATGAAATATCGCAATAATATAACCGAGAAAAAGTTTTTTCCTCTTTTCTGTTCTTTAGCAGAACATTTTTTCTATGCGATCTGTGCTATCCTATTTTTGCTTTCCACTTCACTGAAGACTGGTTCATAAGCATGAGAATTGTGTCTATGTAGAAAGAAAAACGCTTCTAAAGCTACGAACAAATTCAGTGTGGCGAATGGTTCTTCACTGACATACGTATATAGAAGATAAGCCAATGAGAACCAGAATATTATTAATCTGGCTGTGCCTATTCGTAAAGAGATCGATAAGTTAAAATATGATAAAAGAGACTCTTACAAACATTCGTCCCTTTCGTATGATCTTCTGTCGCGTTCTTCGATTTGCTTCGTCAAAGCAAATAGACTAGGCTTGAAAAATAGACTAAGCTTTCAATTGACCATTAACAGATAATAGTATTCTATACTTCAACTATATACCACAGACGCGAAAGATGTTAACGAATTATTATTTAATTTGAAAGTAGTTAATTGTATTCAAGTAAAATAAATATTACCACTCGCATGTACGCAATGCTTGCTTATGATACTGTGATGAAATGTGTTAAAAATTTGCTCGCTCTTACCATTCCAACTTGATGTAAACCCAAAAGGCATACAAACGATAACTTCGAAATGCCGTTTACTCTGGAAAAATATATTACCTCGCTAATCATATTGCTTAAAGTATCTCAGATTGTTTGCACACATCTATACAGTCAACAAACTTTATTTTTTATCTAGTTTCGCTGGTTTTTTTTAGTGATAATGAAATTTGCTACGAAGTATTTTTCGTGAATTTATGCACTTGTTAAAATACTGTTATCGAAATTTATTGTAGATGTACTCATGATATAGTGTGAATCATTGTTTATCGAACCACAGGTGATTTTTATTGCAAAAAGTAGCAAATGATTACTTGTCGCGCATTACTCTGCGTCTTGATAACAATCTCGAATTGCAAACTTACGGTCTAGAAAGTCAGAAATACGGAAATGGGTGGCAGCCGCTTGTGATATTATTTATAGTTTTCAGTGAAAATAACTGGTTTTTGTAGATAGTGTAATGGGTAGTTTAAAAGTTTTACTCAAGGTGTGTGCTCTGAATATTTTGACATCTATCTTAAACGTTAACTCAAAAAGGTGCCGGCAATTTATTGAAATGCCCGAATATTGATTGTGTGGCAGTGAATTTTGTGTAACATACAATTCTATTAGTTCTAACTTATTGCGAAAATTTAGCTTATTTTTATCGGTGCAATGGTCTATTCATTTTGAACATTGCTGCGACTAATTATTTGAAACTTATCTTATCTCTTATTTGAAGTTTCAGTTGAGAAAGCCTAATAAATCTTCTGAAATTTATTTGCACTATAGATTACGCCCGATGGAAAGCGTCAAGGAAACACAGTGTCGCATGAAGAAGTCAAACCGAAACCAAAAATGAATGAAGATGAGTTCTTCGACATGTTATCACGATCCCAGAGCAAACGAATGGACGATCAACGTTGCTCAATAAAAGTAGGAATAGGATCGAGATTGAATAGCTGTGGTGTTTTATATTATTTGGTTTTTCATTCTAGATGATTGGTAAAGAAAGTCAAAGGAAGCCACTTACACAGCAAAACGTGAATGCTAATGTGCCAAAGGATAATGGGTAAGTTAATCCGAAGTAGCCTTAAGTGTAATCAAAAAAGGTGGAGTGAAGTCAATTATTAATCAGTTTAAATATAAAGATGGCGATATAATCAATCTCAGAAATTCAAATATCTGAATTTATTGGATGTACAACTATGTCTGAAAGAACCTTTTTAGGCTTGATGCTTTATTGTGGAAATTGGTGCAATTTAGTCAAACTATTCTCCGATGTTAGTCACTGTTTTTCCCATATTTCCCGCAACAGTTATATTCCAGCCCAAAATAAAGAATCATCTTTTGCAGCTTCTAACGAATACAGCGGTGGAGGTAAAACTTTTCCTTTAGTATTTTCCAAGCACGGTTTAAGAGAATTTGCAACTTATGGACGAGTATTATCATGATTAGAAATTAATGTACTATGCCTGGTATCCCATTCTCGTCGTTTTTCTTTCAATGCTTGATTCAAACTAGAGATGGGTCATATTGGACCAATCTGACACTTTGTACTTTGTTACTGACACACAAATGTCCCTGATACATAAATGTCACTGACACACGAACATGATAGAACTCAAATGTATTTTTAGTAACAACCATCATATTGATTTGATGACCTAATACGAGGTACATTCATTCACGCCTAGCCAAATCAAAGTCAACCACATGCTGCAATATTTTTAGTTCTCATGTACGTACAATTAGTATGCGTTGCATCTTGTGATCGAATGCAGAAACGTGGTTATTGGTTTAGTACCCGACCCACACAGCGTTCAAGCTTCCGATTTGGATGGTGCGGTTTTATGAATGGTACTCTATTCGCCTTGCCGGCGTCAGCTCAAAAAGTATCAGTGATAAAAGTAGCAGTATCAACTTGTATCTATTAATTTTTTTGTCACAGCCCAAAATTCTTGTCCCAGCCCATCTCTTGGTATTGTTCGCGCACAGAGAACAGGCATACAATTCAAATGGATAGGTTCATTTAAGGTTGGGGTTGTGTGCATTATAAAAAGTATCAGTCATAAAAAGTGTCAGCTTCTAAAAGTATCATTGGAAAAGGTATCAAGTGAAATTATCAGCGACATAGAAGTAACAATATCAACTTGTAACTGATACAGATTTTTTTTACTGTCGCAACTCACCTCTAATTCCAGCGCATCAATTATCGTCGGTACAGTTCTCTATTAATGGTTGATATATGGAATGGAATATATGATGTCCTTCTGATTCCACCAAATTCAAAACATTACCTTTGAACTATGGAAATTTGGGTCAGGTGTTGATTTGGCTGGTTGAGCAGCTTTACAATTTTCTGCGCTTTTAATTGTTCCAATGAATACATTTTTCATTGGCGCTTTCATCACCATTCATTTTTCATCATCAGAAAAAATTACTTCTTTTTCCGTTGAATCAGCCTTTTGAACACATCGTTTGCTTTCAGTACCAAATTTGTTTGTTTTTGAATCATTCCCATGGGTTGATAAATAAAAGGCGTTCCGTGCCAGTCCCAATGTTTCTGCAAATTTCTCTTGGTTTTGCCACGGATCTTGAACAAACGTTGCTGACCTTCTTTCGCACTACTTGCCACTCGTGTCAAAATCGGCGCTTTTGAATCATTTAAACTAGTATTGACATGTCAAATTCATGGAGCATAGTCTCCATAGGCCTCACACAGCATTCGATGACATTCTGTTGCATTTTTCTTCAAATGAAAGTAAAAACAAGTAAAGCTTACCGCGAATTGAGCTTTGCTGACACCAAAATAGACATATTTAAAGTCCAGAAAACTATGAAGTTGCGACGCAAGCAAAATCACATTCACACGAAGATGGTTACATGGTCCAATGCATAGAGGCAGCCTGTCTGAAATCCAGAAATGATTCCAATACAACGAAATTCTGTTCGGATCGGATACAGTTGCTCCTCTGAAGAGGGTTAGCTTGGCGCGCTAAAGTGAACATTAAAAGATACTCTAAGTAAATGCACGTTCCTCTTCTTTTTTTTAACTGGGCTTAGGAACGGCTTTGCCGGAATTAAGGTGCTGCCGTCATTACTTCAGTTTTTCCACTTTTTTTTTTAAGCTATTTTCAAAGATGAAATAGATTGAGGTAGACGATCAGGCTCCAGAACATTATGCGTCCTCAATCGTCTGGGGAAAGTCAAATGAGAATAAATAGAAGAGCTTGCAAATGGCATTTCGATCACCTAGGGCCGCGGAAAGGATTATCGAGTTGTATGTCTTCAAATGTAGGGTATGTTGAAACATAGTTTAAACTAGAAGCACTGATCTAGGAAAATTTGGCGAGTGGCTAACGGCTGAAGTTTAGGTAAAGTCAATATATCAGAGTTTTCCAAGTTGGACTAATTCGATTGCTTTGCGATCACATTCATGCTCTAAAAGTGATCTAGCTAAATGTAAACAAAAGAAGAAAATGTTTAAAAGTGATGGAAAAAATTTAGATGATCTAAGAACAAGACCGGGTATTTTAGAGGCACGATTGACAATATCAAAAATGTTTAGATCAAATTTTAGCTTGGCGTCAAAGATGACTAAGATCCCTGACATGTGTAGGGAATGCAGTATGCGTTAATTAATTATATAACTATAAACCAGCGTTTTAGCTTTTTGAGAAAAGACCATTGCGTGAAGTTTTTTAATATTTAGCACAAGCTTGTCAATTTCACACCAGTTTTCAAGTTTGAGCAAATTCGATTGAAGGAAGCAGTAGTCTTGAAATGATCTTAAAGTTGCAAAAAGCTTAAGGTCGTCAGTGTAAATAAAGATTTACGAGGAACTTCAGTTTTGGGTTTAAAGTGAGTTGACAGGCAGGATAGGTGATCATAAACAAAGGACACAAGCCATAGTACCATCGACGAAGAAAATCCAAGTTGCTGTAATTTGGATAGGGAAATATTACAATGCATAATGCCAAATGCCTTGGAAAAGTCAGTATATACAGCGTGTACATTAAACCGCTCATCAACAGATTTGGCAATGTAATTCTTGAAATATACTAAATTCGTGGATGTAATAGAGAGGCATTTGCGGAATTTATGATATTGACGACAAAGTAGGTGACCTTATTCTGCGGTAATGATATCAGAAATATAGCTGGAAGAAGTGATATGGCACGATAATTAGCAGTACAAGATAGATCTGCAGATTTTGGAATAGGTTGCATAAGAACTGATTTCGAAAAAGCAGGAAATACGTTGAGTATGATAGATACTGGAAGAGTCAGAGACTTAAGCGTAAATTAGACACGGAGTTCTGGTCGTCGATTTGGTTGCAAATATGCGATATCTGCGACCAAATTCATTGTCTGTAGGCTAGTCTCAGATCTTGTTTGTTCGCAAATATCGCAAGCCTGGAACCAAGTCGGCAACCAGATCTCCCTATTTGTGGGCCGTTTTATTGGCCCTTTTGCATCTTATTGCCCACTGGAAGGTGCTTTTAGTTTTTTTTTTTCATAATTTTCCCAATAAGCGATGAAGTCAGAAAAGCAATCGGAAGTTATGGTTTGCCACGAAGTTCAACTCAGTACAAGAGAGCAGAGGATGTAAAGGGATGAAAAATTCAAAGAAAGAAGGTCACAGCATGTTTGAGGAGTAATAGAGATTTGATACCTAGTTTGATATTTTTAGAAGAGAAGTTAAGAGAGTAGATGTTAATACAAAAATGACTTAAGTTTATCTGTCTGTAGAGAGAACTCTATTTGTGATAAGTGACGACTGTTAGGCTTGTTTCACACGTACGTAGTTCCATTCGGTTCGTTTTCGGTTGTAACCGAAAACAAACCCCTTCACACATACACGGTTCTCACACAGTTTATATTAGGTTTTGTATTTTCTTCCTCAACTTTGCGTAGTGGCGTCAAATTCATAAAAGTCTTCAAAAATTTCCACACAATCGTTTTGCCATGCCTCTTGCGTCTTAAATTTATCTTCATATTTTGCACAAGTTTTGTCCCACAGCGCTACTTTAGATTGCACAGCACAAATCATCTTATAAACATCTTATAAAAAATCACTCATTTTATCAAAAAAACTGCGACTGATAATTTCAAAAAAAATGGAGGTAATAATAAAACTAACTAAAACTGACTAAATTAACTAGGTAGAACATCTAAATTAAGAGACCCAAACTGGTAATTTATAAGTTAAAAAAAAAATTCAAATGCTCCAATCAGGTTAAAACCGAAACTAAACCGTTCCCTGGACACGAATTCACACCTAATAGAAACCTGAGGAAACCTATTCGTGTCCAGGGAGTGTTCGGTGCGATACGGTTTCTATTAGGTACCGAATAGAAACCGAAGCACCGTTTCACACTTGTCGGCAGCGACCGAAAACGAACCGAATCGAACGGAACCTCATATGTGTGAAACGAGCCTAAGCATTTTTAATTAGCCATTTTGTGACAGATCTTTGTTTATTTCAAGAGGTGAACCAGATCGCTTAAATTTTTTACGGGACTTATTTTTAAGGCGAATGCTTGAGTTTACGGATTTATTAAACCAATATGGTTGTTTTAACCGGGATGTGTATTAGAATAAAAAGATAGAAAATTACTTCCAAAATACTGTAGAAACAGTCAATAGAAAAATCACGATATAACGTTGACAGGATATTAACCGAATCGAACGAGGTTAACAGGTAGTTTAAGCCGACATAGCCACCAAGAAAAAAAACCATATTTAGAAATTTGTGGTATCGAAGCTAAGTTCAAAGAGGGAATCTAGATCACAATTTCTAAAGGGGGTGCTTCGTGTTAACTATAACATGTGAAAAGTGGGATTTAGATATTTCAAGCTGATCGACAGGAATATTTGAGAAAACAACATTCAGGACAGAATTGAACTGAAGAAGTGCACAGTTGTTCATAAATGTTGATAGAATTACTGAAGGACTCATAGTATTCATCGTAAACGTCAACGGTGCTAGCACAGAAGAGTGGACACAGGAAACAGAAATTGATTGATTAATATTTTTGATAGTTATTACAATCAAACAAACTTTGGAAAGACTAAATTAAGCCAGGTCTCGGGTAAGCAAATTATATCATGCTGTGCATCTAAAGCTGAAAGTTTAAAGAAGCCTCTTACACTTTGGTAGTAAAACGATACTTTTTTTTATATTTTTGGTTGGTGCCGATGTGGGCACTTCCGGTTTTTTTTTGTGAAGTCCTTAACAATTAGTCCTGGAGGCCAGAAGGATTGCCGATCCTATTTCTAGATAGCTGGCCGAATATGTGAGTTTGAATGAGCTAATAAGCTGATTGACTGGCACATCTTTCGTAAGTTTGTGGCACATAAGCGTTGTTGGAGCAAACCTTGGACTATTAGCCACATGCCGCAAAATCTCATTAGCTCAACATTATAAACAAACCTCGAAATAAACATCTGCATCGAGGGAATCTCAACACGTAAACAAAATAGTTTGCTACCTATCACAACATCAACAATTATTTTAAAGGTTTAGATTTAGTTAGGCTAATTTAAGTTCGGCTTCGTCTATTGAGTAGATTAAGAAAGTTCGTAGGTTAAAAGCGATTAAGAGTACTCTAGTCTCAGGAGAAACACTACTCAGGCTGGGCAAGACTCTTACCGTATAATATTGGCTATGAAAGTAAGTGATCGGTTTACGATTTGTTTAGTAGTTAAGCTTTGGCTTGCGTCCCCTCCTCCTCATAATAGAAATTTAATCAGTTTTGTTATACATCAAAATTATTATGTTTCAAATTTAAAATTCATTTGCATCAAAATTATTATTTATTTTATTTACAATCACCAAACAAGGTTCATAACATAATAACAATAAGATAAGATAATAACAAAATATTAATCAAATTGAATTAAATTAATCAAATTAATAAAAATTAATCAGAATACAAACAAAAAAAATTCTTTTTGGTATAAAAAAAGACAAAATACACAAATCCTAAGTTATAAAAAGTATAAATGTAAATATACAATGCAATTATATTAGTCATTCGCGTGTTGGCTCTTGCGGTGGAAGGTTGTAGCCGGAGAATTGCTGAGAGATTTGCTTTTCTCCGAAGGACAGTCTTTCTCTGGAATTGACAATACGTGTATCAACGTGTCTTAAACTGCGGTTTCGTGTTCGTTGAGTTGTTTGAGTCACTTATGTGTTTGTGTTGTCAATGATAAATTAAGGTCAAACCCACCATAAACGGGTGTTGTCGAAACCGATGGCTGATGCGTTATCGTTATAAGCCAACCTAATCCTCGTAAAACAGAATATTGTACTACAAAAAAAAATTATATTAGTGTGAAGAGAGAAGGGGGATGACTATGATGAAAGAGCCTTGATAATGCTATTTTGAAACGTGGTTTTAATGTTATTTTAAAGAAGCTTTTTCATCCAAGATGACACCGGGATCTAATATATTGTCAACCCTATTGAGGGCCGTGTTGCTGAGGCGGTACGTATACTGAACGCGTGCAATTTTGGGAGAAAAGCTAATTGCGTGGCACTTAACAATGTTAAGAGGGAACTTGTTCACGAAGCACCAATGGTCAAGAGAGTGCAGTTTTGACTGAAAAAGAAATCGTCAGATGGTGACCTGATGACATGGTAAACTTTGAACTCGTGCATATATAGTAAATAAGAAATGTAAGATAAAACCTCCGATAGATCTAAGCCAGAGTTAATGTGAACTTTCTTAGAAATAAGATCTTGAAGTTTCACTAATTGAAAGCGATCGTGGAGGTAGGAGCTAACCCACTTTAGTATACATCCTGCAATTCCGAACTGCTGCAGCTTGGATATCAAAATGGAATGATCAACTCGGTCGAATGCTTTGCTAAAGTCTGTATAGTCTGCGTCTCAATTTTGCATAAGACATTATAAACAAACACCATAAGATTAGTAGTAGCAGAACGACCTCTAAATCTATGCTTTTGCTCGTTCAGTCGGGCGTCGACCAGAGGAGAGTGTTTGCAATAAATGACTTTCTCAAATAGTTTGGGAATCGTGTATAGAATGGCGTTTCTTTTATAATTTTGAATAAAACGTCTGTCGCCACACTTATAAATTAATGTGATATAAGAAGATTTCCAATACTATGGAAAAAGCCCAAAGAAGAGAGAATTATTGAATACAATATGAAGGGGCGAGATCAAGTGTTTTATTCACTTACTCAGGAGGTCAAGTCCAAGGCCCTTGTTACTGTCAATATTTTATTTATTTCATTTTTCGATATGGCCATATCCTCAGCAAAAATTATTTGAGTCGCACTCGAAAACTGATACAAAAAAGTTGCAGATCTCCTGAGGAGAAAAACATAAGATCGAAATTTTCAGTGAACATGGAAGAGGGGTAACCGATTGTTTTCCGCTTCATATTAACAAAATCATAATTATTAATATTATGATTCAAACATTCAAAGTTATTGAAATGATCTTTTTTGAAAATGTTATTTTGTGTTATGTAGAACTCGAACTACGAAAACGATGCTTACTTTTAAGTTAGCCTGAAATTATTCTATTTAAAAATATAAATTAATAACGAAGCTAAAATAAGTTTTAAAGCAAATTGAAAAGATCTGCATACTAAATAAGTTGATCAAGCAAAATTTTCAATGAAACTTTTACTATCCTTCCAGAAACGTCTTATTAGAAATGATAGCGGACGTCCAATCTAAAAGAATGGACGAACAACGAGCAATTCTTCCTGGTCTTAAAAATCGAAGCGGAGCAAACAATGTGATTAATACACAGCCACGAAACAATGGAGCACCAGATGATGCATTCCTTGACATGTTGATGCGATGTCAGGTAAGATAAATATATTCCTGTCCATATACTGTATATTCTATTACGCCACTTTATTTCATATCAAATTCGTGATCATGTCGTGCATGCCATTGTAACTTTTCTCTAATGCAGGGCTCTAGACTAGAAGAACAAAGATCGGAGCTACCACGACCAAATGTAACAATGGACGTTGAGAATAGTGAACCGCCGCGTGCCTCCCGCGGTACTTCGAACATTGGAGCTACCGTGCCCGATGAAGATTTCTTTTCGCTTATCATGCGTGTACAAAGTGGTCGAATGGAGGACCAAAGAGCAACAGTAAGTCAATTATAGCTTTAAAACTATTGTTTTCATAAACTATCATAAATCGATTTCGAGGAATTCGAATTGTGATTAGAGAGAACTGATTATTTGGTAGCTATAAGATAGAAGCGAAACTCCAAAGCTTAGATTCGTCCTTTGTTTTACTTTTACTGACGGGTTGCATACGGTGCATATAGCAGAAGTTGAATGTAAATCATAAGTAATTAGTTTAATTTTTAATATAAGGCTATATTAATTTTTAATGTCTTGCTCTTTTGTGTGTCTTATAATTGTTCTTTTGTTGCAGAACAAATTTGCTGATAAATAAGAATATTTAATACTTATATAAAGCACTAGCTAATTACGCCCATTTTGTGAAGTTAAAAATACTTGATTTGTATATTCTTCAATAAAACGCAGGCGGGAGAGAAAATTGTTTAGACATAATTCCCCCTTTCTATTGTGCACTTCGATTCTGTTTTATGTGACGAAGTAGGTACGTAGTATCCGCGGCTGCTACTTTTGAAACGACTCGAGGGAAAATTCATTTAGGTAATCATGAACCCATTGTGACAAAATCCAGACAACTGTGAAGCTCTTCAATTCCATCAATACTTGAGCAGTTTATCAGAAAATGACATTTCGATTGGAGCCCCCAATTGAAATAATTAAAAATATGCTGCTGTATTTGACTTTCAATTTTACTTTATAAGTTTCAACGAATATATAATCGTAAAGAAAAAAAATTATGATCGTAAAAGCACATGTATTTAAAAATGTCTAAGAAACATTGATCCTAACTCGGGTACTGATAGTTGACACTTAGTTTAGATGAGAGTTCAAACTGGGGTAACTTAGGATTGACGGCGCTAACTGATATATTCCATACTGTGATTGCTAGATGCATTTTTCATTTGGGATATTTTGACGAAGTTTAGTACTTTGAGCCCGTCCCGTTCGAGTGTGTAGTGAAAGATTTAGGGGTTAAATGAATTTTTTTCGAATTCTTCATTGTTCGTTTTTAACTTGCATAACACAATAACTTATTAAAGTGTTGTAAATCGAATTGATACTTAATGACATAAATTGAAACGAATCAGTATTAGGAAAAGCAGATTCAGCTAACTTAAACCGAATAGAGCTAATAAGAATGTATGCTTAAGCTGAATTGGCTTTCAAATCACGGAAAAATTAAATAATCTTTGCAGCAAATAGTAAATGTAACAACAGATGATTTTTATTTGCAAAGTTTGTTTGAAATTATAACAGGATTAAGAGATCTTTCGACAAATTTGCTTGAAAAAATCGAAACAAATTACGTAAAATGAAAACTATTGACGTGTCTTTATTAATTTATTTAAAGATTAATACGATTTTCTACTGACGTTTATTATCCCCTTACAGATTCCACTCGCTAATCGAATACAAACGACACATTCCACGAAGAAAAATAACTCAAGTGATACAACGTCCAAAAATTCGAAATAGTTCATTTTTTCGTCTACGTTCCATCAATAAGAGCATTCTAATCGTAGTGTATAGGTCATTATATTTTATGAATTTTTTTAAAATAATTTTTAATTCACGTTTCATATTGTGTTTGTTTTTTTTATTGTTCCAATTGAAAATAAAAAATAAAATAAAATGAAGCTGTATAACAAAACCAAAATTACTCAAAACCAAAATTAGTATTGTATCTTCTTTACAAAACATATTACAAAGCTACTCTATTTACACTATGACTCCATTGTGTTCAAAAAATGCAAGTTTACAAGAAGCATGATATGAATGAAAATTTATTGGTCGTTTTAAGACTTCATATCTTTGAAAATGTTGAACATATATAGTGTGTAGACGAAAGAACTTATCTTCAAATCAAGAGAAATTGTGAAAATACATACATAAATCATTAAAATAAAAGATACTCTATAGTGAAGCGATTTATTGCAATTCATTAAAATAAAAACGGAAATTCTATTTATTACTATTATACTCAGAAACGCTTAAGAGGTTGTAAAGATATTGACAGAAACGAACAAACAAAAATATGGAATCATGATGAAGAAACAAACCAAATGGGCGCTTTATGAAATATTAATTGTATGTGGAAGATGCTAAAAATACTTTCATCTGAAATAAATAACTTTAAAAAGAAGGAATATTTTATGTTTTGGTTTTCATTGTCCTAACGTAAATCTATAATGACTGTTGTCAAAGGTTTAAAGAGCAACAACTTTATTTTTTCTTCCAGTAAGCAATTAAACGTGATATTAACGTTATCTGTTCTGACTGTCTATGTAAATAAGGAATGTATCCGGTTACAAAGCCCATTGTAAAATTACAAACGTAAAATCACTCCTGACCGCTCAATGACAGTATGCAAAAACTAAGATATCAAATATCCAAATGAAAATTCTAAATCTTTTTACTGTCACGGTTCTCTTCCGCTCTCTAGAATTTATCATTGACCTTGCGTATCTAGTTTTATACATGAAGTTCCAGTTCACATCATTTTCATTCACTATTTCCGCAACTCTCGTTTCCATAATGAATTAGAGGCTACTTAATTCGTAAAACGCAGATTATTCGAATGCTATTATGATGTAATTCATGATGGTATAAAAAAAAAATCATTCGGAATATAATTCGATGCGAAAAAATTACAAATGATCTTAACAGTCGACGGATCAGTAATAATTCATTAAGTATTCTTGCGTTTGCATAACTTCAGATGGTTCTTTACGGGACAATCTGAGTGCTGCTATGAATGGATCATAATTTCTCATTGGTATAATTTTTCTTTCGAACGCTCGAGTAATTTTTAAGTGGCATTTTGCTAATTTGCTAATCATAGGTGTCGGAGGCCTTCAACCCGTCAAGTAGAGGTATTTATCATAATATCTTGATGGGAGCATCGTAATTCAACGTCAACGCTACCGCTAGAGCGCGGATTATATGAAGGTGTTTATGGAGATGTTTAATGACTAGATAATTATATGTATCGAACAACACAAGTGAGGAGACGTAAATGTTTCACTGGTTTAAATATTGCATATTTATTCAAAAGGTGTGAAATACGCAAAATCCATTTTAATAAAAATTTGATTTAAAATTTTTTCTAAGGTAGGATGATTACATACGAGTATGTATATGCTTCATAAATCAGTGAAACAAATAATAGTAATAATAACAAAGAGCTCTTTTGAACTCTGATATCGCAATTTTTTTTTTTTTTTTGGAAAAAAAATCCACATGTAGGCAAATATTTTTCGACACATGCTTACATGTTAAAAAATGACCCAAAAAATTCCAGTTACAGGTGAAATATACATTTTACGGGACAAAAATGGTGTTTTGTGTTGTTCATGCATTCGAGTTTTGATGGTTTATGCCAAAGTTTGAGTTGTCCTACGGTCAGTTATAAACGTGGCGTAGAATGAAAATAAAACGGTCTAGTCAAAGTACAGCGTATCAAAAATAAGACTATGACCAATTAGTGCGAAGCTGTGATTGATTCTCTACAGCTCCTTCGTATTCAAATAGAAATAAAAAGTAAGCGAACGAATGAATTTAAATGTAATATTTGTACGAGTATGTTGTCAATCCTTACCAGATGACACTTATAAATTTGTGTATGATGTCAATCCTGCCCAGGCGATATTTGGTAACAGATTCCATGGTCTTCAATTTGGTCTTTCTCTGTGGGTAGCTGGAAATATTGCATGCTTTCGTTATTCAAGAGGCTGACGTCGTATTGGCAGTGATATAATGACGAAATCAAAGTTAAAAAGTTTGAAAAAATCAGTTGCGAAGATATTGATAGAAAAGAATATTTCCAAAAGAAAAGAAAATTATGCGATTTGGCGAATATCGCAAAAAGTAGATCTACAAGTAAGAATCCAGTAACTCAAGTAAGAAATATTGTGAAAAATTGTTATCAAACTCTGCAAAAACTAGCGCAATGCATGGAGTGATTGAAATTGAGGTCATATTTGGCTTCTGATCCAGAAAACCACAACGTGACTGATTTAGAATTGTTTTTGTTTGTTTAACTGTTTAAGTTCAAGACCTCTGTCAGTTGGAGCTATTTTAGAAAAGTGTCTAAACCTAATGAGCACTGCACACTGAACTGCCATCCCATTCCGAAGAGGGGAACGATTTTAATAGATTATAAGTATTTGAGTAAAATTTTTGCGGACATCATGAATCTACGACGAAAAAATTACATGAATAAAAATACCAAACTTATATTTAATATCCACTAGATTAAAGCTAAACCAGATAGCGCTTTCTATGAAAGCAAATAAGTGATTTATAGATTGATGTCGTGTAGTATGAAATAAGCCTGGTGTGTAGCTATTTAATATCTACGAGGAATACATGTTTTCTTTGGAAACTATTTTATAGATGCTATTGTTTCTTGCTGTTGTGGGTCATTTATCAGTGCTTTATGGAGGTGAAAAGGCGAGTGAGGCTCATTCATTCGCGGTACAGGTAAAGCATAAAGTCAGATATAACCACCCCAGTATTAGTGACATTTTTTGTTAAGACGGCCATTTTTTCGGAGCCGGTTACTGATTTCAGATCTAAAAAAAATACTATTTGATGATAGAAAAACTTGCTTTTTCGACCCACCTAATCTTCAGCAAATATTTGAACACCGCGCCCTTTTCTAGCATATGAAAACAGGCAAAAGCCACTCCAATTCTTAAAGATCCAGGCAAAAAAAAACTTTGCGAAAACCAAACATGTCTTACTGCTTTCCAAACTCAAGGACACAGGTGCAAAGAAGAGTTCACTCTTCCCTCGAGAAAGCAGTGCATGTCTGATATTATTTCTGGCTTTAAAAGATATGCTCAAGTATTCGACACCGATTTTTTTAAAAAAAGTATCAGGCTAAGGGTAAGTGTTGCCCGTCTTGTTTCATTGATGCAGAAAAGGTGTTTGATTCAATTCAGATCGATGAATTAATTTATAAGTTATTTTCACTTCATCTAGCCAGGCTTTGTATTAAATTCTGAGCCAGCTTTCGTCGTCGTTGGGACTCATCATCCAAGCAAAAGTCAAATCCAGGCCTTTTCTCTTAATCTCTAGTACATGGTGAGACAAAATATTTGATACCATTGTGTTTAATATCTTTGCTTAGTTTAATTATTCAACAAGTATGGTATCAAATGCATTTACATGCCAAACAAATAGAAAAGCAATGTTTAAAATACACATGAATAGCACTTGACAAATAACCTGAAATTACGGAGTGTGAATGGCTTGTACAAAAAAGGATTTTCGACGAAACTGGATGATATCACCCTTCTTCTGGATGTAAATGGAATCAAGTGCAAATGACATAGTCAAAACTCATAACAAGATAAGCCATTAAAGGTTTAAGGCTTGTAAATGAAAAAGTTCTTCATATTCACATACAACTTATTCTCCACCAAAAATTATTTGAATGTGATCTTACAGTCAAAAGCAGTTAAAGCTGTTAGAAGAATATATGCTAGTATCAAAGATAAAAGGAAGAAATTTTGACTTTAACTTCATATAGTAGAACTCGGAAGCCAGTGGAAAAGTTGAAAATGAAAGTAAAGACGATAACAATTCCGAAATCAACTCAACTATTCACTTTGGATCGAACATTGGAGAAGTTAAAAACTACGGCTGGAATTACGGTCCCGCATAAAGTGAGATGACTCTGATGATCATAATATATTTTTGCTTACTTTTAAGTTGAATGCTTCAACAATGCATATGCCAAATATTTGCATGCACATTTTCGTTTGGATGAAACACTGGATGTAAACCGCGATCGACTGCGGAATTTATTGAGAAGTAATAGAACACTCGAGCAGTGGAACTATAGTACAGCCTCTCTCTGGTCTTGACTTCAGATGACAAGTCCAATGCCTCGTTCCAACAACCACGTCCTCCAGTTACAAAGTTCGAGCTGCGGCACGCGCTCTTCACTTACAGAGACAAGCGTTTCCTAGGTTTTCCTATTGGCATTCGACCGTCAGCCTTTCCTTCGGTACCCGAATCTTTTAAGGTACCCGATGCTCGTTTATTTGCTGAATGTGACCAGCCTATTACAACTTCTGTAGTCTGATGATTCTGGTGACCTCTGGATCGTCAAGTACGAGGGGCAAGTAAAAAATAAGGTTCCCAACGCTGTACACTCGCCGCGCGAGATACTAGGAGAAATCCGGCAACACCGCCTTCATTGTTGATCCCCTCCACTCCATTCCAACTACCTGGAAGATCACTGCGAAGCTTAGTGCCAGTCTAACAGCCATCCGCGATGGAGCCCGCAATCGCCGTCACCGCCAGGTGTGAAATCCGTTCAGTGATTCGATTTTTAAACGCGAAGAAGCTTACACCTATTGAAATTCATAGACAGTTGGAAGAAGTTTATGGCAAAGCTTGCATCAGCGTCCAGCACGTCCGCAAATGGTGCAGGGAGTTCTCCGAAGGACGCACAGACGTTCACGACGAGCAAAGGAGCGGGAGGCCATCGGTGTCCGACGAAGTCGGGGCGAAGATTGAGCGCATTCTCCTCGAGGATCGAAGAGTAACGCTTCGGGAGCTGGCTGATCAGGTTCCTGAGGTTTGTGAAAAAACCATCGACAACATTGTGACCGAAAAACTTGGTTATCACAAGGTGTGTGCGCGGTGGGTCCCGCATATGCTTTCAGAAACCCACAAAGACAATCGCGTCAAGTGTGCCGAGGGGTTTCTTCGAGAATGCGCCGAGAATACTGAAGAATTCTTGGACTCCATTATTACGGGAGATGAAACGTGGTGTCACTACGTCACTCCGGAAAGAAAAGAAGACTCGAAACAATGGCGCCATCCCGGGTCGCCGAGGCCGAAGAAGTTTAAGCAGACGCTGTCCGCAGGAAAAGTGATGGCTACGGTGTTTTGGGACCGAAAAGGCGTCTTGCTTACCGAGTTTATGCCTAAAGGGACCACAATAAATTCGGACAGGTACTGCGAGACGCTAACGAAACTCAAAAGAGCCATCCAAAATCGCCGGAGAGGAAGACTGAGCAAGGGCGTTAGGTTGCACCACGACAACGCGCGACCGCATGTCTCTCGACAGACCACCGCCCTACTGGACAAATTCGGCTGGAAATTGCTTGATCATGCCCCCTACAGCCCTGATCTTGCTCCCAGCGACTTCCACTTGTTCCCGAAATTGAAGCAACACTTGGGTGGACAACGCTTCAGTACAGATGAAGAGGTGAAGGAAGCGGTCACCAAGTACATCGGCGGCCTAGCGGCGGAGTTCTTCGAAGCGGGTTTTCAGAAGTGGATAACTCGTATGAAAAAATGCGTTGAAAGATCTGGCGACTATGTAGAAAAATAGTTTGAAATACAAGCTTTCAGATGGTATACATATTTATTGCAATAAAAAATGCCTTACACCTGAAAAAAATGTGGGAACCTTATTTTTTACTTGCCCCTCGTATTTCGTACAGCTCGTAGTTGTACCTTATTCGCTCTCATGTTTTGCTTCAATTATTCGCCTCACGACCCGTCTTTCAAAGCCATTTAACATTGCTGATGCTTGAATGAGGGTTCATATTTCACATCCATAGCACAACACAAGTTTTTTTTTATTGATCTATGCACTTGGAGCTTTGTGTCCCTGTTCATGTAACTGTTCGTCAGTATGGTCAGAATGGAATAGAAGGTTTTGTTACCAGGCTGCTTTATCCGTTTTATTTTAGTTCAATTCTTCGTAAGTTTCTTTGGAGTTCGTTGCCAATTTTGCATCTAAACATAAAAAAACTCACCATTTTGTAGATGTGGAGGAACTTTTTGTAGATGTAGAGGAACGTGACAAGGCAAATGCATGTGTATAATATGATTTATATAAAACTTAGTAACTTACTAAATTTACTAATTTACTGCCTAGTTACTAAAAAAAGATTTATATAAACGACAGGCAGCTTTATTATCATGTACTCAAGAGCTAAGTTGAATAGCACAGAGGGCAGCCCATCGTCGTGGTTTAGTCCCATATTTGTGTCAAAAGCGGTGTGTGTGTGCGTGGGTTGGGGGTGAGGTGCCTGGCACCTCTAAGCGCTCAGGCCTAAAGACCCATTGTACTCATAATTCCTACCTACCATAGCTTCCCAGACTTCATAACAAAATCTATAATCAATGATAGGTGAAAAGAGGCTATCTTCTTCATACGCGCTACATTCCAGCCAAAGCATTGATGTCTGAGACGCGCAAACGCTGGGCATTCATAGAGGAAATGCTCCGCAAAGTCAGTATCTTTTAGGCAAATGAATAGAGGTCATAATGTGCAACACCTATTTGGTACAAATGAACCTCCTAAGCAGTTGTATGCCTGTCATGGCTCTGCAAACTTTTCTGCTCTTGTTGAGCAGGAATCCCGCAGTCGCATGGTTGGGCTCTGAAAGAAAGACCTTCGTGTACCGGGCCACATCAGAAGTCATTTCAATTTTCGAAGTAGTCAGTGTAGTTTACGCTGTGCCATCAGTGCAGCTTGACTGTCACTGCAAATAGCAAGGCTTTTTCCTTCCACTTTTCTTCAATTGCCCACTAGATAGCTTTCAGGATAGCGAATATTTCGGCTTGAAAAACAGAAACTTGCTCTCCAAGAGAAGAAGCCCACCTGTCATTCGATGAATGCAGATAGTTACCAGCTCCAGATCTATCTGTCTTCGACTCGGAGAAGAGATCTAGAGATCTAGATCTTCTCAATCACTTCTGGTCAAGAAGATTATTTCATCCCTTCTCCCGAAGTCGAGGAAAGGCACTCAAACGTCCGAAGACATAGTGATAACCGAGATCTCAAGCATCGAACCCATAATAGAGCAGTGCCCCACATTGTCGTCTCCTATCCATATTCTATGGGCAGAGCTCACCGCAGCACTCTGAATTCGTAAAGGCGGTCAAGCAGACAGTTTTTAATTCTGCAATGTTTTTGATGTCATCGTTAATTCTAGATCATTATTTTACACAGTTTGTTTCAGTCATATGTTTGTTTAAAAAACACGAAAATCTGGTAAACGTTGAGGTTAGCCTCCAAATACTTCTCGAGCACTTCTTTGACAGTGAATATTTGATGAGTAGTCGATCGTCCAGACCTAAAACTCCTTGGTACTCCCCAATGACATTGTCAGTGTAGACATTCTCTTTGTTTTCTAATATTTCTGCTAACATTGAATAGAGCGCACAAAGTACAAATTAGCGATGTTCCTCTGTGATTTTCGCACAATACTTTGTTTTCTTTTTTTAAGGTTGGGCATGTTATAGATTAAAGCCAATCCTGTGCTGGATCAATTTTTAGATAGCCTTCATGGTGCAGATTCCAACACAATTTATTAATTCAGTCGGAATCTTGTCAATACCCGTCGAAGCTTTTCATAATGTTCTCTCTTTGTCCTGGTGTTCCTTTCGAGAAATTCTCCGTAAACCTGATTTTTCTTGTGCATCCTGGCACGCGCCGTCAAACCAGCCGTTACTTTTGCGCCAAGTTTCACACTCAACCACTTGCTCTGCAAAGGTTTTGATTGTTATCTTCGTTTCCATTGAGACCTTGTCGACCGATCTTACTATATTATTTTGTAGGATATGGGTCAATTTCGTCTCAACGCTTTTTGCCATCTTTGGAGATTTCCTATGTCGACCTTCTGAAGAGGTCTGGTTTTTGTCCTATACTCCTTTGACATACTGTACTGATAATTACATTTTACCAAGTATTAGTCCTAGTCACAAATGTCTAATCTCGAAATGGACCGAGGTCAAATATGCTACAAGCTCATCTTCGCTGTACAAGGATATGATCAGTTTTGTTGAAAGTATTGCCATCTGGTATTACCCATGTTCTTTTGTGGAAACGTTGATGTGGGAAGCATTTCGAACTTATGAGCATGTCTCTACTACACGCAAAATCTATCAGGCGCTGGACTGTCACTAGTTTCATTTTGGAGACTGTGTCCTCCAATCATTCCCTGATGTATTCCTTCATTCCGAACCTTAGCATTGAAGTATCATTTTGACGTCATTTGAGGGCATTATTATATTAATGGTTTGAGGGCAATAACACAAATCATATTTCCACGTGGTTGTAGAAAGCGCCTACTATTACTATTACGAGTAGAAATATTATTGGAAGATTCAATTATGGAAGAATCACATGTTGTTGCTGGGGACTGAGACTAGAAATCTGTTAGAAAATCAGTATTCAAAATGAATAGCGAGTGTAGCTTATGGGGGAAGGAAGGTAGTTAAAGGCTTGATTAGGAGTGGTACAATTTTTTTGCAAGCAAAATTATGACATCTGAAGTCTTTTAAAGATACTCAAGGCATTCAACATCAGCTTGTTAGTGGAGTGAGCAGAAATTCATTGTAATCAGGTATCAAGAGTGGATGTATTCAAAAATTACGAAAGCTTTGACAACACTAGAGCTAAAGATTCATTGCTAAAGCTTGTGAAGAAAGCAAAGTGTAAGTATAAAGCAAATTTGGGTTATGTCAAATAGCTGACAGTCGGGAGAGAACTAACGAGAAACACAGTAAGACACAGAAGAAACCCTTTGTAATACTCTGCTATCCCCTTTAGGTCTACGGCGGAAAGGTCACCCGAGTGATGCCAGTCTTCTTCTCGCTAGAGCTGTACACTGACACATGAGTTGGCGGTCTGGTTGCTTTTCCTCCTCTGTGCCACAACTCCGGCAGAAATCATTAAACTTGACACCCAGTCGTTGCGCGTGTCGCCCTTCTGAGACAGTGTCCCGTTAGAATGGCCATCATACAGCGAAGAACATTACATGTCAGCAGAACAGCTGCTTCGTGCGACACAAGTCTGTAGAGATCCAGGTGTGCCTTGCAATCGTACCGGATGATTCCTTCATCCAGGACATAGTTTGACCGATGATATCGGGTTTTCTATTGATAAGGGACATAAGTAGTCTTGTAGCGAGGTGCTAAACTTCACCAACGCATCGACCTAACAATTGACGAAAAGATAGTCTTAAGTTTAGCTCATACGAGTACACACCGCTGCCAACGTTACTGTCTAATTTTGACCCATCATTCCATTCATCTCTACTAAGAATACGAGTTTTAAGCTTCAGACCAAATAAAGTATCTGCAACGACATAGTATACGTCCACTGGTCCAAGAAGTCCCGCACATATGATACTAGCGTAGCCAAATTCTGTTCTAGTCCGCGCGTCCTACAATTTTTTTTTTCAAAATCGTTGGTAGGTCGCCTTGAGAGCAGCCTGCCACCAGAGCCCCACTCCATACAGTAGTATCGGCTCCACTATAGTAGGTGGTATAGAGCTATGCAATAACGTGGAGTCGTAGATCCCAATTCGCTCATATAGCTCTTTTGCAGCAGTAAAGAGACCACCAAAAGCTTTCTATTTTGTGTTGTTCTATAGCAGCTTCGAATCAAGAATCTACTTGTACCTCTGGTTCAGTTCAACAGAAATCCCGTTCAATTTCGGCATGTCAAATCAAGGAACTTTCTACTTCTTTGTAAACAGTACAAGCTCCGTTCTGTTAGAGTTCACACCCAAGCCGCAAACCTGGCTCCAACGTGAAAGTATAACGAGAGACTAATTCAACCTCTCCGAAAGCGTGGATGAATGCTTTCCTGACACTGCTATGGCCATGTCGTCCGCATAAGCAACCATCTTGCAACCGGCACGGTTCAGCTTCATCAGAAGAGTATTTATCGTGATATTCCACAACAAACGTTAAAGGACACCACTCTGAGGGGTGCCCGTGTTTATTTATTTATTTATTGTCCAAATCCACAGAACAAATCCAATTATAGATTAGACAAGAAGAAAAAATAAAAATAGAAATACATATATGAATATATATAAGAAAAAGAAAAAACAAATAACATAAAAACTAAAAAAATTAATAAATTCAGAATGGAATAATAATACAAGAAAAAAGAATAAAAATCTAATCGACTGAAAAAGAAACAAACAAATTGAGTAAATTAGGACATATTCCAAGCATATGAAGGAACGTTATTTTTTAAAGTATTTTTAAACACTGATAACGAAGGCTATCTGCCGCCTATCAACATTCAGCACCGCAAGTGCCTCCACAGTCGAATCAAGCTTGATATTGTAGGAAGCGCCCTCAATGCTTAGAATGGCGGCAAGAGTATACTCCTTAAAAGCGAGAGCCCTCCCAATTTGCTTAATGAGTATATGAAAAGCAGTTTCAACTGACTTTTTTTTTGGTATAAGCATGCTATGACTGCGAGATTAACGCAGGATCGATTGACTTCTTAAAATCATATCCAATGATACTTAGGGTTAGTTTTGACACTTTTTGTAACGCAAATCCAGATGGTACTCTTTAAACCAACATATAGTACCTCTGAGTGCGATACCATCGACATATGAACTACACAATACCTAAGATCCTCTAACTTCAAACCTGGTTGGAACTGGCCAACTTTTAGAGCAAGGTGGTCGACTTATGGAATAATCACCATGTAATCTGGATCTTGCAATCAGTATAGAAGTCTGAATTATAGCGCTTGCTATATCCTCTAAGCTTAATGTATGGGTAAATAGTATGAAGGTTAGTTGTAAGTATTTATTTATTGCTAAGCTCATCTAAATCAAGTTGTTTCAGATGGGAAAGGTATTTATTACTTTTACTACTAGTACTTAACAGAAAGTAAATATTTTGTTAATATTTTATTGGTGGAGTTTGATACATACCTGTGAAAAAGTATAAAGCATTTATTAATTATATTTCAATACAAAACGTTTCTGCAAAATATAACACCACTATATTCTGTTAATATGTATATTAAAGATAATTGTGTCTATTTATTTCGCTGTCATCAAACTGTTAAAATTATTTATTTCTGAATATGTATAAGTGTACAACGCTTTAAATCATTTGTCGATAGAAAGAATTCTGTTTTGGTTTCACTACCATCTTCATTTAACAACCAGCTGCTTTGTTTAGCTCTCGTCACGTGATTTTAAATTTCACCTTATCTCTTCTGTCGTTAAATAAAAATCTTCATACGACTAGAATAATGTAACTTAATACCGTAGCTATAAATGCTATCTACCCAACTTTGCGTAGAAACGAAACCGATAGTTCATAACATTAAAAACATTTTTAACTGATTCTCCCCCGTTTTACGACCCGAACCGAAAGCCCATCTATGGCGCTGATAAACCAAATACTTGATGATCTTCTGAGGAAGGTACTTTTATACTTTTATCGATAAGAGCTCTCCGTTCAAGCAAAACAAACTGAATCGCTTGTGAATATCTCTGATGAAGTTTTGGTTTTAGGTTTCCTATACTAGTATCTTAAACTTGAAGTCGAGTTTTTATTGCAGGTTCACACGCATAAATTCTACATTAAAAGACTCTTCAACTGGACTGATGTTATTAAGTGATAAAGAACACTACTGTGTGCGGATGCCATCCTGCGACCAAAAAAATGAAGAAAAGGGAATTGAGAACACTAGAAACATACTTCGGATACTAGCAGATACTTTGTTGGTAATGTTCAGCCACCGATATTATTTGGCAGTGTATGTGAGTATGAATACACATGGTAGAAGTATGTAAACGTGTTGACATTGATATCGTTGAATTTACTATGGCCTTAAATGAGTGTAGCGTTTTGTAAGATCCAAACTCTTCGATGCCTGGGTATCGCAGTAACGATTTTAACTTGACAGTATTTTTCTCATCCATCGTCTGGTGCAATGTCGCACCTTGGCTGCAATACACCGAATGCAAACACGTACCAGAACCCGTATCGAACCAATCGACTAAAAAGCGTTGCGGGAGCATAAATCACTGTGACCCACTGAATAGGTGGCCAATTAAAAGTTCGGTTCGGCAAGGACCGGCATCGTTGGCAGCGGCCACTGGTCCAGTTGCTTGGATTTATGGCATTGCTGAGGTTCGCCCAGGGCATTTTCATCGATCCACTATTTATTTTTCGTGCTTCTGTTTGTTTCGCCCAGTCCTGCTCGTCGTCCACAAATACCATCTTGATACATACCCTTGTACATACATCGAAATTGATTTTTTTTCGTTCTTTCAAGCAGTATCTTATATCTGCCCAGCCTCTCGACTGCAAACAACAGTTCTTCTACGGGCCACCGGTGCATATTGTTTGAAAAGGGTGTATCTTTTGTTGGTGTTTGTTTCTTGATACTTTTAATAGCGTTACGTGTTCCACCGAATTGTCGATCTTCATGGATTGCAGTCACTGTAACCGTTTATTTTCGGGAATCGGTTTAAGAAAATATCTCCGAATTCGAAATCTGTCGATCGGTGGCATTTTGATTAGGCATGGAATTCGGACCCAATTAACAAATTTTTCAGACCACGGTGCAAGACACTCTAGATACCGATGCACCTACTGACCGCAATCTGAACAATAATCTCTTTGTACGACCAAAAGAAAATATCGGGATGAATAAAAACGTGTATTGTTCTGGCGAAGCAAAACAATGGGCTTTTGTTAGTTCTCGGGAAGACATTGCGATTAATTGATCGAAATTTTTCAAGCATCATTGACTTTTTACAAGAAGCGATTATAATTCTTGTTCGCGATTTGTAAAAGTGAGTTGAGACCGCAATGTTTTTTTCTGCAGCTTTTGATTTGATACTAAAAGCAATAAGCGTCGATAAATTCTCGAAGGATACAGTCATCATCGGTTTAATTCAATATTGAAACTTACCTGATGAGGTGCTTTTAAGTACTTGTCTCCGGTTAAGCAAAAAATAAAACTATCATATTTGCATTTATTATATACATGGCAATATGTTTGTATTAATACAAATGTTATATTTTTCCTATTAAGGTCTATGACTTTCTAATTACAATTGTCTAAATAAAATCGAACACAGTGACTTACTATACAATAAAATACATTGAAATTGAAACGAAAATGATTTGCACTGGCTAAAGTAAAGCTTCAAGCTTGAATTTGTTCGATTTAAAGTCTGTTGTCAACGGAATATAGACATTTATGCCATCTGGGCTATATTTATATGCATTTACATCTACAAAAATAAATAAAAAATTACAACAAGTATCATTTCATGCAGGCTGTGTTTTGTATTTCTACTACGAAAGCTTATATACGACCATATTTCACTAAAATTATGAGGATTTTTTTTAGTTTCATAATGATAACGATATTGTTTGAGCAATAGTTATCAATCAGTAAAGCTCCGCAAACGTCATATGGTGGATTTCTTCGAGAGAATGTGATGGTGTCATTCTCGGTTCCATGGTGCCGCTTGTATTTGACTGGACACTGGGCGGGCCACCACTTCCTCCGCTCGCTCCGGTTGTCGATAGGTTTCCGAGTACACCAAGCTGTCCTTGATTGCCCTCTTGACGCATTGCATTTCGACGCCATTTGGCACGGGCATTTTGAAACCAAACCTGGAAGTAAAACGGTGTTATGAATTTTTAAGACATTACTATATTTACATTTACTATATTAAGTCATGAATTTAAAGTGCATTTGAAATAATATTGCAAGAAGTTCACTTAAGTTCAGTCCCTTTTTTCATTAAGTTGTGCGCCAGTTTTTGCAGACTTACAGAATTAGAACATTTAAAAAAAAACGGAACTTATAAGAAAAAGTTGTTGAGCCACAGCCTAAAACCTTGATTGACGTGAAAAAGTTAATTATGAAGTTGAAAGAAGGAAGTGCCGGCTACGCAGAAGTATCAAGGATTACTATAGAGCCTGTTCATTGAATTGGCACCAGCTGCATTTTTTCTGTTGCTTTAAAAATTTCTATCTATAACAACACAAAAAAATTGTTTTTCCCAAATAGAGGTTTTGATTTTTATACCTGTGGGGTTTGTGAATACATATAACACATCCTTTTACACTGCTTTAGCAAAATTTTTTATTGTCTAGGTATCTCTTGCTGTCTACGGTGATAAGCAAATTGGTATATAAATTAAATAAAGTAACTCGGAATTATCATTCTTTTGCCAATATTTGGATAGAGTTTGATAATTTGTGGAAATAATATTGTTTTGAGTTACTGTTCAAAAATTTCATCAGTTACAATTACAGTTAGTTCAAGTGTAGTTTGATATTCTAAAAGTTATTGACGCATTTTAATGGAAATAATAAAATTGGCAAAATGTATTGCGGATAAAAAGTCATTAATAATTGCTCTTCTTAATACGAGAGACTATTCCTATCAAGAAATAGTGAAGAAACTGAAAGTGTCTCATCAGACAGTGTTGAATATCAATAGAGCTGTCTGTGAAAATCAAGGCCAAGTGAGTAAGAAACGGCGGAAAATAACGCTTCGAACAGATCGTAGAACAGATCGACAGATCAAATAGGCCTATGAAGCCCGTTCCCAGTTAACAAGAAACTTACATTACGACTTACAGTATCAAGACATAGATATATCGGTAATGACTTTGAGAAAGCAGTAGTAAGAGGCCAACCTTAAGTCGAGGAGACCTGCAAAAAAGCCTAAATTTGCGAGTTCATAATTATTATACCGTAACCGATTGAAAAAATGTAGGTGATTAGAATTTAATGTGCATGAATAAAGATTTAATTATTATATTATTGAATCGGGTATTAATATAAAAAAACTCTAGCGCAACAGAATCGCTAGAAACGATAATGTTCGATGAACAGTAGGGGAATCGTGCAGATTTTTAGTGCATATTTTTTCACACGTGATCCAACGTGTTTCGAGGACAATGTACCGCTTGGATCTCACCAATGCATTTAAACTAATAGGGCGAAAAGGTTTCCAGGGTTGCCACTCGCATGAATTTCAAAATTAAGGAAAGTCAAACACAAAATTGTAAAAAAAATAAAGGAATGGAATCTAGACTTTTGAATTTAAGTCAATTGATTGATTTTGAAGATGGTTTTGTGTGTATCGTTAAGTTGTCATTTTAGTAAAAAAAAAGATTTGAAAGTCTAATTGATAGTCTTGATTGTTGGAGACATATACACTGAAAAAAATTCACATGGCGCCTAGAGATATGTAACATAGCACATTATTTATGGCCCCCTACGCTATGTACATAGTACTCTGAGCTATGCTATATATTGTTTTTGAAAAACTTTATTTGGGCTATACAGTAAAACCACCTGAACAATACCGCGCATACATTTTCTTGCAGAAAATTAACTCTGCACTGAAAAAACCACATAGCGCCAGACGCCATAGTTTATAGACTTCTGGCGCCATGTACATAGTCGATTTTGGGATTGTGGTAAAATATAGCGCAACACGCCATAGTACATGGCGAAAAGTACATAGGAGCAGGCGCTCCTATATATATATATATATATATATATATATATATATATATATATATATATATATATATATATATTTATGTATATATATATATATATATATATATATATATATATATATATATATATATATATATATATATATACATTACCCAAGCCGATGTATGCTCGCAAGTTCTTTTCCCCTTATTTTTGCGAGTAATGTTCATAGGTAATTCATGGACTTTTTGGAAAACAGCTTTCAAGCGTTTCATCTACATTGCTGAGAATGTTTGCTTCATGCATGCTGCTAGAATGCAGTGCAGCGATTTTCGTTGGGTATGGCCTGACTTCTTGCTTCACAAACACTAGAGCACAGAGAGACAGTTCGGCAAACAGCTCAATTGGCAATGAGAAACCGTCGAGCTTATCGTTCAGGTTAACAACGTGATAATCTTCTGTCACGCGAATTACATCCATTTCAATGTAATTAAAATACTTTCCATTTTGATTTTTGTACATTTACTGCACTGAGTTAATTTTGATCTTAATAAAAAACTGAATTCAATTCGGCTTATAAGTTAAAACAACATTTATTGATTTTGAGGCGGTACGAAGTTCACCCAGTCATCTAGTTTTACATATATTGTATATAATTATATATTATTATATGTTGTTACTATTCTACCGAATATTTCTAGTCAAACATAAACTATGAGTTTAGACTGGCTGGTTTTACGTAAGTTTTATGAGCAAAGGTTCAACTAGTCATGAGTCTGGTTACTTGGCGAGGTATATATGCCTTGTAATGCAAAGTTTATATGCATCCAAATGCAAATTCTGAACTGCCAGAAAAGTGGCATGCAGATTGGGCAATTTTTCGCTCAATTATTGTTATGAACAGTCCGTATGTAGAGTGGTGGTAAAATAATATTCTGGAAACAACGTTTTCCAACGAAAGCTACCTGGTCGCAGATGTATTTTTTTTTTTTGCTGTAAATTGGCTGTATTCCGTTTGCCGTTTAGAGTAGTGGGAAAAAATATAAATATTGGGAGCCAAGTCTTCGATGTGCTGGGGCAGCTGTTTTGCGGGTGCAGGTCATGTGCTAGTCATAACAGAACAAATTTCGAAAATTTTTTTTTTAAAGAAGGATTTGACATCTTGCTTATTACCCATCATAACCGAAGCATCGTCTTAAGCGAATCTTACTAAGTTTTTAAAAGAAGTATTCAAATCGTTTAAATACTTCGGAAAATATTAACATATTGATTTTGCATCACATTGAGAGTGCCGGCGATCATACATGCGTCATACGAAAGGCAGAGAACAGGTAGCAATAAGAATTATGTTATGTTTAGTAATAATAATAGGTTTAGAAAATTTTGTGATTTCCTGTACGTATTCAAAATTCGAAAGTGTTAGTCCATAGATGGCGTTCATCATGGAAGATTATTATTGAACGTACGTGACATTCCAAGTTAAGATTCCATTTATTGCAAATTTTCACGTTATAGAATTAAACGAATTAATACGAGTTAATAAAGGCGATACAAAAACAGGGAGAGTTCCTGAAGACCTAAAAACCTATCGTGGACTTCTCCCCAGTTAAAGTCAAAATAACAAACAAATAGGGCCAAGCATTTGATTGTACTTATGTCTGTCGTTTCGTCAATGATAAGGCTTTTTTTTTTCTTCAAATGCTTGCCTATTTGCTCGTATGATTCATTCTCTAAAATGAAATTAGTAACATCAGTAAACTTCGTTTTCCCACACTTCAACAATTTAACAATTTCAGAATCTTGACCAATTGTTTAATCAAACAAATCAATGGTGTGGTTAATGTGAATGGTAAATTGTGTTCTAAAAAACAACTGGTGGAAAGTTATACTGCTAAAGTCTACTCCATTTCTACTATCTCAGTGAGCAAAACTAAATTCTTCTAGTGTTCTTCTTAGAAATAGAGAGCTGATGCTGTAAAAGTTTAGGTCGAAATTGAGTTTTTACGACATGTACTTACCAACAATATTTGAAATTTGGTATATGAAAAGTGTTCCCAATGAAAAGGGAGTACTTTGCAAGCGAAGGTAGTATAGTAGTACGGCAGCTAAAAACGGAGTACAAATACTCCGTTCGGAGTACAACGACAGCACTGATTACAAGGCGTGGATGAATATAGTACATGGCGTCGAGGACTATAAGTAAAGCGCCTGCTCCTATGTACTTTTACAAAACATCTCCTTACTCCTATGTAAGCTGTACTATGATAGTAATTGTACCCATAGTACAGCTTGTACAATGATACAAAAACTCACGACCCGATAGGAAACTATCGGGTCGTGAACTCTCGTGAACAGAAGTTTCTGATGCTAAAAATCTAGGTGAATTAGGGAAGGGTTAACGTTCTTGCCCGATGTAAAATATCTAAAGTTTTACTTTGGCTATGCAGACAAAGTGTAAGATTTATATATGAGTTGCTGTTTTTCTTAAAAGTAACAATTTTTCAGGAGAGTCGAAGATTTGAAGGTTTTCAATTTTAGTGCCTGCCATAGCTACAGGGTTGTACAACATGCTCACAAAAAAACAACATAAGTTTAAAACTTACTAATACCAATATTTGCTGTAAGTTTTATAAAAATCCGATAGCTCTGTCCAAAGTTATCGCAATTCAGAAATTTTCAAATTTTCGCAATCTCTTTTTAGGCACCTAGAGCACACATAGGGTTAAAAACTTCCAAAACATTGTCATATTCATATTTAAAGGGCAATCAGAATTCATCTCGTTCACTTTATTTTTGTAAACATTATTTGTTTTGGCAGAATAATAGTTGTATTAATAATATCACTAAAATGAACGCCGGCTCCAAAGGGTTAATGAAAATTAACATTTGGTGAGACCTGGACCTATTCTGCACATACACCAATATATCCTGAAAATTTCAGCTCAATCGAATGGCGCGTTCCCGAGAAATAGTTACTCAATTTTTTTGCTGATATATACATATATATATATATATATATATATATATATATATATATATATATATATATATATATATATATATATATATATTTATAAAGAAATATGAATGTTTGGCCAAACCGAGTATAATGCTAATGTTCTTCGAACATTAGTAAAAACTGATTTTTTTTAGGTGGTGTTTAACGACGAGTGACTAGAAGCGACTAAAAACAATGACGGAGAGGCACCAATACTTTCGAAGAAGACCATCGGAGAAATACAATGAGGTTTGCTTCGTGAAAAGTATTAAACACCAGTAACAATGATATGGTCCTGCATCCGAACAGATTATTTTCGTTATAGGAACTATGGCGTTGGCAACTTGCAGTATTATGATCAGTTACAAGAAATTATGATCCCACATTTTAACTACATATCGTGCACAGACAGCGGATACCGATATGGAGGAAAAAATATTTGGGCGGGTGTTCAAATCCCACAAAGCCTACTACAGTCTGTCAAGGCTTTTCAAATCCAGAAATCTCACCTGAACATCACCGCTTCTACTCTACAAGACCAAGGTCTTGTCAGTACTCACGTAGTATTCAATCGGCAAAAGGTACTCTGACCTGTTAGCCGCATTTAAGAGGAAAGTCTTGTGGAGAATCGTTGGCGCCATATATGAAGAAGAGCGATTTCGGAAACGCTGAAACCAGGAGTTGTACGTTATCTAGGGTCATTGTCCCAAATTCGATGCCAGCAGCTATTGTTCCAAATATTGCACTATATGTTGCAAATGATGCAAATGATAGACTTTCATGTAGAAAGTAAAGTAATCCTATCACAACCTTTCTAAAGTCTAAGGGTTGAACCAGTGCTAATAAAGTGCTATCAGCACTGAGTATTTTATCAGTTTTTTACTAAAAAAATATTACCGCGAAATTTTCATGACTAGACTTTAATGAAAATAAGTAATAAGTGTTTTACTTTCCTTGATTTTGAAGCGCTTGTAAGCGGTGGCCTTGGGAATATTTCTACCATAAGCGTGCACAGTGCTTTGAAATAGAGGGGGCACATATTTTTCTTGATTTTCAGTGAATTACTGCGAAGGCGCAGCAAAAGTGTACTACGGAGTGGAGTGTAACAACAAATTGCGAAGAGTGGCTTTACAATAGAGAAGGCGATTGCCCCCTATTGCCTCGTTTGCCTACGGCACTGCTTTCTACCCAATAACTTCCGATGCAGCTAATACATCAAAGTGGTCCATGACCATCGATGCAGGTTGGTCGTAATAAGGATCACGTTTGTAAGAACTTGCAATGAAAATCCACATAATTCCTCAATTTTTTTTTTCGGAAGTCAATCTTTCTAGTGATTTCTCACCACTGGGTTTTTTTTAAGCATGATTTCCTAAAACATGAAAGTATATTAAAACCAGTATCTCTACCATTTTAAGTACCAACTAAAAAAGTTTCAAACAAGATTCTGACTCTTTTCAGCAAAGAATCCTTTATGAATGAATTTTATCTTTACACAATATCTAGTCGTGAATTGAAGAAGTAACTACGTTAAACAATCGGGAATAGACATTTCATTGTTGGTAAATTTACGTCTGGGTACTTTCACTATTTCATCACAATTCTAAATTGCATACTAAATATTTACTTAATTGCGCATTCCAATGGTCCGTAAAAGTACCGAAAATGATCCAAAGCTCTAAACCTTTTTTCTAATTCAACACTTTGAATCTTGGTCATAATTAATATCCTGATGTACTTAATTTACGCTTAGCGGATGAACTGGAGAAGATACACAATTTTTTTTTACAAAGAGTAAACCCACGTTGGGCGCTCATGGCTTCCTCAGTAATTTCCGAACACTTAACCTGTTTTTTGGTGGCATATTTGTGAATTCAATAATGTACCTTTAATTCTTTTATTTCAATGATATATTATCACTTTAAAATTTGAATACTTTCATTACGATTTACATTTGGAATCGGGTTTTAATTTTCAGTAAATGCATTAGAAAAATTTATTTAGATTTATTTACTATTGAGGATAAGCGGTAGTAGGCAAGCCATGCGAGTTGAAAAGCTAAAAGCTTACACAGCCCAAAGTTTGACCTATCCTTCAAAATATGCCAAAACCACATCTAAAGCTCATTGTATGTACATGTGTATGACATTTTCTGCCGCATATCATCCGCAATGTGTTTGGACAACATAATAAGATAGCAGGAAAATGACATCGACAGCATATTTCTTTAACAATTTGCTAGAATCGAAACTTCGTTACTTGCGATTAAAAAATACATACCTGCAAAACTCGTTTCGACAGTCCCGTCTTTTGCGCGAGTTGCTTCAGATCCTTTGCGTCGGGATTCTGATTGATTGCAAAATACGATTTCATTGTTCGCAACTGATGATGCTTGAATGATGTTCGCATTCGTTTTGTCCTTGTTTGTCCGGAAAAGCTGCTACCTGAGCCTGGTGATTGACTTCCGTCGTATGTCGATAAATCCAACGATGACTGACCAATCTCGCTATGAAGCAATTCTATTGCCATCGTTATTCCAATAGATAATGTGAATGTGGAAAAAAGGGAAATTGAAGAAAATTTAAGTATTGTTAATCAAAGGTAGGGAGTATTTTTTGTATAAGTCGTTATATTTGAACTAAAGATTTGTTTTTGTTGAAAAATATGCCTTGCAATCAAGTAAACTTGACCGGGTGGACGTATTTCTAAGTACAGAGCTATGACAAATTTTTATTTTGATATTGAATACACTAACGGGTGTCAGATCGAAATGCCTTTCTAAGAATCAGGGTGCATTTAAATATTCGATTTTTGTACATAAATCCGTACTGAGCCAACAAAATAACAATTTTGCATACAGGGAGCCATTTTCAAACTTTAGAACAAGTCTTTATACCTATATCTCGATTACCCTCCCTCACAAATGTATTTTCATACACTCGTAGTGCTCAAAATAAAACCGCTCGTAGCTAGCAAATAAACAGCAGAACAACAGTATGGCTCTCATATCCACTTCAGCAACAACAAATAAATCGACTATCGTGAAAACATCAAAAACAAGAATGGCAGAAACAAAATAATACGGCTAAAGCTACGCAAATACCAAATTCGAAACTCACAAGTAGCTGAAGATCAGGATAAACAGCGGAGCAATGCAACCATAGTCCAAGCGGAAAACAAATGGAAATGTTGAAAGCATTTAAATGCAACGAAGAAAACACTGTAGCCTTGTGTCCGTGCAGACATGAAAGCGCTGAAGTTACAGTGCCTACGGTCCAATTGAGCTATATAACAATGGGACAATCAACATACCTACGATTGTATGGAGCGTATGAGCACCTTCGAAATTACTTGCAACAATGCTAAGTGTATCGGCGATTGAACAATGGATGGAACATTCTACGCGGACTCGGTGGCTTGGATTGGTTTGCTCTCCTTGTTAATCCGGATAGATTTCAACCGGAGGTTAAATTCAGAAAAGGTCATGCCCAGTAGCAAAACTACATAACATTATTAGGGTTTTATTGAATTCAAGTGCACACCAGATATCAAAAAGATAGTGAAATTAATTTTAGCAAAACTAGAAACGTCGGCAGAAATATGTGAAGATTATCTTGAATTTCAAAGATTTGTGTTTTATACTAGTGTCTATTCTAGTTTTGTTTATGTGTGGCGACAATGCGTTGTAAGATGTTTAAATGTATAAGCTGTGTACGCATATACTAATTATATGCAGTTGAAAGTAATTAGATTTATTTTTCTCATAGGCAAGATGTAACCAAAGTTTAAATGTAATGTAAAGTTAGGTTGATATTATTAGGGCACATTGACAACTTGCGTACTTTTTACACTAAAAATTAGTATACAGTTATTAATAAATGAGTATCCAATTTTATGATTCCTCGCCCCACAAAAACCGGAGTACTTTTCTTGGATCTTGGAAGAAACGCCGTTTTGTTTCTCTTTTTGGTAGGGTGATACAGTAATGAAATTCAGCTTTTGCAATACAATGTTTTAAATGTTTTGAAACATCAGTTAAGTGAAAAATATTTCAATCTACACACAAAAACTTACGAAGATTCGCCTCATTGGGGAAGATGAAATTTGAAGAAATCGTTGATATGTTCAAAAGATCGTATGGAAAATACGGCGTCAAATACACGATACACATGCTTCTAAAATTTCAAGGCTGTCATTGATACCAAACCTTATGATGTCCTTTTAAAAAAGAGCTCATTGACCATGCTCAGGAACATATGGATACCAGATTATGCGACGCAAAATCCGAGAAACAAACGAAACGGTAGTAAAGGTTCAAGAAATCTCACTCCCAAACTTATAGTTGGTTTACACAACAGTGTTCTAACAGTGTTCTAACAGTGTTACACAACAGTGTTCTAACAGTGTTTAATAGTGTTCTATGGCTTCAAAGTCTTCTTCAGCATTCGTCTCTTACTGAGGATATGCGATAAGTGATTTTGATTCGAGTCCCAGTACTCGACCAGTGAACATGCGCCGTTGGATATTACGTAATGTGTAAAAGTGTAAAGTTTTTCTAAAACGAACAATTTTTTTAAAAGGAAAAACTTTTCTAAAACCAATCATTTTTCTAAAACGAGCAATTTTTCTACAACGAACAGTTTTTCTAAAACAATAGTTTTTCTAGTTCGTTTTTGTTCCACAACAAATAGTTTTTCTGTAGCTAAACGTTTTCCTAAAATGGACCGTTTTTCTTCAACGAATAGTTTTTCTAAAACCAATCGTTTTTCTAAAACGAACCTTTTTTCTACAACGAATAGTTTTTCTAAAACCAATCTTTTTCTAAAACCGGACCAATTTTCTAAAAAGAACAGTTTTTCAAATCGAAATTTTTATAAAATAAATCGTTCTTCTAAAACGAACCGTTTTTATAAAACGGATGATTTTTTGTTTATTTAAAGGAACCGTTTTTCTAAAATAATACAATTATATATATACAATTTTCTAAAACGAATTGGTTTTTTCTTAAATGAATCGTTTTTCTAAAACAAGTCGTTTTTTGTTTTTTTTTAAAACGAACCGTTTTTCGTTTGTTAATACGAACTGTTTGGCAGTGGAAAACTGTTTAAGGCCAATGACAGACAGTTCGGTTTCACCGAAGCGTTTAACGCTTCGGTTTGGCACGTCGGCTGACACACACAGCGGTTTTCAGAAGCGTTTATCGAGTCGGTTCAGTTACAAATTACGTCGGAGTATCATATAGATGCTTGTGAAAAAAGTAGTCGTGTATATTTACATATATATGTATATACATATATATGTAAGTATATATATGCATATGAATTTTGGGCAAAGTAATTCTGATACTAATTTTCTTTGAAAATCTGTAATTGTCTACTTTTAGAAACCAAGTGCCCACAAACGTTTCATTTTCCAATACTGTATCCTAACCATTCTTCAAAGATCTGTTTCCTTATCAGATTTTCCTTCCTTATCCCATACATTCATCAATGCATCCATAAAATTTCAGCTCGATCGGACTACGCAGCAATAAACATATCGAAAAGCGCTCGAAAACCGAGTCGGTGGGTCATTTCTCTCATTTACCGACTCGGTTCCGAAACCGAGAGGCGGTTCGCACCGCGGTGTGTGTCATCACAATGCTAAAGTAATGCGCGACTATACCGACTCGGTTTTCCTCTCGGGAAACGCCTCGCAATAACCGCTGTGTTTGTCATTGGCCTAACTGCGGAAAACAGATTTTCAAAGGCAAACTATGTATGTATGTATATATAATACGAGGTTGTCAGACTTATTAGGTGCGTATTTTTGCATCTCGATCAAGAGCTGGTTAGGGTAGGTAGCATTGAAAAGAACAACAGTTGCTGTTGTTTTGAATGCTGCTTACCAGAGCCAGTTCTCGATGGCATTCGACCATGTTGATTCTTTACGACCATGTGTACTGATTGATGTATGATTATACGGTTGATCAAGTACATAATATATTGGAAAATTGGGACAATACGAGTATCAATTCAGTTTGGAAGTGCTTAGTACTAGCAATGAATGTTTACGATACGATGGTGGAAGGCTTAATAGATAAAATATATATAAGAAAAACATAATACGTAAAAATTCATTATACTGAATTAATTGAAGATTATTCAAACTATGAACGATGTTTTTGAATTGAACCACATACATTTCAAATATTTATTTCGTCGCACAGCATAACATTTGTTCTTGTCACTAACAAACAGTTTTTTAAAACAGTTTAAAAAAAACAGTTTTTTTTTTTTTACAAAAAAAACAGTTCGTTTTTGTTTTTTAAAAACAACAGAAACGCCCATCACTATGTATTACATCGATCTCAAAATTTGACGGCTAGCTTATCTGATGGATCAGATGGATATAACACAGTCCATAAAAGAAATCATGTATGAAACTATTGCCCAGAATACACGCTTGATCATGCTCGAAAAACATCCAAATCATGCACTTCCACCGGAAATTGCTTAGCCCATAAAAGTGAGACACATTTGGAACTCTAATCTAAAGCATATTTTTCAGAGATATAGGAGGATCGTCCATTTAACAAGTCGCTCCTCTTAAAAAAAGCCAATCCTGTTTACTCGTATTCACATTGCCACTCGTATTCACATTGATTGCAAGTTTGTGATGAAGCTCTCCAGCAGCTGCAAGTATAGAGAGCAGCAATTTTTGTCCAATTTCTCTGATTCCTGATTTAGGAAAGACTTTTGAGAGAATCTAGATGGAGATATTAAAAAACCATTGTGAGCTCATGAAGATAATTTTTTATTGCCAACATGACTTTAGGCTCAAGTATGAGACACAAAACATCGTCTCATACTTGCACAACCAAATTGAGCTACGCTTGAAAGAGCTGTGGACTTCAACGGTGGTCTGTGCTTTAGATATCGAGACAGCTTTCAATTCCGTATGGCACGAAGGTATTCAGTTTAAGATGATAAAGTTTAAACTCCCGGAGGAATTAATACGTCTCGCAGCAAGCGGTCAATATTATGTCAATGTTAAAACAGCAGAATCTCTATAAGACCCTATGACATCAGAAATTCGGTAAGGTTTTGTCACTAGATCAATTCTTGACACTATATTTATTTCTGATTCCGTTTCAGTAGATCAACCTCAAGTTCAAGTCCAGCAACATGCTGATGAAACATACCTATTCACGTTGAGCCAAGACCCACTCAAAGCAGCAAAGAACAAGGAAGACTACTTGGTAGAACTAAGTCTTAGCTTTGACAAATGGGATGTCAAACCAACAGTAAGACGGATGTTATTTACATGTATGTAATTTGTATGTAATTTATAGCTCTCCGAAAGAGCGGTGATCCCAAACTATTGGCAACTGTATCAAGAAACTCGCTGTTTCATTCGGAACTTCTAAGATTACTCCTAGTTCATTGCTCAAATATATCGATGTAGGTTTCCATGATTTATCGAGGTAAGATCCATATATGCGGCGAAAATTAAAGCTGCTAATTCTGCATTATAGTGCTTCAAAATTTTTTTTCCAAAAAATCATCAAAACAAAAGCAATTTGCCAAGAGACCCTCATCCAGCCTCTCCTGATTTAGGCATCCCCATCCTAGATTACTTGCTCCAAGTCTGCCATGGCGAAGACAGAGGTTTTCGAAAGGACCCTCCTTTTCTCTGCACTGGTAACTAAGAAGTGGCCGAAAAACCTTCTTCTTCTTCTGTATTGATGACAAGATTCCACGGACAGGCAGACGGACATGAGAGCGGATTGATCCGGTAACTTGGGCATATAGCAGACTTCAAAGAGCCATGCATGCACACCGCGGAGAGAGCGTGTCAGCAGCACCTCAAAGATCCGCTTTCGTACTATGAAGGGCGCGAAATACTTAAAGTATTTGTGTTTCAAATACTTAAAGTATTTGTGTTTCAAATACTTATAAAAACACACTTCTTAAATTCTTCACATTAACAATAGTTTTGTTTCTTTATCTGAATGAGAAATACAATTATATTAAATTGAACATTGATTTATCTTGACCAACGTCAAGATTAAAACTTTTAGAGAAAAAACAAAACAATTGTTTTTTTCAAAACTCGATTACCACCACCAACTAAAAGCTTTTAATTGTTTCGAGTATCGAAACAATCAAAGTGTAATTTAACTTTATAAAATTGCGGAGTTTCGTGTAACGTAGCCCGCGCGACGAACAGAGGGGTTAAAACTGGAAACCTATGATAAGATTTGGGTCTATTTAGGCTAACTTTGATATCATTAGGTGTAAGATAGCATATGAGTAACAGGTAAAGCATAGTACTGAGTTCGATTTCACGTGAAATTTTCATACAAAATTTCACTTGAAATTGGTTTCGGCGAAAATTTAGCTTGAAAATAAGCAAGTTTGGTACTGTGTTCTTAGCATGAAAAGTTGCTTTGAAGTTGCTTTCGCTTTGAAAACATAGATGGCACTGAAACATGTTGTCAATCATTTCACGCCAATTTAGTTTGTGCAGTTCATTCTTTCGAGCGAAAAAGTGACATTTAGTGTTTCAATTTGAAAATTGAGCAGTGCAAATGACTTTTCAATAAGAAAATCGATCGAAAAGTGAAATTCTTGACATTTTATCCGTCAAGAATGAGCAGTGTCTCTGCTTTTCTCAGTTGTCAAAATTTTCGCTCGAAAGAATGACCAGATAATGGAAACATGTCAAAATTTCACGTGAACTCGAACTCAGTACCAGCCTTAAGATAATATATAAGTTATCATTGTTAAGACGATCCCAGATTATGTACAGACAGGGAAATATTATTAGCCATTTTTGTTAAAAATAAATTTAAAAATAAACACATATTAAAACCGCTAAGAGCCAGCAGACCAAAATAGCATAGCCGCTAAATTTTATTTATTTTTTATTGCCAAACTAACATCTTAGTGTTAACAATAAAAAAATTAAAATCTACCAGTAAAATTGTAAAATGTAAAATTAAAAAATAAAATAGACACCTTTTCTCAATTCAATTTAATAAAGCAACAATGGGCAGTATTTTATAATACCGTTTTTTTGGACGAGAAGTCACAGCATAAATACTGCCCTGTCGGCGCAAAAAGTTTGTTCAAGTGGCAAAAGGGAAAAGAAACTTTGGAAAAGGCAGCTTCATGAATTCCGACATAAAAAATCACTGGACAAGTAGGTCTAGGACGTATCGGATCAATTTTGAAAAACCTTTCGAATAATGACTTGTTGGAGCGATGCATCAGCTCAGACACGCGCAACAAAAACGAAAATCTCTATTCGCTTGCTTGGTCTTTTGCATCAAAACACTTTCAATCCGGATCATAAATTGCTTCCCTCACTATGTAAATTGAAATTTGCATATTCAACAAAGATTTTCGATCAAAATGAAAAATTTTAATGACTTAGGTTTTAAGATTTTATTATATAATTGCAACGAACGAGATAGTGCTCAAATCAAGCCAAGAAAATTCAAAAACAAGCAAGAAAATTCGGGTCCTAGTGATTTAAACTAGTAAATTTTTCTAAGATGATTTTAGACGTGTCAATTGAGAGCCTTGTTTGCCTTGGCTTGAAGGCATCAGCCACGGAGTTCACTCGACCTCAGATTATTATTTCTGTCTCCAACAATTTCTAACCAAGCGCAGTGAGAATTGAGGCTGCGGCAATTACTGTGAAATATGTGATAGCTTCGTTAGTTATTCAATTAAAAATATTTAAAACAATTAAATATCTTAATTGAATGAAGTCATATGAAGTTATTTACTATGCTCATTCCGAATTTATTTTTCCTATTTACCAATTTGATGTTACTTTACTAATCGAAAACAGCCATCATATTCTTATTTATAAAAATTATAATATACTAATAATTATATTATAATTTGATACATACCATTGCATGAACACCATTTTGATTTCATGTGCATTTATCACCATATCAATCGGTTGTCAGATATTTTATCTTTTGATTAGCATGCGAATTGTTTTAGAAACTACTTCATTTGTATGCAAGCAAATATTAATATTAGAATTACAATCGGTGATAGAACACAAGCGAACTATTTGATTGACATCTTGCTTTAAGAAAACAACTGACGAAACCATATTGTGCAATTCGAGTTACTTTAACTCTTGGTTTCAAACGGTTCATGGGCCACAAAAAAGTCTTTGTGAATGCAACTCTTGAAATTATGTAGAACATGTCAATAACGTTTGAGTACTCAGTGTTTTGTAAAGGACTCTCGTATCCACCCTCATTCCAAACAAACGGTACGCAAAGCTACGCTCATATGTTTACTTACATACAATATTCATGTACATTATTGTCTTTTCGTCAAAACAAATAGCAGCAATGATGTAGGTGTACTCGCCGCTAGGACACTCCAGATTTGCTACAAGGATATGCGATGTTGTATAAATACATTGAAAAGCTACGAAGTGAAACGAAGAGGCCGTTCTTTTTTCCGCACCAGTTCTCAAATCAATTGAACAAGACTGTCGTTCCGTGTGAAAAGTTCCATACGTGACTTTCAAAGATTATTGAATGATAGAGGACTGAGCTCTCACTATGAAGTGGAGCGGTACTTTGCTATAGCACGGTGGCATCACACCCCTGCGGGACTTTATTAAAACGCTACTGCTCTGCTGCCGTGTTGCTCGAGAGTGTTGTTTTTTTTTCATTTCGAAAAGGTTTTTCTTTCGATTTTTCTTCAGTGCCACTTAAGCAGATATCCACATAAGCTGCAGAAGGCATTAATACATTCATCATACATCTATCTATGTGCCGTGTCTTCGGGTGCAACGTCAAAGTATCTTTTGGTGTAAGGTCACGATTTCCGAACAGTGCAAAAATTGCAGTCGAACGTGCAAATTGGGACTACATGATTTTTGCATAAGGGCCATCATTCAGACAAGAGCTCGCATAATGGGGTTATTCGAATTCGAAATAGTACTGGAAACGAAAGATATTTTTTCACACGATGCATCTATAGCGATAGGAAAGGAAGTGAATGGGTTCCTGAAATCACTTAGAGGGATAAGCCAGTAGTTTTAAATGAGACTTCAGATATGTTTTGGCCTTTGAAATTGGTTTTTTAGAGCATAGTTAGCATAAAGAGAAAATAGACAAAGCTTTTCTCGCGAATAGATTGGACTTACAGGACATGTAATCTGAAAGTTTGAAGTTTCATATATAGTACTTGAAATTTAAATTCGAATTATATTCAGCACCATGGAAATATCATTTTGATGAAGAATGTGAAAAATTCAAATAGGAAATTCAAATAGGAAATCAACTTTTTGGTGAACACAAAACACAAGAGAGAAAAATTAAATTCCATAGGTACGTTCAAAAAATGATTTTATCAGAAAATGTTAATGTACCTACGATCTATAGAGAACGTCTAGTGCTCCCTCGCAAACTTAAGCACTTCCGAAACTTACCCATTCGCATCGGTGTCGGTCCACGTTCCATTATATCAGGCGACTCATCCGAGTGCGGATGAAGATGATTCGATGATGATGGTTTCCGTTTCCGTGGTCGTCCTTTTTGGCCTCCTGTCGTAGTATAGTAGTGACCGTCGACTGTCGACACCGAGTTCGGCTCACTGCAAGCATGCATACGTTATTATCTAGTGTGAAACAGGTGAGTAAAGTTGGGCTTAGAGTTAAAAGCATATCATGTGGCTATCAACAACACCTTGAAATGTCTGCATCAAAGTGGTCACCGCAAAGTACTCGTCCGCCACGAATTGCTGCGGTATCGCCAGTACTTAGCTGTATACCGCATAAAGCACACGAGAAACAATCCACATGGAATACGAGTTCGCGAGCACGCATCACAAATTCTGACGAACTTAATCCTGCACCGCACCGAGCACATCGTCGTGATGAATATAATCTGCAATTGGTGGAAAGGAACATTTGGCAGTTTAGAGTCAAAATATAAAACATATGAGCGTAAAAAAGTGAAAATGATTATAATTGCTTATTTGCAGCCATTAATAAATAAATTGCGGTTATTTTGCTATTAACCTTATTCACATCAAAGCCATAAATTATTGCAATGAAAACATTGGCCCTGCAGTCGAGGATGTATATAGAGTGTTTTTTTTTGTTCAAGTGAATTTGTACATATACTTAAATGTCTACCATACATCGCTGCTATCGTTTTCAAAGAGTGTTTTTATTTATTAAAAAAGTCTAGCGCATAAGAACCGTTAGAAACACTTATTTTCGGAGAAACGTAGAAGAATCGTGTAAATTTTAAATATATATTCTATCACACGTGTTCCTCATTATAGCCAACCTATTTTGATGGTCAGGTCAGACCACTTCATCCCGCAGACCGCATTGATACTCATAAGGTAGAAAGGCCTTCACGTCTACTATTTGCATAAATTTCAAAATTTGGTAAAAACAAAAATACTATTGTTATTTATATTCATTGTTGGATGTTTATTTAATCTTTTTTTGCCTAATGGCCAGCTTGACCGATGACATCGGTATACCTATTGAGAGGGAGCAGGAGACCTCCGGTAACAAGGTTCCAAGCCTTGCTAGCTCATCGGCCTCACAGTTGCCCTGAAAACCCCTATGTCCAGGTACGCAAATCAATTAAACCACCGAATGTCTCGACATCTCCCTAAGAGATGCACGGCATTCAGCAACAATCATGGAAACTGTACAAGGACCAGCAAGGGAGTTAATAGCCAATATTAACCCCGAATGAAAATGCCAATATTAACCCCGAATATTCGATTACACAGAAGCCAGTCGATTGCCTGTAAAATAGCCGCATTTTAAAAGACCTTTAAATCCACACCTACAAATTTAGAAAAGTCGCCTCTATTGTCACAGGGAAACACTATGCAGTTTTTTCTTAGTGATTTTTCAAGATTGCATCACTGCAACAGGGTTACCTACATTTCAAAATATTTTTTGGAAACTTTGTCTTTTTTAAGGCCAATACATTTCATGGAGATAATTTGGTGAAGAGTTACTGTTCTTGTGCAAAAAGAAAATTTCCATTTCGAAAATTTCCACACTGAAAAAAATCCACATAGCGCCCAGAGCCATGTAACATAGCGCATTATTTATGGTCCCATACGCCATGTACATAGTACTCTGAGCCATGCAATATGGCTCCCGGCGCCATAATCTCAGAATCTACATAGCGCTTAGTCCCATGTTACATGGCGCAGTATTTATGGTGCCACACGCTATGCACATAGTGCCCTGAGCCATGCAGTATAGCTCCCAGCGCCATAACTACATGACGCAGAAATTATGGCCCCACAGGCCATATTACATAGTGCCATGAGCCATGTAATATGGCTCATGGCACTCCAATTATAACTCGCAGCCATACTGTGTGAGGGGATCTATAAATGTTAGCAAGTGATACTTGAGTATCGTCGATAGATCGACAACATTCTCAATCGGCTAAGGGCGCATATTATTGAATGGCTCCTTCGGCGACTCTAAATGCAGCCAGCGCCTGTTTGTTGCAAGCAAGTGACTTCTCCGTGTGCTCATTTATGGTAAGTAGCACTGTTTTGACTGATTTGCTTTTTCAATGTACTATAGTCCTCCACGCCATGTACTATAGTCCTTCATGCCATGTACTATAGTCCTCCACGCCATGTACTATAGTCCTCCACACCATGTACTATAGTCCTCCACGCCATGTACTATAGTCCTCCACGCCATGTACTATAGTCCTCCACGCCATGTACTATAGTCCTCTACGCCATACAGTATAGTCCTCCACGCCATACAGTATAGTCCTCCACGCCATACAGTATAGTCCTCCATGCCATGTGTTATAGCTCTCCACGCCATGCACTATAGTTCTCCACGCCGTGTAATATAGTCCGCCACGCCATGTACATGGCGTGGAAGACTATAGTATATGGCGTGTAGGCCTATGTACTTTTCGCCATGTATTATGGCGTGTGGCGCTATATTTTATCACAAACCCTAAATCGACTATGTACATGGCGCCAGATGTCTATAAATTATGGCGTCTGGCACCATGTGTTTTCTCATTGCATTTGCCTCTGCAGGCAAAGACGATATTTATTAAAAATTTGCATTTTTTTTTAAAATCAAAAGCTTTTAAGGCGGATTGTTGATCTGTACTTTCTCTAAGAATAAAAGTGTTATTTCAAAATGCCTCTTTCATAGAAGCTCTGATCTTTAAGGGCGAAATATTTGCCTCAGCTATTTTCACAATTTTTATTATCAGGAAAGTTTTATGATGACAAAAAAGCATTGCAATTTCTTGGTGCCAGATCTGTTCTATAAAGTGGATGCATCAAATCTTTCCAACCAATCTTCCGGAGTTTCTGGTGAGTCAATATAGACATATGTGGCCAATCGCTGTCCTGGTAGAACACAGTTTCTTTGCTATGTATTTGCTTTGCTTTGCTTAGTATGGTCGAGCGCTAGCTTCAAACCATCTAATTGTTGGCAGTAGTAGCCCAAATTCAGTGTTTGGCCATATTGAAGCAGTCCATAGTAAATGATTTCCTTTCAATCCTACTAAACCTACAGCGAAACCTTCCTGGCCATTTATCTTTGTTTTGCTAACATTTGAACCGTTACGCCGCGCTATCATCGCGATTATTGTCCCGCAATGTTCTCGCATGTAATATTGTTTTATGAGTCAACTCGTGATTCAGATTTATTCGAATACTTTAATACTTTCATCGAATCGATTTCATGCTTTCGGATGACACTACGACTGCTAACATGCCGATCTTCTTCGATCGTTTCAATGATTTTATCGAAAGTTCCGAAGACGGATCTACATACAGTCTGTCAAGAATGAGTTTACACAAAGGAAAAAAATTCAATTTTTGATCTTTCTAATCATAAAATACTACTTTTTACTTATGTAAATGATTTTTTTTCTTAATTATAGTTATTTGCATTATTTCCAACCGATTATACAAAAAAAGTACAACTTCAATGCAAAACAAAAAAAAACAAAAAGAACAACGAAAACAATTATTTATTGAAGTGTCAAGAAACTCTTTACACAACTGTTTTTGTTTTGCATTACTGCAACGATGCAGTAAATTTACCGTAATCTTTGGTATGTATTGTTAAGTTTTATGAATTTGATCATTAGTTGGTCATTAATTTTTGGCTAGTACGCATAATTAAGTGAGATATTGTGTTTTAAAATGCCAGGCAAAATATTATCCTTTTAGTTGGTTCAGATGATATACTATAATCACCAATTAGGTACAAGCGCACAGGAACTGTTGGAAATGTTCTGTGTAGCATGAAAGATAGTCTATAACGTTATAAATTGTGCTGAAAATGAGGATAGATTGGAGCCAAAGTATGGAGGTGACCCAAAACCAAAAATATCTAAACGTATAGAGCGCCTTATGATAAGGAAACTTGGTAAAAAACCCTGGATTTCAATCAGAACTCAAGGAAGACTGTGATGCTGCTGTTTCCCATGAAACAGTACGACAGGTCATCCTACGAAATAAGTTCTCATCAAAAGCTGCACGAAAGAAACCACTGCTTTCTGCACTAAACATCGCTAAACATCATAACATTCGCTATGATGCACCTTTCTCAACCCGTTGTCTTTTGGGACAACGTCATATTCTGCGATGAGACAAAAATGATGTTGTACTACAATTATGGACCGACTAGAGTGTGGCGCAGTAGGGATTCCAATCCCGAACCATTTTTTCAATCCTGGGATTACGGGATTCAAAAATCTCAAATCCCGGGATCCCGGGATTCGAGATTCAAAATATAACACAACAAAATAAGTCAAGTTTTTAATAAACAGATTATATTATGTGCCATCATTTCAAAACTACAGCAATAAGTAAGCTGAAAACTGTATAAAAAATATGTTACTGAATAATTACTAATTTATTTAATTGATGCAAATAAAAACAATAATTTTAATTATCCGAGACGTTGACAGTATGAAAGCAAATATTTAAAATTACAACTATTACAAATTACAACAACAAATCACGACAAAAAATCACAATAATAAATCACAACTCTTAACATATAAAATATTCAACACATAAAAATTCTGCCAAAGTTCATTGGTTTTTTCGGAAGTAACATTGAAGCAATAGCAAAGTATCCAAAGTATCGTCTCCAAGCCTGCTTTTAAATTTATTCCCGATGTTGGACGCAGCGGAAACGGTCGATAAATATTGGTATGCCTGCTCCAAACTATGCGAGTGCCACCACTTTCGAAAAGTTTCATTTCTTTTGCAATAGTTTTAATTAGATTAGTTTCTTGCGGCATTTCATGATTGATTATTTTCATACTTTTGCAGCTCTTCTCGTAGCGTTAATTGACGACTACCGTGTTCTGATTCAATATGGGTATCTACTGGGTTCTCATCATTTCTTTGGCTAGCAAGCAAAGCGTTCAGCATCCAGATCATTGAAGTATTTTTTTTTAAATATTTGCGTTGCTTGGTTTCCAAAATAAAGATTCTATTTCACTTGGTAAATTGTTGCTGGCACAATGTAGATTCTGGAGATGGCTTAGCTAACCAGATAGCTCAATACACGGACGCTCTTTTATTCGGTCCAATATTGCAATTTTCATAGCATTCACAAGAATGGACCGTTTTTCTCCTAGCAGCCTAAATAAAAATCTTGATGAAGTATTAGCAGTGCATAAATTTGCATCTTTGCGATTTAAGGCCTCCACAGTCAATTTTACAAGGAGTAAAACTTCAATAAGTTTCTGAATCGAATCAAACTCAGTTCCATTTAATCGCTCTGGATATTGCAGGCCTATTAATGTATACTATTTTTCAAAATGGAAAACCGTTTAAACATTGTCAAGAGATTATTTCATCTTGTTTTACAATCCAGTAAGTGAGACAATTAAATGCCTTGCTTGGATTTGACATAGTTTTGAAAATCGTTATTATTTTTCGTTGGAGCTTTTTTAAAATATAAAACTACCTTACGAACTTTCTTTATGCATGCACTGATGTCCTTTGTCAGATCTAGCGTGTCTTGCAGGCGACCGGGTTCAACGTAGTAAGCTGATTCAGGAACGTCCAAATCTTCGTGGTTCAGATTATCAGCTGCTTCATCAACTCTTTAATCTGGAATGGACCTCCTATTATAGAGAACATCGCAAACTGCCAAAAGAATGCTATGCGCCAAGCAAATATGTTGCTCTGTATTAACAAGTCTGCCTACGTTTCGCATTTCATTTGACCCATCAGTTATAATGGTAACAATGTCTTTTCCTAGAGAAACATCAAACTCAGCGAAACGCTTTTTTAATATGTCTAGGTAGTTTGCAACTGTCATTGATATTCTTACTCGCACCAAGCTCCAGTAAGAATTCACTAAGTAGATGTTAATATTTGTGTAGCGCCTATTTGTTGTCGAGGTCCATCAAGCGTCAAACTGAACCGTTCACCTGAGATACTAGCCTGTCTTATCTCATTTTTTATTATTTGTTTTTATCCTGCTTGCATAGCCCACAGCCTTTTTTTTTTTTATTGTTATTGAAGATTTTGGTAAATCTGTGTATGCATTCGCTAGTATTAATTTCCTCAAATCATTCGAAGTAACGAATGCACCAAATGCGAAACAGTCCATACTTATTTATTTACAAACCCCTTTGTATTCTCTTGTCAACTGTTGCATCGGTTTGTTTTGCTCTATTCTTTACGCATTTTGATGTGAACTTGCATGCTAATTGCTTTCTCATAAATATGGATTCTATTTGCTCTTTTCGAGTCTTGCCGTAATTTGATTGCCGATTATGCTTGACTCCCGACCCCGGAATCCAGGCCAATTTCTGATCTAAATTTCTGATTTCCAATTTCTGATAGAACTCACCAATCCCGGGATTTTCGGGACCAGAAATTAGCCGGAATCCCGGGATTCGGGATCCCGGCATTGGATTCGCTAGGCGCAAGCCTTTAACATCGTTGGAAATTCGAAATATCATTCGACTGTAAAATTTGGTAATTTATCCGTTATGATTTGGGGGCGCTTCTCAAGCAGAGGTGTAGGAGACTTGGCATTCATCGAGTCAACCATGAACGCCCAACAATATTTGCATATCCTTAAAACATATTTAACAAGCAGTGCGCAGAAATTCGGGTTTATGCATAACAACAAACCAAATTTTAAGTTTTACCAGGCCAACGATACCAAACATAAGGCGCACATGGTGCGAATGTGGCTCTTATACAACTACGGAAAAGTGATGGATACGCCAGCACAGAGTCCTGACTTAAAATCCATCCAGACTTTATGGGCCTACTTAAAGAAACAAGTCGCTAAAAGTCAACCCAAAAACCGAACTGTATTAAAAACTGCGATTCTCGAAGAATGGCCTGCAAAAGTTGATTCATTCAATGAAAAATCGGTTGCGATGCGTAATGGATGCTTTGTTGTACTTTTTTGTATATATGGGTTGGAAATAATGTAAATAACTATAATTAAGAAAAAAAAATTCATTTACATAAATAAAAAGTAGTATTTTATAATTAGAAAGATCAAAAATTGAATTTTTTTCTATGTGTAAACTCATTCTTGACAGACTGTATGTAAGGTGCACTTTAAACATTAAAATTACCCCAGCAGACTCGCTAAAACCAAAATTGCGAGCAATAGGCTACGACAGTATATGGGTCATGAACACTATTTACAATTTCAACCGCATGGCGAATATTGATAAAATAATAAATTCATATATTGATAGAAGTTTAACTTGGGAACCATCCATTCGGATATAAGTAGTCTTTACGTGCTTTGAAATACTTTAGCACCATGTGTTGATTTTTTACCCAAAGCCACATACAACGTGCATGCAGCCAAACCTGATAAAAATGGTGTTTTTTGTGTTTGTCACATACGTGAATATGCCATAGTACGGGTGTGAGTATTCTTCAAGGGTCTGCGGAAATTACAATGGACACAAAGAAAATAATGAATGTATCTTGTCTGATTTTCGAACTCAAACCGGTGTCCACAGCAAAGTCTTCCTTAGTAGCATCCAATCGAGGCAGCATTCAAGGAAACGTAGTAAACATGCTCGAACAAAACATCTTCTGATCATGCTTTTGAAACTATACAGCCAAATAGTATACACCTAATATATACTCCGACTCTTCACCGTTCAGCTCAGCTTTCAAACCATTTTTTACATTGTAAGATAAACGCTTACGAAGAAAACGTTGGAAAACGACAGCTATAACTGCCCACCGTTGCTTCTGCTACAACAGATAACACTACCATCGAATATCGATCGATTACTCCATATGTATTATATTCCCGAAAACGGGTGCCGCCTGCTGCAATGAAGTGTCCGATATACATATTCTGATAGACGGTCGTATTGCCTCGACTCCATAGCAAGCGAAAGGAACGAGTTTGTGGAATTCGCGATTCTCGAACGTGACTTTTGCCAAAACTCTTCGAAACATCCAACATCTTGCACCGAAACTTTAGTTTTATCTTGTCTGGCGTATTTTTTCCGCTCGCCCAGGTCAGGCTGAATTTCGCAGGTTCACTTACATACGACCATGCATTCGCGATATCATTCATCAAAGATCCTTGTTAGCCATTTTATAGGCTATTGAATGCTATTATTGGCTTACTGAGCAAAGAAGTCGATTCGAAATGGTTTGGTGTGTTTGGTTAATGGTTTTTGTGTCGAGATGATAATTGAGGTTTTAGTATACTGAAGGTATGAAATTGATGGATATTGAGTTGTACACGTCCAGTTCGTCTCAGCATTGCGGCAAAATATGAATTCGTCTGAATATTCGTTAAAAAAACAGGCATTTATTTTAAAACTTAAAATGATTAGAACATCCTAACAAAACAAAATATTAATGAATTCCAGCAGATGTCTTTATGGAAGCTTGTTTTGCTGAATACCAAAATAGTTTGTTACTAATATGTAAAAACGATTTTTGCAGCCAATTTCCTACCGTTTTCAATAAATTTAGTTTCGTTTGCGGGCATCTTAATTTATTTAACAATTAAAATTGCAGTTTGCCTTCAAAAACTGTACGAGGAGAGTAAGAAAATTCATTTCATTCGATTTGGTTTAAAGTAACGTATCTTTCGACTTCATTTGGGACATTAATTTGAATTCAAGAATTGCTGCTCAGCAGAGTTTCCTTAGCTTTCAACGGTATATGTAAGTTCGAAACAATCACGACAATCAGAATTCGTACAACTATTCCATTGTAATTAGATACTTGTAACATTCCACTTTTCAACTTACCTAAAATAGTCTTCCTTACAATAAATGTTTCCGTCTTTTGCAAAGCAACTGAGCTCTGTATCGAGCGGCTGCGAGCATTTACAACATCTCAAACATTGTCCATGCCAGGCTCGATCGGCGGCCAATAAGTAGAATCTGAAAAGGTAATCCATCCAAACATTCAGTTTCACATTTTTGTTAAATTGTCTGTAGTAACATTACACATAGTGTATTTTTTCAAACATTCCCCGAGGGCTTAACATTTACGTTTTTTTTTTCGCAATTTAACAACATTCAATTCACTACGTACGGACATGTAGACGAACCTGTCTCGGATCGGAGAGCCACAACCTCCACAGCAATTATCCGTGCGAATATTTTCTGATGTCATTAAATCTTTGAGCATGTTGTTTGTAAATTTGTTTTGTAGTTTGCAGTGATGTTATTTCTTGGACCAGAAAAGATTCGAAATTGAGTTCATTGAATGGTGCAGTGTAAGTACTATTTCATTGAAGTTTGAAATGCTGAGCTATTGACTGCCTCGCCTTAATTAGGTTTCCATATATAAATCATGCATAATGCCGCACCACCTGTCGTTTTAAAGACAAAAAGAATAATTAGTAAAGATCAAATATTTTGCGTACATATTTCTTAAAATAATAAAATGATTATTTGATGGGTTCTCTGATACACGAGTATTTACTGCATTTCGTAAAGCTTAGAAAAAAGCCTACAATGGAGAATTGATTAACAGTGTATATTTGACTCAGCCAATGTCACAAAATATCTTTACTACGAAATTTTTATAGCATGTGTGTTGAAAGATATAGGAGCAAAAAGACATGCATAGGTTTTGGTCTAAATTTTTAAAAAAGCAACAATATTCATTCATTACACCAGAGCTGTATATTTCGATTATGTAAGTGAATCGAATCTCAAAGCTTTCGGGTATAATATTCTGGCTTGCTAGTTCTTGAAGAAATGGTACTTGATTTTGGCCGTTGAAACATAAACAAAATTATTCTCCTTAAGGTAAATTTAACTATTTAAACCGAAAACCTAATCTATGTTTGAAATACAGCCTCTGTTGTAAGTCAGTGGTGGAGGACGTGTGCGATAACCAAACAAAGCATTCATGATCTTTGTTGGACCTATTCTTTTCGCGGAGCGCATAAACGGCTTATTAGAATCTCCAGTAAGTAAGCCATATCCAGCTGTTTATTCAAATAATCGTAACGTTAGTTCCACAGCCCGGTTGCCAAGTGATATCTGTGTTGGTTTTTGCTATAAGAAATAGAGTTTCTTTTCCAATTTTAAGTTAAAGTTACCAGAAAATACTCTTACCAAATTACTTTTTGGGTTTTTCACAATAACATACTTTTGAACTCAATATTCTTTCAGAAGAGCATTTTCTACCACACGACATTATCAATAAGCCGCATAGGCAGTGGTGCACTATATCAACACAACTGTGAACTATTTCAATGTTTTGACTGTCTTGCGATTGCACAGGATGCTTCTTAGCCAACGACTTCTTAGTGTCTTCAAGGAATTTCTGCCTGATGGCTGGGTTGACCAATGCATCGATACACCTATTACGAAGAGACTCGAGACATCCAGCAGCAGGCTACTAAGCCTTGTCAGCTTTTCGATCACACAGTTTCCCATGTTACCCCAATGACAAGGTAACTAATTCAATTGCACTTCTGAATCTCTAGCAACAACACTGAAAAAAATCCACATGGCGCCCAGAGCCATGTAACATAGCGCATTATTTATGGTCCCATACGCCATGTATATAGTACTCTGAGCCATGCAATATGGCTCCCAGCGCCATAATGTCAGAATCTACATAGTGCGTGGTCCTATGTAACATGGTGCAGCATTTATGGTCCCACACGCTATGTACATAGTGCCCTGAGCCATGTAATATAGCTTCTTTTATAGGGGAACGAATTTAGATATTGTTCGTTATTTGAAGTATTTTTGAATATACGGCCATACCACAGGAATAACCGATTCTCGTCAGATCACCGAAGTTATGCAGTGTTGGGCGCAGTTAGTACTTAGATGGGGGACCGCTTAGGAATACCACTTGACGTTGACATGAAAAACATTAAAGAAAAACTAAAAAAAAAATTTTAAAAAAATTATATGGAGGTATACATATAAGGTGTTAAGCATGCGTGCAAATATTTTATGATTTAAATTTTTTATCAAGCCTTTATTGTGGTGCTTTAGTTTGCATGAAGTGCATGGCGTAGAGGACTATAGTAGATGGCGTGGGGGGCCATAATACATGGCGTGGAGGAGCACAGTGCACAGTGCTCCTATGTACTTTTCACCATGTACTAATTCAAACTGAATTCACTTTTTACCAGGGTTTTTTATTGTTCAGCATTTATCAATATTTATGTTCAACATCTCAAACCAATGATTCCCAAACTCAATTTCATCAACATCAAGCTCAGCCAACAATTGTCAACTTGATCCTTGCGAAAATATTGCGAAAACATCCACTCCCATTGTTCTTGGGATGGTTTCTGAAAACGGGCTTTAAAGCACCTGGAAGAGAAACGCTACGTGATGTTAATTCGTCTTGAACACAAAATAGTCGGTGTATATAACAAACACAAGGGAATAGGTACTTTGTCCGTGAAAGATTACAGAGTTCTCAGGTATGGGCTGGTAAGCTAGGCCCAACCGAGACACGATAAAGTGCGTTTGGTAGAGAGCAACAACACCATGTCAACGAAAGCTGGAAACTCTCACAATTTTCGCGCTGTGATTAAATTCCTTGTTAAAAAAGAAAATACGCCAAAATAAATTTTTGAAGATATGACATCGGTTTTTCCAGGGTGTTGCACTTTAGGTGCTGTACAAAAAATGGGCTCGGCTACTTCAACAAGAATGAGACAGTTGTGAAGACAAAGCCACCCAGTGACGGCCATTACCGAAGAAAATGTCCAACAAGTCAAAAAATTAGGCTTGGCTAATCAAAGAATTAAATTGCGGCAGATAGCACAAGAACTACAGATCGGTAAAGTATGAACTAGAGAGATTTTACATGAACATTTACACCTGAAAAAAATTGTGCGCGTTGGGTACCACGATTGCTCACACCGTTCGACAAGAAGCGACAATTGGAAAATCGTAAAAAATTTTTTGGAGTCGTGTCAAAGTGATTTGGATGGCATTTGTAACCGCATTGTGACCATTGATAAAACCACGATTCGTCATTATGATCCTGAGTCCAAGCAATAGGCTATTGGATAAAAAAGGGAAAAAAGCCACTAAACTAAAGACTAAATTCAAAATGGCAGTCGGCATCGAAGATTATGGTTGCCATTTCCTGCGAAAGCAAAGGCATTTTTTTAATTGATTATTTGCCTAAAGGGACTACAATGAATGGCTGTTTCTGCATGACAACGCGCCCGTTCACACCGCTCGGGTTGCAAGGGTTGCTTTGAAAGCTACGGGCATCACAGAAATTGACCATCCTCCCTACAGTCTGGAGATGATTCTTAGTGACCTTTTCTTTTTCAAATTTACAAAAGGAGTTACAGGGAAGAAGATTTTCGGACGATATTGAGATGAAGACGGCCGTAGAAAACCATTTTGAAGAAAAATGGAAAGAACATTTTTTCATTAATTTCACTTGAGGGGGATTACATTGAAAAATAAAAAACATAAAACAATACTTTTCATTCATGAAGTACCTTAGGCCACGAACTTATCATCATCCCCTCGTACATCTCGGCCCAACATACATGAAAATCTAGAGAAAATATTACGGCTAATTCCTATATTTTATAAGTTTTATTGTCCCGTACTTTTGGTTCTGTATAAACAAGCACTTAATGATAATAACAAATATCATTTAAGTAATAATGGTTGTTAATGCATTTGTCTATAATATCGTACGATATTTCTTTACAAGCTATCCTGAGATATAAATATGAATTTCTTCAAACTAAAACTCTCCATCTTTGTGACTGGCGGAACTTAATCGGAAAAAAGCTTCGATGTTTTCGTAAAAGCGGTTTGAGCTTCAGTTTTCTTGAATTATTTCAATGAAATATTCATCAAAATAACGTAAATTTTGAATGATTTTAAATTTCCATTCAGCTTAAGATTCAGTTCCAATATCTATTAGCTTAAAGCACCAGAACATTTTTATTTGTTTCTTCTTATTTTTTTTTGCAACTCAATTTCGGCCATCGACTCAATATTGGCCGACGAATACAACTTCTTGTCGGTTTTTTTATTCTAAAATATAATCTTCAGCGATTATATCAGCACTTACTGCAATATCTTCACCAAGAGTTCGCTAATGTTTGCCAAAAGCCATATTATTCTAACATCTCCATTGTTTTATCTTTCGAAATTTTTCGTTCGACTATAAAAAACGCCATTTTCGTCAACAATATATAACACGCAAAGCATGCACCGTACACCGAGAGTTACTCGCCGAATTTCCCTCCTTGTACAGCAAACTTCAAAGAAATTTGATATAAGCTCCGCGCTTTCTTTCTCTTTTCTATGCAGCAAACATCAAACGTGTCAACGCGGCCCAGACTCGAATCGTGATTTTCTCTACCTCTACTGGGAATTTAGCCATATATTTAGACTACATTTACTTATTGTCTCTTTCTTCAATATTGATGAAATCAATGCACAACTACATAATCCTCACTACCACTACCAACCTAATTTTCAATGTGGTGATACATTTTCGTTTCTTCGTTTTCTCTCACATTATTTAAAATGACCCAAAAGAGACTTTTGCACATATCTTTTTCGTGCATTTTCTCACTACAAAGCTTACACTTCAATATTTCATTTATGAAAGAAAAAAATCTATCCTGGCTTGATTTGACTATAATAGCCAATCAGGTGGCGGCAGCGTTGCCGAATCGCACTGTGGATTATTGTGTAGGAATTTGCATTGAAATAAGTTTTGGGTGAAAATTGTTTGAAAAAGAATGCAGAGGATTTCATCGGCAGTAAAATTTGCTGCCAATTTTCCGAATGCTACATATTTTAGGAGAAAAACCGACAGAAAGAGCTATTCGTTTTAGTTCCACTTTTTTAAATTAGCCCCTTCTTATTTGAAGACCCACTAGCAAAAGCAGTATTTTTTCTTGGCAAATAGCCTCTACTCGTTTCTCTATTGGGCTTAGTCTGTTATAGTGAGCTTATGTGAAAACTTGCCAAGCCTGAGTATAAAATGTTTCCTGGAAGCCTACGCCATACACTTCTTCAGTTTAAATGTAAAGTGCGCAAAATGTTTGTATTCTTATCGTGTTCATAAAATAGCTCACTTACACTTTTTATATGCATACCTAGCTTACTTGTACTTATCAAGCCGTTGAAGAAGAAAAATTAGTGCATGTCATTAATAACTAAAAACTACTAAAATATAAGCTTTAATTTAGAAAACTTTAAACTTAGAAAACGGTGTTCAATCAGTTTTCAATAAATTTTGAAGTAGATGAAAAATTGTCATATGCTGCTGTTAAAGATTGATATGCTTTCTTCTGCAATACCACCAATAAGGTTTACGTGTTTCACATTCTAAGAATAAATTGTACTAGCAATAGAAACGATACAAACTTAAACAAATGTAACTGCTCTGCAATTTTTCGTCATATGTTTTTCATCCAAAATATACATAGCAGATCAAACAGTAAAAATATTCGCTTTTCATAGCTATATTTAAACAAAGCAAATCTCAGCATGCTCTTTCATTTACCATCCCACTGATAAAACTTAGTTAAGCAAATTAAACAAATCACTAACATGAATAAATTCATTTGAATCTACGTTTTCCGTCCACTTCTCAGGCTTTTCTATAAGTGAAATAAATTAATTTGGTTACGGATTTAAATTACTTGCGTCCACGCGACTATTAGCTTTGAATGAAACGCTAATTGCGCGTATGTCGCTTTAATTAAACCGCAAATGTCTCAATATAAAGCATCTCACCGTAAGGATGTAGCTATGCCTCTATGTATGTACATATGTCAGCTTGCGATACGATTAGCTTTACCGTAGTGACAAAGGCAACATAGGCCAGACTAAACTACCTTGCGACTCGCTATAGAGTAGATTGCGTCCAGCAATTTTCTGTTGCCCTGGACTGATCGTGCTGAACCGAGCCACAGGTGTAAATGGCAATGAAAACGAATCTGTCATGAACTCGGCTGCCTCAAGTAGCACGAGTTATTGCTGGGGCAAATTAAAAGGAAATCGCACTAACCTGAAGTAGCTTGGACTGCTGGAAAAGCAATTGGTTAATCGATTATTTCTGTTCGATGGAATTGCAGAGATGATCATTTGCACGTTCACGCACTGATAAAGCTATTCGTTGCATTGGGAGGTGTAGCTGATACCGTTTCGATTTGAGTAATTTTCAAGGAAATGAGCTTCTGAGATAAAAGAAGGATGAAAAGTGGAAGGTTGATAGTTGGTGGCAGCATCTGATACTGCTGTGCAATTGCTATTTAGAGTGGAAAAGTAAATTGAAAACAGAGCAAAAGTATTTCCGGAAACTACCATTTGAAATGTTGCAATATCAAACAATCTGTGAAATTATTTATTTATTCCCCGAAACACTTTGCAATGTAGCTCTTGGTAAGAGTAAAAGGATGAAAGGAGTAATAAGTCAAACAACCAAGCCGAAAACTCAGAGAAAACCAAGAAGCTCTTAGTTTGATGTGTTCCTAATCATAAAATTTCACGCCAAGCCAGTGGTGGAACAGCATGTCCCGAGGTTTAAAGGGCTGCTAGGTTAAGCAGTCGGTATTACGAGAATTTCAGTATTTGATGGGTAGAACCCGTCTAATTTCAGGACTAGGTTGGGATACAAAGGATAGTCCGGTTAGTCGTGGAAACTGTTGAAGACAAAATTCAGAGTAAACATTTTCCTTTAAAGTAGCGGGCTTCCTTAAGTGTCTCAGACCCAAAAACTGCCGAGTCTTCAAACAATGCAGCTCCAGTGCTCCACAGTAGATTACTTATTAGATCAAGGGATTTATCAAGGCTTGAATTGAATGGTGGCTCTAAGAGCACTGGACGGACAAAATCTGAGGTCAGAGATAAGAAGATAAGAGGAAACCTGGAAGAGAAAAAGTGGCAGAGGCTTTTGAATCCTCCCTCTCTTCCCCTGATAGGTGATCCTTGACCAAACTTGCATATGAGCTCTCCCGCAGCATGGAAATATTTGATATGGCTTCGGAGGGGCTGCCAATAAGGGCTTCAAAGCCAAAGAGCATGAGCGAAGCAGCTAGAAAATGAATGAGGTTTCTGATAAAAACCGGAATGTTCAAAGAAGAGGCCAGTGAAAATGCGCTCCAACTAATGGCTCCAGAAGCCAATTGAAATAGACTCAGACACAAAAATGAGGGCAGGTCACCGAAAAATACAATGAGTACGGATTAGGAACGAAAATATCTTAAGCAACATCAACACAGTAAAAGGCTGCGCATGGATAAAATGCAGAAGACCTTTGAAGAGAGATTACTTGCGGAGATAGAGGGAGGTGTTGCTTCTAGTTTTCTTAGCATTATCTAAAAAGGAAAGATAAATCAACGGATGAATGGATAAGGACGGAAGGCTTTAGGATATATTCGTGGGAAAGATTCCTGATCCCCAAACGCAACATATTTGTTGGCTACTTACTCAACCCAGCGGACCTGACAACGGCAAAGGTCATAGAATGGCCAATATAAGGAACTTAATGCCAAATCATGGAGACCGTTGTCCAAAGAGAATAGAGGCAAGTCAGATAAGCTTACAATGGCAACAAACCAAGCCTCATCGTCTAGAAAAACTGAAGGGAGACAACCACATAAGCTTTACCTAAATTCCTTTGCAACTGGACTTTATGGCCTGCATCAAAATTACACAAGGTGGAATTAGAGGACGCATGAGCGAAGTGACCACAATAATCCTTGAATCCTACCAAGACCGCTGCTCCGAAGAAACCAGTGCCTATAAAACTGGAGTACTAAAGTGAAACATGGAGCAAAGAGATCATAAGAGCTATGAGACCAGAGTTCAACAGGGCCAAACGCACATCGAACTGGGAGGTCAATAAAAGGAAGCTTTCAAAATACAACAAAGTCTAAACAACATCCTAGAGATTACAAGGAACTAGGAAGCTCTGTCCAAGAGCTCCTAAGGGCATATAGGACTAGTTCAAACCCCACGTGGAGGTATGAAGACTAGCTGTGGAGACATAAAGAAAGTGTTGATAAAAAAACACACTTCACAGCTTGCACAATTAGTAACCATAGTGAAGGTGAGGAATAAGATAAATGCCATGAGTGGCCACCTCGGAATAAACAAATAATTTTGTATGAAAAGGTTAAAAAGTTGAATGGTCGGTAAACTTCTTCAAACCCTTTAAATCACCAAGATCACAAGATCCAAAATTATATAGGCCAATCAGCCTCAATCCTTCATATTGAAGACCATGCAGGATCTGATAGATCTATATACACGGGGTGGACCTCTTAGTGAAGATGCCACTACGCAAATTTCAATTTGCCTATCAAAGGGCGAGTCAGCTTTACCAGTGAAACATAAGCTGGTTCAAATAGTAGAAAAAGTATGGGATGTTAAAGAAAGTGGAGAAAGGACCCTCAAAAGGTAGTAAAATTGGCGAGTAAATTACTGAGGTTATTAGCTATATTTGGGGAGCTGGGTGCAGCAAATTTAAGGACAGACACCAAAAAGGGTATTATCACTCCTGCTATGCTCTCTATTAGCTAACGTCCTTCTTGGAACCCTGAACTGCTCTAGGATACCTGGCTGACATCATGGTAATAATAAGACATATCCAAAGCAAACACTTCGCGCGTACAAGCATATTATGAGTCCTATCATCCTATATGGATCAGCATTGTGATAGAAGAAAAACACACAAAAAACTGCCGGTAACAGGCTATACAAATTTCAAAAAATAGCTTGCTTGCTGATTACAGGGGGAACAGGCTGCACCCCAACGGCAGGAATGGAAGCCCTTTTAAATCTTGATCACTGTACCTCAAAATCTAAGGGAAAGTGGCAAAACAGTCGATAAGCTCACAACAAACCAACGGGTACAAATCAGCGGACCTTAGAGACTATCTAAGTATCTTGAAAGACATCTGGCCAATAGTGGAAATCTTAAACTTCAGCGACAACCTTTAAGAAAAGGTTCAACGTCACAGTGTGATCAAGAAACAAGTAGAAAAATGGCTCACTCCCCTCGCAGAATGAAGCGCAAACGCGGCGTATGAATGGCTCGATGATGTATTGTGGAATGTGAGCAGGAATCGTCAAAACGCACTTCTTCCATAATTTTCTGTTATACTTAAGACGACCCATATAATAAAGATAAGGAACACTAAAATATTATGAGAGTCGAGTGGTTTTAAGGCTATCAATTACCATAAAATATATTAAGCTGTACTCTTAGAGGTGAGAGAGGCCCTAAATAAAATAATGGCACAAAACAGTCTCAAGCTTGTAAGGGTTTCTGGCCATGAGGAGCACTAAAAAAACCAGGAAGCTGATACCAAGGGCAAAGAAATTGCCTTAGATCGGTCCCACATGCTGAAGCATTTCTAAGGCTGATATGGAATCTATTGGCCTTATCTAGAGGATTTGGAACCCTGGAAAGACAGCCTCAACGTCGATACTCAATAAGTAACAGAAGCAGTCGCTCTCGATGAAGGCGGCATAAAGGCCGTAAATGGAGCTTTAGCAAGTCTAATGATCTAAAAAGTGTGAACGAATTTATATACTTAGGTGCAAAATTGACTGCAAATGGCAACGAAATTGACGGAAAAAACTAAGAATAAGGCTCGCTAATAAAACTTTCTAGCTCATTCTGACTATACAGAAGACCAGCTGCTTGCACTGCAAAACAAGACTTCAAGTTTTATATAATAATAATAAGGCCTGTGTTGTGCTGTGTATGTGAAACATGGACCCTCACACAAAGATCTACAAATATGTTGAACACCTTCGAAAGACGGATCCTTTGGCGAATATTTTGAACAAAACATGGCAGCGGCCAATGACAATTAAGATACAACCACGAGTTGTACTAAATTCTAAATATGCAATTCAGAAGTCACTCCATTCACCAGACTGTCAAAGCTGCATTAGGCTGGTCATGTGCAGCGAATAGACGAGCATCGAGTACCTAAAAAAGTATTCGAAGGAAAAACTGTGGATCAAAGGCCAGTGGGAGACTCCAGGAAACGCTGGTTCGACTCTGTCGACGAAAACTGCGCATCGCTACTCGGATATCGTAACTGGAGGACGCGGTCGTTGAACCAAAACTTTCGGAAGCATCATCTGCTAGGAGTCAAATTTCAAGAATATTTGTATCATCCCTAAAGCGTAAGAAAGGTGTCTCTCGCTGCCGTCTACCATAAAATCTGCTACAGAAAGTTTTCCGAACAGGCACTTCTAAAGAGTCTACCCAGGTATATCTATGTGATTATATCTGCTTCTAGGTAGATAGCACGCCACTCATGGTTCCGGCGTCTCCGGAGTCACCCATATTCTTAATTGGGCTTGCGATCCTCCAAAAGACTTTCTTCGCTAACACGCTTAATTGGTTAGAATGTCTTATAATGTCAACGTGTTTTTTTGCTCCGATACAGAACAGAATAAAACTATGCCGAAAAAACAACGATCTAGCACAAAACAGCAGTGCATTCGCTAAGACTGACATAGGTTGCTATATTTGCTGTGGTACCACAAAACAGCTGAAAATAAAGGGAGAAAATAACGAGTATACACTACCACAATCGATAGAAAATAGAAAAAAAATAACAGAAAATTACCTCTTTTAACTTTCTACACATTATGATTGCTTTTTCTAATTTTCTAACTACCAAAACATTCATCATAACCATGAAAAAACCAAAGCCACCTCACAGCAAAAAAGGCAACTTCTCATGAGCTTTTTCTTTTTTCTATCAGCACATTCTATAGTTCAGCACGTGAACTACAAATGAGGAATAGAATTTCTGTGCTAGTGAATTCACTGGTACAGGAGTGTTGTTGTTTCCAATGCGTATCTCTATTCTCTGCTGGATAGAAGTGCAAAAAAACACACCTAATATCTCAAAAGTACTAAAATATAGATAGAACGTTTATGCTTAGTAAGGCAGCATGGTCTCGTGTAGTATTAGCTTTGACGATCGGGTTAGATTTCGGGATTTGAAGAGTCTTGTGTAGTACACTTTGTTGGATCTGAGCATCCACTCCCGTATTTCTTCCTCAATATTATTATCACATGTTACTACTGACCCAAGGTGATAGAAGGGTTTCACTGCTTCTAATTCATACTCCACAACCCTAATAGTTTAGCCAACTCTAGGAGCTCTAGGAGTTCTTCCTGCAGACGATGCCACCACGTACTTTGTATTTTCTTAATTTATTCATGCCGCTTCAGATTTTGCTGTAAATTTTTGACAGCTGAAACCAAAGTCTAAAAGTATTTTCAACATTATGAAATAAACTATTGAGCTCATAGCTAATTGCGATTCATTACTGTGAATGAAAACTGAAATCATTTGTGACTCACCGTATTTTTTTTGCAGTCCTAGCGCTCGTCAACTGGCATACCTTTAGTTTTATGAATGGAGACAATATGAATATTGCGAACAGACCTACTTCATTCTTCGATCAAAATAAAACTACATGTGAATTCCAGACAAAGGTGCAGACCACACCAACCGGTGCAGTGATTTATGTTTTCATTAAATTCGTTTCGAGGAATAAATTAAGTTATCGACATCGTCCGAATGATATGAGCTCCAACGGGCGGCTCAATTAAGCTGTTGTGAATATTTGCCGATTATGCATCAGACGGTGATATGTTTATTCATATTCATTATATTCATCGATCTCGACGTGCTTTGGCACGTACTTAATTTCCCTTCATATCAACACCACTCCTGCCACACTTCGGATTAATGGATTAATTCAGTGAGTGCACGACAACGCTGTTCGCGTTCCGCAACACGATACCTGAACATAAATCGCGTCCTTAACGTATTAATTTGACTAACTCACGCTCGCACTTAGCTCCACTACGAGCCGAGCCCATCAGAGCCGACCTTCCACACTACGGCAGTCAAATTAAGATGTCCAAGATTACGGATCAAATTGAGATTTTTTCTTAATTGAAATTACTGGAAGAAGTGTGTGAAGAGCAGCAGCTCTAACTCGAGCTAAGTTCGGGCTGTAGCGCACTATCGCGCAACGATATACAAGAGTCAATGGTAGGTAGCATCGTGCTCAACCCAGCTCAGGTAGGCCAGGAACCATTAACGTGTAATAGACCTTCACATACCTCTATTAATTAATCTGTACTTCATTATGGCGAACGTCGATTTTGCTTTTCGCAAAGTGTGCGGTATCTGTGCGACTCCGGGAATCGCACGCTGCATCGTCTCAGATCAACGGCACAAATTTGATTCCTGGCACGATTTCCACACGTTTTTCTGATAGTTGCATGGTCACAACAATTTCTTCAGATCGAGTCCCGAATCACGTTAAGCATCAACTAGAAAAACATTAGGCAGCTCCAAGGGAAGCGAAAGCGTGATGGACAGTGGTACGAGATAATGGTCGGAAAGGATAGGGATTGATTGTGAAAAAATTAAAAACAAAAGACCATATTCTGTCAAATTGGTTAGTATCGTGTAAACTAAAAATTTGAATGAACATTACTTCTGTGTTGAAGAAAAACTGTGAAACTAATGAAAATCATCTTGCAATCATGAAGCAATTTCATACTCATCTAAATAACTCCCTGCTGAGCACTGCTTCAGATGTACCTATCATCTTTCGTTCCTTATTTGCTGGCGACACTGTTCCCGTTTAAAATTTAATTCAAATTCTCGCTAATGCAGTGTTTCAATCAGCGTCAATGACACCAGCGATATCCTGCTTTGCGAAGGTGTAATATGTCGCGATAAGAAGTTAATTAACGCCTCGTTGAATTTGATTAAATTGTTTACATTTGCATGTGCCAGTTAATGAAATGGGATTCGTGTTCACGTTTTTTGTAAGATGGAACATAAACAGAATGTCGAACGGATCACGGGAAATCACGATTTGAACTAGTTGAATCTGAGAATACTTCATGACTGTAATTGATGAGCTGCAGTCAATTTTATCAGCTCTTGAGCAATTGCTTCATTTTTATTCAACACCTGCTTAGAATTCTGGCCTGATTCGCATAAACATTCTATCTACATTTTTGTCATTTTTGTGTTAACAGCGGGATTCAAAATCTGCATACTCTATTACATCATTCTGCAAAATTCGAAAAACCTATCTTTTGTGAAAGTATGTCAAAATCAATATGGAAAAACGCACTCTCCATATATTTCCAGTACAAATCAAAACACAAATCATTGAATAGCCCGAAAGTACTAAAATGTAAATTTAACGTTTATGCGAATCAGGGCAGAATTTTGTTAGATTATAACGCTATCCTGGTATTGGATGTGACATTAAAGTAATCATGGCTTTTGTATACTATCAACAAGCTTCCATGCTTGTCTTTGCATCCACATTTCTTAAGGGGGGAAATACATGTAAAATCGAAAAAAATTTGCTAATTTCAGATTGATTTAAAATATATATATTGTTCATTGAGAAAATGTTTCATATTAAATCCTTAAAATACATGTCTCACAGTAAATGACAATATTTTTTTAGTAATTTTTCAACTCAAAATGGCGGCGATGCGAGCGAATGAAAAAAACACATCAAAAACTGCCTCGTACAACTTAACGCCTTTTTCGGGGAACTTGCAACATTCAGAGAGAAAAAAATATGCTAATGAAATATGTAATTCATAGGTGAACCAATAAAATTTATAAAAATATTTTAAATTTTTACATTAATTTTAGATGAATGAAAAATCGATTATTTTAAAAAAAAATCACACTTTAAACATTAATAAACAAATTATTTTTCTGAAATTACAATAACATTTAGGTTCAACGAGGAGATAATACTCTTTGTAGATGTGGTATAAATTTGAGCCGGATCGATTCAATATTTTTTGAGATATCTTGTACTACTTTGAGAAAAACGCGTTTAAAGTTTTGAAGCTCCACCGACCTGGGGAACGCCGCGCTGTCTTTAACTGACTAGAACTCGAGAACTAATACGAATATCGCTTCAAAACTTTTTTTGGCTTATTTTAAGAGCATTTCAAACATTTTGATGTAATAAAAAAAATCGATTTTTTTTAATAGCAGTTACATGTATTTTCCCCCTTAAGGGCCATCATGCATGTGCCAGATCAGGGCCCTGATTGTGATTTGTGACACTACCAACATTATGCAAATCTTCAATAAAGCACTCAATAAATAGATGTGGATATGAACAATGATATCAGAGAGACAAAAAGTCATAACGAAAATGTTGGTAAGAGTCTGATGTATGATCTCAATAAGTAAAAAAACCCTTACCGCATCCAGTACCGCTAGAAACTCTAATTTTCGAAGCAAAAGCAAAAGTTTTAAATTTTCTAGATCGTAATATTTTTGTCACTACAAGATAACTATGATTTGAAAATTTTATGGTCAAATCGCTTACTAAAGATATGCAAAAAAAACCAACCATTGGTAGCAACCGTATCACTGTTTTTCCAACTGCTGAGTATTTTCTACAATAAGTTTAATTAGCCATATGAATTTCTTTATGATTCCATGACTGCACTGGAAGCTATAAAGCAAAGACCTCTATTTTCCTGATCGAATTTTCAAAATTTAAGACACCAAAATTACCATAGCCGGCAACTTCAGCCTAATTTTTCATTCAAATTTTTATCAAATATGAGTTGGAGTAAGGTTCAGCTACTGTGTCAATTTCGGAAAAATTTGATGACTGAATCAGAATTTATTGGATTTTTCAAAATGGCACCACATACACAGAATCGCTCACATTTCAAAATCGCTTCTATCAGACCTCGTCCTACTTAAGACCAATACTTTGCGTAAATTTCAACTGTATCTGATTATTGGGTCTAGAATTCTTGTGAACAGAAGTTATTGATGCTCAAAATATGTATAGGTAAATGGGGAAGGGTTACCGTTTTTGTCCGACATGAAATTTCCAAAGTTTTACTTTACTGTGTAGGCAAAGCATAAGATTTGTACATGAGTTACTTTTTTTTGCTAAAAACGAAAACATTTCAGGAGAGTCGGAGGTTTGAAGCTTTCATTCTCAGCACCTGCCGTAGCTAAAGAGTTGCCAGCACGCTCATACCATACTATGTAACTATGCAACTTAGTAGCTTTAATATGTTCTGTGATTCAATTGCTCTGTCAAAAGTTATCGCAATTCAAAAAATTTTAAATTTATATATCGATTCTACTCACAATCTCATTTTAGGCACCTAGCCACACACAGGGTTAAATATTTCCAAAACCTTATCAAATCTTTTTTGAGAATACGTTTAGATTTCATTTCGCAAACTTAGTTTTTTGAAAACATTTTTTTGATAGAATAATAGGCATATCTAAAATATCCTTAAAATGGCCGCCGGCACCAAAGGGTTAAAAATAATTAACATTTGGTGAGGTTTGGACCTATTCTACATACACAAATTTATCCTGAAAGTTTCGGATTTCGCGTTCCCGAGAAATAGTCACCGAATTTTTTTGATGATGTATATATATATATATATATATATATATATATATATATATATATATATATATATATATTATATATATATATATATATATATATATATATATATATATATATATATATATATTTTATTTATATATATATACATATATATATATATATATAAATATATATATATATATATATATATATATATATATATATATATATATATATATATATATATATATATATATATATATATATATATATATATATATATATATATATATATATGGAAATATGAATTTTTGGCCTAATCGATTTTAATACTAACGTTCTTCGAACATTAGTAAAAATATACGAGAAGACAACGCACTGAAACAACAAACAAACAAACAATACAAACCCCCAAAAAGAAATACACGACTAAAAAAGACGCACACTTACTCGAAACCACGTTTGGTAGAAATTAGGTTGATAAATTCGGTTGGAGTTGCCAGCTTTGGTCATTTTGGTGTCTTAAATTTTGAAAATTCGTTGGGGAAACTAAAGCTCTTTGCCCTATAGCTCATCATAAAATTTTCAAATCGTATTGATCTTGTAGTGAAAATAAACAACAAATATTAAGATCTAGAAAATTTGAAAACTTTTGCGAATGGTAGCCCAATTTTTTTTTGTACCGCTATAACTTCCAATGCAGTGTTTGGATTAGGCAGATGTGCTTCGGTGCTAGCAAAGGGCTGCCAGGACGAGGCATTTTTGTTACTTTTGTACTAATAAATGTTTGCATTGAGTATTCACATCGCGAACATTTGCAATGAAAATATGTAAACAATGTTGAAATTTTCTAAGATCTGCATATTGATGGCAACCTCCAACACTTTTCTATCGCTGTAACTTTCGATGAAGTCATCGAAATTAAAATAAGCTTAGGTTTTATTATTACTTAGGGTGTGGTTGGTCTTAAATAGGAGAAGTAGCTAGTGGTAGTGGTCTTAAGTAGCTAGTGGTAGAATATACACTCAAAATATGCACAAATCCTCTTTGTTCTTCGAACATTAGTATTTCTAGAGGCTCTGATGAGCTAGGGTTTTTTGTACGTTTTTGGGAGTTATTCTTCAATATTTAATACCTACTCGTCCTCTAGTGGAAACAGGAATAAAAAATCGAATAAGTATACTCAAAAACATATAGAAACTAGACAAAAAGACATCACAAGGATGATTAATAAGCAAACAAACAAAAAATACCCCCAAAAACAAACACACAGCCACAAAGACAAACATACCAGCCAGACATCTATCCGTAACGACTATGGGAAACACGTGATCGAGTTTAGCCCAAAAATCTTTGTATCAGCATGGAATGTATCCATTCAACTAAGACATTGTCTAAGCAAAGATCTGTCGCATACTCAACAGTTGGAATCACTCCGAATGGCCGACTCCTAAAACTAGGCATGCCCAACAGACTTCATTAGGTCAATACCTTCCTTAGCATAGCTGGATCGTTGCGATCCAGCCCCGGCGGCTTAAATTTCCTAAGGAATATGATTGCGTCCAATTAAATCATCAAGTTAAAATGAAATTCGCGGGTTGTATTATTGTCAAGTAGGACCAACCCTGGTAGAATTTCGGGCGGCAGTTTTTAAAATCGCCGGAGACTTCCGATGCAATCATCATATCAAAACGAAATTCAGAGAATAAGTCAAATGAAATAAACTACAAATCACTTGGTATGATACCTAGATCCTGAATAAAGGTGTTAGCTCACAAAATTACCTAGATCATCGAAAACAGAATGTGCTGCTTGAAAGTGATTCGAAATCAATTTCACGCTCTCTTTGTCACCATACCCCATCTTTCCGTCAATCAGTTTAAGCGGAAGTAGGATTTTGTTCTGTCTAAATACTATATTTAAACTTCACAATTGGATTGAATTCTTGCTTATGGAGGGTAGCTTCCTGCTTCAGGATAAATTCTTTATACCAAATAAACACTCTTTGATCAAATTATGAAAGAAATTTACTGACTTCTTATCGTTTCTGTCACTTGTGCGCCGCCATAAACGGCGGACTCTGTTCCTTTGGACAATAAGCGATCTCGTCATACCATCGACTTGAACAGTGGGGTAGGGCTAATGTTTAATTTTCGGTGTGCTGGCTTCTATTGCTGGCCAGATATTAGGTCTGTTCCAGTTCTTTCAGCCACTGAATTTTCCTGATTTTTCCTAAATCATGTGGTGGGGGAAATTCATGAAAGTACGGGAACGCTCTCATTGCATTTCCTGAAAATTTACAACCAAAAGTGTCAGTTTTCGGTTTTTGGAAGAACAATAGTGATCATAAAGTCATCATAAGCGGTGATAAATTATCGCCACAAAAATATTCGACCTTTATAGCAACATTACGCAAAAAATATGTTGCTTGCCGCGCACATTTGAAAATATTTACTCGCGCCACACCGGTTGACACTTTCCAGTATTTTTCAGTAGCTCAGGACCTACTGAAATTTCATCGTGCTTACTGAAAGAGGGGAAATTTTCAGTTTTCAGTAAAACGGAGTACGGGAACGGCTTCATTGCAATTAATCGCGATTAATCGCAATTAATCGTAGTACGGGAACACACCTATTATTGCGAAGCTCACTTACACTGATATCAATTCGCGCAACATGATTAATTTGACTCAGGGCGAGTTTGTTTGCATCAGTTGATTTTTCTTTATAGCATTTTCTTCAAGTTTGAAGAATTTGAATATTTCACTAGATTTCAATATCCTAAAAGTTCGAATTCACTAGACCTTTGATACCCAGTGCAATGCAATATATCTACTTCTAGACGATAGTGAATTATTCACTCCTTGTTCAAACCTCTAATTGGACGTTGATTCTTAATTAAAGTACATTATTGAAATGAAGACACACAAAAACAACGAAATGACGTAGGCAATATGATTTAAAACAGATGCAAAGAAATATTTAAATGACAGCATCAAGCTGAACTACACAGATTAACTTATCATATCAATGAATAATATATCATTCCCAAAAAAACGTTTCTTTACAAATAAATTGTATGACTTGTTACTTTATAAGTAAATTATACGGCCTACTATTGTACATGATGCATTGGAACAAAAACATACATATAGATTTAAGGTTAAAGCCAATAGACATATTTAAAAAAGAAAAAGTACTTAAATTATTTCACAGAACTGATGGACATAATGTACTTATATAACTCTTGAACAAAGGAAAACGTAACAAATAGAATTGTTTAAAACATCTTCGTTGAGTGACAATTCGAGACACTCGACGATTTGTTAAAGTATAGAATAAATCAAAATCCAACGACTTCAAATTTGCGAGTACTTTCTATGGCAACGATTTGCAGCAAGTCTGCCCAACTCCCAATGTTCATAGGTTGGATCTTCCCTTTACAAACGCCTATGACGAAGTGGTGGTAAGTCCAACTGTTGATGCAAAGCATCTTTCTGCCAATAGTTTACATCACACTGCCTGATTCTACTTACTTAAAAACGTACAATAATTCAATTGTATATGACTTTCTTAATGCTGATTACAAAAGCGTTCACTATGTACTTGATTTTGAGGAATCGATTAGATTTTGAGGAAGCCATTTCCACTTTTTGCGATAAAATATTTGACGCCGTTGAAAGATATGTACCCAAGATTAAAAAAAAAGGTATCTGAACCATGAATTGATAGAGACCTTAGGAATTTGCAGAATCGCAGGAATAAACTTTACAAGTGAATAAAGGAAAATACTGATATTATGAAAAAGCTAAGCAATTCTTGACGAAGTCTCGCGATGCTTAGGCCAATTACATTAACAAAACCGGTGAAGGCATAATCCACGACCCGGAAAAATTCTTTGATTTTGTAAATATGAAGCGGAAAATCCAGATAAATATGAAGCGGAAACCAGACCCATCTAACTCATGCCTTTCCCCTTCTGATTCAGCTGTAATCGCTCTTGTCAGCCAAAAAAATATCACGTCAAAAAATACATAAAGCTATCTTGGAATTCGATTGTAACAAAGGTTCTGGTCCTGATCTTCTTAAACCGACTTTCCTGCGTAAGTGTGTTGAGCAGCTAAAAGCACCCCTACATTTATATTCTTTGGCAGGTCGCTTTTATCTGGTGTTTTCCCATCCTGTTTGAAACTGTCATTTGTGACACCAATTTTCAAAAATGGTGACAGACACTGCATCGAAGTGCATCGATTCTAAAAAATTTTTAAAAGATTGTCTGCAATAAACTTTCTCCACTAGTTGATTCCCGTCTGAACGAGCAACAGCATGATTTTAAAAAAGGTCGCTCAACTATCACAAACTTGACATATATATACTTGACGTTCTGTGTAAAATGGAGAAAGGCTATCAAATTCACGCGGTCTACACAGGCTTCAGCAAAGCTTTTGACAGCGTGGACCATTCTATCTTGATCCTAAAGCTGCATGAATTTTGACTTCCTGGATCTTCACTTAGCTCGTTAAGTTCCTACCTCCACAATGGAATCCAATTTGTAAAATTTCAAGCTGTTTTATAAAAAAAAAAATGTTTGTTACCTCTGGCGTACCACAAGGTGCACTTCTCTTTAACATTTTCATCTCCGATCTTTCTGACGTTCTGACAAACATACCTTACCTATTATGGTATATGCAGACAATCTCAAGCTTTACCACACCATTAAATCTAAATATGATGCACTTTTTCTTCAATCTAAGCTTGACTCACTTGTTCAGTGGTGCAATATTAATAAGCTCTCACTTAATATCAGTAAGTGCCAAATTATAAGTTTTAGCCGTGAATGCACAGTTACGCAGAACATTTACATTCTCGGCAACAACTTATTAGCTCGCGTTGATAACGTTGTTGATTTGGGCGTTGTCTTGGATGGGAAACTTCGTTTCACCCTGCACTACGACAAAATTCTTTCCCGTGCGAATAAGCAGTTCAGCTTTATTAAGCGACGAGCCAATGAATTTCAAAACTTGTGAGCCACAAGATCATTATACACTGCACTTGTACGCCCTCTTCTCAAATACGCCTGTGTTATCTGAACCCCAACTTTTGTAATCCACAGTAACAGACTCGATTTCGTACAATAACAATTTTTACTTTTTGCCCTAAGAGAACTATTCAACCCTTATTACTTCCAAAATATACCCCCTAATGAGCTTAGATTGGGTCATTTAAACCTAACTCCACTTGCATCCAGAAGAATGGTGATATCGGCCTGCTTCACGTTTGACGTCATTAGAGGCGTTATTAGAGTTCAATTCCTGAATAATAAAATGGTGATAAAAATCCCCCTAAGGAACACCAGGTCCTATCGTTTGTTCAAGCAATATCCACATTCCACCGTATATGCAGCTAAGAAGCCGGTAAACAAATGCTGCAGGATTTTCAATGGCTTTAGCAACCTTTATTCCCAAACAATCTCCAAACTATCCTTCAAATCCTTCGTTATCAAAACTATTTGTGCCCCGTAACTTTTTAAGCCTTTTGTAATTATTGTTTTCTAATTGTTATTCATTTATTTTATTGTTATTTATTTATTAGATATTTCAAATATATTTATTTACTTAGTTATTTATTCATTTATGCGTTCTTTGTTATCTTACTTTTTTGTCTTATTATTATTATTAGTGTTGTATTCATTTGTAGTTATTTTCCGTTTTTGTATTTATACACTTATACACTGAAAGAAAAATCTTGGTATAATCAACCATTTTCCTTAGTTGTTTTTGCGTCAACTACGGGCTATGGTTAAAACAACCATAAAAAAATAGTTGATTACTTTTATGCACCATGACGCGTGGTTGATAAACAATGTCCGTGGTGCAAAAAAGTACTGGTTCAGGCGGTAACGATGTATTGGTATATTTTTCTCTAAATGCTTGTATAATTAGAGGAGCATTGATAAGCTGTAAACCATAGCAACATAATCCATCCAAGCCTTAAATAGAAACAGGACGTGAGACATGAAATTGAGTTCATATGCATAGCTGCAAGCAGCAGCATCTATAAAAACAATTGAAACAGCTAAACAATTTCAGGCATTGAGACAATCGTATTCGTTTTCGGGACTCCCTGTTTTATAACAGTGATCTGCAAACAGAAGACTTATATTTTGTGAATAGAAGAAGGGAAATATAAAGGCTTCACAGCATAACATGAATATGAATTATATCGAACAGCAAACCGAACACAATTTTGCCATGTAGCATATGAAACTTCTATGATAGAATAGGAGTATGAGTATGAGGAGTATGAAAAATCAACAGTTTGCCTTAGTTGTTTTTGCATCAACTAGGGCTATAGTTAAAACAACCATAAGAAAATAGTTGATTACTTTTATGCACCATGACGCGTGGTTGATAAACAATTTAATTCGGAGCATGAAAAACATCCAAATCTTGAAATCATTCTACTTTGCGTAGAGTAATTCCAAAGACGTTGCTCACTGAATTACGTTTGTTGAAATCAACTATTGCGAAGTAGTTTAAGTACCATAAAAACAGTTGATAATTCGAAACGTTGAAGTTTTGAGTGAATTGATGAGAATTTTTCTATTTATCAACTAATTTTCGTGGTTATGAAACAATTAAAACAGTTGATTTCATGAACGTTGCGATATTTTTTGTACAACCAGAACCAACTACTTTTATGTCGTTAAATTAACTATTATATATTAACATAATAAAAATAACTATTTTCCGTAGTTCGTTTAACGATTTTGAATGAATCGTTGCAATACTATTAAAAATAGTTGAACCAACCAAGAGTTTTTCTTTCAGTGTATGTAAATACAAAAACGTACTAAATGTATGTACTAAATTTGACTAGTTTGACTAAAAAATAAAATAAAATAAAATTGAGAATACAGCTTCCTGAATTTTTATGCCGAATAGAAAAATAGTTAAAAATTTTTTTTAACAACAAATGAATAAAGCATTATATTAAAATAATTGAAGTAAAACGAGTTTTCTGAGCGCAGACAAACAAATTATCTAAAAAAGCGGTTTGACTTCACAGGGTCTTATTTCAGGAGATTATTCTACATCTTATTTATAACTACATCTTAAGTTGATTTTTCGCTAATCATAGTTCTTTAAGTAAGTTAAAGCAGCCGTATGGTTGGCATAGTTGAGAACTATCAGCAAAGCCTGTTGATTAGTTGGTTATTTAATTTGTTGATTCTTGAATTGTCTTTACGAGCGTTCATCCAAAAGTAGTGATAATCGGCTATTTCCAGTTCGCATAAAAACCAAAACAAAAATTTTTCACTACCTCATATACAACAAACATATAAATAAGCCACGATTCCATGGAGGTACATTCATTTGAATACGAATAATCGAAGAGAGAACATCAAAATGGAGAAAAACGAAATTAGAGTTGTCATTAAGTAAATGTGTTGGAAATAAATATCTACCAAAGTCGCTGATGGAAACACTAGGAGACTCTGTTCTTCCATATTCGACCGTTGCCCGCTTGACCAAGGAGTTCAAGCTGGGAAGAACAGCCACTGAAGGTGATTACCGCGAAGGACGTCCATCCATGTCCGTCACTGAAGACAATGTCAAAAAAGTTAAAGATGTCGTATTGGCAGATCGAAGATTGACCATCACGCATGTAGCTGAGGTCACAGGGATCTCGTACGGCAGGGTTTAGAGAATCGTTGCCCACGAATTACATATGAAGAAGGTTTCTGCGCGTTGAGAGCCAAGATTTTTAGCCAATGACCAAAAGAAGAAATGAGTCGAAATTTCGAGGGTGAATCTCGAAAAGTTCCAGGCAGATCAGGAGAACTTTGACCTGGATCAAACGTTTTGATCCAAAAAACCAAACAGCAATCGATGACCTGGAAGCGACTCTCTGCACCAGCGCCGAAGAAATTCAAAGTGACGAGTTTCAGCGAAGGCTATGGCATCAATTTTTGGGACAATGAAGGAATTATTATGGTGGAATATTTGGAATAGAGCTACCACTATATCAGGATCTTACTACGCAGACGAAATAAGAAGATTGCGGGTGGCTATTGATTAAAAATAAACACGGCAAACTGCGAGCTGGAGTGCTGTTTCATCAAGACAATGCAGCGGTTCAAAAGGCTGCAGTTACGATGGCCACAATTCAAGAAACAGGGTTCAAGCTGCTATCCCCGAGATCTAGCTCCCAGTGACTTTTACCTCTTTGCTAGGCCGAAGGAACATCTTTGGGGCAAGAAATTTGCAGATGATAATGAAATAATGGCCACTGTTGAGGTGTTTTGGAAGAGTAGAGACAAATAATTTTTTTCTAAGAGTATCTTGGGTTTGGAAAAAAGATGGATTAAATGTATTAACTTGTTAGGAGACTATGTTGAAAAATAGATAGTTTTAAGTTTAATCACCTTGGTTTATATTGATTATCATTATTTTTGGATCAACCCTCGAATTCGGGCTCAAAGCTGCCTGATAATATCATGCTGATTTATCAGATGCAACCTTTTGTTTAAAGAGTAATTATTTTTTGGAAATTCCCTTCTATGATGATTATTGCTATCCATAAAAAAATCGATCTAAGATTAAGTAATATTTCGCTGATATATAGTGTATGATGAAGGATCTATTTCAAATTCGGACAAACATTAACTCACAAATGCCTTCATGTCAGTATTCGATTTAAATGCATCTTGTCGGAGCTCGATGTAAGGTGATTGTTAAAAACGTCAGCCACCTTGCTCCTTAAGTACTTTTTATCAACCTTATTTTTGTTTCACAGCACGGATCAAACTAAATGAAATGACATCTAAAGAAAGTACAGTGGCACAGCTCCAAACATTGCAGTTTAACGAGTTTAATCCTTGTTTGCAGACAAAAAAGGGTTGAATGGTCGACTTTCGGAGCAAGCAGACCGTAGGAACATTCAAACTACTTGCAGAAAGATGAGTTTAATTTTTCAAATGATCCTTTCATACAAATTATATTATTGATTGGGGACTGAAAATTCTCATTTTGATGAAGTCTAATCGAGATTTGGATTTGAATTACTTGAATCCTAGATGTCAAAGAATACTACCCTACAATTTCATGAGAAACATCATCAAACTGTGCGACATCCAAAACACAATCGTAAATTTCACCAACAAACAAAATAAAATCACTATGCAATGATGACTAATTCTAGAGAATCACCCTGAATATTCGCAATTCTGCATGAAAATGACCTATATGATTTAAATTTACTCTCTCGTAACTAATATCTTTACCAAGAATCATTCAAGCACTGCGAATGTAATGCCATGCAAATATGTTTGTTCTGTTAAACAAAGTATCCTCAGCTTGTCCCGACCGAATTCACTTCATTTTCACTTTCATTTAGTCTAACGTCCTCCCGCAGGGGAACTAGTCGATGAACGGTGCAGTAACACTTCAACACATTTATTACTATTGCAATTAATTACACGACCCGTACGTACACAAGTTCATTAGCAGCATTTGCGAAAGCACTCATCCATGAACGATACCAAACGCACACAAGCACAAATCTTATTGCCAAACGTTATTAATGAATATTGAGTCGGTTTCTGTGTAATGCGACATCAAAGGTGTTTTACACAATCATTATCACATAAAGTGCTGCGCCCAACGTGGGCAATGTGCGAGCAATTCTTGGCATTTACATCACCGCAATTAATGCACTTTTATCACTTTTAGCTAAGATTGCTTTATATGAGACAGGTCCTGATGCTCATGTTGTGATGTCACATTCAATAATTTCATTAAACCGAAGTTGTTAGCTGGCAATATGTGCATCAATACCGATACGCGCGCAGATTTGACTCGGAACTGGTCGTGAACATAACCGAGATTAAATAAAAACTCAACTCCAATAGTATCGAATCCGCTGCTAAATTGTATACCCCGAATATTTGATGGAAACGAGGGCATTCGAGATCCCGGCAAATACGAGCCCTCGACAACTGAGACGATATATTCTGTCGACGATGAAAGGGAAACGCGGATATTGCGCCCTGATTCCGGTTGGGTGGGATGGTCCGGCCAAAGAAGGGCTGGGGTGTCCTTGTCGATGTGATTTGTCAGCAAGCGCAGTCTTCTGGTTAAATGTCTCTCCTTGTCGCCCCTCGCATCGCTTTGGTGGAACTACCAAATGTTCACAATTGCAGCTTTTGAAAGATTTCGCCTGTGTCTGTGCTCCGAAATTTGTGCGTTCACATACCATATAGTACGTGTTCCTCATTCCTGGACCCCACCTGTTTGACAAGTTGTGGGCGGGATAGAATGAACGATTCGGATATGGTGTGGGAGCTTTGGTTTATTTTCGCTTGATCTTTGAAATGTCTTGATTCCGCATTTGGCAACAAAAATACACTGTGCGTTATAACCAAAATAACTAGAAAAAGTCTGAAATGCAGAAGGAATTCCTCCCAAGGAATTGAATAAGTGCTGATGTAAAAATATAATGTATCGATGATTCACTAAGATAAAGGAATTGAAGGTGACCTGGCATTCCTGAGAATTCCAAGAAAGTGAGTAGAAAAGCACTGAAAATACAATGCAAAAGCATTATTCATTATGATGTGATTTTGTGATGACTCAACTGATTGAGATGTGGTTTTAAACGTGACTCACATGAAAATCTGCTCCCTTCTAGAAGAACTGGTTGAGTGTTGGAACAACATTGGATGGTGAAAATTGTAAACTTTTCTTTGAATATTTTTGGCTTCTTTCCGTTACCTAAGTCTATCGTAGTCATTTAATGTGTAACATAAACATATCTTTCATAATTTATTTCATAGTGCTTTCGTTTGAGATACTCATGCAACATGTTTGGAAATATTTGTGCTTGAAGTAAATGAGCATAAACATAAAACATGATTGGAAATATTTATGCTTGAAATGATAGGTAAGCCAACAAATTAACAGAAAGTAATGAAATTAAAACGATGTCGCAATGTTGTTTCCATTTATCTTTTGCAGTAGCGATGTTAGGTTAGATTTAGTTTCATAAGAAGGCTGTCACTTGCACGGCTTGTATTAGGCCACTTGTTTGAGCCCATTCGCTACATTCCGCTGATTAATATAATTAGAGCCGCCAAACTTCCACTCCGCTAAAATGAATTAGCTTGCTCAGCGAAGCAGTACTAACACCTTCTGCTCACTCTTGGAAGTTGTTTGATCCTTAAATCTTGGAGCGTTTATTATTAAGGGCTGGAGACTCACAAGGAATACGCTCGATGCTGTCCCTTTCTATCTCGCATCTCCTACATAAGTTATCGATTCGCACGAGATATGGTAAGGCAATGTCCTGTGAGCAGACCAACCACTGCTCTCAAGCAGTTTCTGCTGAGCTTGAGCAGTTTTCTGCTCTTGGTTAAATCAGGTGATGGCGATAGTGTCCTGCTGGCTACCTACAGTTTATCTTGTTTTTCAACTAGCTCTTATAACGGTATCTTGTTTACTTGTGGAGTCATCAGGTGACCGCTGTAAGGTGATAGAAGCGCTGTTCGTAGATCCTGAATCTATTTTCGTCAGCTCATCAGCTTTTTCATTCTCTGTGACACCATTATGATCTGGCATCCAAACTTATCTTTGGTAGATTCGGGTAAAATGTCGTCTTAAAGATTTCCGTCGGCTATGGAGCTGAACAATATCGTGCGGTAAATAACGAAAAAACAAAGTTTGTGGATTTTTTCAGGTTTTTTTAGCTAAACTATCGATGACCGGGGATGTAATTTGGTTAAGCTTGGCGAGATTCGCATCGATTTCCTGCGAGCAAAAATCTAGGGAGAAGTGAAGGTGTAGGTTTTGGATTTGAATTCTAACATCCGTTGCGAATTGTCCCCAGTTAATCTTACCGAAGGGGATGAAGAATTCGGAGTCTACAGTTAAAAGTCTAGGCCACGTTCTCGTTGTATGCATAATTGGATCAGCTGATGATCAGATTCAGCATCGTGGGCTTGGCATGCGTATGTGCCAAAGTGCGGGAGAGAGCTGAGAAGTCAATAATGGATGAAAGCCAAAGAAAAGTAGGTTCCTGATGAATAAGGTGGGTTTGATAAGGCTTAAATTCTGCGTCAGCTATTGCGTTATGGCAAGACCGTAAGGATTGTCGGTGCGATTGACCCATGATTGCAACCGAGCTTTGACATCACCCCCAAGGATGAACAATCCAAGTGAAAATACTGTCGCCAGTAAACAGTTGAGGTGCTGAATCAGCACAGTTCTCCTAAAATCATGATGGACGTAGGCGCCCACAAATACTATTTGATCGATCCCTAATTTAAAACTAACGCAGATCACTACCGTAAGTTTTAGTTGGTTTTTGATCTGCTCTTTAACTAAAGTGCGGCTATCAGTTTAGAAGAATTTGAGCCCCTGGAAGTGCCCTCCCGAATGATTTTGTAGTTATCTACGGCTACACGACGACAAAATTTTATACTAGGGGCTTTTCCCGTATTGATGTCTTCGCCTTCATATTCAGCGTGTTATAACAGAATGCGATGTCAGATCAAGTCGAGCTTGCCCGAACTCAGTTATCTACGTCTTGGCATTGCTCGCCTGTAAAACATTTGATCGTCATGTTCTGATTTGACTTTTCGTTGGCTTTATGGATTTTTGAGGCAATGTTACGAAGCAAAGCCAACAATTTCGGAATCTTCGTCTTGGTCTGTTTCAAACTATTAGATAAAACAGCTATTAGAACTAACTATTAGAACAGCTCAGCTACTGTACTGACGTCAGAATGTGTTACAACAAGCTGAAGATGGGGACAAAGACGTGAATTCGGAAAGGCCCTAAGAACAACCTTCGCGTCAAATCCAGTTGCAAGTTTTAAGATAAACATCCCTAATTTTTTTGCCTCTTTCCGTGAAAACCACCTCACGTTAGAAATTTGCGCTTCTAAGAGCCTCGTCAATTCAGTGAAGACATCTTCTTCGTCGTAGAAACTGTGAACTCCTTTTAGGAGGTCAATTATCCTCTTAACCCTCTGTGGTGAATGATTGAAGTAAAGTATAGATTTTGCTTCCAGAATATCGAAAGCAGCTTGAAGCCCTCGGTTTCGCGGTAAAATCCATCAAAAATGTATTAAACAAATTCAAACAGCTGCAGCCACTGTTCAAAGCAGAACTAGAACCCGAAGCCAGCAAGCCCAGAAGTGGTGAGGCAGGAATATGGGCACACCAAACCCACTTTTCACTCTCTAGTATGTGTGTTATATGTGGCGAGTTTCACATTACCAAGTTCTGTGACAATAGTAAACAAGATCCTGCAATTCAAAAACGTAGCCATTGTGGTAACAACTATACTGCCAACAACAGAGGTTGCACAGTATTCCAATCTCTGAAAGTAAGTATGGTCCTTTCTCAAAACCGCACTCAACAGGCTCTAAATATTGCAGCCAATAGACCAGTTTCCATGCCGAAAATTTTTGTACTCTCCGGAAATTCCGGACCTCATAGACTTCGCAATCTCGAAGGCAATACAAATCAGAAGCATTTTTTGATTTGACTTCAGATCACCTTCTTGTCATCATTGCTCTCGTCATGACAACACACTTCGCTTGCTGTTAGCGTAGATATTCGAACAAAACCAACTGGAATGCATTCAGACGATTCCGCACCAACCTAATATTTCTTAGAGCATAACTCAAATCACCGGCAGATGACAATTCTGCTGTTATTATTTTCAATGAGCATGTCTGAAAGGTATTAAATACCGCGACACCTAAAATCTAACTGCACCCCTCGACTCGAAAAACAACAAACTTTTCATCAATCAAAATCCTAGTACAGGAATATATAATGACACGAAGGAGTTGGCACCTGCACAGGTCTCGTCAAACTAAAGCATGACTCAACAAAGCTTCTAGTGAGTTCAGTCTGCCACTTGCGAAAAACAACCAGCTAAAGTTTCACTCAGTCTTTAGGAACCTCACTTTCACTAAAAATGCCGATTATTCGTTGTAAAAAGCGGTCAAAAAATAAACAAACCTACCATCAGGGGAGCCACACTAGTAAGAACCAGCAACAGACAATGGGCCAGAAGTGACGCAGAGAAAGCCACCGCCTTTGCAGTTCACCTAGAACTGGTTTTCACACCTTTTACTTCGGCAACATGTGACTTTCCATCTAATATGAATGCACAGAATTCACAATAAATCAATACTTTCGCTAAAGAAGTGCAACATATCATCCAGGAAATACGGGCAAAAAAATTTCCGGGAATTGATCTCATCACCAACGCTATGCTCAAACAGCTGCCACCGATCGTATTCTCTTGGCTTTCTTATTTGTTCAATTTTATCTTCGGAATCGGATATTTTTTTGAAGCTTGGAAATAGGCGAAATCATAATGATCCCCAAGCCTGGTAAGGATTCTTCTCAAGTGAAGCCACACAGACCTATTAGTATTTTGTCCTGCATCTTCAAAATTTTCGTGAAAGCTCTGCTGAGAAAGGTACTATCAATAGCAGAAGGTGGGAAAAAAATTCCACAACATCAATTTGAGTTTCGAAGACATAATAGCACTCTTCAACAGGTCAAAATAGCATTCGAAGGCAAGAAGTACTGCTCTGCAGTCTTTTTAGACGTAACTCAAGTTTTTGATAAAGTCTGGCATGGAGGATTGATCTTCAAAATTAAATTAATGCTTCCGAAAAGCTTCCACACTCTCCTCCTACCTAACCGGTAGGAGGAGAGTGTGGAAGCATGCGGAAATCTATATACTTATTTGAAGTAGTGAAAAAGCCTATCTACAGCATATAGCAAAACACATATCGAATTTACAAATATTATCATTCATCCATGCATGCATATTTTAGCAATTAATACCTAGCACGAAATTGTTTTGTACAGGTAAAAATGTATTTTCGATAATGTTGCTTTGCATATAATTTCGATACTAAGCATATACATACCTGAATTACTCTATGATCATACATGAATTATCATATGAACATAATTCATTGAATTGAATTCAGAAGCAAGTTGCGAAATTTGATGATACTAAAGTACAGGTGAATGAGTGAATAAATGTATGAACAGCCAAATAAACATACGCCGCTTGAAACTTTACCAATAATATAACAAGTAAGTGTATGGTTTAGAAACTATTGTTTTATTTATGAAATTCAACGTTGTGCTTATGTCAATCTCACGAGCTTCAACCTGGTACAAATGCTTGCTATTATGTGCTAGTGCAAATGATAAAAAAATACTGCAGAGCACGCGGACTGGGGCAATAAGCGCGCAAAATGTTGCATTTTATGCAAAGGCGCTGAACTTTGAAAGGAGTTTACGAGCGTAGCCGCAGCTAGCCGCAGGCAAACTAAGTTTGGATAGTTACTTTGGACTTTAATGAATACAACTAGACGTATTTCGTAGCAACTCGTTGTGACCCTCTAAACTTAAAAGGGACTAGAAGTTTTAAACACCGAATTCCTATACTATCTGCAGGATGAACACGATGAAAGGGGGGAGGCTAAATCATCAATGTCTTTCATAGCTTAATAACGCTGTATTACTCAAAGGTATTTTGATCTTCATATTCATAATTTAAAAAATAGGTTGAAAGACAGATGCAATTTTTGGCTGTTTTCAGCACCTGTGCTCTTACCCTTAAACTTATGAAACCCAATTACCACCTCAAATGATGGGGGCCATATAGAACAATATTACCCCCAAGTTTCAACTTCATACTTAAAAGTCCATAATTTGAATAAAGTTCACCTTTTTCGCGAAATAGACCACTGTGTGACGTAGCCATTCTATTTACTGATTTAGATCCAGTTATGGCATCCCAAACACTGCAAATCCACATTTCACTTCGTGAAGAATGGCTAGCAAAATGGATTATCAGAATGAACGAATCCAAATGCGTGCACGTTACTTTCACATTGCTAAAACTGACCTGCTCTCAAGTATATCCAAACAATGTACCAGTACTTCAAAGTAACGAAGTGGAGTATCTCGAAATGCACCTTGGCAGGAGGCTGACCTGTAAACGGCACATTAAAGCTAAAAATTAACAAATAAAGCTAAAATTCATAAATTTCAAATGTATGCTCAATAGCTTGTCAAAACTTTCACTCGACTCTGATTTGCTCGTCTATAAGTATGTATTAAAGCCAATCTGGAGCTATGGCTCATCCAGAGGACTCAATCAAGAATACTTCGATCTGTCATCGGAGCCCCGTGGTAATTCCGCAACGCTAATTTCCACAAAGACCTGCGGATCGAAACGATTGACGATGAAATTAAAAGCCGCAGTCTAAAATATCTAACAGGCTAGCAAAAAAAATACTAGTCCTTCGTAAATTTCAGCGATTGAAAAGAACTAACCCATTAGATCTTCCATCTCTAACGTAAAAAAACAACTTCATTGCCTTTTTTGTTTGTTTGACTACTCTTTTGCGTAATGAAAATTGTAATTATAGAACTCTAACTTTGCTCTTTGCTCTCGGAATCTAAGGCAATAATGTAAGTTGCGTCCAAAATGTACACGTCCCCAACTGTGAGGCTTGCACATCACTTGTCCTAACATGTGAGGTTCGAAAACAAACTGAAGCTTCTTATACGAAGTTATCAGTTTGATAATGTTACAACAAAAAGAAAAGAATATTGAAAGTCGGTGATGCGACTCAGGACTGTTAGAAAAAAGGGTAGTTTTGTTGAGGTTAACTATCCTCACTTAAAATTCAAGAATTTTATCGCTATACTCTGCACATATTGCCTCAAGTGTTTTTCTGAAACTTTCAAGCTCCAGCTTGTGGCACATTTTTCCTCAGTGGGCAGGCTTTGGGGAATCGAAACCTTTCTTCCTGCAGAATTCGGGGCCATTAGGTTTGGAGTTGGGAGAGAAAGTGGAGGAGCAGAAGAACTAGTCCTTTTAACTGTCGCAAAACTTTCTGGACAGTGGACCGATGCATGATCGGAGACCTTTTTATTTTTCGGACACTTAGATTATAAGAAGGGAGAAGTGGGGCTAAGTTTCTTTCTTCCACTAGATATCGCCGATTGACTTCGTGCCTTGTAAGCGCTATCAATTGACTCAGGAGCTACTTGAGCTCCTTGAATACCAAAGCTAATGCTCTGGACTTCGTTGGGGTCCATTTTCTCGGATTCATTTTCACTTTCCTCTATTGCAGTTTCATCTGCTTCGGTATCGAAAATTTACAGCGAGACATTTTCTCGGATAATTGCATTGAATTTTTGCAGAGTTTCCCGAGTCTCTGCTTCGTTTTCTTCACGAAATATAGCACTCCTTATCTAACTTGGTAGTATCCGTAACACCATCCGCTATTACGGCGTCCTGCTTCATTTGAAGCACTTAATATTTAGTTTCATCAGAAATATCATATATTAAAGGTAAAGGGAAATCTGCGCACAAACAATGCCAACCGTGCCTTTAGATGCCAATACCAATCAACCGATCGTCTTCAATTGACATCGGCACAAAACGACATTTGGAAGTTTTAAACGAACGGTGAAATCGGTCCTCGAACGTACAGTCTGTCAAGAATGAGTTTACACATAGAGAAAAAAATCAATTTTTCATCTTTCTAATTATAAAATACTACTTTTTGTTTATGTAAATAATTTTTTTTTTCTTAATTATCCTTATTTGCATTATTTCCAACCGATATATACAAAAAAAAGTACAACTTCAATGCAAAAAAAGAACGAAAAGAACAACGAAAACAATTATTACAATTCTTGAAGTGTCAAGAAACTCTTTACACAAAAGTTTATTTTTTGCATTACTGCAATGATACGGTAAATTTACCATAATTTTTGGTCTGTATTGTAAAGCTCTATAAATTTGATCATTAGTGTGTGATTAATTTTTGGCTAATACGCATAAATAAGTGAGATATTGTGTTTTAAAATGCCAGGCAAAAGATTATCCCTTGAGTTAGTTCAGATGATATACTATAATCACCAATTAGGTAAAAGTGCACAGGAACTGTCGGAAATGTTTTGTGTAGCACGAATGGCAGTCTATATAGTTATAAATCGTGCTGAAAATGAGAATAGATTGGAGCCAAAGTGTGGAGGTGGCTCAAAACCAAAAATATGTAAACGTATAGAGCGCCTTATGATAAGGAAGCTTGATAAAAACCCCTGGATTTCGACCAGAACACTTGTTAGGGAACTCAAGGAAGAGTGTGATGCTGCTGTTTCCCATGAAACAGTACGACAGGCCATCCTACGAAATAAGTTCTCATCAAGAGCTGCACGAAAGAAACCACTGTTTTCTGCACTAAACATCGAAAAGCGTTTTTCTTTCGCTATGATGCACCTTTTTCAACCCGTTGACTTCTGGGACGACGTCATATTCTGCGATGAGACGAAAATGATGTTGTACTATAATGATGGACCGGCTAGAGTTTGGCGCAAGCCTTTAACATCATTGGAAAATCGAAATATCATTCCGGCTGTAAAATTTGGTAAGTTGTCCGTTATGATTTGGGGTGCTTCTCAAGCAGAGGAGTAGGAGACTTGGCATTCATCGAGTCAACCATGGACGCCCAACCATATTTGCATATCCTTAAAACATATTTGGCAAGCATTGCGCAGAAATTCGGGTTTATGCATAACAGCAAACCAAATTTTAAGCTATACCAGGACAACGATCCCAAACATAAGGCGAACATGGTGCGAATGTGGCCCTTATACAACTGCGGAAAAGCTATGGATACGCCTGCCAAGAGTCCGGACTTAAATCCCATCGAGAATTTATGGGCTTACTTAAAACAACAAGTCGCTAAAAGGCAACCCAAAAACCGAACTGCCTTAAAAATTGCGATTCTCGAAGAGTGGCAAAAAAAACCAACCACGTATGACCTGCAAAAGTTGGTTCATTCAATGAAAAATCGGTTGCGATGTGTGGTGGATGCCAAAGGTGGCCACACCAAATGTAAAATATACCAAATAATATTAAATATCCTGTAAATATGTAAATATTAAATACAATAATAATTTGTGTAAAGAGTTTCTTGACACTTCAAGAATTGCAATAATTGTTTTCGTTGGTCTTTTCGTTCTTGTTTTGCATTAAAGTTGTACTTTTTTTTGTATATATCGGTTGGAAATTATGTAAATAACTATAATTAAGAAAAAAACATTCATTTATATAAATAAAAAGTAGTATTTTATAATTAGAAAGATGAAAAATTGAATTTTTTTCCTATGTGTAAACTCATTCTTGACAGACTGTATGTGCTGGTCGAGCGCTCAGCTCGAACACCGGCTACCTAGCTTAGCTATATCTCTTTCCCTTACCTTTTAGATTCTTTAAGAAATTTAAAAAAAAAAAAAGTAATCTTATTCAATATTATCTACATGATTCAAGGCAGCTACGATCTAGCTCGCAACTTCTAGTTTTAAAGTCTGTTGAATTGTACTCTTAAATTAATCTTGATCATGCTTTTCATCGACATGAAACCAATTGACATCCACCTCTGCTTACTTCATGGATAATCCATACAGCGTTTCTGATGAAATTCATGCTTATTTGAGTGTTCCGATTGAAGAATGTATTGATAACCAGGAAGCTGAGTCTAAGTTAATTGAAAGTATCCCTACTTTGCGAAATCCAGCTGCTGTAATGAATGTTACCAGTATTATGGCTTTGATTGAAATAGTCACCACTAAAGCTGCTATTAAATAATTTTTAAAAGTCCATCAAATGAACACAAGTCCGTGAAATGCAATGTCCTGAAATGAACATCCGAGAACCGAATCGGTGTGTTCCTTTATTTATTATGACCAAAATTATCCCGAATGTAATTGCTTAGATGATTATTGCAGAGTTTAAGGAGAAAAAAAATTTTCAATTTTTTTTCACTGTGATTCATCTATTGTAAAATAAAATAATTGCATCTTCTCTTTCTGTACGTTATTGACAAAAGAATCTTAGACTTTCTTTTCCATTTAAATGTTCACATTAGTTGTAGTTTTGGGTTGAATCTATATTTACAATAAAATTTAAACTTACAGTTATATTGTAAGTTTTGGTAAAACAATCGTATCTCATTATTTTCTTGTTTTGATTTCTAAGAAATTAATTTAGCTTCGAAATCATCTACTAGATTGCCGATCGCTTATTGCACTAAGAAAATTTGTTTGCCTTGCCACGTCTGAAATGTATCACCACAAGTAAACCGTTACCATATTTCGTCATTTTACCCTGTGTTGCCTGTCAATATTATCGATGTTTCTTCCGAAGCATTTAAAAGTATGTACTATTCAATCAGATTAAGAGCTCAGTAGCTAGATTTTTATTCCTTTGTATAAATTTTGATGAGCTATGTATCTACACCGAATAAGGTTGTACCTAGCCGACCTAAAGAGAAAAAGTTAAGCAGATCATCGAGATATCCAGTAACAACTGGAAGATACTTATCCGATTGACTACCACGACGCGACAAAATAACAATTGTACATTATTCTGCGAAAATTTCAACATTTCTAGCAACATTGTAAGCGATTACAAACATTAATGAGTCGATTGTATCACATTATGATCTTTTTTCAGTACATGACATTCCAGCAGAGGTACATTACATTTTGCAGAATTTTAGTTTAGATTTAGGAAGGGGAGTGTGAGGTAATTTGATACACACTTACATATGTTTCTCGCCAATAGATGTATCAAAATGAACTATCTTAGATCTCTCCTTGGTACATTTATGAAACTGGAGACTTGGCGCAACTTTTGGCATCATTTGATTTCAAGATTCCATACAAAATAAACGTTTTTTTTTCATTTCAAGCAAATGAAAAAATGTTGGGCAATCGTACACAAACTGGGGTTTTTTGACAGTGAATAGAATATATCAAAATCGAATGAAATTTCAATGTAAATGATCCAAAATGTTAACTAAATGATTTGAAACGATAGAAAATGGTTCAATTATTCCGAATCGGGCTCACACATAGCACAAATCAAGAAGAAATAAAAATAACTGCAAATTATTGTTAAAAAAAAATTGATTTACGCCGCATTTGGAACGTCGTCTTACCCAATTTAGGCTCCCCAGAGATTTGAAAGTAGGAATAAGAACAATTTTGAATCGATCGGTTTTATCTGAATGCCATGTACATAATTTGAAACTTGTCATTAAGCAAAGATGCGCCTTATGTGATCGGAAAGAAGACAAAAAGACAGATAAAGGATGTGCATCCTGCAAACGCCCTATTTGCCTAGACCATAGGATTTTGATGTGCCCCGATTGTACCGGTCATTAATTTAATTTTTTTTATAAGCTAAAAAGCTTTTTTTCATTAGCTCTACTTATTTCAATGATTATTTTGTAATACATTTGTTTAAAAAAAATAAAAAACAACGGCTTTTTCCTATAATTCATTATTTCCGTAAAGCCCATACCTTAATTTCTAAAAATAAATACCTTTTTTTAAGACCCATGAAAAGTATTATTATTTTTTTATATTGATGTAACAGAAGAAGACACAGCTAAAATTTCAGCCCTTATTATCGAAAAACAAAAAAGTTATGATTTTTTTTTTGTAAAAAAACGTATTTTTTTCAAGTTTTTCAGGTTTCCGAAATTTTTATGAACGCTGATTTTGATTTTTCTCAACTCGGACTAGTCTACAGTTTAAAGTGGTTTCTAAAGATGATCTCTGATTTTGTTAAGACAAAATAATCAATATTTCAATTTACACAGAGATATTTCTCACTGGGGCTCGTACGTACCCCACGAGTCCAGATTTGTTACTCAGGATGAGCATGCCAGGTGAAGGTTAATAATTAATTTATGTTGTATTTGATAGCCAGCCGATTCTGGAGCTTGCATAGGAAATAGCATATGTCAAGTTTGCAAGCTTGTTGCGTCAGCTGGCAATTCTTACATGCAAATAAGCTAGATTTAGTTTAGTTGCGGATTGTGATTTTTGATCAGGCTCGAGCAAATTTTTGTCACTGCGAACATCTTGAGTTATTGTATTCGTCAATTTATTCAATTGTAGATCTAAGAGCACATTTCGCATCGCATCGAATAATATGCAATTTGCATAAATTGGAAACTAGTTCAATATCATATGCTACAGATGGATTAATCAGTTGAAATAATAATGCAGAATTCAATATGATTATAAGCGAATTTTCATAAATATTTCAAATTATCGCGGCAGCACTGATCAAGGACTTGGCACAAAAAGTCCTACACTTACTCCGTTGAACTGCTACATACGTACATTCGAACTTTTCAGGAATGGATGATGCAGCAATTGCATGCAGACGACAGCATCTTTCGTGCTTTTATCTCCAGTTTGATTGCAGCAATGGAGAGCACTCTTTCATCTCGTTCGCGCGGCTGAACCGCAGCTTCACTCAGCGCACGCCAGCTTCGCACCTCCGCGAACAGGTTTCAGTTTCTTCGATTTTTTGCCGGGGACCGAGTTGTGGTTGGGTGAGCCAATAGCAGACAAGGGTGGGTTTTTGCTCGCAGTCGCCCGGCAACACATGAACGCATTTCAGACCTGCGCACTACTCGATTCAGATACATCGGACACACATATCTCTGTGGGATGCAGAGCACAATGTGTTGTGTGTAAAGATGCGGCTCAGAGGATGAGGCTGCAGATTCCGAGATGAAGATGACGTGATGTTGTAGTTTGGGAGTCCACTCCATACGCCGTTCGCTACAAAGTCGTACCGTTCAGACGAGAGTCGGGCTCAGGGATGGGGCACCTATAGGAAAAATGAAGTCGGCGCGGTAACAACAATTGCAACAGCACAAAGAAAATACAAGAAACGATGGGTTCGAATACCAACAACACGAAGACGTCGTTACTTTAAGCGAACTTTTCGTGATTCCCGTGGCCCGGCGCGATGAAACAACTAAAGTCGATGCCGAAAGCAAAAACGTCTTGTTCTGCGAGGCTACCATGGGATGGCACCTTGCGACGAGAGGCGAGGTGCAAGCATGACTTTGGTGATGCTGCCCAACAAAAGATTTATTTCTTTAGATATGACACATTTCCGGTAGCGAGACCATTTCGGATTTTCGGATGAATAATGAATCGGGCTGCAGATGAAGAGGCTCTTGAACTGGGACACAAACGAGCCAGAGACCAGTTCGGGTTTTTGCTGAGAAACGCTTAATTGCCGAGCCGTGTTTTAAGTTTCGTCCATTCGCCAACCCTGAACTGAACGTCCCTTCACAGTCGCGCAACTTGTAAAAGTAGGTTAAATGCTGAGTAGAAGTGGCACATTACCCTAGTAAATACTAAGACAAATGAACGTGGTGCCCATGCTCTACAGGAATGTAAGATTTGTAGTTATAGATGTAGGCATATTTTGAAAGAAACACGTTCGGAAAAAAAGTGAAGAGTCAGTATTTAATTTGTAGCGGTTAATTTTAATTGAAAATTGTAAAAGTCGACTGTAAACAATCGAACAAGGCTTTGCATTTGAATTTTCGAGTGCCATAAATCGAATCGAACGTGCATGAAATGAATAAGCATCTTTATGTGATTTTAGAATAATAATTTCGTATTTGAGAATAGTACCTACTCTATTGTTTCGAAAACCGCTCATTGCAATATCAGCCTAATTATGTAGAAATAAGAACGAAGTCTTGAAAAAAAGTTGAGTTAATTGAAACCAGAAGAAGTTACTTTGTAGTTTGCCTGTTAGAACCGTAAGTATGGACTCCTTTTGAGCTATAAGCATTGAAAGTGAAACAGCGCCCAACGGTGGACTAGGTAGTTTGAAAAGCAATGACTACGTATTTTCTTACTCAATTGTTAATATAATACGCTCACTGACTATATATCAGTTAGACGTGTTTTCAGAGCGTTCTTTTCGAGCATGCGCTGAAAGAAGATGCATGAGTTTTCAAGCTGTTTTTGTAAATTGTGATATAAATGACCTACCTTTTTTCAATGTCCTAACAAAATGTTTGTTGGCATGGAAAGTTAACAAAAGTATATTGTGCAAAAGGTAAGATCACTCGTTAGCTGTGCGCGAGTTTAATCTTTCTAAAGATTTGAATGTAATGTATTCGTAAAATAGGCTCCTTACTGAACTTACTGATTGAACACGTTATACGATATGCGAGGACAATAGAATAAATGTGTTCGCTGACCACTTGGTGACGGCAGAAATACATTCATCTTATCAGTTTCAGAAATTGCATTCTTTTGTGTGACAGCTGTCTGATTTTCATCCAAAGTCATCGCATCGTTCATTTGTTGTAGTCGTATAAACAAATCTTCTGCTATTTGGAACAGTGGAACAAGTATTTCGTACAGTGATCAAACCCTTCCATATTCAAAGCCGAAAATCAAAAGATATCTAAAAGGAGTTGGATAAAGTTCGGGGAATTATTATTATTATTATTGTTATTATTAACACACGAAGCTTGAACTGAGAAATGAATTTCTATAAAGCCTAGACATAAAAATAATCTATGCGTTACACTGTAGTAAATTCAGATAAACGTGAAAGAAATGCTTAATTAAAGCGAAAACCAAATAAAATGAACAAATGAGTAACAAATTTGAAAGAAAACTGCACGCAATATTGAAAAAATATAGTTTTACAAAAATTTTATGTTGAATTCGGCAGCCAGATGATTTTAAACAATTGGCATAAAACACGAAAATAATGTATATATTTTTGATTAAAAGAAACAAAAAAAACCTACGCAGTACTTTTTCAGTACTGTCAATTGGCGGGCCAATATTTAAACGCCAGCTACATACATATATAAATTCAACTTATTTGGTTGAGTAAATATACAATGCATTTTGAAAGTCATGGGGTTAAAATAACCCCACGTTGTATGCCGATGGTTAAAAATGTTCACCTTAGTCGCACTAATCACATCTTCTGCTAGGTGGTTCCAGACGTCAATCACTCTGTTCGAAAGGAAAACTAGCTTTGTGCGTGTTCTGAACGGTTCTTTCTTTAATTTTTGGCAGTGACCACACTGAAAAAAATCCACATAGCGCCCAGAGCCATGTAACATAGCGCATTATTTATGGCCCCATACGCCATGTACATAGTACTCTGAGCCATGCAATATGGCTCCCAGCGCCATAATGTCAGAATCTACATAGCGCGTGGTGCCATGTTACATGGCGCAGCATTTATGGTGCCACACGCCATGTACATAGTACCCTGAGCCATGCAGTATAGCTCCCAGCGCCATAATCACATGGCGCAGGAATTATGGCCCCACACGCCATATTACATGGTGCCATGAACCATGTAATATGGCTCATGGCACTACAATTATAACTCGCAGCCATGCTGTGTGAGGAGATGTATAAATGTCAGCAAGCTTCTTGAAGTTATTTATGCCTCGGGAATTTTCATTTCGGAGCATCGAACTGAGAAAACGTTTTGTTGGATGTGAACTGGATCATCTTCAGATGCACTGAAAAAACACATAGCGCCAGAAGTCATAATTTATAGACTTCTGGCGCCATGTACATAATCGATTTCACATAGTTCCACACGCCATAGTGCATAGGAGCAGACGCTATGCTTATAGCCCTCCACGCCATGTACTATAGTCCTCCACGCCATGTACTATAGTCCTCCACGCCATACAGTATAGAAATCCACGCCATACAGTATAGTCCTCCACGCCATACAGTATAGGCCTCCACGCCATGTAATATAGTCTGCCACGCCATGTACATGGCGTGGAGGCCTATGTACTTTTCGCCATGTATTATGGCGTGTGGCGCCATATTTTATCACAATCCCTAAATCGACTATGTACATGGCGCCAGAACTCTATAAATTATGGCGTCTGGCGCCATGTGTTTTCTCAGTGCACGTACGCGAGAGTTATCGTTGAGAAAAAAATTTGTGACAAATCGTTTCCAAACGAATTGTTGATTACTCTTTATATTTTTATTCTATCGCTACATTACCGTCTACTAAAAAAGGCAATTAAATTAGTAGCAGAAAGATGTTGACCATAAGAAAGTCTGTTTTTGCCGAATGTCATCAGTTTTGCAAGTCGCGTTTCATCCGAAATTAGTGAAGCATTCCAGACAGGATCGCAGTATTCAAGAAGAGACCTGACATAAGTGGGGATAAAGTTTGACAAAATTCAGGAACAATACAGCTGTAAAAGCTTTTCGTAAAAGGTACAAGGATGAACGAGCGCGCTTGCAGCACAAAGGGATGTGTTCAGTCTGGAGAAGATTATTGTTGATAATTCACCTTATTTAGCTCCGAACTATTTTCCATAAACAAGTAGTTTTTTTTAAGAAGTAAATTACCTTTAACAATTTTGATTATTATATCTTATATTTGTAAGTGATATACACTGAAAAAACACATAGCGCCAGACGCTATAATTTATAGACTTCTGGCGCCATATACATAGTCGTTTTCTGGATTGTGACAAAATATAGCGCCACACGCCATAGTACATGGCGAAAAGTACATAGGAGCAGACGCAATGCTTATAGCCCTCCACGCCATGTACTATAGTCCATGTACTATGCACTATAGGCTAATTAGCTAATTCTTTAACTAACCTCCCAGATGTCCTCGGGTTCGATTACAAATTGAAAAGAATTATTTTATTACAGTAAAATAGAAGCTCGATTTCAAAACAAAGCACTTACTTCAATTTATCCGAATCGGTATGACAATTGAAGCCATATTAGATGACTCATGGTACTATGTAATAAAGCGTGTGGGGCCATAATTTCTGCGCCATGTAATTATGGCGCTGGGACCAATACTGTATAGCTCAGGGTGTTATGTACAAGCGTGTGGGACCATAAATGCTGCGCCATGTTACATAGGACCACGCGCTATGTAGATTCTGACATTATGGCGCTAGGAGCTATATTGCATAGTTCAGAGTACTATGTACATAGCGTATGGGACCATAAATAAAGCGCTATGTTACATAGCTCTGGGCACCATGCAGATTTTTTTCAGTGTAGTAATAGATTTACTAGATGACTTAATCGAAAGTTATAGCGATAAACAGGAATTTGGGGCTATCGTCCAAAAAATGCCCAGATCTTAGAATATTTTAACATCGTTTACTTATTTTTATTACAACTGTTCGCGATGTGAATACTTAATGTAAGCATTTACATTAGGTATTCATAAAACGTTTCGTACGGGCAAGCCATTGCTAGCTCCGAAACCAAAACTATGTCACATATGCTTCACGTTAAAGTCAATCTACTCTGCGAATTTCGTATTAATCCAATGACTCCATTGAAACTTATAGGGATAAAAGTAATTTAGGGCTACCATTCGCGAAAGTTTCCGAATTCCCTAGATCTTAATATTTGTTGTTTATTTTCACTACAAGATCACTACGATTTGAAAATTTTATGATCAAATCGCTTACTTAAGATATGCCAGAAAAATACAAAATCAATGATATATTGCCTACAATAAGTTGAATTTAACATTTGAATTTTGGTATGATTCAATGACTATACTGGAAAATATAGGGCAAAGAGTTTTATTTTCCTGAACGAATTGTCAAAGTTTAAGACACCAAAATTACCAAAGCTGGCAACTCCAACCAAATTTTTCAACTAAATTTCTATCAAACGTGCCTCATAAAGCTCAGCTACTGAGTGAATTTTGTCAAAATCTGGTTCCTGAATCAGAATTCATAGGGCCAAAAGCAGTTATTTTTCCTAATGTTTTTTTCAAGATGACACCACTGGCACGGAACTGCCCAAATTTCAAAATCGTTTCTATCAGACCTGGTCCTAGTTAAGACCAATACATTCTGTAAATTTCGACTGATTATTGGGTCATGAGTTTCCGTGAACAGAAATTTTTGTTGCTAAAAATTTAAATAGATTGGGGAAGGATTATCGGTTTGGTCCGACATAAAATTTCTTAAATTTTTCTTTGATTGTGTAGATAAAGCATAAGATTTGTATATTTATTTATTTATTTATTTTCTTAAAAGCGAAAATCTTTCAGGAGAGTCGATAATTTGAAGGTCTTCACTTTCAGTGCCTGTCGCAGCTACAGGGTTGCCAGCACATTCATACACAACTATATTAGTATACAACTTAGTAATGTTAATATGTTCTGTAAGTTTTGTATTGATTCAATAGCTCTGGCAAAAGTTATCGCAATTGAAATAATTTCTAATTTCCCCAATCTCATTTTAGGTACCTAGCGCACACACAGGGTTAAATATTTCCAAAACCTTATCAAATCATTTTTACGAACAGGTTCGAAAGTCATTTCGCACACGTAGTTTGTTTGGGAAACTATTTTTTGATAGAATAATAGGCATATCTAAAATATCACTAAAATGGACGCCGGCGCCAAAGAGTTAAATATAATTAAAATTTGATGAAATTTGGACCTATTCTGCATATACACAAATGTATCCTGAAAGTGTCAGCTTAATCAGATGGCGCGTTCCCGAGAAATAGTTACTGAATTTTTTTGATGATATATATCTTTATATATTTATATATATATATATATATATATATATATATATATATATATATATATATATATATATATATATATATATATATATATATATATATATATAAATCTATGTATATATATTCATATATATATATATATATATATATATATATATATATATATATATATATATATATATATATATATATATATATATCTATATATATATATATATATATATATATATATATATATATATATATAAACTATATACATATGAATTTTCGGCGAAATCGATTTTAACACTAATTTCTTGGAACATTACTAAAAATGTGCCGTTAACGACACGGTACATATTAATTTGCATTTTTCGTTCCACATTTCGACTGCTACTTCATTTTTAGCTTAAAAGTGCGTGAATTACGCAAGGTGCCCTGTGTGTTCTATTTTTTTTATTCTTACACTGAAAAAAATCCACATAGCGCCCAGAGCCATGTAACATAGCGCATTATTTATGGCCCCATACGCCATGTACATAGGACTCTGAGCCATGCAATATGGCTCCCAGCGCTATAATGTCAGAATCTACATAGCGCGTGGTCCCATGTTACATGGCGCAGCATTTATGGTGCCACACGCCATATTACATAGTGCCATTAGCCATGTAATATGGCGCATGGCACTACAATTATAACTCGCAGCCATGCTGTGTGAGGAGATGTATAAATATCAGCAAGCTCTTGAATACAGGAGAGGATATGATCTTTGATGTCATTAATGCCTCGGAAATTTCTTTGATAGAAATCCATCACCTAATATCAAGTGCTTACCTCCAGATGCTCCGAACTGAGAAAATTCGTGGCCTTTTGTTGGATGCAATCTGGATCATCTTCAGATGCACTGAAAAAACACATTGCGCCAGACGCCATAATTTATAGACTTCTGGCGCCATGTGCATAGACGATTTCGGTCCATTGGAGATAAAATATAGCGCCACACGCCATAGTACATAGGAGCAGACGCTATGCTTATAGCCCTCCACGCCATGTACTATAGTCCTCCACGCCATACAGTATAGTCCTCCACGCCATACAGTATAGTTCTCCACGCCATGTGCTATAGTCCTCCAAGGCCATCTAATATAGTCCGCCACGCCATGTACGTGGCGTGGAGGACTATAGTACATGGCGTGTAGGCCTATGTACTTTTCGCCATGTATTATGGCGTGTGGCGCTATATTTTATCACAATCCTTAAATCGACTATGTACATGGCGCCAGAAGTCTATAAATTATGGCCTCTGGCGCCATGTGTTTTCTCAGTGTAGTGTGTTCTATTTGTTTTTATAAAATTTATATGCGTAACAGAAAAGATTTTATATTCACGTTTATTTGATGACCTGAAAAACATAAATCGACCAAATTTTTAACGCTGTCTAAACCATTGAGTATATACGGCTCAATAGGCTACTCTAAATACATATCTTCTTTAGATTATCAAGTCCTAATTAATATTGAACCAACCACTCTTACTTAATATTGAAAATTCGGTACTTATATGTGCTTCTTAGCTTTGAATGTATTCAAGTTATTGATTTCTTAAAAAATCTCAAGAATGCAACATCAAACAAAATAATCATAATAAAAACGTTATACTTCGAAATGTAATGCATATGTGTTTCAATTGAATGCTTAAGAAAGAATAATACTATACTGACAACTGAGCTCTTAAAGTCATCAGTATGCTTTTGAAAAGAATACTTTATTTTCTGGATCAATATTCTTCCCTCGTCGATTCCGTTATAAGTGCTCATAGTAACTCTTCGGCTCCCCAGAAATGAAAATGATTCCAATTAGGAAAAAAACATGTTTATTAAATCCCGAATCGAAAGTCGGTTGCGTAATGGATGCCTATAAATCTGAAATATGATGACAGAATCCTTTAAGGGCGAACATACAGAAAATAAATATAAAATAAAATCTATCTTTTTTATTATTTGTCGACGTCGGCGTTACTACCAGTATGAAAAAGATGCTATAATTCCTGTGTGTACACCAGTGTTCCGGGAAGGGTAATATTTTTCCTCAGACCTTTCGGAAAGGATCAACCGACTACTGACGGACAGGGAGGGCACATGAAATTGAAATCATTGAAAGGGCGTATTGTAGATGTTCATGTCTCGGATTCTACGGCAGTCAAGTCACAAAGGGACCAACAAAAGAGATTTTATAGCTGTCGTTTTGCATTCACCCTTTTGAATTTGCGGTTGCCATGACATTAGAGAATAATCGCCGTGTCGTGTTTAACAACGTCATTACTCGATTATGATGTCCTCAAAATCAAACAAAATAAGATAGAACAATTATTTACGGGGATGAGTACTCAGATATGTTAAATTAAAGTTATCCAAATTTGATTTAAGTGCAGCTAATTTAATGGTCTGTTGGTATGATATTTGACTTTAGTAAAAAATGTGTGACTAATAAGGAAATATATCATGCTGGTGTGATGTAATGAGCAAATAAATCAAAACACTTTTTTGTTTGCTGTTTTTAGATTATGATTCCAATTGTTGAAAACGTGAAATAGAATAATAATAGAAACCGGTTTTTGAAAATTATCCATTTGAATATATCCCAGGAGCTAAAACCGTCCATGTGGTAGTTTTTGTCAGCTAATGTTAATTTGACTAGCCATAAATGCCCTATTATATCTTAAAATTCATTGAAAGCGAAGAATAAATTAGCCATTAAAAATATTTTATGTTTCACTTAAGTTCATAATTAAATTGATATGCCAAAACTGACAGTGGTTGTATGTTTTCAGTGAGAAGTTCGTATATAGATTAGTGGTTGCTGTATCATCCATGCGAAGTAGCTGTCACTTTGACTAATGTATCATTTGTGAAAATAATTCATTTTTGAGACCTACTTATTATTTTATCATTTACCATTCTTAGATACAGCTTAAAAAACTAAGAATTGAAGTAGAGACAATATGCTCTATCAGTTTTTTGGCATAAACGTAAAGCTCTACTTTGAATTTTTGATTAGAATATTTAAACTTTAAGCCAGACCTAAATATTTCATTGAAACATGAGTTTAAATCATTGTGCCCCACCAATCACTAAATTTAATTAAAAAAATATCGCCATTGAATACTCTCAATCAGAGATTTTTAAGTGTCAAGATGACCCCATCCACTGCGTCAGGCTGGGTATGAATAGTAGCGTGCAAGAAAAAAACTATAATAAATAAAAATGAAAAAAGAGCCACCGAGCCAATATAATATAGCCGCTAGTTTTTAAGTGTCCATTAAAAGATAGGCTAAGAATGTACAGTTTAAATACAGTAAAAATCCTTTTCCATTAAAACAATTTTCAATCCGGGAATGATTTTCTCAAAATGCCACAACTAAAATACCAATCATTTAACATCCATAGCTGGCAGCGCTATCGCGATATCTCAACCAAATTTCTACCAAATTTGGCCTACAATAAGGTCCATTTACTGTATGAATTTTTTTTGAATTTTTGTTTTGAGCGAGTCTTCAAGAATCAAAAGACAAATTTTGCCGTAGCTGGCTGCTGTAATTGGGGGCTATAATAGGCGCGTTTTTTTGCTCCTCTATCCAGCGGAGAGTAGAGTAGACGCATTGAAAACAACAACACTCCTACACCAGTGAATTCACTAGTACAGAAATTCTATGCCTCATTTGTAGTTCACGTGTTGAAGTGTAGAATGTGCTGACAGAAAAAAGAAAAGCTCATGAGAAGTTGTATTTTTTTCTGTGAGGTGGCTTTCGGGTTTTCAGGGTTATGTTGAATGTTTTGGTAGTTAGGAAATTAGAAAAAGCCCTCATAATGTGTAGAAAGTTAAAAGAATGAATTTTCTGTTAGTTTTTTTTCTATTTTCTATCGATTGTGGTAGTGTATACTCGTTATTTTCTCCCTTTTTTTCAGCTGTTTTCTGCTACCACAGCGAATACCGCAACCTATGTCAGTCTTAGCGAAAGCACTGCTGTTTTATACTAGATCGTTGTTGGTTGCGGCATAGTTGTACTCTGCACTGCATCGGAGCAAAAAAACGCACCTAATATTGAAAACGTTTACATCAGGGCTAACGTCTTGAAGGTCGGAAATGAACTTGATGAAATCAAACATTATTAAAATTATTCAATAATAAATATTCAATAAGCTAATAATACTCCCTACTCTGAAATCTCGATACATACGGAGAAAAATGAAGTTCCGCTTCTATAAAACAATTATTAGACCTGTACTATACTTTCGAAGCCAACTTGGAGACAAAGCCCCTGAAACACCCTTAAACACGTTGACACGGAAGACAATTCGTACAATCTTTGGTCCAATGTGAGAAAAAGCTAAATGACGAAAATTATGTAACAAGGAGTCGTATAATCTAAATGACGAGCCGAAAGTCTCCAACTTCATAAAATAACGAAAAATTCTAGCGTAACAGAACCGCTAGAAACCCTAATGTCCGATGAACAGTAGAGGAGTCGTACAGATTTTAAGTGCAAATTTTACCACACATACTCCAACCTGTTTTAAGGGCAATGTACCGCTTAGAGCTCAACAATGCATTTGAAATAATAGGGTGGAAAGATTTTCATGGTTGTTACTTTTATGAATTTCAAAATTTTAGAAAGTCAAACACTTGTTTCTTATATTTATTTCCGATTGCTTATCTTACAAAACTTTAAAAACGGCATCTTCTGTATTACAAATGAAAAACTTCTCAGTTCCTGCAACACTTTACCAGCAATGCAGCTAAAAGTCTACCGCAACCACTTCTCGTCAAAATCAAGCTACCCTCTGAATATTGTTTTCATCTAACTTCATTCAACTTCATCGACAGTTACAGTGATAGAAATGTCATCTGAAAAATTTCGAGAACTTAAAAATTTAATCTTAGGTTACTTTTTTTCATTGTAAATGTTCACGATATGAATACCAAATGCTAGCATTAATTGATACCAAAATAGCAACACTGCCTGACAGCACGAGAAAAATTGCCAAAAATACATCGCACCTGTAAAAATATATCGCATCTACAAAAATACATCGCATCTGCATCATCGACGTTTTTCGTATCTATGATATTCTCTTCTGCGCCTTTGCAGCACAATAACATGGCTTTGTAAAAGGCCGGTGAACATCTACGAACCTTGTTGAGTTTACTCATGTAATCGCCTCTGCAATTGGCAGCAACAATCAAGTTGATGTCATTTATACTGGTTTTGCCAAAGCTTTTGACACTGTTAATCATACGCTGCTTCTTAGCGTATGATTTGTAGCGTTCTTTCTAAGCATTATGGCATTCGTGAACCTTTGTTCTCCTGGATCTCTTCTTTTTTAACTGGTCGCACTTGTGTTGTCTCTCCCGTTGGCTTGTTGTCCTCACCGTACTCTCCTTTGTCTGGTGTTTCTCAAGGCTCCATCATAGGACCACTTTTGTTCAATCTATTTATCAATGACCTTCCCACGGTTTTTAAGTGTTCATGTCTTCTATATGCAGATGATTCAAAAAATTTGCCATTGATCGAAAATACTGCTGACTCTTTGCTTCTTCAGGATGATCTGTATGCTCTCTCTGGTTGGTGTAACATGAACTGATTGTCCTTTAATATTTCCAAGTGTTTTTCTATGTCCTTTTCTCTAAAGATTCACACTCATGTCTTTCTTTATGCTTTTGATGACACTATCCTCTCTTGTGTCGATCATTTCTCAGATCTTGGGGTCACATTTGATTGCAAATTGAAATTCGACATTCATGCCCTTACTGTCACAAGCAAAGCTTCTCGGAGTGTTGCCTTCGTGGTTCGTTCCTGCCACAATTCATTTAGTATTTCTACTTGTGTCCATCAAAGCCAAAAACATATCGCATCTGCCTCGCGTTGAAGTTGACCTACACTGCGGATTTCGTTTCGATCATATTACTGCATTGGAAGTTATAGGGGTACAATCAAATTTAGGGCTACCACTCATAAAAGTTTTCAAATTTTCGAAAGTTTAATATTTTCTGTATATTTTCACTACGAGATCATTACCATTTCAAAATATTGTGATAATATCGCATACTAAAGATATGTCAAAAAATACAAAAACAAACATAGCTGACAACCTTGTCATGTTTTTTCAACCAGATTCCTACTGAATATTGCCTACAATAAGGTCCATTGGCCATATTAATTTAGTTCCGATGTTATGACTGCACTGGAAGCTATAGGGCAAAAATCTATGTTTACCTGAGCGAATTTTCAAAATTCAAGACAACAAAATTACCATAGCTGGCAGCTTCAGCCCAATTTCTACCAAACGTGGCCTAGAGTAACGTTCAGCTACTGTGTGAATTTCATTAAAATCTGGTGACTTAATCAGAATTCATCGGCAAGATGGCACCACTGGCACAGATTGGCTCATATGTCAAAATAACTTCTATCAGACTTGGTCCTACTCAAAACCAATAAATTCTGTGAATTTCAGTTGTATTTGATTATCGGATTGTGAGTTATCGTGAACAGAAGTTTCTGATGCTAAAGATATAGGGTTACCATTCTTACCCGATATAGAATTTTAAAAGTTTTACTTTGGCTATGCGGACAAAGCATGAGATGTATATATGAGCTGCTTTGGTTCAAAATAGCGAGGTTCAAAATTTTTTAGGAGAGTCGATGATTTGAAGGTTTTCACTTTCTGTGCTTGCCATAGCTACAGGGTGGCAAGCATGCTCACATCAAATAGCAAAAATTTACAACTTAGTAATATCAATATGTCCTGTAAGTTTTATAATGATATAATAGCTCTGTCAAAAAGTATCGCAATTCTAAAGTTTTCATATTTTTTCGATCTCTTTGTTGGCACCTAGCCCGCACTTAGGGTCAAACATTTCAAATGTTTATCGTATTCACACAGAAAACACGTTTTAAATTAATTTTTCGAACTTAATTTTTTTTTAAATTATTCGCCGATAGAATTATAAGGAAATTTAAAACATCACTAAAATGGCCGCCGTCGCCAAAGGGTTAAAGTTAATTAACATTTTTGGTAAGACATGGACCTATTCTACATATACGCAAATGTATTTTGAAAGTTTCAGCTCAGTCGGATTATGCGTTTCCGAGATATAGTCAATGAAGTTTTTTGATTATATATATATATATATATATATATATATATATATATATATATATATATATATATAAATATATATATATATATATATATATATATATATATATATATATATATATATATATATATATATATATATATATATATATATATATATATATATATATATATATATATATATATATATATATATATATATATATATATATATATATGTATATATATATAAATATATATATATATATACTCGTATATATATATATATATATATATATATATATATATATATATATATATATATATATATATATATATATTATATATATATATATATATATATATATATATATATATATATATATCATCAAAAAGTTTCAGTGAGATAATCTCGGGAACGCGCCATCCGATTGAGCTGAAGCTTTCAGGATGCATTGGTGTGTATGCAGAATAGGTCCAGGTCTCATTAAATGTCAATTATTGTTAAGACTTTCGCAACGGCGGGCGGCCATTTTAGTGATATTTTTAACATACCTATTATTCCGTACAAAAATAATTTTTGCAAAAATAAAGCTGACCAAATCAATTTTCAACGTGTTCTAATGAATGAATGGGATAATGTTTTGGAATTTTTAGCCCCATGTGTGCGCAAGGTGCCTAAAAAGAGAACGGGAAAATTTGAAAATTTTCAAATTGCGATAACTTTTGACAGAGCTATTCAATCATTACGAAATTTTCAGGATATATTGGTATTATTTAGTTGTAAATTTGTGTAGCTCTTAATGACCGTGTTGGCAACCCTGTGCCTAGGGCAGGCACTTTAAGTGAAAACCTCCACTTCATCGACTCTCCGGAAAAAATGCCGCTTCTTCAAAAAAAAAAACTCATATGTAAATCTTATCCTTTGTTTACATAGTCAAAGTAAAAAATTTAATATGGTACAACGGGCACGCCTGGTAACCCTTGCCCAATTTACCTATATTTTTAGCATCAAAAATTTCTGTTCACGGGAACTCACGAACCAATAATCAGATACAACTGAAATTTACAGAATGCATTGAACTTAAGTAGGACCAGTTCTGATAGAAGCGATTTTGAAATGTGGGCATATCTGTACCAGTGGTGCCATCTTGAAAAAGTTACTAAGAAAAAAAACTGCTTTTTACCCTATGAAATGTGAATAAGTCACCAGATTTTCATGAAATTGACACAGTAGGTGGACCTTGCTTTAAACCTTGTTTGATAGAAATTTGATTGAAAAATTCGATTGGTGCTGCCAGCTATGATCATTTTTGTGTCTTTGGTTTTGAAAATTCGCTCAGGAAAATAAAACTTTTTGCCCTATAACTTCCAGTGCAGTCATGAAATCAATATGAATTTCAAACAAATAATGGAACCTATTATAAACATTATTCAGGCCAAATTTGGTTGAAAAGCCATGATAGGGTTGCCAGCTATTGTTGGTTTTGTGTTTAATTGCAATATCTTTATTAAGCGGTTTTATCGTAGAATTTTCAAATGGTAATGATATTGTAGTGACAATAAACAGCAAATATTAAGTTTTCGATTATTTGAAAAAACTCGCTGTAGGTAACCCTAAATTTCTTTATGCTCCTATGACTTCGATTGTAACTAAACAACGTGAAGCAGATGTGATATATTCTTGGCTTTGATACTAGCAGAAGGTTGCCAGCACGAGTTGGTTGTGCTACTTTTGTATCAATAAATGCTCACAGTTAGTATACATACCGGAAACATTTACAATGAAAATAAATAACCAAGGTTTCAATTCCCAAAGTTCTGCTAATTTTTCGGATCGTAGCCCCAAACACCAACTTCAGTTACAGTGCTGCCGGCACTGAGCATGTTCTTCACTGGTGTTATATGAGATGCTGCTTTCAAAATTTTGTGAAATAAGCAACTGATAATGAATATAATTAACCCGTGTTTTGCTCTCATAAACGTTGAAATTCATGCCGGTGGTAATATCTGAAACCTTCCACCATATGAGTTATAATGCATTCTTGAGACCAAAGTAAAACGTGGCGTTTGAAACAGTTTGGCCGTAATAAACAGCTCATGTGGTGGAATATGCACTCAAAACCTGCACGATTCTTCTACTGTTCTTCGAACATTAGTGTTTCTAGCGGTTCAGGTGCGCTAGAGTTTTTTTTCAATTTGAATCATCCCGCAAAGCAATTCCAATTTGATTCGGCTTCGGAGGCTTATTCCGCAAAACGATTGAGTTTCCCGTATCAATATTCTCTGCTTTGATAAGCTTTAGAGACGATAAACGTTGTCTATGCTGATTTATAGACAAGAAGGGAACAATGATCACAAATCAATAATCAAATAAAAGTTTATTTGATTTGTGGAAAATTTCACATCTCGTAAACAAGTTAATATGTTCTTTGATTCTCGGAAACATATTTTCCTGCGTGTAGTTTGCATTTTTTTTATTTGTAGTAGCGTGAAAGTTTGGTATTCAAAAAAAGGGCTTTTGTTGCAAATTTCGTGTAGGTAAATCAGCATTTTTTCAAAAAAAAAATAGACATAAATATTCATATTACACAAAATCTCAAACTCAAGCTGATACCGTTCAAATATCATCAAACCCAATGGATTCAAGAAAACCCATAGCCGAAACACAAATGAGCATATTATTCCATTGTTCGTCACCGGTCGAAGATCAAGAACCTTCACTTCAACTGGGGTGAGTTACATGCATCACATGAGGACGTCCCTTCCCGACGACAAAGACATATTGACGGAATTAAGTGCGTGGCGTGGCGGTCATGAAACAACCAACCCTTAGACCAGTTCAGGGTTGGAAACGTGTTCAGGAACTAGCAAGGAACAAGCTTGCATCGGATTATCCCAATTATCATGTGTACGTTTTGTATTTTGCAACTAAGTGAAAAATACGAAGGGGGAGTGATTTTATGATCCACATGCGGCTTATAAACAGGTCCTAGATTGACAAATGCTTCCTCCTTAAATCATTTCATGGATGTAAGTCTCCACTCAACTTTCAATATGCTTCAAATTTGTCAGAGGTATGAAACGATGAGATGGCGTGAGTTTAAATATCGATATTTACTTTGAAAGATTCTTTGCTCTAGGGAGATATTTGTGGGAGAATTGTGATTATAAAGTGGTCAGCATTTCATAAGTCATCATTATTGAGCTTAATTCATCGCTTACTATAATTTGAAGTGTTTACTTTTGAAATCGGAGTGCTTTTGAAGTTTATTCATGCATATTTAATGAATTTTTATTCGTGGTATTAAGTTTGTGTACGCTTACGTATACGAGACGAGAATTCGCTCCACTTACAGCCATTTGAAGGAAAAGCTAACATTAAATAAATTAGGATGAATAAAGAACTTTTTATAGGAGTTGGGAGAAAAGTTTATACACTGAGTATTCAAAATCTTTGATGTTTTGATGCTTAAGTAGTTTCAAATCGAATTATCGCCCAGGAAACGCGAAACAACTGCATGCAAAATACAAGCAACAGAAAGTGTAGATTTTTATTCAAGCATGTTGCAAGTGTTGTTTCCATTATCATATCTGTTCTCACTTAAATAACTTAACCAGAAAAGCATGAAACAAGGCGTGATCACATCCACACGATTTACTCACTCTTACTATATAAGACTACAAGATTTATCAGTTTTTAATCTCGTGCGAATTCAAGAAATTAACCTGTTGCTGATTGTCCCAAGGTGCGACTATTTGCGGCCTAGTGGTTCCAGCCGTTGCTTTCAAACGGATTGGTAAGTTCTTTTGAGGTATAATGCATACAAAAGCAGTCAATGGAAACTAACAAAGGGGTATTTTCGTAACTGGACTGGATAGTAATAGTTGAATTATGCAAAATTTCGTTGCGTGAAATGCCAACATATTTTTATAGTTTATAAGATGATGTTTCACAAAAATTAAAAAAAAAAAAAAAACTGTGATCAAAGACTTTTACCATCAATAATTTGTTTTCTATGTGGTGTGATTTGACTGACGACTATCTTTGAATTTTCGTTTTGTACATTGAAAAAAGTGGCGTTTTTCTTAAGTGTTAAGTAGTGTGGAGGTTAGGAGTCACAGGAGTATTGATTACACTAAGAATCAAAAAGATGTTATGGATGAAAAAAGAAAAAGTACAAAGATCATACTCCCATATACATACTCTAACAGGAATTAAAAGAAACCGAGTGTTTGTATTTATCGGCTTAATAAGTGGAGATACAGTTGAATGAGTGCAGGACCAACTTTGGCGAATGTAAGGATAAAATTATTTACAGAAAAAGCTAGGTTGAGCATTTGCTTCAAGCGTATATAAAGAAGTAAAGTGAGCCGTGGTTCGGCGGTCTAGCTACTGCACTTGATGTACGTTTCGTATGTGGATCGGTATATAATTCACAATGGTACGTCATAGATATTTCATATTGTTTCATTTATTTTTTTGCTCCATCTAAACACAAAAATATCCTTATACCACAACGTTCTCACCTATCGTGCTTATAGCCACTATTTTAAATTTAGTCTTTGGATATCTCAAATAGAAGTATTGTGTATATTTTGTCTAGTACTATCGAAAGAGTTACACTTTGCAGGAGCTTATACACTATATTAAGTTTGCTGTGACTGTTTGTTTTGAACAAGCTGTAGTAGTTTGAACTTTAATTTATGCCCTTTGTTGCGTTTTCAAAATTTGCTCTAACTAGTGGTTTTTGTGATACCTAAAATTCTACTGAAAACTCTAATTTTTTCTTGAATTTGCCTTTTAAAGGTTCTATGTGGCTGTCAAATGTTTCGCTTAGTCATTTTCCTTTGAGTGAACAATAATGCCTCTCATACTACCATACTGGAATCAAATGAGCTATGTATATGTATTTACATTTGCTAAATTTTGCAACTTTTGGAGGTACCAATCACCACTCATTTTGATTTCGTTTCCCCGACTTCTGATACAAGCATTGTAGCGATTTGAGATGGGAGTGGCCTTAGCACAACTTAGAACCAGACCGAAGTCCAGAACCAAGAGTGCTAAGGTCAAACAGTGGAATGGCTAATGCCATTCAAGAGGCAAAACAAAAAAAAAAGAATTGCCCCGAGAGCAGGGTGCCCTAGAAATGGCCGTGAAGGCCCCTTGTCCGCATTAGCGGAGCACCCTTTAACCAACCCCGACGGATGCTGGGGTGCCGCTTTGCTAGCTCGCTGCGGCTGGGGTGGGTTCTTTAAACAAATGGGGATGGTTGGCTCTCAAGAAACGGGATGCTACGTATATTCATCCGTCATGAATTGTAGCCGCAAACTGATATGAAAACATATCCAGGGACCAAAAAGGGGGCATAGTTCCGTAAAGGAAACCACCCAGGCTCTGCAACATGGGCTGACTAAGCAGACCCAGTGCTCGTGACAACGCACGGAGCCAGAAAATTGAAAAATCTACAAAAGGGAAAATGGGAAAAAACGCTACCTCTCCTTTACAAGGAACCCGGGTGAGGCAGACAGCCCCGGGCCCCCGATGTTAGTGGAGCCCTGACCCCGATGGTCTGGGGTCCTCCACCCTCTGATACTGGCCCTCAATATTCAAAAATTCAAAAAAAATCTACCAAAAATACTGAAACTAAATGTTGGGCCAGTATCCCTCCCTTGTAAGATGCTGTAAAATACGGAAAATTTCACGAACAAAAACTATTTCATTATAGGCCAGCCAGGCCAAGCGCAGACCCTGAAAAAAAGAAGAGAGAACTTCTCGGGCTTCCACCCAATAAGAAGGCCAGATGGATTAAATTAATACAAATCCATGTTTATTGAAATCGGCAACAATTTATAATATGATCTTTGTAAGCTAAAGAAAAAAAAATACTGATTGCTTGAAAAAAGGAAAAAAAACATACGGAGACACAATCATGTTATCATTTCTTCTAATGAAACTATTAAGCAAAACAATTATTCTTTGAATACTTAAACACTAATATGAATATATTAGAGCATCCTTCACTTAGTTTTCTTCGTTCGAACTAGGATAAAAAAATTATTCATGTAACAATCTTATTTATCATGAAAACGATTATATATTGCTAATTATTTTTCCTACATTTCAATTTCTTCCTTAATCTTTCACAACTAAGCTAAACACAACCTTGCTTCCAATCATGACTGGTAGTTTAGTGAAGTGTTTCATATGTTGAGTAGTTTGCACACGTTTTTTATGTTCTTAATTCATTTTGCTTTCAAAATATCGATGACTTTTACACCGCAATCAAGACACAAGCGCACGGAAAAAAAAAAATTTTTTTTTTTTTTCTTAACAACCTCTTCGTTAGTTTGCGTCAATTTATGTTGCCTTGTTTATTTTGTTTCCGCTTTGATTTGAAATTTTCATTACAGTTCAACTATCATTTTCTTTCTATGCCAATTTCAATACATTTTCAAGAATTGAACACACGTCACTACAGTATCGCTGAAAATGACCTGGCACATACAACATACCAGGAAAATATAGTTTAAACGAAAAATATTTAAGAAATTTTACCAAAAAAAAATTGTCATTTCCTCCGAAAAGAATGCTCTAATTACTGAAAACTGCCACAAAGTGCATGTATATCGCAGCAAAACATTGAAAACTATTTAATTGTATATAATTCACAATTGGAAATGTAATAGCAATCATAAGGAACAATATTTGTACCGTATGAGAGAAGAGAAGATGTGAATGTATGCGTGAGTATGTTATTTCTCTAAAAACTAAGGAGTAAACTCCATTAAACTAACCGTTAATCCAAAACATTGCTTAGCGAACTTAGATACAAACTTTATCAAGTAGAAATTTTGGAATTGGAATTATAATTCCAGCTCTTCTTCCGTTAAATGTGATGCTGGTCGACTGACTGATGCGATGGACATACGACCAACACTGTGCGTGGATGTCTAGGTCAAGCGACTCCACCAAGTAGTAGACACCTATCCCCAAAATTCTCCTTTGTGAGACTTCAACGCGAATGGCTTGAGTGGACAACCGACTTCGCTGCCCCTGTATGAATATGACAGGGAAGACACGTAAGAACGCGCTGCAGTCCAGATTATGTTGTTATATCGCCGTCAACCACGTCGCTTACTCAGCCTATATGCGGATATACCATTGTCCATATTAATAAACACAACATCCCAAAAAACTAATAATGCTCCAGCTTATGGGAATATATAATTTTCCACAGGAGATGTGTCGAATTCCTCGATTCTGGGTAAGCTCGCGAAGTTACTCAGCAAGCCATACTTAATGCCACGCCTCCGACATAATTTGCCTTCTTCCTTTCGATATCCCATGAAACCGATGCGAACTTGTGCTCAGTTTCTTTTCCTCGTTTTGTTCCCCCCCTGCAGCAAGCATTTCACATCAATTTATCTACATACCTCGAAATTACTCGTTCATTCTTTGTTTGACCGTTGCCGTGCTTCTAAGTTTGTCCAATTGACGTCTCATGCCAACAACATTAACATCACCATGTGCGTAGGATCAATTAATTTTGATCCGAATTGAAGGAAATGAGTTTACACATGAAAATCTAGACGGTTCTAGTAGGGGACACTTTGTCGAGTTTCATTACTAAGAAATTCAAATGTTTCCTTCACTTGATTTCACCATGTTTGCACCAAGCAACTGCACGAGTTCACTCCAACACTGCACAGATTTTCCTTTCGTCTAATATGCATTCTGATAATCACCGATACCACAAGTTCAACGTCGAACAAACGTATATCTTGGTGAAAAGGCGTCATTCCGGTGACGTTGGGTTGATATTAAAACCAGTGGCCATCATTTCATCTTTTCGCGTCCGAGAAGATACAAACGACAGCCTAACGAACGATTTACGACCGATTCAGCTGCCAAACAATCGCCGCTATCGCAATAAAATTCATCTCCGAATCTATTCCGACGCAGACACACCTCACACATTAACGAACGAGAACGAACAAACTCAGAAGGATGTTTTCCGTCTTTTCTTCTTTCAATTGCAAAAGTATCTATGCCCGATCATATTCGACCAACGAAACTGCGAAATTGTGTTACGGTACGAGCCGTGCAATGACGGACGGACTTTTGATTTGACCGATCAACTACATCCACGCTCGCCACCGCGCCAAAAGTGACCTCTCGCCACAGCGACACCCAAACGACTGTCCCGAATGCTGGCTTGATCTGCGATACGAAAACAAGATACCGTTACCGGTTCTTGCATTCGCATCGCCTCATGCCAGGCAATGTCATATCGGACTTGCAGTGTCTTGTTTTTCAAATTGAAAAACAAAGTACCGCTAGTCCGAATGAGAATTATTTTTGGCTAATTCCAAGGGCACGACAGTGTGTGCGGAAATAAGCCGTGCAGAAATTTCGAAAGGAAATTTCTGCATGTTACAGCATCGCATCAAATCCATTAGGATTCAACCAGCAAATTGGTTGAACGTGAAACAGGTGTGGCAGCTTAAGGTTGCGGTACTAGCAAGGAGCTGCGAGCACCGGACATATCTATCTTTTTGGGACTGATAGATCCTACCGTCAAATTCTCGTACCCCTATAATAAAAATAAGCAAAATATGACAATGTTTCCGTCATTTGGAACCTTTTTGTGGCATCAATCCTCAAAATGTGCAAACGAGTCATGGAGTTAAAACGAAATTCACTGTAAGGTTGGTTTGATTGCGTTGACTGGGCAATTCGGGCAATATTTTTTCTGAGAAATGAAAGCATTAAATTGGCATATGCCAAATATGATATATGATGTGATGATGATCCAGCTGTGACTACGAAAAGCTGTTTTGTTAAATTTTTCTACCATATAAAATCTGAAATGAAATCAACACAATACCTCTGATTTTCTTCGAAAATCAATCTTTCTAGCGGTGCCTTTGCACTAGGCTTTTTTTTCTAAAAGCAGTTGATTTTTAGGTCCGCTTAAAGGGGGAAACCAGTTTAGGAGGGCGAAATTTTTGTTTTTTTCGTGAATTTTTTTAACAAGGAAAGAATCATCAGAATTAATTTAAACTTGGAAAATATATTATTTATGCTTTGAAGTATACTTTGTAATTTTTTCAAATCATGTCCGCGGGAAATAGTCGAGCTAGAAGCTGTTGTCCATGGACGGTCGATATCCGAGTTTTTTGGTGGTGGGCATTCCTGAAGTCACAATTTTTAGCTGTAATCATTACAGTTTTTTTGGTTGACAACATATTTCCTAAGAATATGGACCTAATTTTGATTAAAAAAGTTGAAAATTGCATGTTTTTGAGATGTTTGAACACAATGTCATGTTGTTACACCATGTTTTTTCACCTTTTTTGCATTCAAAAAATATTTTTAATAATAACTAGGGGGCTTCGCCCCCTGCTCGCTTCGCTCACCAACCCCCAGACCATTTACGATTTTAAATTGTACATTTTACTGGACGTATGTACTAAAGCCGTGCGAAAATCAATAAAAGTTCACAGTCGCAGTACATATATATACATATATATATATATATATATATATATATATATATATATATATATATATATATATATATATACATATATATATACATATATATATATATATATACATACATATATATATATATATATATATATATATATACATATATATATATATATATATATATATATATATATATATATATATATATATATATATATATATATATATATATATATATATATACGTCGGATTTCGTACGTTTATGTGTCTACTATAAGAGAAAAATAAAAATATAATCCGACTAAATTTCCAAAACTTTTTTAATTAATAGAGAGAGAGAGATATCATCCCAGAGTTATACATATAAATTGTAATTGAATAAAAAATATTGACGAAAACTTTCAGAACGTTTGGATTATAGCTTTTTGAGCTAGCATGCCCACCAGTTGGAAAAAGTCGTTTCGAGAAAAACGCTTTTGAAAAAAATGTAGCGAAAACGAGAAATTCAAGGCAATTATTAATTGTATAAACTGCTCTTCGATTAATCAGCTATTCCAGCACTATATAGCAATCCTTCTTCTTCTTCCAACGCATCATTTTGGGCTTGCGTCCAGCGTTGTCAACTTTTTTAAAGCTTTTGAAGCTTTTGTAGCTAGATTTGAGGAAACACATAGCAAAACAGGTTATTTTGTAGCTAAATCTAGCTACAAAGGAGCTCAATTCGCAACGCTGCTTGCGTCTTCTCTTGACGAGCTTTTCGAGCTTCCTTGGTCTCCATCGAGCTTCCCCTTTTCTGTCTTTTCACGCGCTGCTCATCGGCGCCTAACCGACCGGCGGTCACTTAAGTGCTCATAGCATCGGAACTAATGGGAATTTTGCTTTGAAATGTTGGCAACATATTCTTGGATAGTTTTATCAACAATTTATGAAATAAAGACAAAATCAATTTTTTGACCCGTCTAAACTGGTTTCCCCCCTTAAACTGAATGAAAGATGTACTTTTACTTCCATTCTGGAATATTAGTCTCTCGTGTCATTACTTCCTCTCTTTTGTGGGATCATAACCTTCATTTTTGTATCGTTGTATTTCAAGCTTACTGAGCTTCCTTTCTTAATCTTAAATGAACAACGATGATGAAAATGATATTGTTTGCGAGGACCACTAATTGGCGGAATTGATAAAACAACGTCCTATTTGTGTTCAGAGGAAACTTTCTTGATGAAATGTCATGTCAAACAACAAATTGGTCAGCATTTCTCCCTGATTTAGTCCAATTTTTGTGTCAAAGACAATAGTCAATTGTTTGTCGTTTGTAACTTGTGATGTTGACATCATCTTCCTTTTAGTCGATCAAACTTCATTGTATGAACGTTTATGCAGTTTTTTTTATCAATGTCTGCCCAATATATAGTTTGCGTGAGAACAATTGTGACAAATAATTTTTAACCATCGAACTAGGAGCGTTGGCAAGCCTATGGTTATCCATATGGCCGCTTGAATATCACCTGATGGAGCCACTCGTAACTGAATACCACTACTCGATGCAATATCGCCACTACTCGATGCAATATCGCCACTACTCGATGACGGGACGAACGTGTCCAAGCGCAGACTTAGATCATCATCTTGTTGCATTGGTTCGATGCCTCCTAGAAGTACGGGCCGTAATGCAGAATGGTGAGGTCAGAGCAGTAGGCCAAAATGTCGCGAAAAACACACATACACTCAGAAAAATGTCATCACTTAACATTTTTTTAGAATCACTTTAAATCAAAAGTTGAAACACTTTTAAATCAAAAGGGAATCTTATTTGAATTCCACTTTATTATAAAAATTTTATTTTCAAATCAAAATGTTTCATCATTGAATGAAAAATAAAACATTAAAACAAGTAAGACTCACTTTGATACAACGTTGACTCACTTTGATACAGCGTTATTGAAATGAAGTGACATTATTTGAATTAAAAAGAAACGTATATGGCGCCAAATCATATTTGAACATTTTTGATTCAAAAATTGTACAACATTTTTGATTCAAAAAATGTTGAAATTACAAAAAAGAAAATAAACCAAAAAAATTTAACGAACCTTGGGAATCGGAAACGAACACAGTTTGTATTTTATCATTTTTAAAATTTACTAAGCCACTTTCTTCAAATCATCGAATATAGCTGCTATTTTAGATCCATTTTTTTTAGCTATTTTAGATCCATAAAAGTCAGTACAAACAATTAACTTGATATTATTCTCAATCACCCGCAACAAAAGTATTTGTAAACAAATTTTCATTTGGATCTGTCAATTTTTATTCCTTTGATTTAACCATTTTTGAAAATGGAAATTTTCGCCTTCACTTCAGAGTCACTAGCTAGAAAAACTCTAGCAAACTAATTTTGAATAAAATCCGAACATTTTCGAGAACTGACCAGGTTTTTGGCGACCCAGATCATTGTGCAATACTGGAAAGTTTAGGACACTCAATAAGCATGTGTTCAAAAAAACAGAAAGGCGTCGAAATATGGCAGCACTCATATTTTTTGAGAATGCTTCGGTGATCTTATCGCAATACTTCTACCACTTGCCAAGTCTATGAACCATTGGCCGAATTTGATAGTGTCATCGTGAAAACTGTGCCCTTCTTTCTTATTAGATGGTTATAAGACGTACTCTTCGTTTCCTCGGTTTTTTTCGTGTATACATCTGACAACCTCATTTAACATAATGTCATTTTTATACAAATCTCAGATAAGTTCTGCTCTCTACCTTTCCGGCCAACCATTTTTAGGAAACAATTTCCTTCGTTATTTGGGGATATTTTGTCGTAAGCCTGCAAAGTAAAGGAGTAGATTCTGAGTAAACACTAGCAAAACAAAAACAAAAGCCGGAAGACATTTCCTTTCGTATGTCCATATCATTCATGTCATTCCCATAAAAATGACGTCAAATTAATTAGCTGTGAAATAGCCGGGAATACGTTGTAAGAAATCTCACGCAGAAAAAGTTCTGGTAAATTCTTGCAAGAAGGTAGGCGCTGATATCAGCAACACTGAAAAAACATATAGCGCCAGACGCCATAATTTATAGACTTCTGGCGCCATGTACATAGTCGATTTGGGGATTGTGATAAAATGCAGCGCCACACGTCATAGTACATGGCGAAAAGTACATAGGAGCAGACGCTATGCTTATAGCCCTCCACGCCATGTACTATAGTCCTCCACGCCATGTACTATAGTAATGCATGGCGTGGAGGACTATATTACATGGCGTGGAAGACTATATTACATGGCGTGGGGGACTATATTACATGGCGTGGGGGACTATATTACATGGCGTGGGGGACTATATTACATGGCGTGGGGGACTATATTACGTAGCGTGAGGGACTATATTACATGGCGTGGGGGACTATAGTCAAATATATCAAACGTTTCTGAATCCGCTTGTAAAGTTGAAACTATCAGTTAAATTTTCATTCGGACAATTGTCATAACGTTCAAAAATCAATAGCAGGTAGCAAAATCACAGTGAATATCAATACGATTTCATGAGATCATTGTCATACATTTTCATGTTTAGATATACTCAAACGTCACTTGCTGATACATCCCCACACACAGTATGACTGCGAGTTATAATTGCAGTGACAACTGAAGCCATATTACATGGCTCATGGTACTATGTAATATAGCGTGTGGGGCCATAATTTATGCGCCATGTAATTATGGCGTTAGGAGCTATACTGCATAGCTCAGGTTACTATGCACATAGCATGTGGGACCATAAATGCTGCGCCATGTTACATAGAACCACGCGCTATGTAGATTCTGACATTATGGCGCTGGGAGTCATATTGCATAGCTCAGAGTACTATGTAGATAGCGTATGGGACCATAAATAATGCGCTCTGTTACATAGCGCTGGGTGCCATGTAGATTTTTTCCAGTGAAGGATGACAACATTTTTTGGTTAGGGGAAGGTTAAGGAACTCCTTTTGGGTAAGTTTTGGGCGCCTATGGTTGCTCAAACAATGTTACAAGTCTATATCTCAAAATATCTCAAATATGGTTACTCTTACAACAAAGTGTAATGGTGACTTTGCTAATATACGAATATTAACGAAAAATCAATTTTGGTTACCCTTGAACCCGTGTCAAATATTCAGCGGCACTCGGCACACATGACGTTTCACACTTTGTTTAGAGTAATAATATCAAAATCTAACTTTCCGGGATTTTTCCCCAAGTTAAGCCTTTTTTGTCTAATTTCTCTAGACTATAATGTGGAAAAACAGTCAGCAGAGTGGACAGCTTAAATGATGATGCCTAATGGACCTTAAACTATACCGCGCGAATAGAGACTATGGTAAAATATCTCACAATTCAATGCAAACCTTGTCAAGCTTACATGTGCATGATGTAATCATTCTTGCTGCAAATAAGTAAAAGTCCTGTATCAAATTATCCGTCACAAGCAATCAACTAATATTGCTAGTGGTGGCAAAAAGTTAGAAATTTTAATTCTTTATTCCAACACTTATTCTACAAAATGGCGCAACGCTGCTCGCATACTGCTTAGGACTATACCTTCGTTGCTTAAGCCACATAAAAAGCTGTTTCCTTATATGATCACTGGCATATACTATAAGTCAACTATGTCAGAACTAGTGACTTGAAATTTAGCTATCTGCCCCAAATATAGTATGAAGTAGGGGAGAACGATCAACGGAGCTAAATCGTAGTTAAAGATACATATGCCCAGCATATACTCGATCAATTCCACATACATAAATGCAACGTTACACTTGATTTTGATTCGAAAATGATATTTAGTTTACAAGAATGAATGCAGCTCTGTTAAAACTTGAATTCAAAAATAGATTATTGAATCAGTTCTTCACAACACTACGAGTAATGCACTCCGCTATTCGTATTTTGTATGCATTTAAAGTTTTATTGACGCAGCAACCGCCAACTGTAGCAAGCTAAGTAAAAACCAGTGCGAAATGGCCTTATAGGATGTCAACCCAAGTACATACCTAGTTCCCTTCATGTTCAAATTGCCGATTTGGTCATTCATGAACACAGTAGACTGTTCGATTGCTCGTAACTTTTTATCAAATCAGAAATTAAATGTGTTATCTTACAACCTGTTAGCCGTTCTGTAAAGATGATATTCAAGCGTAATCCATGACAACATCGCCATACCTAATTGAACGGACAAAATCTGGAAGCAAGATGTCGAATTTACAATATCCAAATTATGGGTTAATCGATTTGCTTGTGCCTCCCCTGGTGATGATAAATTCGAAACATAATTAATTCACTGCAAATGCAGTCTGATCTCATCCTTCCTTAAACTCAACCTAAGTGATGGTACCGCAAAATATACCGCAAGTGTTAGCTGTGCGGCAATGTACGAAGATTGAGTATGGAAGTCGTGTGCAAGAATGTTTACAAAACGGTTCGACACATCACTCAAAAACCACAAAATGCGGAAACCTGATACGTTCTTTGAGTTTCTAAATTCAGGCAATTTCCGATGTATTCTTCGCCGTGTAACACCCGGTCTGACACCATGACGGCCGGTCGGCACTTTGGTTCTCGTATTTCAGAACCGGCGCTCTGTCATGTTATCCATACGTCATGCCTTGTCAACATTAGCGTGTGAAACATTTCAATACTCTCAATGTCTTTGACTTGAAGTAGAGGTACGCTTCAACAGCCTTGATGGCATCTACCGCGTACTACTAATGAACGTTTGGAAAATGCCGCCAACTCAAGCCACCCACTCATCTAAAATGTGTGGAATAATTAAGCCCATCAAAACATCGTCATTGTCAAACACTCCTCGTGACAAGGTCGTATCTGAGAGGTGCCAGCAGACTGTGAACATGTAACCGAGTCTTTGATTTTTTATGACTTTCAGATGTTCACGATTCATGTTTTGTATTATCGATGTTAATATTTCGGGAACATTTTCGTGGTTTCGGCCAGCCAGAAATGCATCATGGTAAAAACGAGCTGGAATCCCGTCTGGATTGCATGATGTATGGTCTGGGATGGTTCTCGAATTTCTGTCAAAAGTCGTGTTCGAATTTAAATTAATAGTTTTGTCCCGAAAATCCCAGATTGTGTGACCTTTGGGGTGACTCAAGTGTCACATGAGAATAACACATTTGGTGTACAATTACGAATGGACACGCACATTGAGGATATCGACATAAATGCAAGTTGATCTGTATGCTTATACATTTACATACTTTTTGTATTTTGTTGTACGGTCATATTGAGAAATGACGATGATTTTGTCGTCTCGTAATGCATCTATTCAATTTTATTTATAGGAGGGATTCTTGTTTTCGAAAAGTTGAGTACAAGTATTTTTCGTTCTGGTCATGGATAAATGCCCTGTCAGACATGTTTATTGCAGGAAAATAATGCGAAACTATAAAAAGATACAGTCCCCAAACATTCTCGTACTAAAATTCTTTGTTTTTCTAACTGTTTTGTACATGCTTTTCAAATGGAGCAACCATAATAGATCTTTCGCGATTGAATCGAAATTCAATCAATAAGAAGTATTTTCGTAGAAGCAGAATTTGTTATTATTCGGGCAAAGGAAAGCAATTAATTATCATGAGTTCTAAGAATTTCCAGTGAAGATGAAAAAACTTTACTCTTCACTTATTTGTTTCTGTTCCAGCGAATGCAATAACAATGAAAACAATCGAGATCTAATTTGGAAACTCGCTGGTCTTATAGGGAAAACAAAATAGAGACACTAATTGAAACTGAGATATAAACAGCTTAGACAATATTATTCAAGATGTGCTTTATCGGTACTTGACGATTGAATTTTAGGTAACTACCAAAGTTAAGCATTAATGTAATCCAAGAACCTGTACAGCAAACAAACAAAACATAAAACACAAAAAGCAAATATTGTTGGTGAAATCTGAAGAACAATACTTTTCCTAAAATTTTAGGAAAAATACGTATAGATCAATTATCATTTCAACTGTAGCAATAAGCAGCCTAGCAAGTAGCCAGGCACCCATAGAACAAATAATTTCAATGCAACAAAACTCTATTCGGTTCTGTTGCTCAGTATTTTATTTCGAGGGCATTAGCTTAGCGCTCAAATTTGAACGAAAGTAAATACTCAGCGTAAATTCCTTTTTAAGTGGGCTTGACACCAATTTTGACGGATTTCAGAAGCTGCCGTCATTACCTGACTTTTTCTCCAATTTTTTCAAAAACTAGTGAATTTTCTGAATTTTAGAAATTTCCCGGGTAATGTGAATTTACAAGAAATCATCGCTTTTTCTCTCTCTTCCGTTCAATTTTCATCGAATTCATCTACTTCATTTTTGTGACTCTCCACATTGAAATTATTTGAGCTTGAAAGTGGAGCCTTTAATATCTGGGACTCCGGGCACTCGAGCAGCAGGAGAGGTCACTGCTGATAGCAACATGGGCTGGAACTGAAACCCTTTCCACGGAACGCTGACACAGCCGAGCTGTGACGCATCGCTTCTTGATGCAGGCGTTGTGCACAGCGAGCCAGAAATAGCCTGACAGCGGCTAAATTTCTCTGGTTCTCAAAGAAGGACTTGCCAAATACTATCACGAGGAGCAAATGTGCCAAATGGCAAGCTCTTTGTGAAGAGGTCAACTCAGATCCGTGGGAAGATGGCAATAAATTGGTTACCAGTAGACTCGACTGCATTCGGCCTGGCATTCTCATGGATACGATATCCATGGATCATGTCGTTGGTTCACTGTTTCCAGCGCATCCGCCAAGGACACATGAACCCATCATCGTAAACCTCCTTTCTTTGTGGACGCGGAGCTGAACAGATCAACTGCCAATACTTATGAGACTCAGCACGGATTGTGGAACGGGCATTCTACAAGTGATGTCATCTCAGAATTGTTTCAGAAGTTTAGGGGCCACAGGCCAGACCGGTCGTGTTACTAGTAACTCAAGACGTGCAAAACGCTTTTAACTCGGCAAGGTGGACAGACATCATTCGTTCCCTTAAATTGAGGTTTCGAGTCCCTGGCTACTTGCCAATCATCAGGTGGAGCACAGTGGTAGGTTATAATGACAACGTTAGATGTCTACCGGTTTCGCAAACTTTAGACAAGCCCAGTCATGAACAGGTTGACCGAGCACGGCCTTAAGCTGGTGGTCTCAGAATCATAGATTAACATGCTGAAAAAGTGAAGAATACCAACTGTCATACGGATGACAGTTAGCTCCGATGAGACCAAGACCAGTCATTCAGATGTCTGGGGGTGACCCTGAACACCAAGCTAACCAGCGGCAGCTCTACATTTGGGGCTAGTGGGGCTTAGCCCCACCATCTTTTTTCATTCTAAAATAAAAAGAAACGTATGCGTATTTAAATTGTTTCATATTTCTTAAACTTTATAGTAGGGGAGCCCAAGCGGGGATTTTGCGCGTTACTCGAGCGCGTCAGAAAATTATATGGGGAGAAGCCTTGCACCCTGTAATGTACCCTACCATACATACCCTACCCTCAACGCACCCCTCTAGCGTTGAGGGCAGTCCGTCAGATTAGTAAAAAAAAATTGATCCTCAGAAAAACTCGAGCGCGTCAGATTAAGACAAGGTAAATTAAGTACATCCAGAAAAGAGTATATTTCAATAATCTGACAATTTGAGCGTGACATAAGGAAATGGAAGAGTCAAAAAGTTGTAAAAAAACCTCACCTCGAAATACTCGAGCGCGATTGATTTTTTTTTTATTTTAGGGTCCCAAACTGAAATATTTGACAAAATCTATTAACTCAATTATGAATAATTTGAAATTAAGCCAGCCTAACCATAACAAATGAATTACAAAAAGAATGCGTATTTCCATGTATGATCTTCGCGTGATAAGAAAAGGAGTTAGGGATAGAATTTTAATCCAGCTTGAAGTATATTTTTGATAATTTCGATCATGTATAAGCTTTGAATGTAATAAATCTATGCTAAAATTTAACAAAAAAAAAACTTTAAAAACTTTCTGCCAAAAATATTGGAACAAAAGTAAAGAATTATTCAATTTTGGAAACACGGCCTTTGAAAAACCAGCTGAAATGAATGCATAATGATAAAATATTCTCAAATATGTTATCTGTTACAGAACTGTATGTTAAAAAATAATAAGGAATTTACTTCTGTTTCACAAACAAATAATTTCATTGAAAAAGTTTTAGCTACTGCAGTTATAACTGTAAAATTTGAAAGGTGATCTAGTAATCTGAAGAATAATGAAACTTAAAATCCGGCATATTTATTAGTATTTTCTTACAATATTTATTAGTATTTTCTCGAACTTTATGGATAACGACTTTTTCGAGTCGGGGCAAGTACACTTTTTGTCGTGAAAATCGCCAAGCACTCTAATTGCATGTCTTCATGGGTGGACTAAAAAACCGTTCAGACTTCCCAGTATAAGTAGGTTCTTGTCCTTGAAAGCTAGCCCCACTCATATTGGTTCTCGCGAGCCGCCACTGAAGCTAACTTTTTGGAATCTTATCTTCAGTACATGTGATAGACCTGAAATGACCAACATTGGCAGACCCATTGAGACGAGACGGAGGCTCTTGATAACGACAGTCAATTCTGTTTTACTACTTGGGGTCAAAATTTGGGAAGATATGCTCCAAACTAAGAAGTTCCTAACGTGTATTGCCAATATTCAATACAGAGATGCCCTTTATATTGACTGTAGCAACCGTATAGTCTCAAAAGAAGCACTACCGCTAGTAAAGAGACCTTAGTGCGAGAGCAGAAGGAAAGGTACCTCTCTCGCTCAGAGCCAAACAGAACTGAGACTCAAACACGCATGCGTACTTAAACCCTTCAACTTTAGGAACATCGTTGGAGTCAAAGTAGTAAAGGACGCTAGATAGCTAAGCTAATTGGTCTAATTGAGCCTCAGGTTAGCCGCAGCCACGAATAGGTAAACTTCTACCAGTGTCAATTTTTGACAAGGCACAATTACTTTAGGAAATACCGGATGAGTTGGGCACACCAAACTGCCGGTACTGTAAGGTTAAGTCAACGATGGTCAGCACACATTCTTTGTGTGCAGTTCCTTTGCGAATATAAGGCGCATCATTGAATTCACGTTTGGTCTGGTCTAGTGAGAGACAATCATGGATGCAATGCTGCAAAACGAATAAAATTGGCGCGCAGTTTTAATATAAGATGAGAAAGTACTGCGCATAAACTGGGAGGTGGATTGCCTTACCAAACCATAAGCTGTGGTAGCTGTTGAAGTCCATAGGCATTGATAAGTAAGTCAACACGACCGCGTCGAAACAATCCTTAGGCGAATCGCGACTCGGAAAATCATGGGCTTTTAAATGGTCATTTTTTTAAGTCAGTCAAACCTCACATACTCCGTAGTCTGATAAGTCGTCAGAGGATCTGGCAAGCAGATATTTTTTTGGCCACCAACATTCGATTTTTTACGATGAAAGTTGTGAGTTTAAAGTGATGAAATTTGACTCATTAAAGCTCAAGCCGTAACTGAAAAATATGTAAAGGTATATTTTGGAACAACTTCAAAATGCTTAACACCAAAGTTGGGAACGAGAAAACTCACAGTGGGACAACTGAAAGGCTCGTTGTCAGAAAAAAAACATAGGGATTACCAGATAGTCCATGAAACTATAGCATTACTCCAGTGGTGGCTCTTCAGAGGAGGCCAGGGAGGCAGTGCCACCTGGATAAAATTTACAAAATATGTAGATTAATCAATAAATAATATTTACATTACCAACATTTTGCTCCCATCTCTACTACTTTTAAATTTTTGCATACATGAACATTTAAAACTACAATTGAGAGCAATGCCTCTACGCAAGTAGCCAAAAAAAACAACGCGAAATCAATTTTATACCCAGACCAGAGCCCTATATCAGTTGAAAAAATTTTAAAAAAATATACCAAAAAATAAAGAACGCCGAAATCAGTTCTGCACGCTGAGCACTGCCTCAGTGAATAAAATAAAAAAAAAACTCTACCGCATCAGAACCGTTTGAAAGCTGGTTTTCGAAGAAATTATCCTTTAGTGACCAAAAAATGTGGAAAGACGTAATACACTTTTTTATAGTATTATATCAATCATTTCTAACCAAAAGCAACAAAAACCATTTTCTGACAACATAAATGACAAAAATGTTCAGTGGTGGCAACACATTTCCAACGAAGCGGCAATAAGTCTAGCAACCTATCCTTTGAATTTCTTTTTCTTCCGAGCATTTCATCGAAAGTTTCAGCGATTGAACGATGTATGAGGCTGCCATCCGAAAAATTTTCAAATGTCGGAAAATTTGAACATGGGTTACTTATTTTTATTGCAAATGCTTTGCATTTAAATATAGAATCGAAACATCTGTTGGTGCAATATTAACGAAACTGACTGGCGCTGGCAGCACTGTGTTAGCAGCATAACCAAAAATATACCAAATATGTTTCACGTTAAGTTAAACTTACCCTGCGAATTTCGTTCCGATTGCATGACTGCGCTGGAAAATAAAGGGGTGAAAAGAATTTTAGGGTTACCACCCGTGAGTTTTTTTTACAAATTTTTGGAACGTTAATATTTGATCTTAATTGTCATTGCAGGATCGTCCGTATTCGCAAATTAAATGACAACCTCGCTAAGCAAACAAATGTCAAAAAATCTACAAAAATTTCATAGCTGGCAGCCATTCCATGATTTATTCTACGAAATTCCTACAATATTTGAATTACAATAAGGTCCATTTACTACATGAATTTTGTTTTGTTTTCATGGGTGCATCGGAAGCTATGGGGAAAAAAGCTTTGTTTTAATGGGTAAACTTACAAGATTTTGGTGACAAAAACTTCCATAGCTGGCAGTTTTATCCTTGTTTTTCAACCAATTTTCTATCAAATGTGGTTTAGAGTTAAATTAAAATACCGTGTGAATTTCGTTAAAATTTTTTTGACTGGATCGGAAGTTATAGGCCAAGAAGCAGTTTTTTCGTAGTGATTTTTCAAGACGATACCACTGCCATAGGGTTGCTCGCATTTCTAAATTACTTCTATCAGACCTGGCCCGAGTTAATACCACCATTTTCTGTAAATTTCATAATGATCTGATTGCCGGGTCGTCAGTTTTCGTGAACATAAGTCTCGAATTCAGAAAGTAGAGGTAATTTGGTGATGGGTTGCCGTCCTTGTGCAACTTGGAATTTTGTAAATTTTAAATTGGCATAGGGAACAAAAGTTAAAATTGGTCAATAATTAAAATTTTTTGTCAAAAAGCAAAAAATTTCCAGGACGAAGAAGAATTTTGTTTCACGTGCCTGCCGTAGATACAGGGCTTCTCGCACAGTTTTGAAACCTCACGTGTGTATAATTTTAGTCATAGTCAATACGCTCTGCAAATTTCACGATGATCCAATATTTTAGACAAAAGTTATGACAAATCGAAATGAAAAAAATAAATCTTGGCTACTTTTAGGCACTCAGCGTCCACATATTGCTCACTTTTTCCAACTTGTTATCATCGATGAGTGTTAAACATAAAACATTTTCATTTTCAGTACTTACATTTAACAAAAATGTATTCTGCATAGAAATATAGGGGTACCTGAAAATTCACTTAAATGCCCGCCGCCGCCAAAGGGTTAAAGATATCTTAATTTTAGAAAGTCTGAAAATTAAGCTTAAACTTATTTTCGCCAATAACTTCCAGCGTAGTCATGCAATCAAAACGAAATTCACAGGGTGGGTTTATTTTAGCATTAGCTTATTATGGTAGACTTATTGCTGCTTCGTTGGAAACGTCTTGCAGTGCTGAGCATTTTCATCATTTATGTTATAGGAGATGTTGTCGGGAAATGGTTTTGTTTTGAGTAAGAAATAGTTAATAGGATACTACAAAAAAGTGTATTATGTCTTTCCGCATTTTATGATCACTCAAAAACAATATCATTGAAAATCAGTTTTCTGGCGGTCCTGATGCGCTACAGCATTTTGTTTTTACAAAGGAAAAAGACGCATTGGAATCTCACAAAAACATGTGCTGTGTATGGTGAAAAATGTTTAAAAAGAAACGGAAAGTCGAAATGGGTTGCCAAACTTCTTTCTGGTGATTTTTCACTGAATGATGAACAACACTCTAATCTTTCAATTGAAGTTGATGAGAAACAAATCAAAATAATCGATTTGGACTGTCATAGCACAACACGTGAGATTGCAGAACGGCTCTAATATGTATTACATGCATGTATTGAAAATCGTTTAAAAAATTTTGGCTATGAAAACTTTATGTATGGGTTCCTCATAATTATAAAGAAACTCATTTAAAGCAACGCTTTAACATTTTCAGTTCCTTGATGAAACGTAATAAAAATGATCCATTTATAAATGATTGATATCTGAATAATTTTACCACGTAACCTAATGATCAATTCGAAAGTGTACACTCAACAATGAACCAAGTTGAACACTGCAATTCAAGAAAAGCTACTCCAATTGGCAAATCGTAAAGGTGTGGTATTTCGTTATAGCAATGTAGGGCCACGCATATATTTGGCGACTCGGCAAAAATTATTGAAGCTTGGTTTCGATGTTTTGATATAATAACCATATAGTTCTGATCATTCACCATCAGATTATTTTTTATTTCATTCTTTGCAAAACTTCTTGAATGCCTAAAGTTTTAATAATGATGATGTCAAATCGCAGTTGGCTCAGTTATAATGCAACCCAAAAGATGGCAATATGTCATTGATGAAAATGGGCAATAAATAACTGAATAAAATAATTTTACTCCATACCAAAATTATCTTTTTATTTAAAATATCGCAATGATTTAGTTGCCAGCCCAATACATAGCAAACAAGAATAAACAAGTATTGTCATTATTCTATGCATTATATTTTTCAATTATTGAATAGATGCATCAGAAATTCCATAAATGGTCTTTCAGAACCCAAACTATCTTTATCGATAGTAACAAACAAGATATTAGCCGATAGGCTTTACCAATTTGGTTTTGCCTAAGAGAACACGTCAAGTGTATGCAAATGATTAAATTTTGTAGCCAAATAATATGGAAGTATTTGACTATGATTTGCATTTTACAAATAAAGAAATGCAAGCAAAGTATACACGTGATATAAAAAGAGTAGTATTGCTCGATAGTGCACGTCAACTCACTTGCAATTGCACCACCTCAGCCAGTTGATGAAGAGTGATGGGTCGCCAGCGTCTAAGTTTTGCAGTTTTTATCAAGTCTGGCCTGGAACGGAACGTCGATCTAAGACGCAATGGGTACGTATTTATGGTCATTTCATTAGTTCATACAATTCACCTGACTGATATATCATCTGACATTTGAATTTCAATCTTAGACCAGCATATCACTAGATCTTAAGCACCGACTTCTGATTTAACCCTCATGTGGGATAAAATTGTCATCTTGTATGAGTGTTTTCAAGATTCAAGCATCGCAGAAACTTTCATTAACGAATATATTGCATGTGCATCCGCAATACGTCATCGCAGAGTGTATCTAATACAATGAATTACGGTTTAAGCTTTTGTTTGAATACTTAAATAATATAATAACTATTAGCGCTATTTCGGTTAATTTTTTATGGTATTGTAATATGATAGCTTTATCAGGGTTAAATTGCTCAACCAACTTTAAGGTTCGATCGATGGTGGATGGCGGTTCTTTTGAAAACTTTTTCGATTGTTTGCGAATGGTCTTTGGACGAAGCGAAACCAAATGTAACCAATCCTCCTCCGACTCACTTGTCGTTCTCGACTAGAATTCCGTTCTTGTCAACTGGCTTTGCATAAACTCGTCGAAAGTTTACTTCTTCCATTACCAACGCACACAATGCACTACCTTCGAATGCAAAGTGCACAGAAATCATTTGCATGCCATTTTGAGAGATAGAATTTGAATGGGATGTAGCTGCCGTCCCACAAAGGACATTCGCCATTGTGCCGGATGCCGAATGTTGATCAAGTGCGTTCTACAAGTCAGAGTAGCATTCAAACTTGTATACTTGATTTCCCAAAGCGGACGTTAGCATTCGTCATTGTTGCTTCGCAAGCAAATCAGCCTCGTCTGATACTGCATTGCGTATTGAATTGAAATGCAAATACAGAAAAAAACCCTCTTTTCAAATGCGCGAACATAAATCTCGTCATCGTCATCGATACGCAACATGAAATATTTATCGATTTCAACATGGCTGATGTAGAAGCTCCCATCGCGCTGCCACTGTTTCTCCCAGTTTCATCTCTGACTTGTAATATTTTGCTTTCAATGGAAAATGGAAAGCTACCGAACCATGTTGTGAACGCTGTCGTTCATCTCATCCATAATTCGGATTGGATGCTCTGCATCCCATTTCATACGATGTACAGTCAGCCGTAGAATACATTAGAGTGGAAGAAGTCACATAAATTTGTATCGCAACGACAGGGTGCAAACGATGGTAAAGTCGAATCGAGTTTACATAGTGGGGACACGGGATAAAAGGGATCCTTTGGACACACTCGCACACACATCCCAATACGACCATATTCAAAGAATCTATCCCTTCATATTGCTGGTACACAAGGACAGCATACCAGCCATTTTTCTTCGGCGATGCCATTAGTTATTTCAAGCGTAACTTTGAAACATCTGCCTGAACTTCGGACGGGCACCAGGATGGGAAGCTGACACTTGCTGCATTCCGCGCCGCTGGGCGTGAAATTTTCTTGAAACGGAGCTGAGAAAAAATGTCATTCAACAAGGCCTTTCTCTAATTGTCTTTCTGGTGGCTGTTACATACATACTTTCCGAATTATTGTGAACATTTTTTCAATGTGTGAGGTCAAAAACGACAGAAAATGGCTGGGAAACTCGATATTATCCATAGCTTGTAAATCATGACGATCAGGATATTCAAAGTTGATTATCATTTAATTTCGTGAAACTGATAAAAACTTTGATAAATTGTTTTTTAGTCCTATATGCATAACAAAAGTATTCTTTATTCTGTACTATTCTTAGATAATAGATCATATCTCAAAAGTTCTCCAAAATTCAGAATGCGACGACGTTTAGTTCGTAACCTGTTGAGAGTTCAAATTTAGGAGCTTATTTTTCATATCGAATAAAAGAATTGCAAATTTTCGAAAACGATTCTTGTCTGCATTCAGTTTTCTTTGCAAATTTATAAAATCCAACCAGATTAACCTTGAAATAAATAAATAGTAATAATGATAATAGTAATAGCTTTATTCAATTGGAAGCCTTTTTATGATACAATACCATACGACTAGAGTTTATGTAAAGTCCTTATATCATAATTTTAAAATTCAGAATTTTATTTTATAAACAGCATAGAAAAATTAGGAAAACTCATCTTAAAACGCAACATTTTTACTGAATTTCGATATTCGTTGATACTAGTGATGGGCGTTTCTGTTGTTTTCAGAAAACGAAAACGAACTGTTTTTTTCCAAAAACAACTGTTTTTTGAAGCTTTTTGAAAACTTTTTTCACTCGACCAGCAGCAGATTGATACTGGGTGTTACCATTAGTGATGGGCGTTTCTGTTGTTTTCAGAAAACGGAAGCTATTTGAAAAAAAACAGTTTGAAAAAAACTGTTTTTTTCAAACTGTTTTTTTCAAACTGTTTTTTTCCAAATAGTTTTCGTTTTCTGAAAACAACAGAAACGCCCATCACTAATGGTAACACCCAGTATCAATCTGCTGCTGGTCGACTGAAAAAAGTTTTCAAAAAGTTTAAAAAAACAGTTGTTTTTGGAAAAAAACAGTTCGTTTTCGTTTTCTGAAAACAACAGAAACGCCCACCACTAGTTGATACACATTATTATTTAAATAATGTGTATAAAAAGTAGCTCTTTAGATTATATGCTAGAGTCAAAATATACTTAGCAATTGGCGACACAGGGAATTTTAATGCATTTTTAAATACTCTTATATTTTCATGAAAAACTGATAAATGAAGTGAAAATTAGCATGGTTATGATAAAGTTTTGGACAATTTGAACTCAATGCACTCCAACAAGGTCTGTAAATCTTTACGAATTTAACAGAACTCATTGGTATTTGTACACAAGAAGCCTACCTGATTTTAAATGCAACAATTAAGCTTAATTTCTAAAGGACCATTTAAACCATCAAAAGTCCTTAAAAATTTCACTTCTCAAATGACAGTACAAATGATGTATAAATTTAATCTTTTTTTGCTATTTTAGTTTCACATTTTCGAAATTGTTCATCCCACATGGCCAAAAACCTTTCACCAAATGACTTATTTTTGAGCAAACGAAATTGGTGTACGCAATAACGCAAGACATCAGGTTAAGACAAAATTGACAGGAAGATGCAATGACAAAATGAAATTGACAGCTCGTGTAGTCTAGTGGGTAGGAACATTGGCTTCTGTTGTGTGTGGTCACCAATTTGAATTCTGGTTTCGAGAAACCGCGCAACAAACTTTACTAATCGCACTTTTGTAACCAATATCTTGATCCTCGCCCGCAATTTAAAATTACGATGCGTCAAAATTGTAGCCTGCTGAAAAATTTAAAGTTAGTCATGGCAGTCACTTTGGATCCTGTAACCTCGGGTATACATTGTATTTTTGCAGTTACACCAGCACAAGCACGTTAGCAGTACCGGTTGCCATAATTACTTTTACTTTATTTATACTATTTATTCTTTTACATTTGATTTCGGAATTTGTTTGAGTTAAACCTGATTTTACTTGGTTTGAAACATGATTTTACTTGCTTAGAATAGAAATATTTCAAAATTACAAATAAGTTTGATTGCAGCAGTACCTAGAATTTGTTAGAGAAGAGGCAAAGGAGACGTTTAGTTGAAAAATACCGAAATTGCAAAACTTGGATATACTGTTTCAAATAATTAAATATTGCTGCATGTGCCACCTTAAATATGCTCAATTGCCGACAGCCCGTTATCGATAACTTGACTGACCGAACGGTGGATTTCGAGATATTTAACGCCACGATTGTTACAATTGCATATCACCATCGCGTCAACAATCGGCTCAAATGGTTAAATGTCCTTTCAAAATTTCACGCGTGGCAACCGGATCAAAACGAAAATTACAAATTTGATTAACCTTATCGAGTAGTATATGTGGTACATTTTGATGATTTCTAAATTCTGAAAATTTCGAGGGCGATAACGCTCAACATTTTTCTACACTTTACTGCGAACATTGCAATCGACAGGGTGTGTTTTATCGTTTAGTACTTTCATATCGCTAAATATATAGTGCGGAACGGTTAAATAGATAAGTGCCTCTGTCAATTTTGGATACATCCTAAAACCGAATCTAAAGGAAATTGTGTTAATTTTGCTTCAGTAAACTACAGTAAACTACTTTTTCGTGAATAATATTAATCATTGAATCGTAAAAATAATATTTTAATTCCAAATTAGAGAGTGACTATTAAAATTCAGTGGCAACAAACATCTTTGTTCAGTGCAAGTTAAATTGAAAGATAAACTTAACTGTATTGAATTTTATACAGTAAACAATAATGAGTGGAAAATGGAATAACATAAAACCCTAGAAGCGTCAGAAAAAACATCGCACACTGCAACATATCACAGAAAGCTTTATCATCGAGAACCTTCAGTTTGGACGCAGGAAACTATCGCTGCTGTAGAGTCTTCAGAAGGAGGTTTTCTGCTCATATGGGTATCACCAAACAGACTCTGCAGGCAGTTATGCATAAAATTCCAAAAAATATAAAATTCAACTAGGTTAGGTTAAAGTGGCTGCCGGTCTACAGAGGTCTGCCGCCTGACACACATAGGCACATGAGAGACACTAATTTGTGACTCTCTCCTCTCACTGAACTCGGGAAACCATCTACTTCCCTTTACAAATCGCGTTATCCCTTTTAAATTGACCATGGACAACTCGGTCAGGTTTGAGGGAAAGGGAGCACCAATTGCCGCCAACCTTCTCCTTAACAACGCCGGGCACTGACACAAGAGGTGCAGGACGGACACCTCCTCATCCTCAGAGCCACAACTCCGACAGAAATTGTTAAACTGCACTCCCAATCGTTGTGTATGCTGTCCTATGAGGCAGTGGCCCGTAAGAACTACCACTGTGCAGCGTAGAGCGCTTCGAGTTAAGCCTAAAAGCTGCCTGGTGCGATGCGCATCCATGGATACCTAGGACTGCCTTGCTATTGCACAGGATGATTCAACTGCCCAGGACCTCCTAGCATCCTCGAGATTTTTTTGCCTAATGGCCAGTTTGACCGATGACATCGGTATACCTATTGAGAGGGAGCAGGAGACCTCCAGTAACAAGGTTCCAAGCCTTGGTAGCTCATCGGCCTCACAGTTTCCCTGAAAGCCCCTATGTCCAGGTACCCAAATCAATTGAACTACAACTCCCTAAGAGATACACGACATTCAGGAACAATCATGGAAACTGTACAAGGACCTGCAAGGGATTTAATAGCCGCTTGGCTATCTGTGAAAATGCCAATATTAACCCCGAATATTCGACTACTCAGAAGCGAGTTGATTGCCTGTAAAAAAGCTGCAACCTCCGCTTGAAAGACACTACAATGGTCTGGTAGACGTAAAGACAGCTTGAGATTCAGCTCATCTGAGTATACACCACTTCCGACTCTATTGTTTAGCTTTGAGCCGTCAGTGTACATATGGATAATCCCACTTTCGAGGGTGACACCATCACGCCATTCATCCCTACCAGAAAGGAGAATTGGGAACTCCAAATCTAGTAGGCACTGCGGGGCAATGTAGTCAACACCAGCTGGAGCGGGAACTCCCTCGACCAAAATCCTTGCATGGCCGAATTCTGTTCTATTCCATGCCAAGGTATAATTTAGTCTCACAGCAGCAAGATTAGCTTCCTGTAAGATAAGAAGATTGGTTGGCAGCCAATGAAGCGGAGCGCACCAGTTACAAGTAGTGCAGCCATTCTTCGCACTTTTTCAATCTGCCGTTTGCAGGTAGCCTTAATAACACCCTGCCACCAGAACGCCACCCAAAACAATAAAATTGGCTCAACCACAGCAGTGCAAAGCCAAGCAACAGTACGAGGTTGTAATCCCCAATTCGCTCCTATGGCTCTTTTACAGCAATAAAGTGCATTGAAAGCCTTCCGAGCTCTTTCTGCTACATTGTAGGCCCATAGTAGCCCTAAGTACCTGACCATCTGGCTCAAGTTAATGGAGACCCCATTCAATTTGGGTAACTCAAAAGAAGGAACTTTTTTCTTCCTTGTAAATAGCACTAGTTCCGTTTTGTTAGGATTCACATTCAAGCTGCACTCACGACTCCAACGTAAAAGTATGTCAAGAGAGTGATTGAGCCTCTCCGATAGCGTAGATAAATACTTTTCCAACACTGCTACAGCTATGTCGTCTGCATAAGCAATCACTTTGCAGCCGGCGCGGTCCAGCCTCATTAGAAGAGTATTCACCGTGATGTTCTACAGGAGGGGAGAGGACTCCACCCTGACGTGTGCCCGTACTGACTCCTCGTCTTACGCTGGCATCCCCCAGGGAAGAGATAGCCACTCTACTTTTGAGAAGCTGCACAATAAAAGCAATCAGCCGCTCGTTCACTTGCAGCACCGAGAGAACCACAAGAATTCCGTTAGAATTTACGTTGTTGAAGACACCCTCGATGTCCAAGAAGGCGGCAAGCGTATATTCCTTAAGAACAACAGATTTCTCAACTTGCTCAATAAGGACGTGAAGAGCAGTCTCAACCGATTTACCTTTGGTATACGCGTGTTGTGACTGCGAGATCAACAATTCAACTAACAAGCAAACAAATGCAGACTTGCCGATTCGCTTTTAATTTTGCGAGATACCATGCGAATGGTGGAAGAGAACGGAAATATCTCCATCTGCATTTTTGTGTCTGACGAGACAAACAAAACAAAAATGTCGGATATGGATTGACTATAATCTACAGATACTCCAAGAGACGGAATCGCGTCCACTTCGATTCACAGTGAGGCGTGCAGTTCCATCAAGCTGTATTGTTTAAGTAACTTTTTCGAGTTTTTGTTTCTAGAACTATACCAAAACATATACTTTTCAGCTCTGTGTGGTTTCAACATGATGGTGCAACTTCTCACATAACCCGGGCTGTTCTGACAGAATTGCAACGAAAATTCCCCATGAAAGTGATTTCCAGAAACTCCTCACTACGTTGGCTCCCAAGGTCTCCTAGTCTTACTAAGCCTGATGTTTTCTTGTGAGGTTACTGCAAACAGGAAGTTTACAAAACAGAACCTACAAATTTGAATGATTTAAAGTAATCCGTTCGAACGATAACTGAGACAATTCCTTGCCAGGCAGTAATGAATAACTTTTCACCGAACCTAGAGGCTATTCAAATTCAATTATTTTAAATCTATCTAAAAACTATTTATTTAAATCTATCTAAAATGTATTATTTTTCAAAGGTATAGACAAAACAAAAATTATGTGGAGAAATAGTTGTTTGAGTTTCCTCATGTAGCAATATTCGTCAGTCACCATGTCTGTAGTTGCACAGCAACGGACTCCGGTCAGATAACCTGCACAAAAATATACAAAGGTCCTGCTAACTGCTAGACGCATGTGGGTATATCTGATCACTTTGTCGTGAAGCTTCAACTTCAAGCTCGGTCCTTTTTCAGCGTCACGAAAAGGTTCTTGGGTATTCTATAAGTCGGCACAATGGATCCAGGAAGTCGCAGTACTAGCAGTCTTCTGAACCCACTCCGTGCTATAAATCAATAAACCACTGATAATAATTTTAAGGAATTGATAGAAGTCCGCAAATCTTTAAATGGGGTTCAAAGAACGAACATTCACTCGTTGATTTCTATCTACTAATTGTATTGCTATTATATTAGTAAACAACCGTATTCATTTATATCTCTTGATTATAATTATAACCGTGTTATACAGATGTTACCGACATTTTCACACTTAATAAATGTCAAATTTCCCATAGTATGTACCTATAGCAATTTATTCAAACCGATATCTTCATGATTGAAGCAAACAGTGTCTGCAAGTACGAATCAAATTTCATCATGATTTATGTTTCGTGTTGCTTATGAACACATTCCAATTCTGAAGTTTATAAACATATTATTATTGAAAAGTCAACTAAGAATTATTACAGCATATTTACCGTCCAATTCCAGTCATCGCAATGCGTGTACGAAAACACACAAAGCCAAACAGCCATTTATCTTTCAGTCGATTGGTCCTAGAACAAACAAACTTACGTACAATGTAACGAAATGCCAAGTACGCCGCGCACTTTACCTGTGCGATAAGGTGAAGATGGAATTTCAATCTCTAGGCGAAATCAATAAATTTCCCGATGAAAACAATATTGGAACTCGACAAAACTAATATTCATATACAATTTTCGAGCCTCGGTCTGACAGGCTATTAAAGCGATTTATTTCCTTTCGATTGAGCCGAACGGAATGTGCGGAACGGAAAGGATATTCGATTTGAGCAATCCATTTGCGAGTATAAATCATGGCAACTAGCACTTTCCGAATTGATTCCGGTCCATGGTTAAACGCGTGTATATTGCGCGAAATTCGATTACTCAAGAACGATGGGGAATCTTATCAAGCCGGAGGGCTCGTAATACTCATCAAGATGTGAGGAGTAAAAATAAAAACCTAAGGTAATGTTTGTTTTATGAAGTTGATTGTCTCATAAGGTACATGATACGAAGGTGTTACCGTTTAGTTATTACCGTTTATCTTTTAGAATTTGTTTTGAATGTTTATACAAATGAGATCTTGAAAATGTTCCATAGCTAATAAATGATGATGATAAATGGAAATCAATAAATTATTTATGGTTTCAAGATAAAAGCTGGAAGTCATTTCACACGTTTATTGAATTGTGCAACTTTCAAGCATCTATGAGAACAATATGATTTTGATGCTGTCTATCATGAGTTTGACTGAAATTTTGAAAGTGCCGGAAAATTATAAGACACTACATGTTCTTCAAAAAATCTTAAAATATTAAATTAATCCCAAGAAGCTGTATCAGAGATTCTCGCACCGCATTACATTCCCCTGAGTAATTAGGGCAATCAAATGCGGTGCGACAATCACTGATTAAAAATTATGGCAAGAAGAAGTAAAAAAAGCGGCCAAGAGCTATAAGTCCTCCGTCCGAACGGAGAATCAATCTATTCGTATCTAATTTAACACTTACCGCACGACAAATCGCTGCAAACGGGGGGTTTGAAACAAAGATCAGAAATATTCGAAACAATATCGCACGAGGAAAGCATCTCAAGCGATGTAAATGGCAGAAAATCCGCTTCTCACTGAACAGCACAAAAAGGCCAGACTGGTCTTTGCTGAAAGCCACTTGTGCTGGAAGAAAAAAATGGCGTCCTATTATTTTTACAGAAAAAAAGAAATTTAATCTCGTCAGACCCGACGGTTTCAGTTATTATTTCCACAGCCTAAGGAAAAAACGAGAGTTTTGTGGTGGAAATGTAAAGGTTTGAGCTGCTACAGAATACAATGGACGGTCAAACATTCGGATTTAAACTAGAAAAATTAACAGTTTCTGATACGTGGAAATACTTCGTGAGAAGTTTGACAATAATTTGGCAGAAATCGCGAATCACCCGTTCTGTTTTGAGCAAGATTTTGTTTCGATTCACAGTGCAAACGTTGTTAAACAGTACTTTCAGCAGCAACAAATTGATGTTCTCGATTTCGCAGCAAGATCTCCAGAGTTAACAATTATCGGAAATCTTTGGGGTCAGCTGACCCGAATCTCTACATGGTGCATCTTGAGTAGTACCAAATGATCTAACCTTTTGAAATGCTGTGATGGTGCCACCGGAGAGCCGGCTCCGTGTCAAGCGATTGCTTATTAACATTGCCAGAGGGATTACTAACATGGCTTACCCTCCTAATCTCTGATTCTGGAATTAATTTACTTGCTGAGGTGGTGATTTGGTATTCTAGAAATAGTCATCTTCCAATGCAGTAACAACAAAATCAAATTTCCGGCTAACATTATCATTTCTTTCCCAACTAAACCGTGGTCGGTCTGAGGAAACGCTCTTAGGTTCGTAAGAGGCTGTACGGGTTCAGTTGAGTGGTACTCTTGATCTACCCCGATCTAGTTCTAAGCACATGTCCCCATAAGAACTTTAGCTAACGATCGCACGAACACTCTTCTTTGCATATATAACCATGGATTAATTTATGTAACTACACATTTAAGCTACAATAATGGATCTGATAGTTGAGCCCAACTGCATCGTTATTCAACAAAAATATCTAAATCTAAAATTGTCAGACAGAAGCTCGATATTCCGATAAAATCCTCTGAATTCTCTTTCAAGAAGCGACCGAATTTTTTGGCAAAGTGTCCCAATAAAGTGATGTCTAAGTCTGGTCCACTAGCTCTTAACAGTTTATCCTCTTTTCCTGTTTGATGGCCAGGCAATGAAGTTGAGGACTCATAAGAGCAAAAAGATTGTACAAGAAGCCATTAATTAGCAGAATCCACAAGTAACGTCGAATAAGCTGACTCAGGCCCCACTGCAGCCTCCACTTCAAGCAACCAATTTCAAAATGTAAACTCTGTTAACAAATCGTAAGATGATCACAGCCTCCTAAATCATTGCCCAAAAAAAAACTCCAACTGGGCAATGTTAAACGAAAAAATTCCTGCAGCAACCTAGGTTCCCGGAACATTGGCTGCTCAGAAACGGTAAAATTCAGCTGAACCATAAAGCCAGTCTTGCCACCGGAAGCCGAAAAAACGTATGGCTTCCCCTATAGGTATAAATCAGCCACTCATTGCGATTGCCATGGTGGGTCTTGTACGACCTTGTTAGGGATTCCAATCCCGGAACAGTTTTCAATCCCGGGATCCCGGGATTCGATATTCAAAAACACAAACAGCAAAATTAAGCAAGTTTTTAATAAACAGATTATATTACGTGTCATCATTTCAAAACTACAATAATAAGTAAGTTCAAAACTGAATAAAAAAATTTGTTACTGCGTAATTAATCATTTATATAATTGATGCAAACAAAAAAGCAAGAATTTTAATTATCTTAGACTTTGAAAGTATGAAGACAAATATTCCAACTATTAAAAATTACAACAACAAATCAAAACACTTAAAATGGAGATATATAATAAAGAAACATATAAAGAATTCCGCCAAAGGTCGCTGGTTTTTTCGGAAGTAACATTGAAGCAATAGCAAAGCATCCAAAGTATCGTATTCAAGCCTGCTTCTAAATTTATTCCCAATGTTAGACTCCGCGGAAAAAACTCAGTCTGACTCGATACTTGTTGGTTGAATGGTCAACAAATATTGGTACGCCTGCTCCAAATTCTGTCCACGAGTGCCACCACTTTCGAAAAGATTCATTTCATTTGCAATGGTTTTAATTAGATCACATTCTTGCGGCATTTCACGATTAATTATTTTCATACTTTTGCAACTCTTCTTGTAGCGTCAATTGACGACTACCTTGTCCTGATTCAATATGTTTTGAACAAAGTTTTGAAGATCGTTATCATTTTTCGTTGGAGATTTTTAAAAATATAGAACTACTTTATAAACTTTCTTTATGCATGCGCGGATGTCATAATTCTTTGTCAGATCTAGCGTGTCTTGCAGGTGACCGTGTTCAATGTAGAAAGCTGATTTAGGACCGTCCAAATCTTCGTTGTCGTCGTCCAGACTATCAGCTGTTTCATCAACTCTATAATCTGGAATGGACCTCCTATTATAGAAAACATCGCAAACTGCCAAGTGAATGCTATGCGCCTTACAAATCTGTTGCTCTGTATCAGCTAGTTTGCCTGTTTTTCGCATCACGTTTGGCCCATCAGTTACGATGGCAAAACTCAAACTCAGTAAACGCTCATTCAATATCCCTAGGCAGTTTGCAGCTGTCATTAACATCCTTACTCGCACCAAGCTCCAGTAAGAATTTACTGAGTGGATGTTAATATTTATATAGCGCCTATTTGCAGTCGAGGTCCACTCATCAAACGTCAAACTGAACCGTTCACCTGAGATTCTAGCTTGTCTTATCTCACTTTTTATTATTTCCTTTATCCTGCTTGGATAACTCTCAACATTATTTTTGATTGTTGTTGAGGATTTTGGTAAATCTGTGTACGCATTCGCTAGTATTAATTTCCTCAAAGCATTCGAAGTAACGAATATTCTAAATGCGAACAGTCCATACTTATTTACTTACAAACCCCTTTGTATGCTCTTGTTAAATGTTGCTTCGGTTTGTTTTACTCTATTCTTTTTGCATTTTGATGTGAGCCTGCATGCTAATTGCTTTCTCGTAAATATGGATTCTATTTTCACTTTTCTAGTCTTGCAGTAATTTGATTGCCGATTATGTTTGAATCCCGGCCACGGCATTCCGGCCAATTTTTAGTCCCGAAAATCCCGGGATTAGAAATCATCAATTCCGGCATTTTATAGACCAGAAATTGGTCGGGATCCCGGGATTGGATTCCCTTGACCTTGTCTTGTACATATCATCTTACAGAGCAACTTGAAGTTGATGCAAAAGGCTCATTCAGTAGGCTTCTGGGACTTGCTTAGTTTGTATAATATCATTGAATTTGCCAAAATAATCTCAAAATTACGCTAATGACAGGTTTTCTAAAGCAAATATATTAAAAGTCCCACGAAAACTTGGTCCATATTTTGATTCAATTCAATTTTAATACATTTGAAGCTTACTTTCATATGCTGGCGAGTGTGCTTTAAATTCAAAAAATTTAAATTAACTTCCAACTACCATGGTACCTCTGTTACCTAAGAATTCAAGAAAAACCATAGCCGCATGTGATTTGCAAAAGTAACATTCACGTGTGGGTATTTTCTCGATGCAACTCAAATGGCCTTACGAGGAGTGCAATTGAATTGCTTTACCTATCAGCTGAAACAGTCTAAAGAAATGTTCCAATAAAAAGTGTAAAGACACTCAAGATGCTTTAATACTCCACAAATCATATCTGCAACTCAGAAAGTTAATAAACAATATGAAATAAAAGTACTCTGCAAATTAGATCCCCTGAGACTGTCACGAATGCCGTTCGAAAAGACAAGACTCACGTCAGGGGAATATATATAAATAAATAGACGTCATAGCGCACATAATAAAATAAATACGAGTCCGGTCCGGAACCCGGTTCGGTAAATGAGGACGTCTGTCGTAACCCAACGGACCGCTTGTCTAGATGACGATGGAAATGGTAATGCCCCCTAATACCTTTTTGTGGCTTTTCATTTCACCCTTGCTTCGTTGGAATATTACGTACGCTATCGCATACAAATAGTGGTTGGTTAGGATAGCTATTCAACTACTACTCAGAATTCTGTACTTCTTGGCGTTCTGCCAACTAACCAAGGGAAAAACTTCAAAACTGATGAAAGATTATGTGGAAAATGCTGTTGAGCATGTTGATCGAGGTAATCAATTATTGTTTTTTTTTTCTATTTCAGAGCCTGCATACAATTTGCTTCAGTATCTGAAATCAGCAATATGTTCTCCTGAGAATCGCTTGGCAAAATAGTAAAAGTTTGATGAGCTCTGTTTTGTTGATGTTGAGAGGGACTAGAAATATAGGAGCAGGTAAAGTTTGAATTTTTTTTTAAATTTACATTTTCTACGATAAAAAAAAATGTTCTTTGATGCCATAACTATAAATCATATCAATTAATACATGATCTTGACTTATTTCATATTTGCTGCGTAGTGAATGCTCTGTTGCCAATAGTTATTGCTACGGATGTAGGATGAATTTTCTTAAAAATATGAGGTCCTATCCAATACTTACGGATGTAAATCGATCGTATTGACTGATAAGACATAGAAATTATTTATTAGCGAAAATGTCAAGGCATCGGCAACTAAGCATGAGTAAATGGTAAAAAAACGTGGAATAGATCATAGATATTATCTGAACTATGCAAAAAAAACATTAGGCCATTAGAGACCATAAACACATTCGATACAATGTGTAAGTTATCAAGCAGCTACCAGCAGATCAAATAAAAGGATTAAAATCATCCTGAAATCTGCTGGTTCATATTTACCGCTTTCAAGTACACAATCACTCAAGTAATAAATATCTTTGTTGGCAGAAATCAAAAAAGTCATCAGGAAGTAAACGGATACATGTGTCGACAATATTTTGCTTAGTTCGATAAACATCTTAATCAAGTGTAATCACCCCTATGCGACAAGGCTACACCTTGAAGCAGTGCATATTTTTCCGACAGAGCACTGGGTTGTATGAGGGTAGATCGTATCGTACCGACCATTCAAATACTAACGAGTCACGGTCGACATTACTGTTATTTCCCATAGGTGCACAGAAGCTATGCAATAAAAGATGATATGTCGGTGGTCGGACTGATTGAATGAATTGTTTATTTTAACGACCATACCTTGTCAATCGCATCCGGGATGGACTTTCACCTTCCAGAAAGCACAAAGTGCCATATGTGCAATTTTCTCAACCTTTGTTTGTTTTCTGATGGGCCAGTGATTATGACAGGCGGAATGTAAACGTATTCTATTCTCTCTATCAGATTTCCTACACGGCTTTGATGATTGGCGACAAACATTTCCATCACTTGTCACCGAAAATGAGATTCGTTCACATTGTCTGCATTTCGGGCTCTTATTTGTTGATGACTTGCTTATTCTCAGGTGAGCAAACAATAAATATGTATATACAAAAATTATGCCACTTAAATAAATTTGATGCGTCGTATGGTTTTTAGTTGTCGATCAACCGGTATTATACACACAAATTAAATTGAAGGGCATTTTCCAATTTAAACTTGGTTTATTCCTGAGCATAAGTTTATCAATACCAAATTGTTTCATCAGCGTAGAATCGCTTCGGTATCATTTTGCTGCCACTTTTAATTTCATTTAAATTTTATTATATAAGCTTAAGTGGGGGGTCCAGGTTCGAATTCAGGCTCGGACGAGGGTCGGCGCACCAAGCTTTGAGTTCACCTAGCTCTGAATAGGTACCTGAGTTAATCAGGAGTAAAGTGAGTTGTGCAATTAATCACTCTACACTCGTATTCACATTGATTGTAAATTTGTGATGAAGCTCTCTATCAGCTCCAACCCCTGGACCCGTACGAGAGTTGTCGTGAAATTACTTTGCTTTCTAATTTTATTATAGAGTTGAATGTGCGCCGGAAATTGAATGACAAGAACATCACTAACTTGGCACACAATCTATTAAACTTTGAGATTAAATGCTCACCCATTCTCGCACACTAGTGACACCCATTCTTACGCATTAAATCTGGTATGAAGGTGAACTTTGGATGATTTTTGAAAGAAATTAATATTAGAATCACTTTGCCTACAAAATCTTATATCTTTACATAAAAAAAACATTGACTATATTTCACGCGATTTGGTGGTCCGATTGAGCAGGAATTTTCAGAATGCATTGATACAAACTTGGAATAGGTCGGTGAGACTTGACTAATAATGTTTAACTCTATGGCGTACACTTCAGTGATACTTTAGGTACCATTAATATTCAAACAAATGACTTAAAAAACTACCTAAAAACTAATGACCCGTTAATCAGATCCTTAAGTTCGCATGGTGTGTTTGCTTCAAGAAAAATCAGGTCTGATACAAGTTTAATGAATATGATAGCCCTCTAACAGTGGTGGCAGCTTTAGCAATTCCAATGGAAAATAAATACTTTATACCCTATATACTTTACTTACTTTATACCCTTTATATACGTACCTTACCATTTCATAATCGGATTTTAATCAAATTCTCACGGTTGTCCTTAGTATAAGCCAAATCTTTTTAGAATCTACTATTGTAATTTGCCACCATTAAATTTTAAGTAATATGAGGGTGGGTACTTAGGGCTAGGAATGACGACACAAGTTTTTCAGAAATTTTTTTGCTTCAACCTAATCTGTTCTTAGGACGATACACTATACCCAAAGTCCTTGCCATTTGTTAAACCCCTCCAAAAAAATACCATCTGTCAAATTCTTCATTATAGGCTTCTTTTTCAAGCAGAATGTTTTGCCCGCGAACCACTTTTTCATGTTGAGGAACAGAATGAAATCACATGGAGCCAGGTCACAAGAGCTGTAGCCAACAATATGGCCTGTAAAAAAAAATTAAAATGGCATTTTTTCATGAGATTTTCTAAGAAAAACAACATTGAACACAGAATTTACGGGGTAGAAGTGCCAAAATTTTGTGTTTTCAAGTAAATATCTCAAAATTAGGTACAGTTACAATTTAGGATAATACAACAAATTAAAGGTAATTTGGTTCCATAAAGAAACAAGCCATAAAACTTTGCGTTATGATTATTAGTTTTCAAGATATAATAATTTAAGTGAGTCAGGGTACAGGTCCGAAACATTTTTATTGGCCACCCTGTAACTCCGTAGATTTTGAAAACCGGACCACCCTGTAGAACAATTTTTTGCTCAAAATATATCAAGGAATACCTCCTTACAAAAGTGTCCAGCGAGTACCAAACACCCTGTATATATATGTATATATATATATATATATATATATATATATATATATATATATATATATATATATATATATATATATATATATATATATATATATATATATATATATATATATATATATATATATATATATATATATATATATATATATATATATATATATATATATATATATATATATATATATATATGTCTACACATATAAGCATACCACTTGTATCGATAGGCAGCTTCCTTATCACGCATTCAAGAGCTAAGTTGAATAGCATAGGAGCCCGATACTTGTGTTTTATGGGCGTCAGTTAGATAGTTGTTGACTGTGGCTTGAGATGTTATCAATGTCAATATTACTTTGGTCAGTCGAACTAGTTTCGCTACGATGCCGAGGTGCAGCCTTAATTTCTACAGTACGTTGCGGTCAATACTGTCATATGCTTGTTTAAAGCCTACGAAAATTGATAGATGCCGTCGATGTTAAACTTAAAGCATTTTTGGAGCACTTATTTAACTGTAAACAATTGATCAGTATTTGTTCGTCCAGTGCTAAAGCCTCTTTGGTAATTTCCAATAACATTGTCAGCATAGACTTTAATTTTATTTTTGAATGTTTTCGCCAATTTGTTAAAAGAAGTACGAAGTAGTAATATGCCTCTTATAGCACCACGACTTTCCACCACCACATATTCTAACCCCCCTATGATCAACACCGTGGATTCGAACCACAAACTCACCACCTCGAACTCACCAAACCACCCATCTTCACCACACTGCATGGGGCAGAGGATATAAAAGGAGTAACGCGACCAGAAGTAAATCAGATTCAGAGCTGACATTGAGGCGAGCACTCTAGGGTCTCCCTCGATTACATTGCTTCTTTATCTATATTCTAAATAAAAAACCTTTATAAATTATCAGCGTTATAAATTGGCGCCCAACTAGAGGCCTTTACCACCACCACTATACCGCCTGTCACTAGAAGCCAGGCTAAGTCAAACATGACTGTACAGATGACGGATGGACAGCTTCAGCAGCTGATTGCAGCACTGACGACCAGTCACACGCAACCAACACCAGCTGGCAACTTTGGGAGTTGCCCAGCACATTTCAACGGGGAACGCGATCCAGAAAAAGTCGAAGAATTCATCGCAGCGGCATCTATCTACAAAGAGGCCGAGCACATAAGCGACGAAGCAGCCGTCAGAGGACTCCCGATGCTACTCACAGGCATCGCTTCAACGTGGTGGAGAGGTGTAAGTGACCAAGTACACACGTGGAGCGACACCATAGACTTGTTGCGCAGCGCTTTTGCACCTGCCAAGCATGCGTATCAGCTCTATATGGAGATTTTCAGCAGCCGCCAGGATGGTAACACCCCAACTGATGTCTTCATATGCCAGAAGCGTTCTTTACTGGCCCAACTCCCGCAGAACGCAAAATCCGAGGAACTGCAGCTTGACCTTATCTTTGGTCTGCTTAACATCAGGATTCGAAGCCAACTCCAAAGAAGTAGAGTAGAATCTTTTGCTCAACTTCTAAGGGAGGCCAGGGTCATAGAAGAAAACAGCCGAGAGAAGTTATGTTAACCGGAGCCTCACCAGGAACACCAAGCAAGAGATGTCCGAAAGAAGCAAGCAAAATGTGACTTTTGCCACAGCTTTGGTCACACAGCAGAAGTTTGTCGTAAGCGTCAACGGTCACAACAAGCAAATGAGGAAGCCCACAGAAGTATTTCCAGAGGAGCGGCAAATGGCGCCGCAACTGCAACACAAGTATCCTGCTACGGTTGTGGAAGACCGGGAACTGTACGCAGTCGTTGTCCAACTTGTAGCGAACCGAAGAAACTCCCAGCAGCGAACTTTTGCTCCATAGGACTCAGTAAAAGTTTGTTGCTGCGTGACCGACCAGTGATCCAGATTTCCGTCAACGGTACCTGCGGATATGGATTCATCGATACAGCTGCTAGGGTTAGTGTAGCTAGCTTCCAGTTGTATCAGCAACTAAGCAACAAAGGGTGCGAGTTCTACAAGCAGTCCACAAATATCATCCTAGCAGATGGTATTAGACGACCAGCCGATGTACTATTGACGGAAGCAACTGTCAATCTGCAAGAGCGCTCATTTCCGATCACTTTCTTAATAATGCCAGACTCTCGAGACAACAGAACGTTATTGGGAGTGGACTTCATCGAAACTGCAAACATGGTCCTCAACATTCCACAGCGAATATGGTATTTCGGGGATACACCAAAAGTAAAATTCGACATACTGCAGAAAGAAGACCCAGAAGCAAGCATCGTGGAACCAGCAGTCGCATCGACTAGCAGCCCACAACTAAACAGCCCCAAGCGAGCAAAGAAACAAGATAGTCCAATACCAGACTATTTGCAACTACTGAACTCCCCGGAGCGCACCATGCCACGCCCTATCAGTCCAATTCCAGATACACCAAAACGACCATCCAACTTCATTACGATGGCCCGAGTTTTTGAGGATGTCGAAATCGCAGAACTCACCCTCACATCAACAGAATCAACTCAGCTGAATAAATACCAGCACGAAGAGCTTACTAAACTTTTATTCGCCAACCGAGATGTATTCGAACCAAAGGGTCCCCCAGCAAAGTTTGAAGAGCATCGCATTGATGCTAAAGACGCTACACCCATCGCTTCACCACCATATAGGCTCTCTCAGCAAAAACGAGACCGCCTCCAGGTCGAAATCGACAAAATGCTAGACGAAGGCATAATTGAAGAATGTGAGTCAGCCTGGGCGTCTCCCGTCGTTATGATTGCAAAAAAGGATGGCACCATACGGGTATGTATAGACTATCGACGCCTTAATAACGTTACCGTTCCAGATAGCTACCCTATGCCTAGGATCGATGATCTACTTCATGCAGCACGAAGTACAAAATTTATGACGACCATCGACCTTCACGCAGGATATTGGCAAATAAAAGTACGCGAAGAGGATAAGGACAAAACAGCATTCATCACGCCTTTTGGGATATATCGATTCAATAGGATGCCGTTTGGACTTCGAAACGCAGCAGCTACTTTTCAACGTATGATCACAAGGGTACAAACAAAGTGTAGCAGTGTCAAGACGTTCGCCTACCTAGACGACCTTTTGATACTCTCTTCAAGCTTTGAGGGACATTTGGCCGATCTGCAGACAGTGTTCCACACCTTGCGTGGTTATCAACTACGAGCAAACCTGAAGAAATGCCAATTCTTTTGCAGCACTGTACGTTTTTTAGGTCATCTTTTGACGAAGGATGGCATCAGTACCGATCCAACAAAGACAACCGCAATCAGTGACCGGCCAGCTCCACGAAATCTTAAAGAATTAATCACTTTCTTGCAGACTTGTTCGTGGTATCGGCGATTTATAGCAAATTTTGCCGCAGTAGCTCGACCACTTTCACAACTCACGAAGAAAACCGCCAATTGGAGATGGACCGACGAACAGGAATCTAGCTTCAACGAATTGAAACAGCTTCTCACATCCGCACCGATCTTACGTCAAGCAGATGGTACGTTGCCATATATCCTGCGCACGGATGCCAGCAGTTTTGCGTTGGGAGCAGCTTTACTACAAGGGGAGGGAGCAGACGAGAGACCCATCGAATACGCAAGTCGATTACTCACACCAGCCGAAGTGAATTACACCACAACCGAACGGGAGGCTCTTGCCGTTGTGTGGGCCGTAGGCAAATTCCGAGGATATATCGAAGGCTGCAAGTTGACGATTACAACAGATCATCAACCGCTCAAATGGCTGATGTCTCTTAAGTCACCAACCGGTCGTTTGGCAAGATGGGCACTTACCCTCCAGGCATACGACATTGAAATAAAGTACGCTCCAGGAAAATCGAATGTCCTCGCAGATACCTTATCACGACCTCCAAAAGATTTCCAAACTGAAGTGGTCCTAGCTAGTATCACAACGGACATTCCTCACCGAACCTCTAAGCAAATTCGAGATGAACAACTGAAAGACGCCGACATAAGGAAGATCATCGACTGTTTCGAAAGTGACAGTCCTAACGAAGATTATACTAGGTGGACGTCAAAAGGATACCTAATGTCTTCAGGCATACTCTATAGATATGCCCCCGACAACGATGCAGAGCAAGCCCAGTTAGTCGTACCAGCCCACGAGCGCGAAGATGTTATGAAAGCTTTCCACGACGCACCAACCGCTGGACATAATGGAGTGGAACGAACGATCCATCGAATCGCAACACGGTATTATTGGCCTGGACTCCGAAGATACGTAATGGAGTACACCAAGACTTGCCAAAAATGCCAGAGATACAAACCTGCAAACCTGAAACCTGCTGGACTTCTTCAGACTCATCCCAACTCGCAAAGATTTGAGGTGCTCGCTATTGACCTTTTCGGACCGCTACCCGAGACGGCCCAACGAAACAAATGGATCCTGCTGGTAGAAGATCTTGCTAGCAGATGGGTGGAGCTTTTTGCACTAAGCGATGCCACAGCTGTTACATGCGGACAAGTCTTGGTTAGTGAAGTATTTTTTCGCTTCGGGATGCCCAGGCGAATCGTAAGCGATAATGGAACCCAGTTCATTAGCACAGTGATGCAGCATATCATGCATTGCTTCAACATCACGCAGTCCCTCATACCTGTTTACCATCCAGAAGCGAATCCTGCAGAACGGAAGAACCGCGATCTCAAGCTCCAAATAAGCATGGCCGTAGGAAACGCACATGACACATGGGACCAAGCTCTTCCAGCCATCCGTTTCGCTTTAAACTCAGCCCGATGTCAAAGCACCGGATTTTCTGCCGCATATCTTACTTTCGGACGAGAGCTACGGACTGCCAAAGAAGTCAGCGACGACATAACAGCCATTACTCAATCAGCTAACTTTGTTGCCGAAATTTCACCATATTTATCGCAAATAAGCTCTGTATTGAAGGACGCACATGAGACAACAGAGATTCAACAAACACGAAGAAAGAAGCATGCAGACATCAAACGTCGCCCAGATCCTACATATCAACCTGGCGATTTAGTATGGGTTACCACCCACGGTAGAAGTCAGATGACCCGCAAAAGCACGGCTAAGTTTCACCCAAAACGAGATGGACCTTATGCCGTATTATCCAAGAAGGGACCTACTAGCTACGAGATAGCCACACGAGAAAACCCTTCTTGTCCGCTAGGAGTCTACCATACTTCGATGCTCACCCCATACAATTCTAACAGTAAGCAGCTTGCGATCGACAGCCAGCCGATACTTCCTCTACGTAGACGTGGTCGCCCCCGGAAACAAGCCACCCAGACAGAATCATCTTGATTCACGTGAACTGGCTCTTTGCCGAGACGCCTTACAGAGCCAGAAGGGGAGACTATAGCACCACGACTTTCCACCACCACATATTCTAACCCCCCTATGATCAACACCGTGGATTCGAACCACAAACTCACCACCTCGAACTCACCAAACCACCCATCTTCACCACACTGCATGGGGCAGAGGATATAAAAGGAGTAACGCGACCAGAAGTAAATCAGATTCAGAGCTGACATTGAGGCGAGCACTCTAGGGTCTCCCTCGATTACATTGCTTCTTTATCTATATTCTAAATAAAAAACCTTTATAAATTATCAGCGTTATACTCTGTAATTTTCGCACTGTAGTTTGACTCCTTTAATATCGATAGATATGATAAATTCGCACTGAGAATGGTCTTCATGTTGCAACCTTCACCGCAATTGATAATTCTGCCGGAATTTCGTCAATACATGGCGCTTTACTGTTTTTCTGGCTTTTTATGGTAATCTTGACTCTTTCCAGCATGAGATAACTATTAGGATTTAATCAGGGACATCTATTGGCTCTGACATTGTCATGTGCAGAATTACGAACTTCTTTAAAATAGCGAGCCCATTTCTCCTTAATTTGGCTATCTTCGGCGATGATTTTGCCGATTTCGTCTTTTCAGAGTGTCATCTTGGGCTTATATCCGCGTCTTAAACTTCTTTGTAAGCTTGTCTAGTTTTATTAGTTGCTTGAGTTTGTTAGGAATATATCAACTCAATTCTAGTTCGTGTGTACGAAGATTGTGTACTTGTGTATGTAAATCTTAAAAATCTAATACAAATGTACATACACTCGGCAGAAAAAGTTTGCGTACATACCCAACAAATCCAACATATCTATAAAAAACATCGTTTTTAAAATTTTATTCCGAGATATTTTTTTCTCTTTATTTTTCATTGCTTCATTATGAACATAAAGCAAAACAAATATGAAAATTACTGTACTCTTAAACAACGGTAAAATTTCGAAACAAAAAATAGTCTGAAATTCCAGGAATAAAAAGTCTGCGTTTAAAGCGTATAAAGGGAAGTCAAAGTCTCTGAGTTGCAGTTAAATCATTAATAACAATAAAGTTTGTGTAGGAAAGTTGATTTACGTGTTTTGCGTTAAAAATACTTGCTAAAAAACGTTAAGTAAGAGATGTCTAATAAAGGAAAGGATATTGCATTTGGGGAAAGGGAAATTATCGTGGATTCGTGGAAAAAGGTACGTCATATCGTGAAATAGGTGCAATAGTCAGCAAAAGTTATTCATCTGTCGAACGAGTCGTAAACAACTTCAAGTACCGCAAGTCTAATTCTGATTATGGTGTTCGTCAAATTCTTAGGAAATATGGGTATCACGAACGCGTTGCCCATAGAAAGCCATTTATAACAACAGCAAACAGACTCAAGCGCCTGGCGTTTGCTAAAGAACATATAAATAAGCTAAAAGAATTTTGGAAACAAGTTATTTTCTCGGATGAAACTAAATTTTGTATTTTTAGAATCAAAGGTCGGAAGATTGTATGTAGAAAAACTGGCACGGCCTTCGATGTAAAAAATCTGTGTCCAACAGTAAAGCACGGTGGTGGCGGTGTTATGATATGGAGGTGTATGGCTAGTGGAGGAGTAGGAAAAATTGAGTTTATTGAAAGTATGATGAATAAAATAGACTACCTTAATATTCTTAAGCGCAATTTGAAGAAAAGTGCAGAACATTTGGGCTTAGGCGACAAATTTTTTACTTCCAACAAGACAACGACCCTAAGCATACTGCGGAGGTAGTAAGACTCTGGTTGCTGTATAGTAATGTCTAAAATCAGCTTCGTACACCGCCCGAATCTCCTGACCTTAATCCAATAGAGCATTTGTGGCATCACTTGGAGGATTCGAGCGCACACAATAACGTCGAAGGTAATGCTCAAGGAAGTACTGATCCAGGAGTGGAATTCAATAACACCAGAGTTCACTAAGAAGCTGGTAGATTCCATGCAAAAACGGTTGTGGGAAGTAATAAAGAGACGAGGATATCCCACAAGCTATTAACAAGGAAAAACAATTGTTTTATTTTCAATCGAAATATTTGAACGCAGACTTTTTATTGTTGCAATTTAGGATTTGTTTTCGTTTTTTAATATTAATATTTTTGTGGAGCACACAGAAAAATTTCACTTTAGCATCATATTTGAAAATGTTTGAATCGAAAATTTTCAAATATGAATTGGCGCCCTATTTTTTTTTCTTTTTAATTCAAATAATCTCACCGCATTTCAATAACGCTGTATCAAAGTGTGTCTTGTTTGTTTTAATGTTTTATTTCTCATTCAATGATGAAAAAATTTGATATGGAAATAAAATTTTTATAATTAAGTGGAATTGAAATAAGATTGGTTTTTTTGTTTAAAAGTGTTCATCACATGAAATTTTTCTGAGTGTACAATAATCATCATTTTTGTTATATTTTATGTTTGTAATAAAGCCATGAAAAAAAGGAAAAAAAAATATTATGAAATAGATTACTTAAAACGATGTTTTTTATAGATATGTTGGATGTGTTGAGTGTGTAGGCAGACTTTTTCTGCCGAGTGTATGTCAATTCAAATCTCTTAATTAAGTCGTTATGTACATATGTATATGTTTGTTGGCATAAGATATGTAAAGAAAGGTAGAATTTTGAATTTATTTTTATTACAAGTTTGCTTCCACCACTAAATTACCGTATATATTGGTACTTTTACTTTTATAACATTCTGTTACAAAAGAATCACACTAATTTCCAAGTTTACATTTTTCGCTTTAAAATCGTTTCACCGCCCAACCCAAGAACTACTTCCCCTTTCGAGTCCGAATTTTAACTCCTGATTAAAAAATCCGGAATCGTTGAACGTCTATTTTTAATTGCCCGTACAATTTCCCGAAGATCTGAGACAAAACGCCTTCTTTTGGGTTTGGTTGAGTTTGGTACGATAGGCCTTTATTATTCTTTAGTCAAGTCTGGAGCTTAACTTATTTTCACTGATATTTACTTTTTCCGTGAGCTCCAACTTTTATATTTGTCTTCGCTTTTCGATTTTTTTCTTCCTTTCACATTAATGTTAATTTATCCGATAATAATATGAACATGAATAATATAAGCACGCTATCAAGTTTTAATCACTATTCCAACCATGATTTTTATTTGGTCTTCAATAAGCGAAAAAAAAATTGTTTCCCCCAATTACTTGCATAAAATATCGATGTTGTAACATAAAAATAATCCAACCTATAAAATGTAATCCTTATTCCACCGGTCGGATATCGAAATATCCTAAGCAAGTTTTAATGCATCAACAAATGGATGCATAATAATCATTAATCCGTACGCCCTGTCACTATGAGGCAACTTCACCTTTATCCTTGCACAGCTATCTTGCGAATTTGTTAAGAGCTTGCACGTGTGCGGTGTTCGATCCTGCAAACTTTGTTTGGCGCACGTGCATAACTTTTTTTTATATTTTCAGTACAGCCCGAAGAGCCTTGTGTCCGAGGGCGGCATGAAAACGACTTGACGATTAGACTGTGCTACTGTCGGGACAAGCGAATCGAAAGCATTAAAGAAAATGCTCCTTTAATGCGACCTGAACACAATAAACACATGAAAGTGGAATAGCCGTTGTTTCTCTCAATTCAAATCGCACGACTCAAACCTGAATCTGTGCATGCTTCCTTGATTCTCTTGTTTTCGTGTGATTTCAATAAATCCGTCGGCCTATTGATTTCCTCTACGCAAAGTTCCACCCCCAAATTTCGAATTTGGCTGCAAGGCATGTCGATGTCGTGTCGAGCTCCGGTCGGGCGCGACAAATAGGTTTGGATTTCAATGACTTTAAGGCGGAAAATCTGTTTTCCGCCACGTGACTGCCTCATTAGTGTGATACGTGAGATGGTAGCAGTCAAGAGCGGGTTTTTCAATCTTCTCGCTCGGGAGATCGGCGGGTGTAAGGTGATATCTTTGTACCCGTTATTATGTTAATGAAAATCTACTTTTAGTTTGAATTCAATAGCCGCATTAAAAGACCGCATAGTAGTGAATATACGACCGATTAGGTGTACTCTACGGCAATTGACTGATGATCATCAAATGTTTGATACTGTAAATCACTTCCAGCGCAGCTTTGAACTAAAAATATAACACATACTGTCCGATTTTTCCCTTATTTTTACTACTACTGGATAAAAAGTTGATAAACAGAAAATAGTTCCGCCAATGACTGGCGACTCTAATTGCCAGATTTTGATTCTGGTCACTGGTACGAAGTATTCTTACGACAGAATACAAAGCGCCAGAAATTTAGCAATTTCGATGAATATTAAATGAAGCGTCCGTTTTTAGCAAAAATGGTGTCGCATAAATGACAGAAAACTTACATCCGAATCGTAGTTCAATGAAAATTTGGAGTACCATCGATGACAGAGTATTTTTCTTGCAAATATATCAGCTAATGTGATATTGACTGGACCTTGAGAATCCTGAGCCCCATGAATGCAGGCAAATTACTGCACCCCATATACATTTTGAGTTTAATATGCAGCCGCATGCATCTCATAAATAAACATTATAATAAACTCCAGCCGAAAAGAGATGTGAAGTCAATAATACTGACCACTAAGGTGCCAAGTTCCTAATTACCAAATATTTGGACATTGTATCTAAATGTGGACAGTGTGGAGTAATTTGTTTCAGCCCGATATTTATAATTTAACAGGTTTGTCTTAAGATCGGAGGCGGCATGAAGAACAAAGCTTCCGACACATAGCGGCACCTGTTTGATGGTTACTCGGTTAGGTGATAATTGCATATGTAAATTTAATGAATATTTTTATAGGCAGAAAAAAATCACAATTTTCATTCCTGCATTGAGTTGTCAGCTACTGAAATGATATATGGCCAAATTCTACTAAATTTAATAAGCACCAACCTTAAAATCAACAGCATTCCAAATGTTGGTTGTATGATCATTACACAAACAATTATTGGGAAATGAATTATTTCGCTACGGTTGATGATCGGAAACGGAACTTCTCTTTCCTGAATAGTAAAAATTAGCTTCGAATCATCCTGGGCTCAGAAAAATTTTTTTTTTCAACTTTTAGAATATTTTTGGGACACTTACATTTCGCTAAACGAGTATTTTGAGCCTGCACCTGTTTTCTAACGGTTGCAGTTTTTTTGTTGCTTCATCCAAGAGATGTTCAGTTCATTAATGCACTATTTGATAATTTCCAGCTTAATATTGAGCGAGAAATTTTCATTCATCTACTTTTTCATTAAGAAAGGCTGTAAATTTTATCAAACTTTTCTTTTACTCAATATTAAATATTAAATATATCCTATTCCTGTTTCGAGGGCAAAAAATTGATGCTAGCGAAGGTTTTCACTGCAAACAAAATTACAAAGCAAACTAACATTGACGTGGACAAGTACAAGTACAATGCACTAAAAAACGTATGCAAATTTCAATCACATCAGCTCTGGTTACAATAAAAAAAAAACACTGCAAATGATAAAATGTAACAAAAACAAACCAACATTCCCAAATGTAAATTTTCATCCATATGGATGATTATGTTGAGCCCACGTTATTTTGCACAATTGATTTTGTTGATTTAGAGTCTCAAGCGGATACTGATAAAATATACCAAATATACACAAAATATTTTGGTGCTTGTTATTTACTACTTGTTATTTACTACTTAATCTCATTTAATGTACTTAAAATTAACCCCCTAAACTTAAGCATTCGGCAATTTTCCCGTCGGCTAAAAATTAAATTTGCCGCCGCGCCATACTCACCATGGGTGCATTTTGAACGCACCCATCGCCAACGTAAAACTGGCAACATGCAATCTAATGGCCCTCCCTGACAAGAAATTGAGCATGTGCTCCCGCTATTGGGCCTATGCTCTGAGGGCCTATGACTAATTGATTATATTTTTGTGATCTTCTTTTCGGACTGTACAAGGGAGAGGTATTGGCCAGTTTTTTTAGACTTCACTTTTTTTTAGCTTTTTGGATTTTTGAACATATGGCCAATATCAGTGGGTGAGTAAGGGTCAGGGGTCAGGGCTCCGCCACCATCGAGGACCCGGGGCTGTCTGCCTCACCCGAGTTGTTGTTCCGCTTTAGAATTTAAATTTTCTGGCTCCGAGCGTTATCACGAGCACAGGGTCTGCTTAGTCAGCCCATGTGGCAAAGCCACGGGTGGTTTCCTTGAGGAAACTATGCCCCTTTGTCCTTTGGGTATTTTTATATACCAGTTTGCGGCTACGATATTATGACGGATGAATAATACGTAGCATCCCGTTTTTCTAGAGAGCAAACCAACTCCATTTTCAAGAACCTACCCCAGCCGCAGCGAGCTAGCAAAGCGGCACCCCAGCATCCGTCGGGGTTGGTTAAAGGGTGTTCCGCTAATGCGGACGAGGGTCCTTCACGGCCATTTCTAAGGCACCCTGCTTTCGGGCATTTCCTTTTTTTTAATTTGCCTCTTGGATGGAAGTAGCCGGCCAGCAGGCCTCGTACTGGACGCCCGCCAAAACTGAATTCCGCCCATAAACGAGAGAATTTCAAAGTGATTCGTGAGAAACCGGGTACGAGTGCATTGACAATCGCGCAAAACATGTCACAGGATTATGGAGTGACAATTACACCACAAACTATTCGTAACTATTTGCACAAAAGTGGCTTTCAGGGTCGAGTCCCAAGGAGGAAGTCATTTATAAATAAACTTAATCGGAAACGCCGTCTCGAGTTTGCTAAGGAACACCTTTCCAAGCCTCCTTCGTTCTGGGAACGTGTTATTTTTTCGGACGAGAGCAAATTCAATTTATTTGGGTCCGACGGACGACAGAAAGTATGACGGAAATGGAAGGAAGCCCTACAACTCAAAAACCTCAGAGCTACGGTGAAGCACGGCGGAGGAAATATAATGGTGTGAAGGTGTATGACAGCTAGAGGAGTGTGTAAACTGCACATAATTAAAGGTATTATGAATCAGCATATGTACCATAATATTCTGAGCGACAATTTATTTGAGAGTCCCAGAAAATTTGGATTAGAGGAAACTTATGTTTTTCAACAAGATAAGGATTCCAAGCATACTGCCCGAAAGGTTCAAGAATGGTTGCTTTACAGAGTAGGTCGACTTCTCAAAACCCCTCCACAATCGCCAGACCTGAATCCCATTGAGCATTTGTGGGATGAAATTAATAGGAGAATTCGTAAACGTCCGCTAAAATTCTTGCAGGATTTGAAATGAGTCATCAAGGAAGAATGGGATCAAATCCGACAGAAATTACAACGAAACTAGTTGGATCGATGCAAGCACGTCTCCTGAAAGTAATCAAAAATAAAGGTGGCCCAACACCGTTTTGACTTAAATTTAAACTACATTTTTTTAGTTTATAAATTACTACTTATATTGTGTTCACAGACTTTTTTTGCAATATTTTTTAACCTTGTTTGGTTTTCAAATTCTTGGGAATTTTTCAAGCATAAAAATATTAATGTTTAATTTTAGAAATATACTTTGTGCTTTTGAAGATACAAAGACAATGTTTTTCTTTTGAAAATATTGCTTGGATGACCCTTGTAGTGAATTCAATTCATTTGCTTATGAGTGTTCACGAACTTTTTTTTGCCCAGTGTACTTTCCTCAGAGATGCAGTTAAATTGACGTTGATCACATATTATTGATTTTTTTAAATAGCGCAGGGGGATATCGTCCACTTAAAATTACATCTGGATTCCTTTTCAATCTCGAAATAAACCTCAAATCAAATAAATTATTTTCCAAAAATATGTATCCAACCAGATGTGCAAGTTTTGGTATGCATGAAATATTCCTAAACTTTTATTTCCGATTTCCAAATCATTTTCTCAACTATTCAACATTCAGAAAAAATCATGTCACATCCCATAATAAGGAAACTATAAATTTTCCTGCCAAGGAAAAATCGTGTCATGTCAACTTATGATACAAACAAATCAGCAGAATCAGTTTCTTCAGTGCACCGCATAACATAAAACTGCTCCAAGTTCAATTAGTGTGATTTATTGAGTGAATTTTTCTGTCATTTTTCTTAATGAGTCGTTCGTCTGCTCTAAGCATGACCGACAACTCCAGGCAGGGGCCTTCGATTTGAAATAGGGGAAAATCCAGCGTACAGTTGACATGCATCCGAATGTGGGAGTCCCGGTTGTGGTTGGTTGTCAGACACGTGAAGCATTACAAACACTGATGGGCATGAAATATTGAGCCTTTGTAAAATATTGTCTTATTGAGATATAAAGATGTCAGCCAAAGGACAAGTAATGATTTTGAAGGTCAATAAAAATTATGATATAATTTAGGGCTGGAAATTTGTTGACAGAAGAAATCATTTTGAAGAGTTGAAACTGCACACAACATAAATATAAAATACGGAATTTGATCCTTGACATGCAAAGTCAAGCAAAACGGTGCAATTACGAAGAGTAGTAATATTTCAGTATTATTATCAAGCTAAATACGTTCGGAAAAATAGAAGGTATTTTGATGCTTCCTGCATCCTGAATTTTAAATTTTCTAAACCAGCATTCAATTTGATTTGCCTTTAATTTTCTGCGGAACAGAAAAACACTCCTGAGCGCTCAGAAATGAAAATTACTCCATTCTGTGAATTCCGCCGCACCCGACAGTGTCGGTTTCATGCATGAAAATTTAATTGCTTGTGAAAATGTAGCCGCTCAGTAAAAGGTCTTAATTAAAGCATTTTATCTTAAGCGTTTCCCTTTTAGAGCACTACGTGTACAATGGGAAAGTATCCAAAAGTAAAAACTGGAAATTTAAAAATAATAATGCATGCTTACTTGAACTTGCATACTTACCTTCGTGGAAATTCGAAGAGCGTGAACGAATTATAAGTGGCAGAAACGAGTCTGGCCTAAATCAAATACTGTTTTGGCTTTTTTTTGAAATTAGAAAAAATAATGCGAAATTAAAATATGAGAGACATCTCGTTGGTTGCGCTCATCATTTTCGTGAATTGAAGCGTAAAATGTTTTTACACCTTTCGATGGAACCCTGAATGAATACGAGTTTCTATCCGGGTTAATATCAAAGTTTAATGGTTTGTGAAACATCCGCTCGTTGATGGGCTATTCATTTTGAAAACTAGGAAATGAATGCAATATCTTTAAGATTCTTTTATTGGTACAATCTTTCTTTGGCGGCTTTATAGATTTATGTACTCATTCGTAAATAAAAAAAATTGCAAGGAGATAAATATTTTCTTGTCGTGCCTTTAAAAATGTCAGCTTTATTCAAGCCATCAATTGAAATATATGGAGTGGGAAAAAGGAAATATGATATCAGAAGTCGCTTGGTAAATATAGTAAACACTTAATTGCAGAAAAATGGTTCAAAGCATAGCTCACGTGTACATCGAGAAATTTTTCATCCACAAACAGTCGTGACAGCAATTGTTTGTAGGTTTTTGTAAATGATGCGAGAATATTGCGAAATGTTTTACCTTCGTATTATTTTCTAGTTAATTTACTAACATACAGAAAAGAAGAAAAACCCAATAAATTCAAAGTAAAGTGAGTAAGATCATAATTGTTCGAATTGTTTTGTGATCGCGCTTAAATCGTTTTTACTTATTTTGGAAGAGAAACAGTATAAAAATCACTTTACCCGATAATTCGTATTTCTATATGTATGGGCATACATTTATATTTATCTCCTTATCACACAGGACAAATGACCCATTGTACTCGTACCCCTAGCCTACCATAGTTTTTACGATATCTTAACTAAATCCCGGATCAATGAAAGGAAAAAAATCTATCTAACATCTGAGACGCGCAAACCCTGGTCATTTATTGAAGAAATGCTCCGCAGAGTCAGCTTTTCTAGCCAGGATGAACAAAAGTGCAACACCTATTTTGTATACATGCCCTTCTAGGCAGTTGTATCCAGTCCGTATGCCTGTCATCGTTCTGCTAACTTTCCTACTCTTATTGAAGGCAATCCGCAGTCGCATGATTGGGCCCTGATAGGAAGACCTTAGTTTGCCTGGCCACATCAGACCACATCCACCTCTCTTTGTAAACATCACCTACTCACTTCCGAAAAATGGTATGTGTAGATGCGGTATGCACACACAACGCGGATTCAGGGTACTGCAGTGAAAGCGCAAGACCTTGCTTCGCAATGGTGACAGCAACGTAGTTTCCTTCAACACCACAGTGCCCTGATACCCACAGCAGATACACTTTATTGAATGGGTAACAGAGCTCAATCGTGCTCAGCACTCTTGGGCAATTTTCAAAGTAGTCAGGGGTATACGTAGCGACAGCAGCGCAACTTGAATGTCACTACAAATAACGAAACGTTTTCCCCTCCCCTTTTTTTCAAACAGCCAGCAGACAGCTCTCAAGAAAGCGAATATTTCTGCTTGAACAATAGAAACGTACTCTGCAAGGGAAAAGAACTACCTGTCATTCGATGAATAGGCACAGCTCCAGATCCAACATCTATCTTCGAAGCGTCCTTGAAAAAGATCGCATCGTATCTCCTTGCACAGACATCTGGGTACTTCCAGTCGCTTCTGCTCTAGAAGATTGCTTCGGATCTTCCCACAAAGTCGAGAGAGGGCTTTCGAGCGCCGGCAGGCATCATGAGAATCGGAGAGATCTCAAATATCGAACCTCTAAAAGAGTGGTGGCGCACATCATTGTTTGCTATTCACAGGCTGACTTCAATTAGTCTATTGGCACAGCTCATCGAGAATATATTAGCTTCACAATACAGATGCGTACGTGATCACTGGCCTTAAGATTTTTACATAGATCCACATAACTACATAAACCTTGACACCCTATGTGATGGCAGAAGCTCTCTTTCACTAGTCGAAAGCATTTATAACTCGACTAAGCTTCACTTCTACATGATTCTTTCAGACAGTTTTTTTTTTTTGAATTCATCTGAAAGTTGAAGAGTAGCACTGGTCTTATAGGGAAACACTTGTCCTTCTAGTTTTCTTTTCCTGGCAAGCAAAACAAGTTCCGTTTAACTAGGGTTCATATTTATGCCGTGCCTTGAGCAAACTGCAAATTAAATCCAAAACGCGCAGTACATTTCTACAAACCACATTCAGATCTTTACTGACTGCTAATGTGGCCACGTCATCAGTAACGTGCAATCATTCTTGCTGCAGTTCGTTTAACAGGAAGCCAAATAGCATACTCCACATGAGCGGCGATAAGACACCGCCTTGAAGACATGCATTTGTCGACTCCGCTCTCAAGTAGCAGTCAGCAGATCCAGCGTCCGAAAGAAACAATGTCAGCGTCAGCATGGAATGCATCCACTTTGCAAAGACTTCGTCCACACCGTGAGCTTCCGCAGCTCCACTAAAGTCAAAAGTCCGTTAAACGTTCACAAATATACCCATCGAACCGTCGCACAGTGGTCTATTTCGCGAAAAAGATGAAATTTATTCATGAGAACCACTAGATGTATGAGATTGAGTGTTTCTTGGGTTTTCAAACATGGGAAATCCATTTCTGGGGCTGTGTTGGCTCCAACTTTTAACAAAAAGTTTCCAAAGAGGGTCAAAATTTGGAAAATTTCACTTTTATGGAAAAAAAATTTTCTTGTTAATAAACGAGTGTGACTTATCATTTCGATAGTATTTTTGCTGGCTAAACACGAAACCGCTGTCCAAATCCGCCTATCGTGATTCAATGTTGAGGAAAATATCATTTTTAGAATTTTTTCCTGCTGACGCAATTTTTATCAATATTGTGACGTGATAGCCAAATTTTGGATCACATTCGTGATAGCAGGCAAAAATGTTGTGGAAATGATTATTCAAATTCGTTTGACACAAATGATGTCGGACAGTATTATTAATTTAATTTGCACCCCTACCCATAAAGTTTAATCGAAACAATTGTAATTATTTTGAATAATTAAATCATGCAACATTCGCCGCGTTACTTTATAATTGGCCATTTCTTGAGCCAAAATGAACAAAACAAATCGAAAGGAAACTTAATTTTGCAATAGCCGTTTTTTTTACTTGTGCAAAATTACATGAGTTACCAAACGAAAGAGCTGAATATAAGAGTGGATGAAATACAACAGACAAGGCCGAATACCAAAACTATCGCAGGCAACTCCTCTTTATTTCCTGCTTTATATAATATTAGATCGCACGATTTTTCTATGTCATACGATTTTATGAGTTTTGTGTAGTCTTTAAGTCTTTTACACACGGACCTTTCTGTCTCAAATTGACCAAAAAGGTTTTAACAAAAACTCAGACTTTCTTCCAACTTTATTGTATTTCTTTTGTTTTCTAAATGATATAAATCAAAAAATTGACCTGACAAATAAGTGCAAATAGACTTAGATACTATTTTTTGTAGGTGGGTGTTTTCCAAAATTGTTCCCAACTGTTGCCGAAATGACAGTTATAAAACAGTGACAGTGATCATAAAACGCCCTATCCGACTTTTTTCATTTTTGAGTTAACACCGATTTCCAAAGCTGCTTACTCGATTACATCTTTCTACCAAATTTGAAAGACCTATTTTTTGTGGAAATATCTTAAAATCAATAGTGAAAGTAGTAAAAAAGGCCTATCTACAGCATATAGCAAAACACATATCGAATTTACAAATATTATCATTCACCCATGCATGCATATTTACAATTTTAGCAATTAATACCTGGCACGAAATTATTTTGTGCAGGTAAAATATATTTTCGATAATGTTGGTTTGCATATAATTTCAATACTAAGCATATACATACCTGAATTACTCTATGATCATACATGAATTATCATATGAACATATTTCATTGAATTGAATTCAGAAGCAAGTTGGGAAATTTGATGATACTTAAGTACAGGTGAATGGGTAAATAAATGTATGAACAGCCAAATAAACATACATCAGTTGAAACTTTACCAATAACATAAGAAGTAAGTGTAGGGTTTAGAAACTATTGTTTTATTTATGAAATTCAACGTTGTGTTTATCTCAATCTCACGAGCTTGTTATTGTGTGCTAGTGCAAATGATAAGAAAATACTGCAGAGCACGCGGACTGGCGCAACAAGCGCGCAAAATGTTGCATTTTATACAAGGTCGCTGAAGTTTGAAAGGAGTTTACGAGCGTAGCCGCAGCTAGCCGCAGGCAAATTAAGTTTTGATAGTTACTTTGGACTTTAATGAATACAATTAGACCTATTTCGTAACAACGTTTTGTGACGCTCTAAACTTAAAAGGGACTAGAAGTTTTAAACACCGAATCCCTATACTATCTGCAGTATGAACACGATGAAAGGGGGGAGGCTAAATCATCAATGTCTTTCATAGCTTAATAACGCTGTATTACTCAAAGGTATTTTGATCTTCATATTCTTAATTTAAAAAATAGGTTAAAAGACAGATGCAATTTGTGACCGTTTTCAGCACCTGTGCTCTTACCCTTAAACTTATGAAACCCAATTACCACTTCAAATGATGGGGGCCATATAGGACAATATTACTCCCAAGTTTCAACTTCATACTTAAAAGTCCATAATTTGAATAAAGTTCACCTTTTTCGCGAAACAGACCACTGTGCGTCCTTCCCTCAACTTTGGAAATTAGATAAAGATGGCCCGAACCTGCATAATTTTCTTCGTTTGTACGCATTTTGCTCAAGTTCCAGTGCTCTAGTGCATATGTGTCGGTCAACAAGCTTGTCCAAGCATTTCAGCATAGACAAAATTAAGTTGATTGGCCTAAAGTTCCTTGGATCTAAATAGTTATGTTTCACTGGCTTATGTCTAAAGATTACCTTACTCTGTCTCCAAGGTAACGGAACATATTCTAGGGCTAGGCATGCTCAAAAAATTAGGTTTAAGTCAACTTCCAGGTGATCAGTTCCCTCCCGTAGCATAATAGACTAGACACCATCCAGGCCCGGCAATTTGAAATTTTCAAAGGACTTAATTGCATCCCTGACTTTTTTGCTGCTGACTACAGATCTGACCGTGTACCAGCATTTCCTACTGCTGTGATAAATAGAGACACAAAAATGCTTCAATCAACGGCGTGCCTCGTCTGAAAGATGAGTTCCAAGTAAAGTATTTAGAGACTCCTTTTTGAAATTAGTAAAATCACCATCCAGTTGTTTTAGAGAATCCAGTTTAGATGATTGATCCTTCCAGTCCCTCAAAAAATGATCTGAATGATTCTCTCTTTATAAGTATCCTGCGAGATACTGTATATATAGGGTGTTTTTTTAGAGGGCTCCGATTTTTGACTTGAATGAAACAAAGAGTATCAGTCAAATTTCATATTTTATTGCCAGATTTGCTTCTTTAAATTTACTTTTTAAGATGATCACGTGAAAATGACCACCGCGACTACCTCTCAAGAAGCCAACTCTACAGATCCAATTCTACAGGTCCGATTTTCCATCACTTTATAAAGCAACTGGGGCCGTATATCGTCCACGACGAGATTTATGTTGGCTTCTAAAACGTCAGTCATCACTGGTTTATCAACGTACACCAACAACTTCATCTATTCTCAAAAGAAGCAATCCAACGGAATCAAAATGCACAGTCTGGGTAGAAAATTGACGGGTCCATTTCTCGAGATAATGCGATTTCCGAATTTCGTCTTGAAGGGGTAGATGATTGCGTTCGGTGTGTGGCATGAAGCGCCGCCTTGTTAAAACCACATCTTTCTCACATCCATACAACGCAAATTCAAGAACAAAACTGCACTATCATTATTCTGTAGTGGTCGCCACTGTGCTCATCTTTGAAGTAATATGGCTCTATAATGACACCAGTATGTAATGCGCACCACACAGGGTTTTTTTGTGGATGCAACAGTGTCTCCATGATCTGACGGGGATTTTCATCGCTCCAAATGTGGCATTTATTTCGCGGCCGTCAAGCCTGAAATGAACATCGTCAACAAAATTTTTCCGTAAAACAGAGTAACGTGAGTGATTGCAAAAATTTGACGAATAACAGGTGCTGATCGGTGATTATGCTTTCCATAAAACTCACGAAGTGATTTTTGAATTCACGCTAAGTTTCCATGATTTGTAGACGCTGCTGGGGTGTAAATCTGTCTACGGCAATTTTTAGACATTACTGAGTAAAATGACAATGACATTGACAGCTGTCATCAGGTCATTTGACAGTGGTGAGTTTCTAAATACGGCATTGTGTTGGCGAGACCTTCCGATCGGATCATCAGATAAAACTGAAATCACATGTTGTATTGGTTTTCCAAGTTTGCGCCTCTACAAAAACAATCTAACTTAATCAATTTTGCCCATGTGCGAAGTTGACCTAGCCAAGCCTTGGGCCATCGACCGGAAGAAGTGATGATAAGAAAGGGTCAGTTCAAGCGAACATGGTGCGTGCGATAGACTAGCTGCTATCGATGGCGATGCCAATTGACGGGTTCACCTGGTTCCAGTAACTCAAAATACACGATTCCTTGCTGGTTCCACCAAGCACAAAGCATTGCCTCTTTGCGAAAAGATTGTTTTCACATTAATGATTCTCGAATTTTTATTTCGAAGAAAACTACATATTTCGAAGAAAACTTTTTCTTTCCTATGCTGCAAAAGCCAAATTATTGAAGTCACTCTTTAATTTTCCATGTTCGCGGCATTCATTTACCTTGCTTTTGAAATTTTGACCCTATATTTGTGTGGAAACAATATATTTGGAAAATGAATATGATACTTTTTGGAAATTTTCAACCACTGGTGAGCGTTTACGGAAAGAAAATTCATAAAATTTCTAATTGTGATAACTTCTCACAGAGTCATCAGATAATTACGAAACTTACAGGACACATTGATGGGCATAAGAAATACTGTTGTTTGGTTTTTGATGCGATTCTGTACCTAGGGCGAGTAAGTAAATTGAAATCCCTCAAATCATCAAGCATTTTTCAGAAAAATTTTCGTCTTTTAATGCTGGTATTGACTTAATCGTGAAGATAAATTTTGACAAGTTTCCATTATCTGGTCATTCTTTCGAACGAACATTTTGAAAATCGGAGATTCTGTTGATTTCTGACGGATGAAATGTCAAGCATTTCAATTTTCGATCAATTTTTTTATTGCCATGCGTGAGCTGAGACAAGTGTCAATAGCATCTGCATTTTGAAAGTAGCCCTTCACCAAAATGTATATTTTTTAGCTCCTGAAATGGACAATACTGACAGCTCATGACCCATTAATGAATACACTACCGCTTATAAGTATTTGTCCAGCCAATAAATTTACTATTTCAAACGATTCGAAGTTACAAAAACGAGTTCTTAGGAATGGTATTTAAAGTATGTTTAGAGTATATATTATTTTATAAAAAAGTTTCGCAACGGTAAAATTATTATTCAATCTTCCTCTCATCAATGTGCCCACCTTTATTCGTAATAACCGCTTCACAAAGTTTTGGCATCCTACGAAGACATTTTGTCAGGATCCATGAAAAGATCTAGCCCCATTCTGCTTGCAAAATACTCTACAGATGCTCAGCAGATGAAGGGCAGACTCATCGGCCGTTTCTGTCCATCTCATCCCATAAGAGCTCTATGGGGCTGAGATCAAGTGACTGTAGTGGCCAAATCATAAGTTTAAGAGCTCCCTCAGCTGATAACTGGTTTTAATACTCTCTGCAAATTTTTGAAGAGTGCTTTGGGTCCTTGTTATGCTGAAATATGAGCCCTTAAATACGCAGTCCAGATTGCAACATTTCGTTTTCGAAAATATCCCGATACTGTTTTTTCCTCATTATTGCTTGGATTCTACCGACTCTATCCACACCAAAACAGCCCTATATCATAACAAAACCATCACCATGTTTCACGGAACATTGATCGGATGATCTCTTTTCTGTTAACCTGCGAACAAAGACCTTTCGTCTCGACCCGAAACTTTGAACTTTGACTAGTCACTCCACAAAACTTTTTTCCATTTCAGCCGCTTCTTTTATTTTCGGCACGTAACAATGGTTTTCTAACAGCTATTCGACCATGAAGACCTGCTCATTGAAGTCTGCGTTTGATCGTTGAAACACTGACCTCTGCACATTCACTTGTGCTGCAATTTCTGTTGCAGAAAGGCGTCTATTGCGTTTGTTAGTCACCACAATCTTTCTATTTTCGAATTAAGAGGTGATCTTAAGTCGTCCACTACATGTTTTATTCTGAACACTTCCACTGGTCTTGAGTTTTGTAACATTATAGTCAACTGTTCTTCTTGGCACTTTCAACTCAATCACAATCTGCCGATTACTTTTTACAGTTTTATGACAGGCAATTATTAAAAAAACGCACTTCCATTGAAAGATCCTTCTTTTTCGGCATATTAACTTTTTATACAATGATATACTAGATCAATATCAACTCGCACAAAGTACAAATTTTAAGTAATCTTTTCTTCACAGAGACTGAAGGCAAACTAAAAATCTGAGGCATTTTCTTATAAAGTGCAGGATTAGTTTATGATAATGATTGACAACGGGCAAGGATCTGGATACTTGCTTAAAAAATTCCACCCGAAAATAAAAAGTGGGTTTTCCCTTGAAATTAATGCTTCGTAGAATTCTATAAATAGTGTATATTCGTTTCGAGTAGGGCCAGGTCTAACAGCAGCTATTTAAAAATGTAGAAAACTCTGTGGTAGTGGTGCCATCTTGAAAAATTATCAAAAAAAACAAATATTTGGTTGTAGTCATCAAATTTCAACGAAAATCTCACAGCAGCAGGTTTTATGACAAATTCGTTAGGATTTGGGTAAAAAAATAGGATAGAGCTGTCAGTCAGCTATGGTAATTTTTTTCGTCTTTTACTAAGAGGTGCTACCATTAAATTTTAAAATTATAAGGATTTTTCACAGTAAAGCGAAATTTTGCAAACGCTAATCTTAAAAACTTTTCTGCACATATAGCTTCCAGCGCAATCATTGGTTCGATATCAGCTTAATGCTTGAATTTGTTGCATATACAAGGGTGGTCTGAAAAGTTTCAGACAGAATAAAGATATAGGAAATTTTTTCATTAAATTTATTATTATTTTTCGCCATAATCAATTTTATTTTTCTAAATCACTGTCTCTTTAACCCGTCCAAATAGTACTTGACTACTCAACAAAAAAAAATTGTTAACGGCGGTAATGGCCTGCTTATTTAACGAAAATATCTGCCCTCCGAATGCAATTTTTAGACAAGAAAACGAAAAGAAGTCGCTTGGGGCTATATCTGGTGAATTAGAAGCGTGGTTAAGGAGTTCAAACCGTAATTTATAGATTTTCGCCGTGGCAACAGCTGAGATGTGAGACAGCGCATTGTTTTGATGAAACATCATTTTTTCCACAAATGTGACTATTTTTCTATAATTTCTGCCTTCAGCTAGTCAAGTAATGATACGTAGTATGCTCCTGTGATGGTTTTCCCTGTTTGAAGATAAACGGTTAAGATAAGGCCGTGGTTATCCTAAAAAATAGTCGTTACCGCTTTTTTTTGGAATCGATTTCCCCTTCGCAGTCCACTGTTTCGAGTGTATTTTTGGTGTAGTTTCAACTCCAGTATTTAATAAATGCCAAATTTCTAATTAAATGCGCCTAAACTGCGCCAACAGAGCGTTGGAAATGTTCATTCAAACATGGTTTTAGTCTAACGTAACCGAACTTGGCACACTCATGATTTACTCTCGATTCAATATGTGACAAACACGCTTTTTGAACATATTCATAGTCTCTGCTATCTCGCTCACTTTAATTCGACGGTCGTTTAGCACCTTTTGGTGGACTTAAGCTGGTACGGCCACGTTTAAATGCAGCTCCCCAAAATTGCAGGGTCGTAAATGATGGTCCGAAGTCCCCGTACACAGTGGCCAACTCATCTTTGATTTGCGTAAGCGTATTGCCTTTCAAAAACAAATATTTCATGACAGCTCAATACTCAGTTTTTTTCCGTTTTCACAAAAACACTCACACAGTAGCTGCGAGTCCAAAATGACTGAAAATTTGGTGAGTACCTGTCCAAAGATGCGCAACCACATACCTTAGTGTTTATTAACAAGTGCTGTCATCTTTACGTTAAGGGGGAAATACATGTAACTGCTATAAAAAATCGATTTTTTTTATTACATTAGAATGTTTCAAATGCTCTAAAAATACGCCAAACAAAATTTTGAAGCAATATTCGTATTAGGTCTCGAGTTATAATCAGTTATAGGCAGCGCGGCGTTTGCCAGCAGTCAAGCATACCTGCCGCGCGTCCCTGCCTACTTTCTCTTCGGCGCTATGGGCGGTTCTCTAATTGTGTATCCCTATTATACTCTTATAAATCTGAAATTCTAAAGAAATATAGATACAGATGTACATTTACACTTGTCTATTTACATAATATACAGAGAAGCCTGTATTTATGAGCCTTGTAATAAAAACCGTTAGATTGCCGGCTTGAAAATAGTTGAAATATCAGCTTACATAGCCGCTGGGATGTTCAACAAAGACCATACATTCCTCTTGCACCTAATGAATGATTTAGCTATCGAAATAAGCCCCAGCTTATTTATTTATGCCAAGAGAGCCGACAACGACAGGATAGAACGATAGAACCGTCGAAGTCTTTTCAGCTCAAAAGAAGCTCCAAATGCTCGCCGTCACCTTCTAATGCACCAAAATGATATGCACGAGGAGGCTGAAGAGCTATTGTATGGACCTGAAATCACTGACTTACGAATAAAATATAATAAAAACTAATAATCAATGATTTTTATCTACAGCAAACTTTAAACGCGTTTTTCTCAAAGTAGTACTTTTTCAACTTCTGTACAAAATATCGCAAAAAATATTGAACCGATCCGGCTCAAATTTACACCATATCTACAAAAGAGTATTATCTACTCACTGAATTTACATGTTTTTGTAATTTCGGGAAAATAATTTGTTTATCAATGTTTTTAAAACATGATTTTGAAATTAATGTAAAAATTTCATTTTTTTTTATAAATATTATTGGTTAACCTATGAACTATACATCTCATTAGCATGTTTTTTTCTCTGAATTTCGCAAGTTCCCCGGAAAAGGCGTTAAATTTTACGAGGCAGTTTTTGAGGTTTTTTTCTATTCGCTCGCATTGCCGCCATTTTGTGTTGAAAAATTATTAAAAAATATTTTCATTTACTTTGAGACATGTACTTTAAGGATTTAATATTTTATTTTTTCTATTTTTTTTAAATCAATCTGAAATTAGCTTTTTTTTCAATTTTATGTGTATTTCCCCCCTTAAGATCAGAAAATTTTCCGACCACCCTCATATATTTTAGGTATGCACTTTTCATAAGTACATAGTTCATTTACAAATTTCTTCAGAATACTTCAAATAAAATGAAGTGGGTGCAGTAGAATGTTAAAACTGGTATTAATTTCAACGTGAAGATACATTTTGAAAATTTTCCATTATTTGGTCATTCTTTAGAGTGTTATTTTTGCCAATTGAGAAAAACGGAGACTTTACTGATTACTGGAAGGTAAAATGTCCAAAAGTTCAATTTTCGATCGATTTTTTTCTTGAAAAAGACCTCGGCACAATTCAATTTTTGGCATCAAATGTCACTTTTTCGCACAAAAGAATGTACATTCTGAGCTGGCGTAATATAGGTGGAGACATACGGCCAATATCATGTATATTTTCATTATGAAAGCAACTTTTCACGGAAAGAAGTGAGTACTACTCTTCCTAAATTTCAAACTAAATTCAAAGAGAGATACTTGCTCAGGATTTTACTTGCACATTTTCTGTGGCCAATCTATTTTGCGCACATGCATAAAGTTTTAGTTTTTCCATAGCTTATAATGTTTATTTAATCAATATTGTTTCTATGTACGAGCAATCAAATATTAGAAAAATATACGAATATCAACACTATCATTAATATATATGGTCAATACAAAAATATAGAGACAACTGTAATAGCATTAAGAAAAATGGGACTCAAACCTAAAAACATGTTGTATGTAATAGATTTTATTTTCTATATTTCCCATAAACATGTACGTTATACCTATCAAAATTCCTCCTTTCGCTCTGAAGGCGAAAACAGCAACAGGCGGGTATAATCTTTTGTGGTGCCAGCAGCCACTTCAATATTTTGATTTGTTGTTTGAAATTATTTTCAAAAAGATATTGGTGTTCTTTTGATAAACATACCAATCAGAAAATACTTACCACGCCGAACGATCTGTACAATTTGTTTACCGAGCAGAAGGTTATCTCTTCTCCACCCTAGCCCTCACAATAACTAGTCATTTTTTTTCTTTTTTTACGAATCGACTGCAAAGCCCAGAAATAAATTCTCCCACGATAAATTATAGCTTATTCAACCAACAACAATATCAATCGAAGTGAATAGTCGTGTTTACACCAAACGTTTATTATTAACAGACCCTAATAAATGTCAAATAAAATTTTATAGCTTCCTAGAAAACGTACATAGCACCCAACGCTATCAAGCCATACTCAGCGGCAGCCCACCGAACATCTTATTCCTTTTCAAAACGAACTCCATAAAACTGAGCCATCCGTCCTCCGAACTATCGCAGAGACGTTTTTACTGCTCAATACCTGTACATGTAGCACATTTGTTTTTCGGGATCAAAAAAAATATTGAAAAAAAATTAGTCTTCTCAGCCACAAAAACATCAAACAGGTTGTTTTCTCAAAATTATTTTCTAGTTTAATTTCCATTCTTTTATAAATAAAATACAATAAGTACAAATGTAAATGTTATAACTAATATAAATAACTTAGGCGCCTACGAAAGTAGTTGAACTGAATTGTTTGCATCAGAATACGAAACTGTAAATTAAGTCAACGATTCTCCACGAACGTTTCCAACTGGACTGGACTGAAGTAATAAGTTATAATCGCATATATTCTGTAGCCTGTAGTTTTTTCTCATTTTCTGTTCTGCATATTTCGAAAATATTTAAATATTTCTGCAAACTGTCATAGAAGTTTCACTTGGGCATTCGTTCTCTACTCTAAGTAATCTGTATTCAACTTCATATGTATCTCTATCACCTACTGTTAAACTATAGGTTCAAAGAACTGATAATCTTAATAATTAGTAGGATGATTTATTCGTTCGGTTAAGTAGTTTTTAGCTATTGTTTTGTATTTTCTTTCTCTGATCATATTTAAATTATTTAATAATATTTTAATGTATTACTTATTGTTCATTCAGTTTTCATCTAAACTCTTACACGATCTTAACTGTTTTTCGTGTTGTGCGTGCACTGGTAGCGTTTTGAAAGATACTATCGTTAGTATACTCTCGTAAGATAGGTCCTTTCATCATCTATTCGGGTTGGCTTGGTTCCTTGGGAATTTCAAGCGATGTCTCTATCGGGTAATAGCTCTCAATTATCGTCTAGCGGAAATTATTCTATAGAATGTGGGCTTGGGGGACCGCCAAGCATGAATGGTGGACTGTGAGCGCTGTAGCTATCGATGTCCAATGGTCCTTCGCTTTTATCGCTACCGCTTTTGCCATCCTGCTTCATCATCATTCGACGCCATTTAGCACGAGCATTTTGAAACCACACCTGGAAAAAGGAAAATACCATTGTTAATAAAAAATCTAAAGCATTCCAATAACGTTTATCTTAGAACTATGTAAACTTAGGTTACGATTAAATTTATTAAGATATAAACAAATCAATTCAATGTGCCAGTTCAATACTTTCAATTGTTTTTCAAAAATTAAGTTGTCGCTAGCTTTCTAGGAAACAAAATGCAATGAAGTTTAGCTTTGCAGACACAATGTTTCATTATAGATGATTTTTCGCGCATGGTAGACTGAATTGAATTGGATTTTAAGGGGATCTTCCCATGTAAAGTATGCCAAATGCGAGAGAGGTGTAGTTTTTCATCCGGTGCAAACACATCCTTTTGATTAGACGATGTCATAAAATATAAATACTATGATTTAATGATTCATAACGGTGATTATAACTTTGATTACAAACATTTGCAGAACAGACTGAGATACATATTTGACATTTACAGAAGTACCACTTCTGTATGATACAAAGTAAAGAAAACAGGAGGAATATAACACTTCTTAGCCAAGAAAATGACAATCTCGCTTTATCACAAAGAGAGATGCGGTGGGCACACCTCAGCTGGGGCCATGTAGCGGAGACGATGAGCTTCAATGAGCTTCAAAATTTCACTATCTTTTACACCGTAGTGCTCCAGATGATCCTTATTGAACCTCGCAATAGAGTTTAAAGGTGCTTACCATTTTTGGCTAATTTTTGGTGTAGTCAGGGGTCTAGATTATAATAATATTTCACAGAAGAAGAAAACAAGAAGGTATCGCAGTATCTACTGTATAAACATCTGCGTACTCCCAGTCACTTCTGCTCAAAAACATTACTTTGTATCTTCTTGCTTGGACGCTTGAGTGCCCATACTCAAGCGCACTCAAGCGTCCAAAGGCATCGCGAGAGCTAACGAGACTTCAGAAACCGAAACTTTAATAGAACAGTGCCCCAACCCGTCCAGTTTTTTTTCCTGTTGAAGCCGGTCAACAGTTGCTTTAGCAAGGAGTCGATCTGTATAATTCACAGGAGCAACGATCACACACCTCCTTGAGGACATCCATTTTTCGCCATCGTTCTTAAATAGCAGTCGACTCCGGTATCCATTCAATTGGGATTTCGTCGTCGTCATGAGCTTTCGCGGCTTCACAAAGGTGCTTTCAGTTAAAATTCATCGCATACTCGCTATTTGAGGCAGCATCCTCATCACTGCAAACCAGAGTATGAAGAGTTGACAATCTCGATCATACGCATGATGCTCATTGAAAAAGGTATAAGACTTCAGTGCCTTAGCGATTATGGGTATGTGTCGTCCAGCCAGCCTCTGCGGGCATTTCAGCATTAGCGATATTAGGCTGATCGGCCTAAAATTCCTCAAATCTAAACTAGGTAGGGATAGTTTTGGTGAGGAGACAACTTTAACCAATCGCCAACATGGCGGAACGTATCCCAAGGCTAGACACGGCCAAACAATTTTCTGTAGGTCTGCTTCTGGTTGGTTAATCCCTTCCTTCATTATAGCCGGAAAGATACCACAGGCCTGGCGGTTTGAGGTTTTCAACGGACATAGTTGCATCGCTGACATTTTCGCTGATGAGTCCAGATCTAGTTGCATATCAGCAGCTCTTATCAGAGATACAAAAGCCTTCTGGGTATTGGTCACACGAGAGAAATGGTAGAATCATCATTAGGGTGTATTAAAGAATCCAGCTTGGCTGATTGGTTGTTTTTCAGAACCGCGGATCACATCTTTCACCACCAGAGAGATTTGGCAACAACCGCATTTTAGTTTTGGGTGAAAGCTGTGGAGAAATCACGGCATTTGGAATCGATAGCAACTCAGAAGTTGTAAAATCAAAGAGTGTGCCTTCTATGGCGTAACATTTGTTGCCGCCTCAGCTGGTGTGCTGAGAGTTAGCATCACTGCTAACCAGAAGCTCAGTCTATCCGATTCAGCGTACTGAATCAGGTTCATCAGCGCCTGTTTTTGTTTGCGGCGAGAGTAAAGAATCAAAAGGGAGGTAAGCTGAGGCGACAACCATGTCATTCCTTCGGCACTACACGATGAATACTGACAGGTCTCAGCTTAAAAACTGTCGGAACGTGGTAGCATCAAGCAGATTGGAAATCAGACCACAAGCCGTCGGCTTCATTTATCTTTCATCATAGAAGATTATACCCTTCTGATTGAACTGAGTCTGCAGATCCTATTGTTTCTAACTCACTCGAACACGACGTAAGGGATTTTGCACTCAAAAGAAAGGCCGAAGCATTGTCATTTTGCAAGCTGATCAGAACAAACCTGATACTTTGAGGCATACAAATGTTTAGAATGATGACCACGGACGCCTTGGCAGGGATCCTGAAATAATGACCGCGTGTTTGCAGTGAAAGTCTATCTTCACAAGAGAAGTTTCACTGAAATTTTTCGTTTCGCTTTAAAATCATATAAATAGGCAGTCACAAGAGTAAATGCTTCACATCTTTTTGACTAACTGGATGAAAGAAGTAACAGTAACCAATCATACAGTTACTGTCCCTGAGCACAGAGCTTCTCTGATCAAGTACTATCACCAGGTTCATACCCCTCTTCACCAGTGGTGAGTTTCCTACTGGGACTCATGTACATCATAATCCACTGTTTGACATTTATGCCTAGATTCCGCTTATCAAACATGCTAACGATGTCTCTTGAGAACCGCGAATCCAACAACTGATATGAAAAGGTTAAGTAATATCGGGTTTCTAAATAATGAATTTGGACCAACTAGCAGTACTCACTTTCGGAATGATCTGTGTGAGCTACTCCGTCGATGTTTTGTTAGAGCAGACGAATTGGAGGTGACCGTCCGCAAACCTCACTTGAGTGATGCTGCAAACTAACGCCAACTTTACTATCTTTCTCCGCAGCTCGTTACAAAGAATAGCAAACTGATCATTGGTACGATTGCCATGCGATTTGTGTACACTTTATCACAATGATGAAAACAGACGCTTGAGAGACCAGCCTTATCAAGAACTCTTTCGCTGATTTTGGCACTTTCCAGCACCTTGTGTTTAGCAGCCCCGGCATTAGCTAGTGCTTTTACCTTGCGTTTTTTCCGCGCTCCATCGCTAACAAATTTGGCGTCTATACTGGCTGGCAATGAGTTTTTCGCTGTACCTGGTCCCTTTCAGCCTTCAGGTGTCACCTTTGATCCCTAATTTGCATCGGGAAGTATTAACGTCTTGTATAGAATCCTCTTTTGAGGACCCATGAGAGCCTCTCTTGGTGAGGACCCATGAGAGCCTCTCTTGGTTTTCTAAGTCCAGTTGGCGTGGTTTTGAGGCTCTTGCTCCTTTCAACCCTTTCTGTAGCAGGCTCGTAGGTACACTGCTTGACATCCAGTTTCCTGGGAAACAGTTGCAGTACACCTGTGCACCTTCGCAGGCAACTAAACCCTCTAGCGCAGCTTGTTGCATTGCTTGGAGCCAAGAGCCTCCAAAAGTTTTCAAAGTTTAGAGTAACCAGTACCACTGGTTTTCTGAGTTTAAACCAACCATTTCGTTTACAGCAGTCGTTCCTGTCTTCTCTGGTACTTCCTCCCTCCCCGTTTTTAAAGATTTCGGAAAAGGCAGCTTTTCTCCTGTCGTGGTTAGAGTCAGACTTCCAGTTGGCGCTGTAATTGCCTTTAAGGAGCCTGTTACAACATGAGATGCAATCTGAAAGTTAGAATCCTTGCTGGAAATGTATTCATCCGCAATGATAACTTCTGATCTTTTGCTGCAACCACAACCCTCCATAGCAGTCATTCATGAGGTTGGAATATGCGGAATCTGCGCTCTTGTCGAACTGACTGAGTGAGCTTAGCACGGATGGATTTCTAAGCTCAGTCTGGCTACCACCTGCAGAGATATAAACCTTAGAACTCATCCTTATGTTTTTTTTCCACGAACTATTGGTGTGCTACCTTGCGCTGCACAGGCCACCTCTAATACGACAAAATCTCACCCGATCCTATGAGATATTTAGCTATGAGCTAAACCAAAATTTTGAGAAAATGTTGTTAGATTTATGAATGGATGCTTGAGAATTTATTTAAACGTAAAATTTTGTTGCTTGAATCAATCAACGTTAAAGAATACTACTCAGAACCTTGTCGATAACGATAGTTGATTAAAATAATAATTTGCATTTGCGTATAAATATTTTCAACGTTTGAATTGGGCTGCCAGAAAAGTCATGATATGTGCTAACAGCACCAAATTTAGTGCTGCCATTTGTTTATTTTTTCGAATAATGCTAGCTTCAATTTATTTTAATGCCAAATAATGCCAGATCTTGTAAAGTTAGAAAGCGGAATAATGCTTTCTTATTTGATTCAAATAAACATGATTCAATCTGCAAACAATATATATATATATATATATATATATATATATATATATATATATATATATAATAAAAACAAATTAGAAAAATTTTAAATTTGCATCTCAAGATGATTCTATATCTATTGCAGACATTTTAGTTACATCTAAGTCTTCTTCTCTTGTGTAAAGCTCATTTCTACCAATACTTTTCAAAACATCATTTGAAATCTCACAATCACAACAGCAATTATTTATTTTTAAGTGAAGAAAGAGTATTGGTGTCGGATGACGATGATTTTTCTCCGTCGTTATTTGTGCGATTGTTTGCATTTGAAGCCCTAACAAAACAATTGATTCACATTATTCAGGAAAAAATATATAACTAAAATGCACATACTTTGGTAAACTTGAACTTTTAGATGTCCGAGGTTCCTGGGAGTCTGAGGTGGAAGCGACCACATCATTAATTTTAAGCATCATCGCGATTTAATAGAACGAGAAACCTAAATTTATCATATTTAATGTAATCCAAAATTCCTTAACTTTGGAATATCTAACTTTTGATTTTATTTCCTTTAGTATTTCACTTTTTCTGCAACGTTAATAGCACTTGTCACTAGCACTAGAAAAGCAAAGAATAGAAGATCGACCATATATCCTTTGTTCTCTTAAGAGCACAAAGGTTTAGCACTAGTAGTAATGTATTTTTGGCTACAATCGGTCTGCAGCGAATTCATCGGAAGCGGGAGGGTCGGCAGCAGGCATTGATATGCCGACAACGGTTTCGTTCGCTGGGGGTAGACATGTTTTCAAATGTTAGGTCTGTTCGCGTACTCTACACATTGCCATGAGGTCGGTTTTGTCCGCTGTTCGACTGAACACTGAAAACTTTCCCTTTCTCATGAAAGAGGATTAAATTTCAGTTGAACCTGAGCCACAGCGTAAGAAGTTAGTTCCTATCCAGCGTACCAACTCCGTATATGTACACGGACCAAAATTCCAGTGCTCTAACCTGAAATTGTATTGTTGATCAGATTGGAAAGTTGGAAGAAATCGCATGGAACAGAAAGATATGCAAGATTAGATTCGAAAACTACATACTCAGGCTAGATTTTTCGTTGCTCAAATACGACTCCCTCTCGCTAAAAATACCAACACACTCTCAGGTTGCTTTGACAGCTAATGCATTACGTAAATGGAGTTAGCACGCTGGTTAGGAACTTTTTACGCTGTGCTTGAGCTTTTGCGAGATCCTGAAAAGATTCAAAGTGGGTGGCGCGAATACGTATTGTCAAATATGCGAAGCAAGCAACATATTTTTCACGCAGTTTTATTATGAAAGTCGAATAGCTTAAAATGACTTCATAATCACTATCATTATTTCAAAATCAGACAACTGTCACTTTTGGTTGTCACTTCTAAGGAAATGCCATGAAAACGTTTTTGTACACTGAAAAAACTCCACATAGCGCCCAGAGCCATGTAACATAGCGCATTATTTATGGCCCCATACGCCATGTACATAGTACTCTGAGCCATGCAATATGGCTCCCAGCGCCATAATGTCAAAATCTACATAGCGCGTGGCCCATGGTACATGGCGCAGCATTTATGGTGCCACACGCTATGTACATAGTACCCTGAGCCATGCAGTATAGCTCCCAGCGCCATAATTACATGGCGCAGAAATTATGGCCCCACATGCCATATTACATAGTGCCATAAGCCATGTAATATGGCTCATGGCACTACAATTATAACTCGCAGCCATGCTGTGTGAGGAGATGTATAAATTCTTGAGTATAGAAGAGGATATGATACGGTCTTTGATGCAGTTGATGATAGGTGAATTCCATCACCTATCATCAACTGCTCTATCTTCAGATGCTCAGAGGTTAGAAGGCTCGTGGCCTTTTGTTGGCTGGATCATCTTCATGTAGAAAATACATATTGGCCGAGGCCCAGCGAGCCGAAGTCAGACGAGACCGCCAATATGTGGACGGCATTTGACAACTCGTCACGAAATCGCGTTGACTCGTGCTCAAAACCCACTCCAATCGGAAGTCGCACGAGCGCCGGCGGGACCGTCCCCACAATTGGGCTCGGCAAATATGTATTTTCCATATCAGATGCACTGATATGGAAAACACATAGCTCCAGACGCCATATTTTATAGACTTCTGGCGCCATGTACATGGTCGATTTGTGATAAAATATAGCGCCACATGCCATAGTACATAGGAGCAGACGGCTATGCTTATAGCCTTCCACGCCATGTACTATAGTCCTCCACGCCATACAGTATAGTCCTCCACGCCATGCACTATAGTCCTCCACGCCATGCACTATAGTTCTCCACGCCATGTGCTATAGTCCTCCACGCCATACAGTATAGTCCTCCACGCCATGCACTATAGTTCTCCACGCCATGTGCTATAGTCCTCCACGCCATACAGTTTAGTCCGCCATGCCATGTACATGGCGTGGAGGACTATAGTACATGGCGTGTAGGCCTATGTACTTTTCGCCATGTATTATGGCGTGTGGCGCTATATTTTATCACAATCCCTAAATCGACTATGTACATGGCGCCAGAAGTCTATAAATTATGGCGTCTGGCGCCATGTGTTTTCTCAGTGTACTTTTCATGAATTTTCCTCACCACATGATTCAGGAAGTTTCAGTCCATTAACGCAACTGAAAGTGCACGAACAGAGCTATTATTGAGAAAAATTTGATGGGCAAGATTGAAAATAGATTAGTGCCATATTATTCCGAAATCTAAATTTCAATGCTAAAAATGATGCTAGATGCTAGCTGCGAATTTCTAATGCCGTTTTGGAAAAATAATGCCAGATCTGGCATTCAAAATGCTAAAGCTGCAGCACTGACCGTATTAGTAGTATTTCCAGGAACTCTGCTAGTATTTCCAGGAACTGTGCCATTTGACCATTTAAATAAAACGAATACTTTACAACAGTTTGAGATTGAAGACCAAACTGTTTTTCTACTTTAAGGTGAATAATGCAACTGCAATCGTAATTAGTAAAATAAAAAAAGCTCTGATATTTTAAATTAGCCCGTTCAACATTAAACTCGTGTAGTATAGTGTGTGGGGTCCCTAGTTTCGAATTCAGATTCGGATGAGGGACCTCCACCGAGCATTACTCTGAATAGGTAGCTCTGAATAGGTAACCGAGTTAAATTCGGGGTAAAGTGAGTTGTGGAACTAACCACTCTACAGTCGTATTCACATTTATTGTAAATTAGTGAATACAGCTCTCTACCAGCTTCAACCCCTACACTTAATAAGGTCTATTGTGGTGACTTCAGCTTCTTTAACGTTCATTAACTTTACTTTAATGTTAAACATTTACCACTCTACCACAAAAGATCAAAAAAATTCATGAGACAAAGAATCGTGCCCCGTTAGATTCGCAAAATGGTATACAGTACGTTTGTGCCCACACATCTAAATGCAAAGCGTACGCTTATTGATACTCAAAGATACTCTACTACACAGACATTTTCGAAAATCATGCAAAGTACCTACTTACTTTTCGATCCAACTTCACCGCCATCACTTACAATTTACGAATAATTTCTTCGTATTATCTGCCCGAATCTGTTAAACCTATCATTTTGTAGTATTTACTGTGATTACAATAATTGCACAATTATCTAAATCAGCGGTAGCATTAAATAGTTATCGACCAATTATCCACCGATTTGTAGAACACGCACACGCCACATCTATTATTACTATTTCAATCCGATTCAAGTCGATCGACAAATAAACAAATTTGAATAAATTCAAAGTGTTGCATGCATTTTAATTAGGATAAAAGTGAACGAGGCGTTCAGTTCGGTTGCAGTGGTTTCAGATAAATAATTTGTATACAGAACAAATGTAATCTTTTGATCAACAATCAACAGTTCGTTTTAAGTTCGAATTACAACGGCGTGTTGAGACTTAATTGCGGATATTTATTTAATCAAGCTGATGTTATGCGCAATAAATATGCGATAAAAAACTAGGAACACGATAAGACTGGTTGATATGGTAGCGACAGAAATTCTAAAACAAGACTAAAGCGAGATATTAATATCCCATTATAAACAACATCAATACAGAACAGATTATGTCCCAAATTGTCTGTTTTCATATATTCTTTCTTCGAATTAAGTGTATCACATCTGTTTTCAAAGAAATCTGGGATTTTATTTCTCCAAGTGGTTTTGTTCGAACATGTCCCAAATCAACTTGAATGATACCTGTGTAACTGGTACCATAAATCTTTATTCGAGTTTTTCTTTATTTTCGAAATGCTCGCGTTCAACGTTCAACCTGTCGAATGTCTGATGTGCTATGATGGTCGATACGAAACATTAGAAAAACTTGCTCTGCTGGGGTAATGTAATATTTACAATGTAGGCTGGCGATTAGCTGGATCGGCCCATAAACGAAAGGTGATGAATTTTTAATGGAGTCGCCGATACCATGTTGTTTAAGAATGTTTTATGCAATACACGATGCACCGATTGGTTGCACCATGGGAAAATCACGGTGAGATAAATTCCCGAGCTATCTAGAGTATTTGCAATTAAGTTTTATGAAATTCAAGAAAAACATGCGGTTTGATGTTAATATTCGCGTTTTTATTCATTCCAAATAGAGAAATTATCGCAAGTAAATCAAATTCGAAAGCATTAGTGGATCTTTGCTGGATACTAATGACGAACGGTTCGGTTCGTTTCAATTCACTTCAGGGCATAATAGCTGTTTGGGCGATTGACCGTACCATATTGGAGTTGCTATCTGTAAACTGTGATACCTTCAAAAATACTCATGATTTTAAAACAATTGTTTTACTAATGTTCGAAGAACACTTTGGCCAAAAATTCATATTTCTATATATATATATACAGTGGCTCAATAAAGAAGTCGGACACATACCTACTTATATTTCAAAAGGGAATAAACTGCCCAAGAATGCACTTCAGACAAAAACTAAATATATTTTTTGTAACTGCGTATCATTTATTTATGAAAAATAATAACATTGAAAACTTAACTCACTTTCATGATTTTATAAAAATTAAAAAGCAAACATGTGCGTAAAATTCATGCCAAAAAAGAACTCGGACAGGTAACAATACTCTTTTTGCTTGTGGGTTTAAAACGGGAATTCCCGGATTTTATGTACTTGACAGCTTTGCACATTCAATTGAATCAAGTTATAGGCCTGAATTTGTTATTTGTGTGAAATTGTGAACTTAAAATTGAAAATGGGAAGGCAACGTGGCCAAAGTTCTTTAGAAGCAAGACAACTTATTATAAAATATTATAAAGAAGGGAAATCGGTCCGTGATATTGCGAAAATCGTAAATAGGGCACATTCTACAGTTCATGACATTATAAAACGTTTTAAATCTTCAAAATCAGTGGAAAATAAACAAAAAAGTGGCAGACCTAGAGTACTTTCAAAGTCAGATGAACGATGGATTGTACAAAATATTTATAAAAACCCGAAATTTAGTGCTCCTAAACTAGCCAAACAAGTATCGGAATATCTTAAGAAAAATGTAAACCCCGAAACTATAAGGCTAGTTTTGAGACGAAGAAATTTACACGGGAGAGTAGCCCGTAAAAAACCGTTTGTGAGCAAGTGCAATCGAAAAAAGAGACTCAAATTCGCGAACAGCTACAAAAACAAAGACTTTTCGTTTTTGTCTACTGTGTTATTCGCAGATGAAAGTAAATTTAATATATTTCGGTCCGATGGACAATGTTATGTGTGGCGAAAACCTAACCAAGAGCTCCAAGAGCGTAATCTACAGTCTACTGTGAAACATGGAGGTGGCTCAGTGATGGTCTGGGGATGCATGTCCGCAGCTGGCCCAGGTAATCTTTGTGTAATCAACGGAATTATAGATCAAACAAAGTATTTGAACATTTTAAAAGAAAATTTGGTGCAGAGTGCTAACAATTTGGGAATAAAAGAGAATTTCCAATATTACCAGGTTAACGATCCAAAGCACAAAGCGCTCAATGTTCGATTATGGCTGCTGTATAACTGTCCGCATGTGTTGAAAACACCTCCGCAATCCCCCGATACAAATGTTATCGAACATTTATGGGCTTATTTGGAGAACCAGTTAAAAAATCATATTATTAGGAACAAGCTACAATTGGAGTCAGCACTTCAAACCGAATGGGCCAAAATTGATCCTTCCCTTTGCAAAAAACTTGTAGAGTCCATGCCAGCAAGACTAACAGCCATAAGGAAAAATAATGGATTGCCAACCAAATATTAGAAACCTTTAATAATATTTTAAACTTTATAAAGAATTAAGCGTCCGAGTTCTTTTTTGGCATGAATTTTATACACATTTTTATTTTTAAATTTTTATATAATCATGAAATTGAGTTACGTTTTCAATGTTATTATTTTTCATAAATAAATGATACGCAGTTACAAAAAATATATTTAGTTTTTGTCTGAAGTGCATTCTTGGGCAGTTTATTCCCTTTTGAAATATAAGTAGGTATGTGTCCGACTTCTTTATTGAGCCACTGTATATATATATATATATATATATATATATATATATATATATATATATATATATATATATATATATATATATATATATATATATATCATGAAAAAATTTCAATGAAAAAATCTCAGGAACTCGCCAGCCGATTGAATTAAAATTTTCAGGATACATTGGTGTATATGAATAATAGTGCCAGGTCTCACAAAAAGCTTAAAATCTTTAACCCTTTGACGCCGGCGGCCATTTTAGTGATATTTTTAATATACCTATTATTCCGTCCACAAATTACTTTTGTAAAAACAAAGTTAGCGAAATGTATTTCGAACTTGTTTTAAATGTGAATCGGATAGTGTTTTGGGATCTTTGAACCCCATGTGTGCACTAGGTGCCTAAAAAGCGATCGGGAAAAGTTGAAAACTTTTAAATTGCGATAACTTTGCAAAGAAACGTATATGGCGCCAAATCATATTTGACAATTTTTGAATCAAAAATGTTCAAATATGATTTGGCGCCATATACGTTTCTTTTTAATTCAAATAATCTCACTTCATTTCAATAACGCTGTATCAAAGTGAGTCAACGTTGTATCAAAGTGAGTCTTGCTTGTTTTAATGTTTTATTTTTCATTCAATGATGAAACATTTTGATTTGAAAATAAAATTTTTATAATAAAGTGGAATTCAAATAAGACTCCCTTTGATTTAAAAGTGTTTCAACTTTTGATTTAAATTTGATTCTATTAAATGACATTTTTCTGAGTGTACGACCATTTCAACTTTGCAATTGTTGAATTTACCAAGTTGAACAACGTAGTGGTTGAAACGACAAAATGATCAATTAAATTTACAAAAGAGTGCATTAAGTCGATGATGTAGTCTAGGAATTTCATTTTTCGAATCTCCTTTGCCTTTTCTGTCCACGCATTTTCGAGATATTATCGGAATAGCAAATTAGTCCTAAAAACAGTGACTGCGTTGGAATAGCAGTAAAAACAGTGAATAGTGTCCAATACTAGTGAATTATTCCGCTGTTTTATTGTTTTGAAGTAAGTAAAAATGTACAGTGAACAAGTTTTGGAAGAAAGTGTACGTAACAGTTGTAATTACGTTACAGAAAACTGCTCAATTGGGCAAATTAGTGCGAAAAACAGTGACTGCGTTAAAACCAGTGATCTCGTTGACATTTTACACAATCTTCGAGGCTCAGTGTTTTTAACTGAATTTATTATAGGTATGATTATATGACTTACTTTTTGTAAGTTACATTTACGAAAAATCTTTCTAATTTTCTATACACGTAGATCTTAGAACATGGAATCACATCGGAAAATTTAAAATAAATGGAGCCGCATCACTTGGTTAAACTATGTCCTGATGAAAAATATGGTGTCAGAATAATATTCGAGCATAACTTAATGGAATGGAAACAAAATCTGGTATTCCAAAAACGTTATCTCTGAAACTTACATATGTCTAAAAAATTGGATTCCCTTAGGTACAACAAGTGTCCTCACCAGCTACACTGAGAAAACACATGACGCCAGACGCCATAATTTATAGACTTCTGGCGCCATGTACATAGTCGATTTAGGGATTGTGATAAAATATAGCGTCACACGCCATAATACATGGCGAAAAGTACATAGGCCTACACGCCATGTACTATAGTCCTCCACGCCATGTACATGGCGTGGCGGACTATATAACATGGCGTGGAGGACTATAGCACATGGCGTGGAGAACTATAGTGCATGGCGTGGAGGACTATAGCACATGGCGTGGAGAACTATACTGTATGGCGTGGAGGACTATACTGTATGGCGTGGAAGACTATAGCACATGGCGTGGAGGACTATACTGCATGGCGTGGAGGACTATAGTACATGGCGTGGAAGGCTATAAGCATAGCGTCTGCTCCTATGTACTATGGCGTGGGGCGCTATATTTTATCACAAATCGACCGAAATCGACTATGTACATGGCGCCAGAAGTCTATAAATTATGGCGTCTGGCGCTACGTGTTTATTCAGTGCATCTAAAAATGATCCTGTTTGCATCCAACAAAAGGCTACGAGCCTTCTCAGTTCGGAGCAACTGGAGGTAGGACACTTGATCTTAGGTGATGGAATTCCATTAAAGGGATAAATGACATCATAGATCATATCCTCTCCTATATTCAAGAAGCTTGCTGATATTTATACAACTCCTCACACAGCATGACTGCGAGTTATAATTGTAGTGCCATGAGCCATATTACATGGCTCATGGCACTATGTAATATGGCGTGTGGGGCCATAATTTTTGCGCCATGTAATTATGGCGCTGGGAGCTATACTGCATGGCTCAGGGTACTATGTACATAGCGTGTGGCACCATAAATGCTGCGCCATGTAACATGGGACGACGCGCTATGTAGATTCTGACATTATGGCGCTGGGAGCCATATTGCATGGCTCAGAGTACTATGTACATGGCGTATGGGGCCATAAATAATGCGCTATATTACATGGCTCTGGACGCTATGTGGATTTTTTTCAGTGTAAAGCTCCCAGAGCTCCAGTGTAAATGAGTGGTTGGACAACGCACATTTTTCAGCCAATGAACTATCATCCGATGAGGTAACTTTTAATTTCTTTGCATGTTTGCTTGATAATAATATTCTTAAGGATTTCACTTTTTTAAAAAAGTACTTGCTAATACTCCAAAAGGGAAACCCATTTTAAATTATTATAAATCAATTTTCGATTCAATCGATAATCCCTGACAATATAAAGCCAACTCCTGCTTTTTTTGAATCGTTGGCCAATAGTATAGTTAAATTTATTCCCAGTGTGTTGAGCATACATGTTACTAAATTTTATGTTGCAAGTTTTGTCATTTGATTTTTGGAAAGAAGTATTTGTAACAATATTATTTTGTTCAAAGTCAATTATAAACCTATATGTGAATAATAAACTCATCTGAATAAAATTTCAAATTGTTTTAATTTTTTTTTTTTGGTGCTTAAGTGTATGGTGTTGGTGCGGACGGAATTTTATGCGAGCTCATACTGTGAGTCCATTTGTTACATTATTAAAAAATTCATGCAGTACTTTTTGCCTAAAAACTTGAAAAATTCACAGTGAAATAGTATAGAAATGAGCTAAATGTGAGCGATTTGATGTTTTGGTCGACGTATTTGACTTTATTCTAAACAACATATGCAAATAATTGTACCATTTATAATATATTAATTTTTATCTCCTTCTTCCTTAATTTGTAGTACCTTTGAAATGGCTTTAATGATGTTATTGCTCGAATTTCTTTTGTTTCTTACTTGTCTCAAGCTCTACGATTTGAAAAACTTTTCCAATAATTTATTGAACCAAGTGAAATATAATAGCCATGTTTTTCTCGTCTCTGTCGCAAGCAGATTAAGGAAGTAGCGTTCTGAACAATAACTCCTGCCTCATTTGTTGTTGTTTTCAATGCTACTATCTTAATCTGTAACAGATTAAGGCGAGAAAAATGCGGCTAATAATTCCCTAAAGAATACTTAGAATTACAATACTCCAACTTTAAATCAATGTCAGGCTTTTTTGATTTCGCAATTAAATTTCGTTAGTTTGACAATTCCAAAGTACATGCCACTACAATATTCTTACTTTGAATCAAAGTAATGCTCGCTTGACCACACAACAGACCTTTTAGATTTGACAACAGCCTTTGCCATATGTACCACACCAAGAGTATGTAGTTGTAACGAAAATAATTTGGTACAATCTACCAAACAGTTCATAAGCTCGTATTCAACATCAATTTTCGTTGGTTTCGCTGTATTCATTCTTCATTTTGAGCATATTTTTTTCTGAGTGTAGGGCAGGCACTGAAAGTGAAAACCTTCAAATCATCGACTCTCCTAAAAACCTATCGCTTTTTGGAAAAAAAAGCCACTCATATATAAATTTTATGCTTTGTCTACATAGCCAAAGTAAAACATTTGAAATTTTACAACGGGCAAGAACGGTAACCCTTTCCCAATTTACCTATATTTTTAGCATCAAAAATTTCTGTTCACGGGAACTCACGACGCGATAATCAGATATAGTTGAAATTTACAGCATGTATTGGTATTAAATAGGACCAAGTCTGATAAAAGTAATTTTGAAATGCAGGCAAGTCCAAGCCATTGGTGGCATCTTGAAAAATCACTAAGAAAAATAGCTGCTTTTAGCCCTATAAACTCTGATTAGTCTAGGCACATTTGGTAGAAATTTGGTTTAAAAATTCGGTTGGAAATTCGCTCAGGAAAATGATGTTCTTTGCCCTATAGCTTCCAGTACAGTCATGGAATCATACCGAAATTAAAATGGCAGATTAATCTTCTTGTAGACAATGTTCAGTAGAAATCTAGTTGGAAAAACAATAATAGGGCTGCCAACTATGGTCGTTTTTGTATTATATTTTGCATATCTTTAGTAAGCGATTTTATCATAAAATTTTCAAATCGTAGTGATCTTGTGAAAATAAACCCATATATTAAGATCTAAAAAATTTGAAAGCTTTTGCAAATGGTAACCCTAAATTTCTTTGTAACCCTATAACTTCCAACACAGTGATCGTATCAATACGAAATTCAAAGAGCAGGCTGATGTGACACATTTTTAGCTTCGGTGCTAGCAAAGGGCTGCCAGCACGAGGCGTTTTTGTTATTTTCGTACCAATAAATGCTTTTATTAAGTATTCACATCGCGAACAATTGCAATGAAAATAAGTAACCAATTTTTTAATTTTCTAAGGTCTGGATATTTTTCGGATGGAATATTCTATAGCTGTAACTTTCGATGAAGTCATCGGAATTAAATTGGCTTAGAGTCTTTTATTACTTAGGGTGTATTGGTCTTAAGTAGGAAAAGTAGCTAGTGGTAGTGGTCTTAAGTAGCTAGTGGTAGGATACACACCCAAAATCTGCACAAATCATCTACTGTTCTTTCTAGCGGTTCTGATGCGATAGGATTTTTAAATCTACTCTACGTTGACTATCAAAAAAATTACGTCATTTTTGATTGAATATATTTAGTATTAATGATGTAATTTTCGCGAAATTTTAGCACTTGGGAAGTACCGAGAAGAATAACTTATTGGCTAGTTTAATTCATCGTTTGATTTTATCAGCTTCATTCCCATCCTTCGAGATATTCGTCCTTAAGTATAAGGTTATAGTCCCCTATCATTGTTTTCAAGATTATAGTCCCCTATCGTCATATTTTGTCTTACTAGCATCCGTTTCTTTGAATGAATATATGTTTTGCTTTGAATGAATATATATTTTGAAGCCCAACTTTTTTAGTAATATCGTAGTAATAGCGCCACACGCCATAGTACATGGCGAAAAATACATAGGAGCAGACGCTATGCTTATAGTCCTCCACGCCATGTACTGTAGTCCTCCACGGCATGTAATCGCGCGGAGGACTATATTACATGACGTGGAGGACTATAGTACATAGCGTAGAGGGCTATAAACACAGCGTCTGCTCCTATGTATTTTTCGCCATGTACTATGGCGTGTGACGCTATATTTTATCACAATCCCGAAATTGACTATGAACACTGAAAAAAATCTATTTAGCACCCAGAGCCATGTAACATAGCGCATTATTTATGGCCCCATACGATATGTACATAGTACTTTGAGCCATGCAATCTGGCTCCCAGCGCCATAATGTCAGAATCTACATAGCGCGTGGTCCCATGTTACATGGCGCAGCATTTATGGTGCCACACGCTATGTACATAGTACCCTGAGTCATACAGTATAGCTCCCAGAGCCATAATTACATGGCGCAGAAATTATGGCCCCACACGCCATATTACATAGTGCCATGAGCCATGTAATATGGCTCATGGCACTACAATTATAACTCGCAGCCATGCTGTGTGAGGAGATGTATAAATATCAGCAAGCTTCTTGAATATAGGAGAGGATATGATCTTTGATGTCATTAATCCCTCGAGAATTTCTTTGATAGAATTCCATCACCTAACATCAAGTGCTCTACCTCCAGATGCTCCGAACTGAGAAGGTTTGTGGCCTTTTGTTGAATGTAGTATTGGGTCGTCAGTCACATTGATATGTATTTGTATGAGTTACTCATTTTCAAATTTGAGGTGGTACAATGTCATACTTCAAATGAAGTGTCATGTTGCATTCGTTCAATTATCTATAAGTTTCCAGCGCCGCTTTCAGCCACACAGCCCCATACCATTACGCCGCCGCTACGGTAGGATAGAACATTTATGCTAAGTACTGGTTACGTTTTTTTTATAGATGGGGGATTTTTCATTATTGATTTTAGCATACTTCCACAAAAGATAAGATTTTCATATTTTGGAGAATGATTTAATAGAGTATGTAGTTTTTCAACTCAAAAATGAAAAAAAAAATTAGGTAAAACGTTTATGCTAAGGAGAGCAGTACTCTTACTAATCTACTAAACAATTTCCCAAAAATGGTAGCTAATTACCACCAAATTTTTTGTCTAAGTATCGTGCAAATCAAACTCAAAACTAAACTCGCATGCATACATTTTCGCCTTGTACAGCAATCCCTGTGCCTCAAGTATCACAAGTCAATCGCTTCAAAGTTGAGCAAAGCACATCAATATGATAAAAAATGAGTTGGTACAAATCAAACTCAAACTAGTCTCGCGTACATACATGTTCCATCGAGTATTACAATCGCTGCACCTCAAATGTCTCAAGTCAATCGCTTCGAAATTAACGAAAGCACCTCAATATGACAAAAAATGAGGTGGTACAAATTTTGTCCCGTGTACTACAATCGGTGCGCCTCAAGAGTCTCAAGTCAATCGCTTCAAAATCAACAGCAGCACCTCAATGTGACAAAATATGAGGTGGTACAAATTTTGTCCCGTGTACTACAATCGGTGCGCCTCAAGAGTATCAAGTCAATCGCTTCAAAATCAACCGCAGCACCTCAATGTGACAAAAAATGAGGTGGTACAAATTTTGCCCCGTGTACTACAATCGCTGCGCCTCAAGGGTCTCAAGTCAATCGCTTCGAAGCTTAGAAGCAATCGCTTCATCTCAATATGACAAAAAAATGAGGTGGTACAAATTTGAAGCTTGAGTCGATGTGACATTTTGTAGCTGTGTATGGGACATTTGTCATGCATCTTGTATGAGTAACACAACACTAGTTGAATGCATACTGGATCATCTTCAGATGCACTGAAAAACACATAGCGCCAGACGCCATAATTTATAGACTTCTGGCGCCATGTACATAGTCGATTTCGGTCGATTTGTTATAAAATATAGCGCCACACGCCATAGTACAGAGGAGGAGACGCTATGCTTATAGCCCTCCACGCCATGTACTATAGTCCTCCACGCCATACAGTATAGTCCTCCACACCACACAGTATAGTTCTCCACGCCATGTGCTATAGTCCTCCACGCCATGTAATATAGTCCGTCACGCCATGTACATGGCGTGGAGGACTATAGTACATGGCGTGTAGGCCTATGTACTTTTCGCCATGTATTATGTGTGGCGCTATATTTTATCAAAATCCCTAAATCGACTATGTACATGGCGCCAGAAGTCTATAAACTATGGCATCTGGCGCTATGCGTTTTTTCAGTGTGGTTTTGTAAAATAGTCAACTGAAATTTTAGCCTTCAAAAATAAAAAAAAATATTTTTGGACAAATTTGTAGTTTTTATTTTTGCTATATTTTTTTTCACTTTGATGCCACTGCTCAGTATTTCTTAAAACGGACCGGCCGAATGATAGTCAATTTACATAAGAACATATTTTTCAAACACAAAAAGGTGCGTAAGTGCGAGAAACAGGATTTTTCAAGAAGCGTCATCATTTTCTTTTAAAGCGATTTTTGAGAGTTTGTCATTTTAAACTAAATATTTTAATTTAAACACCAATTTTTTCTAAACATTTATCAAAAAGATACTCGCAAGAAGTAAGGCAGAAAGAAAGTTGGAAGAGGAGACAGCCGAGGCTACGAAACTTTATGCACCTTTTGCATTCATATTCATTATTTTTCATATACTCCCGTATAAATGGCTTCAAATGTTCACAGCATATCAATGTTCAATAAACCATCATAATCTGAAAATCTCGTTCTTTTTTTATCTTGTAATTGTAAACTATACGAAATAACTGAATAATAGTGTACCGGGTCTAACATCGAAATCAATTTCTATTAGTACTATTATCCTCAATGTTTTGTTTTGTTCATAAACCGAAACACAGTTACTCCATATAAAACACGATTTGGAAAGACAATAAAACCTGGTATTGAGTGAATACACTAATTTCTAACGTAATTATTGAACTTCTATTCGAATGTAAAAACTCATAAATTACACAATTGACAAGAGTAATTAATTAAACAATAAATTAAATTTATTATTAAACTAAGCAGCTAATTAATTAAAAGCAAAAGTAATAAAATCAGTTTGCTGGATCAACACATTCATTTGGAATTTGTAAAATGTACCTATAACTATTTACCTTTAAACTAAAAAAAATCAATTTTGAGTATTTAACATACCTGTAAAACTCTCTTTGGCAAGCCAGTTTTCTGCGAGAGCTGTTTCAAATCTTTCGCATCTGGATTGTGATTAATCGAAAAATAGGATTTCATTGTTCTAAGCTGATGATGTTTAAACGACGTTCGCATTCGTTTCGTTCTTGACGAGGCACTCAGGTGACCACCACGACCGTAATCCAAATATTCAGCATTGAGGTCTGAAAATAATTTAGCACATTATAAACTATGAAATGAAAATAAACGACTGGAAATGTGATAAGCATTTGGTCAAAATTCATAATACCGCAGCGATACGCGCAAGATTGTAAATTTGTGGATGGCAACCGCAAGAGTTGGCAATGATTAGCGGTCGCACTTATAAATATTTATATGTTTTAGGGTTAAATATGCTATTCGCTAGGTTCCCACGATAATGGAACCACAAAAAAAACATGTAGCGTTGATAAAGTCTGCTCTTGGTTGGGTTCAGAAACGAATCTCATAAATTTACTCTGAAAACTATAGAAAATACTTAGCCAGTCTTGTATGGCTAAGCATATATCAAGCTACAAATATGATACTATTGGAGCAAAACACATTAGAGTGTTGGAGCAAATATGTGCTTGCAGCACGTGAACAATAATTAGCCGTTAAATAAGATGTGCGTCATAAGTTTGGTGCATACATGCGTGCATTCGAGGTAGCATAAAAAACGCCAAGTCCATTTTATTAGCTCACGTATAGTTATGCAACATTTGAACGTGTTTCGATTCGATCCGAATAAAAAATCAGTCACAATGTTTTGTTTCAATTGAAACTAATTATTTCTCATGGACCGAGAAATTGCCAAATCGAAAACAAAGCCTCAGACATTTACGATCACTTTGCCAGCCAGTCTGTAGTTGACTTCATTCATGGTTCGAAGACGTGCCGCGAGGACCCAAACACATCAACTTTTACCTGGACATTGATATATCCTGATCGAACTATTATTGCCCACATATGTCTCACTGTGTCAAAACGAATTAGCAAACTGGCAGCAATGCCGACCGTATCTAAAATCCATACTCGCATTCATTACACGACAATATGCAAAACAAATGCATTTAAGGATTTTCCATTCTTCACGCAATCGCTGAAATTGAAACGCATCATCGGCATGTGCAAACCATTGCTGTAAACATAACTTGCAATTGAATCATAAATGTACGAATCATTTTCAAATCAAACGCAGGATTGGATTTGTGATTGCTGCAATCCGTTTTACACTATTTCTCTGGAATCGAACTGCAGTGCCTTTAGGCAAACTCGGAACTTACTGCCGATCACTATTCTACGGGGGCACGGATCATAAATATGGATAGAATGCGATCACGATATTAAAAGGAATGAAGTGTAATTGTATATTATGGACTATGGTATTGTATCGACTGCCGTCTCGAAGAATGGATGTAAGTGGCTTAAATCGAATCAGTAATACATATGTTTGTAGCAGCGTATCGCTCTTATTGAACACAGTGCAAAGAGATGGCATGAAATCCACTGTATGTAGGTTACATTAAAATCCAGCAAGAACCGCAATAAAATGAGACTTTGGTTTATGACTGCCGAAGAAGGCCAAATGACGGAATCGAAGCAACGACTACCTCAGCACGAAGCATGAATTTCGCTCAGTTCCAAGGCGCCGAAAGCGCACAGGCACTTCAATTTCGTATTGCATTAACTTGACCTACAACTATAAAAAACACTCTCTTATAACCGTTCTGAAGGACAGTATCATCAAACACAACCTGTAGATATTTTATTGCCGAATCTTTTGTTGTAAAATACACCGCTGACTCGCACTATCCTGAGTCGACTTGAACAAATCATGCCGGAGCCGAGCCCGTGGTGGCGCCTTATCTGGCTATTCAGCATCTATTCAGGTTTTACTGATTAATAACAATAAAACTGTTGAACGTTTCGCTCTTATTTCGGAAGATAAAACGCCAACTTTTACAACTATCATCTTTACATTACTGGCCTCCGTATCGACTTCTTGGTTCTTTTTTGTAAGTATTTTGTTTAGAGTTTTACGATTTCTACACTTGAACTTTATTATCAGTCCAATGCTAACTACGATCTCACACATTTTCACTATGGGTGAACGAGCGGCAAAAGCGTGGAATGTTTTTTTTTTCGCTATACAGTAGACATACTTATATTCAGATTCTAAATATTTGAGCGATATTATGATAAATAAACATGAACCTGAAAGGACCGTGGGAAATTGAAGACCTATGCGTGTAAATAGTTGACGGTGATGATGAAAGACTGAACTGAAGCATTATCTTGGATTTGGAAGTTTCATAAAACATACTCATGGAATTGACAATAACAGCAATACAAAAGATGGAAGCAGGCTTAGCCTATGTACCGAAAGTGTATATACATAAAAGAAAGCGAAGGTCTTACAATCTGCAAAAAAAAATCTCCAACTAAGCTGCTGACAAACACAATTTGGTCAGTACTAACACTTGCATTTTTTTATGTGATAATGCCAAAACTCATAGAGTTACCCTTTGAAGCAAATGCTTAACTATGTTGGTATGGAGCCACCTATGAAGGAAGCCAATTTCAGTTAATTCCGCTATTCTTTGAGTGCCACAATTTATTATTGGAAAGTTCTAGTATTCTAGTTCTAGTAAACACAAGAAGAACAAATACAACCATTAGAATACGGCGGAATTTGAACCTGCGGCCATCAGAGCACTGCTTTGGACTGGCACCTTAGCGAGCAGAACTATTGACCTCTGTATTTCGGACTTTTAATGTTCTTAGGAAGGCTGTTCTATAAATAATGAGGATGACAACGAATACATCTGATTTTCGACAAAATGTCTTTTTATTTTTCAACATAGTCTCTACAACTCTATACGCTTTGCCTAATCGTATTCTAATTTTTTAATACCGTCGGTAAAATACGATTTCTGCAGTCCTGCAAAACAAACGTTGACCATAGTAACCACGTCTGCATTGGATCATTTTGCATCATTTTGCAATATTTTCAAATTCGGGAACAAGAAAAAATCTGGTGGATAAATCCAAAAATCTGGTGGATACGGTGCATGTGGCATCAATTCGTGGGGTAATTTATGAATTGTTCCCCTTGAGGAGGGAGAAAACGTTCTTCCTTGTCAGGCGAGGCCTGTTTGTCTTGATTGCTCAATTCAGTATATACAGAAAAGCTGCATAATACTGTTCCAAATAGTCGATGAGCACCACAACTTGCGAATCCCAAAAAAAAAACTATTACCATCACTTCTCTAGCCGACGGGACCATTTTTGCCTTCAACGGAGCTCTGGCGTCCACACACTGTTTGGACTGCTGTCTCATTTCTAGCGTGACATGATCTAGTTTCCCTAATATCTGACTTATTGTTATGTTGTGTTTATATACTTTGTAATTCTTTAGCTAACTAACTAACTTCACTAACTTTAACTAAACTAACTTCTTTCTTTCTGGGTTTCGGTCAACTCTTTCAGATATCCTTTATTGTGTTCTTTTTCTATACGTGCGAGCTAATGCTCATTTTCCTTCACCTTATGTGTTGACCCATACTACATGGTAAGGAATAAAAGTCCTTCCATCCTTCGTTTCAACTTCTAAAAAGCTGTCTTTCGGAAAATATTTAGTAAAACTTGTATTATCTTCTTTTTTCAAAGAATTAAACGTTGATAGTGCATTGTTAAAGTTCAATACCTTCTGCTTTCATTATAATCCTGTCAAATTAAGTAAAAAGTTCGCAAAAACTGAAAAAGATGGCTGAAAACAAAACGCAAAACTGAAAAACAACCACAACCTACATCCGTTCTTTTGAGTTCAATTCCTCAGTTCATGATTTTATTCATCTGGATGGCGTTACTACTATTTGTGATTTTCTTGCAAAATTTTTATCTACCTGCTGTTAAAATACATCAATAACTAAGATATACTATGATTTTTCCAATTCCTTATCAACCATATCCTTATTTAGCACCAACCTTTTGGAAGTCGAAACTCTGAAGCATGTCCTACATTCTAAAACTAATTCTGATATTTATAGTATCATTTATTTTTTATCTGGTATTTATAGTATTACTTATTTTTTCTCTGCATCCGTTTAGCTATCCTTTTTAATATTAGTCTTACATCTGCTCCAATCTTTTCTTCATACAATACCGCTAATGTCTTCCCAATTTAAAAATGTGATGGTTCATCAACCGTTTCCAACTATTGTCCTATAGCTCTTCTCTGCTCTCTGGGGTGGTGATCCAAAAGTAATGATGGTGTATATTTAAAACAGCGGTCATATTTAAAAAATATTTTTATTTTTCTACGTGGTCTCCTAACAAATTAATTCATTTAGTCCATCTTTCATTTGACTCCCCGAAAATTCCTGTAGAGCGCCGATTACATCGCTGCCTTCTTGGAATTTCCTGCACCTGAGCTGTTCCTCGCGCTAAGTAGAAAGTTGAAAGTCACTTGAGTCTCGATTTGGAAAATAGAGTGAGTATTCAAGTATTTGGAAACCTTCTTTTCGAAAGGCAATCATAACTTTTTCGGCTTTGTGTACGGCTGCGTTGTCTCGATGAAACGAGACTTTTGATGAAAAAAGATCTCAACGAGCGGAGATCTTTTTGCTATGATCACTTTTCGGTCTTCCAAAGTAGCATCTTATATTTTTTAACGTTAGCGAAGTTAATGAAATCAAAAAGATGCGAAGCATATTCTTTCCATGGATGTGTCTCATGGGCAAAGTGCATAGATTCAGTGACACTTCTCTCGTATAGAGCTGCTTTCACTGGGACCACGCGGACATTAATGCAGGATCTCTGCGAATGGGCCCATCAACTTCATTCTGAACATTTTCATTCCTGAAGGTATAAAAGTATGAAAACGCCTGCCTTTATCGGCAAGTACGCTTTATCAAGCACTAATATTTCATATAATACATAATAACGTGCAGTTGAAATATCGTGCAATTGCTACCTTTCAATCTCTTTTTCGAAAACACCTTTTCAAAAGAATTAGAATCACTCGTGCATATAATACGAAAGTTGATCCAAAAGAGTGATAATCAACATAAACCAAGGATATTAAGCTTAAAATAAAATTATTACAACATAGTCTCCTAACAAGTTAATACGTTTAGTCCATATTTTTTCTAAACCCAGGATACCTTTAGAAAAATATTTTTTTCTTCACACTCTCAAACGCCATAACAGCGGCCATCACTTCGCTATAATCTTTAAATTTCTTGCCCCGAAGGTGTTCAAGCAGTTCGAATCCTGTTTCTTGAATTGCAGCCATCGCAACTGCAGCCTTGTGAACCGGTGCGTTATCCTGACGAAATAGTTTGCCGCGTTTGTTTTTCTTAATTACCTCCAGCAATCTGCTTATTTGGTTTGCGTAGTAAGAGCCTGACATAGTGGCCTCCTTTTCCAAAATATTCCACCATAATAATTTCTCCAGAGTCCAAAACTGATGCATTACCTTCCCTGCCGAACTTGACACCTTGAATTTTTTCAGCATCGGTGAAGAGGTTTGGTTTCTGAATCAAAATGATGGATCCAGCTACGAAATGTCACAAAACCTTCTCTAGATCTGTCTGGAATTTTTCGAGATTCACCCTCGAAATGTCGACTCGTTTTATATTTTGCTCGTCGGTTAACATTCTCGGCACCCAGCTCGCAGAGACCTTCTTCATATGTCATTTGTTGGCAAAGGTTTTTCGAAAACTACCATATGAGATCCCTGTGACCTCAGTTACATGCCTGATGGTCACTCTTCGATCTGCCAACGCGACATGTTCGTTTTTTTCCCCGTTGTCTTCGGTGAGGGACGTGGATGGACGTCCTTCGCAGTGCTCATCTTCAGTGGGTGTTCTTTCCAGCGTTAGCTCCTTAGACCAGCATGCAACAGTGGAATATAGAGAAACAGTCCCCTAACGTTTCCACCAAGTTACTGTCTGTGTCTTTGGTGGACATTTTTTTCAAACACAGGTACTTAATGACAGCTTTTATTTTGTTTTTCTCCATTTTGATCTTCTCTCTTCGACGGTTCGTATTCAAATGAATGTACCTCCTCTAAGACCTGTTCTTTCCTGGAGGTTGTGCATGTGGCACTTTAAATCCCCTGCTCTGAGTGGGCCATGTCCTCCGCCCTACTCAACCCTCACCTTTCCCTTACCTTATTACAGTATGCAGATACTCCGCACTATACCGTTAGGCGTTAGCTGTCGAAGACTTTGGTAAATTTCATTAGGGCGCGTTACTACTCTTAAGTGCTCCAAGGTACTATTAGGATGTCCGTCTAGTATGTAAAATAATTTAAGTTTTTTGTCGCGTATGTATAAGTCTATTGTCTCTTCTCGTAGTTGTTTGTGTATATCTGCATTTCTAATGTACCATGGAATCCTGAATATTTTTTTTCTGACATATTTGCAGCTGATGTTGATTTAATTTGTATGTTTGGTAAAAGGCGGTACTACCGTATCTCAACATTGGTCTTATTATCTGTTTGTACAGGAGAGTTTAGTTCATCATGTTCAGTTTGTTTCGTCTCGTCAGTGGTTTGAGTTTATGCAGTAGTCTGTTGATCGTTTGTCTTTTTTTTATGTGGTCGGTCCAAGAAATTCTATTGTCAAATGTTAGTCCTACTTAGTCTTACTTAGCTGTACGTTGCCATTCAATTGTCTAGTCATTTATAGTTAGTTGCGGTCGTTGTTGTATATGTCGTCTTGTTATGAAGATGGCTAGCGTCTTCTCGGCGTTTATTTGAATTTTCCATTTCAGGAAGTATTCGATTAGCACACCAAAATAGAATTGCAGATTTGAGGATATGGCATCTACCTGCCTAGAGGTGTGGAATATGCAAGTGCCGTCTGCATATGCCTACTTTTATATTGGGCATTTTCATAGTATCTACTATGTATATGCTATTCAGTATTAGGGAGAGTGAATAGACTTGCGGGACTTCAGCTTCTATTGGCCGTATTCTAGAGATGCGGTTGTTAATTGTAACAGAGAAAGTTCTGCCCTGGAGAAAAGATGCAATGAGTTGAACGAGTGGTCTGTGGTCAGTCCTGCATGTCAGACTTTGTCAAACGCCTTGGCCATGTCAAACATGATCAAACCCATTGATTTTCGTTGGTTGAAGCCTGTACGAATGTGTTGTACCACTCTTGCGAGCTAGAGTTCGGTGGAGTGTAGTGGCTTGAAACCGAACTGTTCCTCCGGAATTATTGATTTTTCCACAACAACTTCGGTAAACCAATCGAGGAGAAGGCGCTCAGCGATTTCGCCTATGGAGGAAAGGAGACTGATTGGTCTCCAATTTAGGGGGAAATGAAGATTTTTACCTGGCTTAGGTAATACTGTTATAATCGCTGATTTCCAGACCTCTGTGGAGCTCTTCATATCAAAGATTGCGTTTATTATGTCTGTCAGCCACGTGTTACAAATTGTATCTGGTCCAGGTGATTTTCGCTTGGAATGTACCTCCCTGGCATCCTGGCCTATTTATAAGTTTTTCTTTGTTGACTTAGTGGGTATATGAGGTAGTAAAATTTTTTTTTTAATTCTATGCGAACTGGAAATCGCCGATTATCACTACTTTTAGATCAACCCTCGTATATTAAGGGTAGAACAATGACTTTTTAGCATGTAGTTATACTGGCCGGACACAATCACTTAGGTGGACATATATACCACTTAGGTGTTGCACAAGATGATTTTTGCCCATCCGGCATAGAAGAGGTGAACTCTGTAAAGCATGTCCTGTAAAAATTCTTCGACAGGAATGTTGCATATAAGCAAGAAATTGCATATTTTTCTTCCATAGCATTGATCCTGGGCTTTTTTAATAGATCTGGGAAACTCTGGTAGGCTGGGGGTATGAATTCAGTGGGTATTTCTGGGCAAAGTGCTTAGAGGTGCCAGTCATCTCCTCCCTAACCCACACTGACTATCTAGCTATTTCGTTAGGTATTCCGTATCAAATTTTACACACTGCACACACAGGGGCTAAAGCAAACATCACTCAAAAAAATTTTGGTTGAATTTTACCCTTATAATAGTAGGAAACTGGTTTCCTACTATTAAAGATGTAAATTTACAAAAGTGCTTAAAGAGAATATTTTTTTACGACCAAATCGTGTAATTTTACCCTAAATAATGATGCAATTTTATGGCTTTGGCGCAAAGGTGAATAGCAAAATAGTAAATTTACACTCTTTTTGCTTCAATTTACAAAAGCTGAGTATTATTCAGCTGATATGACGTAAAAGCAAAAAAATGCACAACGAATGTGTAAAAAAATTTGTGATTCGTTATTTTAAACGAAAAAATGAATATATTTCCTATTATCAAAGTATTAATTATAGACCCACTTTTTAGAGTGATCTATCAGCCGCTACCAGCCCTAGTCTGTTAAACAACGGTATGAATCATAAATGTGCTGTTGTGTAACGTTTAACATGATCTTGGAATGTTTTCTGTTACTGAAAAGATTTCATTTCTGTAAAATAGTATTTTACTAAGTCAATGATTATAAGAAAAATGTCAAATGCAAGTTTACTTATCGTAGAAAGATTGGTATTTGTTTTGGGAGTAGAAAGATGATAGTATCTATTATCAAGATGGATAAAAAATCGTGTTCATTTCTTTCCATGTTTTATGGTAGCATGGTTAATTTAAAGGAATAGTTAGGTGGTGCTAGTAAATTCTTATGCAAGTTTTTATTCTAGAAAGTATTCTAAATTTAAAAGTGACCAGTGAAGAAAGAAATAGAAAGAATATAAGTAGAAAAGTGGTCTTACGAGCAGAAAGGCAAATTATTTTTCGATCAATTTAATTTCAAAGAAAACTGGTGAAAGTTTAGCTATTTCACGACCAAATATGGGAATAATCTAGAAGAAATCAGAATTGTGTCCTAATGACAATTAAGTGCTTGGTCGTTAATTGCAATGTAACGAAAGTTAATTCAAGAATAAACGGAAAATTGTACTTTTTATAATGAAATAATTGACTATTTTGCGGTAACTTAAAACTGTATTATTGAGTTTAATAACTTAAAACTGTATAATTGATCTTATTGCATAGTGCATGTTTTGTACTCTCTAAGTTTTTATATACTTCTTCTTCATATTCATACTGCTCTATATTTACTATGTAAATATGTAAAAAAAAACAATGCTTACAATTCTGCTTACCAATACTAGCTGTCAATGCTTCGAGATCTTTTGGCTTTCTCTTCCGCGGCCGTCCTTTTTGTCGTGGCGCTTGAGGTAGTCCGGTCATAATAGCTGGAGGTACATAGAAACCGGTAGGAATCATTTTCGATGGATCTACAGGACTCGACGGATTATTTGGCGATGTACCAAACGGAGTCGCGTATGCACATGAATTTGGTAGCTGATTTGAAGGTGTTGGTTGCGTTTCTAATGATATTTCATAATGTAATCTGCGGCGAAATAACAATAACAAGATATAAGAAATGCAAAATACCGTAGATGAATTCAATTAACTCACCTACAAAACACGGACGAATCTCTAATACCAAACTGATCACCTTTTGTTAAAGGTGAATTGCAAACGGTACAGGAAAAACAGCCTAAATGGAAAACTAAATGCCGCGCACGCATAACTAACTCTGAGGAACTTATCGAGGCTAGACATCGTGAACATCTTCTGGTACCGAAAACTCTGCAAAGAAAAACAAAACAAAAATGGTAAATATTAAAATTGCCTATTAAACTGTAAAATGGTTTTACTATTGCACCAGTAGTCAGTTATGACTTAATTAAACCAGAAAAAAATTTTCATCGCTTAAAATAGTCATATCAACTGCAGACTCTTCTGGACGAGAATCGCTCGCAAAATGCACTTATGCTGAGTTCGGATCAAAGAGGTATCTGTATTGTTGCTTGTGTTTTGCCGGTGGGCATAGAAAGACGATTTTCTAACTCACTTTTCTTCCCAAAGCAGGCAATCTGAAGTACCCGGCTTCCCAGCTCGTAAAAATATTTACGACTTATAAATCATCGTTAAAAGAGATTTCGAGTGAAACGAGGTTGTTAGAATAGTCAAGGTATCTGGCGATGCCCTTTTGTTTTCATTCAGAAATGTTGAACGTTTGGAGATTAGTTTGGCGCCAAACTTACACGATGCCATTTAAATTAGCGAAGAAAATTGAAAGAAATGTTATTTTTTGAATGCGGCTGAAAGAAATGTGTTTGAATATTCTTAAGCTGGTGGTGGAGAGTAGAAAACTTAAATTCAACTGGTAATGATCGAAGCCAGCGATCGAAGAACCTTATTTCCGGATAATGTTAAGAAATCCATAACGAAATTACACAAATGTGCTTGTCAGTCTTAAACTGTTTACAAAGAATGATTCGCATGGTCAAATTATCCACCAGTAGTTAGCAATTACCTCTTTTCCAAAAAACTAAACTCCTTCATGATCACTTTCTGATAAAAAAAAAACCATCAGCGCTTTACACTTTCTTTGTTTCTTTTGCCAATCATCGAAGTACCTGAATATATCAATGGTGGCAATTACTTCGTAGCTGTGGAATCTCGGGTGCGGCTACCTTCGCACACCTTCATCAATGCTCGCAAATAGCATGCATGATCAATCCCGCCGCCCAGAACAGAACACTTAGCTATGCCGTGCTGTTGATCACCTGAGTTCAATGCCTGAGGTGCTTGAGGAACTGACCAATCGAATTGAATGATCTCTGCAGATTTGTCTGACTGGGAACGCATCGTTTTGTTACACGCCATGTAAAGTTGCGCAAAAAGCTTGCAAAGAGATGTTTCCTCAAATCCCACAAAATTAATTATTCATACAAAAGCAACAGTCTTCGGTTTTTATCTTGACTTGACGCAACTCAACCCAACCCGATTCGTCCGGAAAAAGCAATTCATTTTCGAATGCCTTTGAAAGTTATGATGCATGCAAATTTTGGGCTACAAGCGCCATACGAACAACGATCTGTTGCATGTGCGAATGCAATTGTGGCGTGTATAAGACGAAAGTTTTTGTTCAGGTCTTTTTTCGTTTTCAGAGCAAAAAGACTAAATTACCAAGAACTCTTGAGCCATAAAATTTTATGAGCGATTTAAATATCCAGCAAGATTGCACGGACTCCAACCGTGGACTACGAGAGGCTAAACGAATCATTTCGGAGTAATTGAAATGATCCTGAAATGTGTAATTACACGAAAACATTTACTGTGTTCTTGATAGTCCACATTCACTGCATGCATTTGAGGGATTAAAGGGTCGATTTGACGGCCAAAGAATGCCGACGTGTCGTAACGGAAGGCATGAACCTTAGAATGATTTGTCAAAATGTTGGCTCCACGTGATGGCATTTTCATATTTGCAGTCGTCTTATGCCTGTCTGTGCTCGTGCAAGAAGTGTTCAGGCAATTTTCAAGCCCGTTTAAGAACAATGAATTGGACAATAAGTTGGAACGGCCATAATGCTGATACGCGCAAATGTCATATTTTGTGAGTTCATTAGTAGTTAGCCACTTTTTCCAATATTTTACTAAATAGTCAATATCTTTTTTTACGAATCTTTAAAGTTCTCAAGCTGTGTATGAAGATCAAATGTAGTGAGAATGCATAAAATAGTGAGTTGTCCATCAGGTGGAACAGAAATTTGTTTTGCCAGCGTTGTTTTACAGGAGCTGCATCGTCAATTTTTTTAGTGTTTTTTATGAATACTTTTAAAAATACGGTCGACGATAGCTATTTATCACCTTAAACTTGATTGCTCTATAAACAGTATGGAAAATTAATTTGATTGTTTTAAAGCAAGTAAACCAGATTATGAATCAATGAATTTATAGGCTCCATACCCGACATCAGAATGCTTGCGCAAAATATGATTGTGCAATCATGCGTAGAGCACAAATTGTGCTAGCATGCTGGCGCAATCTTTATTGATTTGAAAATTTTGGGAACGAAGGATGTAAAGGATAAAAAACAAGCATGTACACCAATCATTGTTCTATATATTTTTTATGAAGAGAATGGACAGATTTCAGAAGAAAGAAACATATTTCGTTGAAAGAGTGGTTTTAAAATAAGAATTTGGCGTCATTGATGCTCTAAAAGATTTAAATTATAGATCCGAAAATGCCAGAAGAATAGTCGAAAATATATTTGATATTTTGACTACCCATTAATTTGTCAGCAGAAAAGTGTCAAAAATTGTGTTTTTAACAAGTTAACACAGTTGTTGACATCTATTTTTCTGAATGTTGATCCCAAAATATCAGATATGTTTTTAATTATTATTTTAACAAATTTCGGATATTCCTGATAGCCTCTTAAGGAAAGTTTCTCTCTTTTTTATAATATTTCATTTTCCTCAATAGTCTCTTATAGAAAAGAAGCCGTGCTAGCGCCTCGAAATTTTCGACACAGAGAACTAATTTCACCACACATGACACAATCATGCTAGCACAATCACAAAATATCAAACTCTATTTGACTTTGGATAAACGGCTTGCACAATCACGCAATCAACGATCAATCGGCATGCACAATCATACTTTGTGCAAGCAGTCTGGTATCGTGTATGAGTCCTATTAGTCTACAGCAATGGAGGCCGAGCATTGAAACTTCATCCGAAATGTTTTTTTATGTAGTTTTGTTCATAATGATTTAACGAATCGTAAGAGGAAGCTGGTATGTAATAAAAAAATTAAAAAAAAACTACAGTTGTCGACACCTTAATGCGAAAAGAATGCATAAAATGATAATTATCCCTATAAGGAACACCAAATAAATATCCAGATTCCGCTATTTTCGCGGCTAATGAGCCGATAATTAAATGCTGCAAGATATTCAACCGCATAAGTAATCCGTATCTTCCAACGATTTCCAAATTATTCATCAAATCTTCCCTTTTCCAAGTAATCAGTACCCCCTAATCTTAACCTATATATCAATGTTTTATTTATTTTGTTGTTACTTATTTCATTTATTTATTTTTCGTTTTTTATTATACATACAGTTGGGGACAAAACTCTCCATACACCCTCAAAATTTCATCAATTTAGTAGAAAATGCAAATATTGATGAGAGTTTAATATGTAACTTTACTGCAAATGTATTTTTATTAACATATATTAAAAAAAAATTGCATTAATTAGCTTATCACCGTAAAAACACCAGAAAAAGCTAAATTCAGTAGGGACAAAAGTGTTCATACACTGATCAGATAGTGTACTCTGGTCTTCATTGCATTGCATTACTGTTGTTTTTCTTCAAAGAACCGTTGTATTTTCTATGAAATGCGTGAATACGATCTAATGATTAGTTTGTTTTAGTAATCTGTGAGCAAAGGGAATGAAAAATGAGCAAGCGTAAGGAAGTAAGTGTTGAAATAAAAAATTTAATTATTGCTGAGCACAGAAATGAATAATCATACCGCGCAATTGGAGTTTTGTTTAATTTATCCCATGCCACTGGCCAATACATTGTTCAAATTGTCCAGGATCAGTGGAAAATAAGCCAAGAAATTGACGACCAAAGAAACTTTCCAGGCGGGATATCAGCATGATCTTAAAAGAGGTCGACAAAAACCCAAGGATCACCGGTCGGCAACTGGCGGAACATGTCGCTAATGCTTCGAATAAGTGTGTTCACTCTAAAACCATCCGAAAAATCGTACGTTCCGATGGATATGCAAGTAGAGTTCCTCGTAAAAAACCGCTAATATCTGAAAAGAATAGGCAGCTTCGACTTGAATTTGCAAAGCGATATTTAGGAAAGGATTTAGAGTTCTGGAAAACTGACTTATTTACTGATGAAAGCAAGTTCAACTTGTTCGGTAATGATGGCAAAGAAAAAATCTGGCGAAAAAAGGGAACAGCATTGCAACTGAAGAATTTGATACCAACAGTAAAACACGGCGGTGGCAATGTGATGGTGTGGGGTGGAATTGCAGCGGGTGGGGTTGGCAGGTTGGTCTTTATAGACGGTATTATGGACCAATACTATTATAAAAGACTGTTAGAAGAAAACTTGCAACCTTCCGTGGACAATTTGGGTCTTGGCCTGCATTGGATATTCCAACAGGACAGCGATCCCAAACATACTGCACGCTTTGTAAAGAACTGGTTGCTTTATTGTGCACCAAGGCAACTGTATTCTCCTCCTCAGTCGCCAGACTTAAACCCCATTGAACATATTTGGGAACTTATGAAAAGAAAAATCTCGAAAATTCACACTAGCAGCAAGGAATCACGCAAAACTGCGCTTCAACAAGCCTGGGGAGAAATAACTCCGGAAGTCACTAAAAATTTGGTGGATTCAATGCCACGACGGTTGCAGGCTGTTATTGATGCCAACGGTGGTCCAACAAAATATTGAAATATAAAATTATATTAAATAATGTGGAATTTTCAGTTCAATTACATAATGTATGAACACTTTTGTCCCTACTGAATTTCTTTTTTCTTTTGTTTTTACGGTTATAAGTACATTAATGTAATTTTTATTTATTTATTAATATTATTTAAATTTATGTTAATAAAAATACATTTGCAGTAAAGTTGCATATAAAATTCTCTTAAATATTTGCATTTTTTACTAAATTTATGAAATTTTGAGGGTGTATGGAGAGTTTTGTCCCCAACTGTACTTTAGTTTTCAATTTTGCCTTGTATTTTATATGTATTTCGTACTTTGTTTGATTAATAAATAAATTAAAATAATGCATAGAGCGATCAGGTTTGCAAGCATATTTAGAACAATTCATTTTCATTCTCAAAATATGAGTACCGATATAACAGTAAAGGAGATTGTTTTGAACTTCGATTCACTGGAAATTCGCATTGTTTGTTGACCAATATATGTCTTTCTAGCAACTTCTATGAAATCAATGAAATTTTCTTTTATTTCACACATCACCAGTTTTTTTACATAGCGAATTACCTGGCTCATTCGTTCTGTATGCGAGACATCTGGAGTGCAATCGAACATTATTGTGTAGTATTTGGCTTCTTTAATGTCGTTCAAAATGCTATTTTTAACTGTTTTCGCCATGATGTCAATAATTTTATTCTGTATTGTCTGTGATCAATATGATACTTGTCCCTTTTTTAAGTGTTCTAATTGAAACTTAAGAGTTGAACTATGTTAAGAGAACAAGGAAAATTAAGTTCAAGAAGTTCCCTTGACCAGGCTGAGGACATTGTGTTATGAAGTCGCTAGGAATTTCGTGGGACCCACGAAAAGAAAGACACTTTGTTGATAGATACAGTACAGCATCCATAACAATACGCAGGATCTGTCTAAATATAGTTGCATCCCTTTTAGAAGGACGCTAACTGCTCTCAAAACTGAGCGAAATTGAGAAAATTAAAATTAAAAAATATGCAATTCAAAGCCACGAATGATAAAAAAAAACCAGATAAACTAATCAGCAGCAAATATTGAGTTACAAATACTACTTTTAAAGGTGGCTATACAGTGAGGAAGAGGACCAAGTTGGTGGTGATTATGGGTACGTAATAAGCGTAAAACAGGAGAATGAAAGTAAGTATCTGTGCGTGCAGGGGCATCAAAAACAACGGAGGACCTAATTTACCTCCCACACTGCCGTACATTAATCATGGATGCTATAGATGAAGTCAGATAGCCATGGTAAATTTTACACAAAAAGCATTGACCCAGGTAAACTCTGCGCTTTGCTAGGAGAGAGAGATTAAGGAGCGATAAGAATTGATCATATTGCATGTAGGGAAGATTATATTTAAAGAGTAGGGTGCGAGTGAACCTCAGCTGAACAGATTCAACGGCATCGGAAAGATATGTGAAACGAGGAGACCAGACTTGAGTACAGTATTCAAGTTTGGAACGAACTAGTGTAACAAATATCTTAACACATGTTAAAATGCTAAAAGAATTGTGGCAGGAACGTGTAGCAAGGCCAGCACTCCGCGAGGCACTATTAGTAATGGTACGAACATCGATATCAAATTTAAGTTTATGATCAAATGTTATATTCCACAGAGACAAGGACGGATTCACATATTATGTAAGGAAAGGCATAAATCTGGGACTTCAGAGAATAAGACATGGCGAAACACTTGGAAACATTTAACGATAGACAGTAAGAGTTACACCAAGCAGTAAGAGAATTCAAATCATCCTGAAGAAGTAGATGATCATCTGAGCTTTTTACTACCCGAAATAATTTTAAGTCATCTGCGTAAAGCAAACAAGATGACGATAAAACATTAGGATGATTGTTGATGAAGAGGTTGAATAATAGCAGTCCTAATATTAGATCCTTGATGTACACTAGAAGAGGGCGAAAACGGTGAGGACGACACGCCGGAGAGGGAGACAAAACAGGTGCGATTAATTAAGAACGAAGATATCCAAGAAAGTAAAGGCTCTCTGATACCATAGTGATATGATTTGAATAGGAGAAGCTCAAGATTGACAGAGTCAAATGCCTCAGAGAAATCTGTAGATATAGCATCAGCTTGAGAGTTGCGATCTAACGCTGAGGCCACTGCATGAGAAAATTCAATGAGACTCGTAGATGTGGACCGACCTTTAACAAATCCATGTTGCTAAGGCACGAAAGCATACTTAAGAGAATCATAAATTTTTTAACCACGAAACGTTCAATGATTTTGGAAAAGCAGGAAAGGATAAAAATAGGGCGATAATTTAAAGCGACATTACGGTCGCCGGATTTGAAAATAGGGAAAATGTTTGCCGGCTTCCAGGAGGAAGGAAATGTACCAGAACAAAGACTTATATAAAATTGATAGGGGAACATATAAAGATGTTATAAGATTTTTCATAAAAAAGTTAGGCAGGCCATCAGCCCAATATAATAATATCATTAGGATGATTATGGGATTGGCCCGATTCCGCAGAGCGTCAGGAATGTTTGTGGACTACCAAAATGATAGCTTTGCAGCTGTCATTCGCAAAAAATTATATCCCTGATCCGTAGAACACAAGACAGCCCCAACAGAATCGTAAATACTATAGCTGATAGGTTCACTTTTCCACTGTGGAGGTGCGCAGAGAAGTGGATTTATTTGTGTTTTTTATGTTTATATTTAACGTGCTTTTTTATTGATGCTTACTGAAACACTATGGATCTTTTAGTTGTCCGAAATAAACAATTTTTATTTTGATTTTTTTATTAATTTACTACACGGTTAGAAATTTTGGTATAAAATGTATACGATTTAGCATTCATATGAATCCTTCCTAAAATTCTTATGAGTTGTATACTATAGGAGCGGATAAGTTTGCTTAATATGAATCCATATAAAAGCAATAAGAAAATAATATAAAATTATTTTATATGATTTTGGTATACCTTTTATACGGAGATAGTTTTATGCATGTATATGATAACCGGATAAAATTTAGAAGATATTCTGATACATGGAAATATCGGAGGTCGTATTCAATATATCTTATTTGAGTATAGAAAGTGGCCTAGTTCCTTGGGTTATAGGGCTCGATTACACCCAACACAACCAGCGTTTCGCTCCGCTATTTTAAAGCATTAAATGAAAAAACTTATTATCGCTGTAATATATTTATTTATCATTTTGTTTTATTCAAAACCAAACGTATATATTTAAAGAAAACTAAAACATATTCTTTGTTAACAAATATTGTTTTCCGTCTATTCGAGAGGAAATGCAGTCATAAACCTGCCATTTCTTAACCTGGTGGTAGAAAGTCTAAGTGACTATTGAAAAAAACCAGACACAAAAACATATAGCAAGCTATAAACTTAAAAGACGAAGTTTACATGATATTGACAGATTTCAAGATTATAAATTACAATATAACGCAGTATTTATATCAGAATTTCTATATGAAAATTTTGGTTTTACACTTGCATCAGGAGTAATATATATACTGGGTCCAATCACAGCATTACATCTTCGAGGAATTCCGTGTGTGGCAGTTATATCGCTGGAACTATTATTAAGTTTTACCTTGAAATGAAAGCTTGGATGGGTAGCAAACTGTTCGACAAAGTTTAAAAACACCTCCGGCTCAATCGGGATGTCAATGGATGTCGTGAAGCATTCAACTTCCCTCTCCTCTAATTGAAAATCCTATAAACCTGACCAGTAAATAAATATACACAGAAGTGTGGTATATTACATGTGCCTCTATCTATTTATTCAAACCCTTAAACGTTTTCCAAAATAATTGCAAAAGTTTGGGTCAATTAAACACTTTAGGACAGTATTGCAGCCAATTGCGAAATACTTTAGCTGGAAATATACTTACATTCATTTACAAAATCGGTGTATTTTAATTTCCAATCTGCAGCCAATATACGCACTATTTTCTTGTAAGACTCACAAACGATTTGAACAAAAACACCGGAATTCATATTCATTTTCATCACGGACAACACTTCACAGCATGAAACTCTAACAGCAACTGTGAAATTAACCGTCATAATGAAAAAGAAACCACAGACAAACACATGCCATTAACTCAACGCTCAGATAAAATTTATCCAAATTTCTTTTAAGTTGAATACTGCATCAAATAAGTTTGATATATCTTGTAGATAGATATGTTTAAAATTTTCTGAAGGATAAAATTTTATACGAACTTATGATAAAAAGTTATAAGTATAAGATAAATTTAAACCACTTTTCTGAGATTGAATTATGGATCTGAATTTCGAATAAAGTTTATACTATTTCCTATAATGAACCTTTATAAATTGGAATATATCGGGGTTTATATTGAGTATCGCATACATAATTCTATAAATTGGAAAGTATACAAAATACACCAAGATTTCTAACCGTGTATATTTCGCGTCTCATTCATCGCAAAGTTGCGATAATGCTGAGTACACTGAAAAAAATACACAGCGCCAGACGCCATAGTTTATAGACTTCTGGCATCATGTACATGTCAATTTCGGGATTGTGATAAAATATAGCGCCACACGCCATAATACATGGCGAAAAGTACATAGGAGCAGGCGCTATGTACTATGGCGTAGGGCGCTATATTTTATCACAAATCGACCGAAATCGACTATGTACATGGCGCCAGAAGTCTATAAATTATGGCGTCTCGCGCTATGTGTTTTTTCAGTGCATCTGAAGATGATCCAATTCGCATCCGACAAAAGGCCACGAGCCTACTCAGTTCTGAGCATCTGGAGGTAGAGCAGTTGATGTTAGGTGATGGAATTCTTTCGACGAAATTCCCGAGGGATAAATGACATCAAAGACCATTGCCTCTCCTATACTCAAGAGGCAATACTCAAATGTCACTTGCTGACATTTATACGTCCCCTCACACAGTATGGTTTCGAGTTATAATTGGAGTGCCATGAACAATATTACATGGCTCATGGCACTATGTAATATAGCGTGTGGGGCCATAATTTCTGCGCCATGCAATTATGGCGCTGGGAGCCATACTGCATAGCTCAAGGTACTATGTACATAGCGTGTGAGACCATAAATGCTGCGCCATGTTACATAGGACCACGCGCTATGTAGGTTCTGACATTATGGCGCTGGGAGCCATATTGCATAGCTCAGAGTACTATGCACATAGCGTATGGGGCCATAAATAATGCGCTATGTTACATAGCTCTGGGCGCGATGTGGATTTTTTTCAGTGTAGTGTATTCGTCTGCCAAACTTGAATTTTTCACCCGGGCACGGGCTCCAACTTTTCCCATTTAGATCCGGGGCTGATTGTGGAAGCGGTGCTGCATAACAACGATAACTGACGCACAGTCTCGAAATTACTCCACCAGCTGTGATAACTTATAAAGTAAGTAGGACCTTCGTGGCCTGTAGATTGAAATTTTTAACGCAAGTAAAAATCTTACATACCCCTTTTTTTGTTGACCCGGGTATCTTTTGAAGATGTTTTAATGGCCATTCGCAACAACAAAAATTGTTTTTTTTTTATTTTTTCCAATTGCTTGTTCTTCTAATAACTGTCGATTCAAACCGATTGCTGTTATACAAGACAAAGTTTTATCCCGCGAAATTCCCGAAATTGATATTCAGGGATTTGTGTTTTGATTTGTACTCAGAGATATATGGAAAGTGCATTTTTGAATATTAATTTTAGCATACTTCCACAAAAGATGGGTTTTTTCAAATTTTGCACAATTATGCAATAGAGTATGTGGTTTTTGAATCCATTTTTAACGCAAAAATTTCAAAAACCTTGATACAGCGTTTATGCTAAGCATGGCAGTAGGCAGGCATTTCAATTGAAACCGATTATCAGGTCGTGAGCTTACGCGAATACAAATTATTGGGTGCTCAATGTATACTTGGTTACTGCTAAAAGAGGGGTTAAAATTTCAACAATCAATTGCTAAAAACCAAAAAAAAAAAAAAGCAGAAGGATCATTTGTTGGTAAGTTTTCTCATTGTGTACCTGCATATGCATAAAAATCGTACTCCTGGCGCTTCTATAAGTTACATAATTATCTGATGACTCTCTGCGAAGCTATCGCGAAAATTTCAGTTTATTATTTTCGCTAAAACATATCCACAAGCATACGATTTTATTGGTTTGCAGCACGATTATCTGCTAAAACCTTCCCTTGAACTTCTCAACTTTTCCCAGGCTCGACAAACTGAATTCGTGTCGCAAGGATGCACCCTGCTGAGATAATTCGTGGTTTCTAGGTTTTATGCCTCGACCATTTATCCAATACTGTAATTAAGTGATCCAGAGCGCACTGTGAACTGCATCTGACGTAAAAGTTTGTTATTCCATTGTCCTTCGTCGAGGATTTGCCAATACGAGTTTGTTTCCGTGCCTAGGCAAGCATCCATCCTCCGAGGGTGACGAGGCGTATGCACAACTGATTTGCAGCTCGTCGCAATCGAATTGAAATACTATTTTTGAATAAACTATTCAGTTCGATCGACATGAGTGATTTGTTCGTCGCATTCCGAAAGCGCCGGTACACATGTAACGCTGCGGGATTTCTGTTTAACTTGTATTTTCCCGGTCGGCCGGGTCGACAACAGGACAAGGATGTGTGCCGCAGACAGGCACTACGAAAAGGTGTTGTTGTGTGTCGACGTGTTTCGGAACGCTATGGGAAAGCGATTTACGGATTAACTTCTCAAAATTTATTCAAAACTTTTGAACGAACAACGTTCTCGTGATGGCGAAAAAAATGCGAATGAGTTTTGTTTGCTTGTTTTGCTTGTTCAGCTTTCAGATGATTGAATTATTACAAAAGGAAGACCTCAGCAGGACATGCATTGCCTTACTCGAATTAGTTACGGTTTTCCTGGGGTCAACTTCGAACAAAGTTTTCTAGTTCGCAAACGTTCTTTTAGGAGTTTTCATCTTGAACGTTTCTCTTGTTTGTTGCGAAACAAAAGTCCTTGCAACGTATTACGGAAACAACATAGTAATGATTCTTGTTTAAATACGTAGAAACTTTATCTATTCTAGCCATATACTTTTTATATCAACAAGAAATTATAGATTAGACACTTTATATGCCGTACACACATAAGAAACCAGTAATTATTCCATACATAAACAAGCATGTTTTCAATCGCTTCAAAGCAATTCCGGTATTCATTCGATCAACAAAAATTCCGACTTTTCTGCAATGCATCATCATCCGGCTCATAGGCTACAGAACAACAATAATTAAATGAAGCCCATAAAAACCAAGCAGGTGAATTGTTGGGAAAAAAAAGAAAAAACGCAAGCAACCATAAGCCAGTTACAGGACCAATAAATTTCATTCTGAGCGAGTGTCATGATTCAAAGTGTGTTCGGCTTTGAGTCGACAAGCAACAGCAGCAGGTTGTCGCTCAGCCAACCGGTATGTATCATGTTTATATCTTACGCCAGACCTGTGTACTCGAAGTAACAGCTTACATCGTGTTGCAACGCCGTCTTGCAGAAGCTCTAGAGACATTCCTCCATGCTTCTGTTTTCTGTTGACATCGACCGAAAAGAGAAAAATTACATCAATAAATCATGGGGCTCTGGGGACAGGCCGTCGAAGCGGAGCCGAGAGAGAATGGCCCGGCATAAATCAACGCATCATACCATTTTGACATGCAACTTTGAAAACATTTCTTTCAGTTACTGTCGTCCGCTTCCCCAATGAAAACTAGCAGGAAAGAAATGCTTGAGAGAGCTAGTAAACAATTTAATAAAATGGGTACTGCGGTTGGAAGCTGTTGTGTACTGAAAGCACAAGTGGAAGAATTGCGAAGACCTGGCCCAGTAGGAGCCACATCTTATGAGTTTCATGCTATCTGATAAGAAACAACACTAGGACTATCGCGGACCCTTGCCGGCCTCCATCATCGCCATCTACGTATCAGATTTCAGGCACTTCGGATCGACATTATCATATGTTAAAAGATGTCACCGGCATTTCGCTTGCTTTCTACACAGCCATAATCATAACTCACATTTTTTACATTCGCGTCGTTAGTACTTAAGTTCGCTCGCTTTTGCTCCCGAGTAATTATAAATGGTCAAGATGCAAACTCAGAGTCTTCGCACAGTATGGTGCATGAAATATGGCCATGTTGTTGTGACGGGCCCAAGTTCCCGGGCGGTGTCCCCATGTCGAGGCGATCACTTGAAACACTTCCGACGATATCCGTTAGAATGATGTGTTGGGAAAATAGTGATTTCACCTGTACCTGTACATTCCAAAAGTTTGATAAGTTCAAATGAAAGCAACAACAAACGTTGCAGTGTTTTTGACCCATGGACAACGAATACGGCAACTGAGGAGGATTTGGTCGGCGAAGACGATTCTTCTTGGTGTTCATAAAATTGAGCTGCCTGTGGAGGTTTATAGCCCAGCTGCTTTATGATATTATGGGCATTTTAATGGGGACTCGGTGCTGAGATAACTTTTGTTTAGAGTTTCAAGGAAACGCTTCACTTAGAATGGATATAAATTTCA